>JAQPPZ010000763.1:0-1200000 GCA_028583015.1 Wollemia nobilis
GATACCACCTCTCTGCTAGGGCTATCAGTAGCCCCATGTTTGTCGATATTTGTGGCATCTCTACCACATGTTGTAGCCCAAACTCTGATAGTCGGCCTCGCTCTACCTAATCGAGTGTAGCTACATCATCTCTTAGCCCCTCGTATTTCCATTCTTGACTTTTTAGTAATCCCCTCTGCAAAATAAACAATCAAACAATAAAAATCATTAATAGATAATCATTAAAATCAATTTCATATTATAAAAAAATGATGATATCATCCACTATTGGACGATATTGTCCTAAATTGAGTCAAATCGTCCTTTGAAGGATGAAATCGTCTCCGATTTCTCAACTTGGGTATCGCCCCTTGTTGGACGGGATTGCCCCTATTTTGTCGATTTTGCCCCTAGACAAAATCGGCGATCTAGGGACGATTTCGATGAAATTGGGACGATTTTGTCCCGACGTCATCGACGGCCTAAAAACGGTCGTGATGCCCCAAAAATAGTCAAAATTTCAATTAAAAACCACACAAATCAAATTTAAAACATAATTCACCCAGTTTAGATCCTTACCTACAACCTGCATCAGACCTCTGTCGATATGTGCACTGTTTCTACCATTTTGCCTACAGAGCTCTAAAAACAGTGAAAGTGAACAGTAAAAATGAATTAGGGTTTTACACTATTTTTTTTAATTTTATTTAAAAAACAACATTTTTTTTTTTTGCTTTTCCACACTTTTACCTCAAACGTTTGATTTGGGTAAAAACTTGGAGGGGGCACCATAGTAAGCAGTTGTATGATTCGACCTAGAATCATCATCTAAAAAATTGAGTAAATTTTTGCTTTCTCGTAAAGTGGGAAGAACTCGTATTTAATGTATTTTCTTCAAAAAAATTGCTAAAGAGGGGGCAAAATGTAGCACCCTAAAATTGGCATAGTTAAACCCTTAGTAAAAAGATAAAATTTGAATTTTAACCCCGAAACCGCCCGTTAACTGCTCACCCCATTTTTTGTGCCATTTTTAGGAGTTTTTTGACCATTGGACGATATTGTTGCCGATCAGACAAAATCGTCCCAGATTAGATGAATTCATCTAGAACAGAACATCCAGATGATTTCATCCCAAAACCGAATTTTCATAATTAGATTCTGTTTCATGACCTCTCCAACTGGGCGAGAGCGTGCTACGCAGGTTGGAGATTCCTCCACTGAGGATCTCCTAGATTGGGATGATCCCCAACCTCTTAACCTCCCCTAACCCTATATAAACTTGGGATTTTCCCAGTTTATACCCCCGGCTGATCATTCCCCTGCAATTCTAGTTTTTTTGTATTAGAACATCCTCGCCCCCATCATTTGCATTTGTATTTTCAAGTTTTTCATTGCAGGTTTTCACTTTGCTTCAACCGGAGGAAGCTCAGATCGTTGTAGGCGATTCTAGAAGATTTTAAACAATCATGTCGCATATCAACAATGATTTCATACGATTGGAGGTGATATCGATAGCAGTTCATATTGGGGGCAACTAGAGCCCTGAGTTTGCATTTCTCATCTTTCTTCTTTATTTTACTATGCATTAGCTTGATTTATTTTCATTCTTGCATCCCGGAGTTCACCTCATCTAGCATAAATGCATGATAAAGTTAAAATAAGTTATTAAAACAATGTATCTCCTTTAAATCTACTATCTAGATTTATCAATTAAGCATTCATACTGTCATTCCCATTATTTTTCATTATTCTTGCAATAGCATTTTTAGTTTTTGTTGTATATTTCTATGATTGCAGGCTTCTGATGGATTTGTCTGACGAATTCGTTAGATCGATGATGATCTTGTCTAATTTTAGATGATCGACTGTGATTTGAGACGATTCTGTTCAATTCTAGATGATCCTGCCATATTCGAGACAATATGAACTCCTAAAAGCTTCAAAATCTTCATCAGACATCCGAAATCAGGTGCATTCTTTCTTATTTAAGTATATTTCTGGTATTTAGGATTCATTCATGCTTTTCGTAATCATATAAATTAGAATTTCATATAGAATAGCTTAGATTCATTCTGGCCAACCTAGGGATATGAATGATTAAAGTACAAAATGAACACATCAGACCCATTCTCAACCCATGCATGGAAACTGCCACTCAAAGTTTCCTGGCGAACCCCACCATCCATTGAAAATTCACCTTTATACCCCTCCCCCAAGAGGTGCGATCTTCAAAGGGCCTCTTAGTCCAAGGTATTGTTCAATCCTTCTCTCATCCCCCTTCCAGGTACGGATCCTTTAGCCTGAAGGTAAGGGTGCAAAAAATTTGGGTCGATACAGTAAACCATCCTATAAAAGCAATGAACTAATCTAGAAAACACAAGAAAATTGGGGAAGAAATACTGGCTTGGAGTGGACCCAGGCTCCAGCAGCTTCCTCCTAGCTGAAAACACACTTAGAAGTCTTAGAACTATAATATAATTATCAAAGTGTTACATTATCTATCTCTTCTATGTCTCTATAAATATATATATCTTTCAGAGCGGTCTGCGTGTGTTTATATAACACACCCATAGAACTTCTATTACAAAGAAGTTACAACAATCGATTCATTCCAGACTAAACTAAGGCAGTCTGGTAAATGCAATCGACGTCTACTTAAAATTGGCATTTGGTTCTAATGGTGGCATGTTCGCTGACTGGTTTGTGCTTCACATGGAATTGTTAGGACACTTTCATACATTAGTACGATCTTCAATTTAGCTCTACATGATGTAGAGTTAGAACTGCACCAACCGCTTTTGTCCACGTCATGCTTGTTTGGTCAACGAGAAAATAATAGGGGTGCCTTCCCCTAAGTATATCGGGTGCCTTCCCTATACGAAAGGTGTCTTACTGCCATGGCACCTTCCTGGAAGAGGAAGGTGCTTACCTTCTGTTGGTGCCTTCTGTGAGAGGAAGGCGCTTGCATTCTAGTGGCACATTCCTTATGGGAGGAAGGTGCTTTGCCTATCGTGAGAGGAAGGCGCTTGTCTTCTAGTGGCACCTTCCTTATGGGAGAAAGGCACTTTGCCTATCGTGGTGCCTTCCCGTTGGTACCTTCCTTATGAGAGGAAGGTGCTTCCTTCCCTTTGGCGCCTTCCTGGAGGAGGAATGCGCTTGTCTTTCCCTACTTACTCTCAGTGCCTTCCTAGAAGAGGAAGGCGCCTACATTCTCTTGGTTGATCCCCAAAGAAACAAAGTGCTAGGTCCATCAAAAAGACCTCGACTAATCCAAATCTAACTAAACCAACTACAATTCCACAAAACACACTGAAGACACATAAATTAGGTAACACACATAATTTCATCAAATAATTACATGATCATTCATAAATATATGCAAGCCTTCCTATATAGCTGCATAATAATCAAGAAATGATGTACAAAATATGAGTATTTCTGATGCTCATCATCCCCCCATGCTTAACATATGCCCCGCCCTCATGGCATCAAAACTATAGGTAGTCCTACTGACCCTTCATCATCATCGTCTCTTGGTGGATTCGGCTGTACCTGCGGTCCATGTCTGCCTCCTCTACGTGGGTGCAGTTACAGGTTGTCCTCTCCTCATTCTAGCTACTATCGATGGTGATCTAGCCAACGTCATTTCTATTGATTGGAATGTAGCCTCTATGGCTTGCCATAGGTCAGCGTCTAGAGGTCTAACTACTACGAGAGGGATATCTAAATTGTCTCTCCTGGAATGAACTACTTGGGATCTGTATAACTATGATGCTTTAGGAGTAATCCTTGCGTTCTCCTTTGTAATTGTAGTGGCCTCCAATTCAAGGACATATACCCCCCACCGTTCAAGATACCTTCTCATCATGGAGGGTCGTCCTCGAGATGACCTGTAAATATCCTAGAACTGGTTGTCCTCTGTCGAATTGACGCAGATGTCAGATTCTCCTTGCATCCTCGAGGCTACCTTCCTGGTCTCTTTAGATGCTTTCATCTCCTTGAGTAGCCGTTCAAATTATTTTTTCCTCTTTGTGAATGGATGCATATCCCACTCATCCTCTTCTGGCTCGGTGAAGGTCACCTTCACCTTCTTTCGAGCCGTCCTAGGCCTTTTTCCTCTAGCCTATGTGGAAAATGTGGCAGCTCGAACAAGGGTCTTCCCCTTCTCCCTAGCAGTCATCTCCTCGCTCCGAGGGGCCTGCTCTATGGTCCCTAGAGTGTTTGTTTCAATCTACACTGTCGCCCCTAGGGTGTTCTCTTCAATCTGCACTATCGTCCCTAGGGGTGCTTCTTCATCCCTTTGTATGTCCTGTGTCAACCTCTCAGGTTCTATCTATCTGGGGAATTCCTCCTTATCCTTCGATCCTATATTCTATTGCTGACCATCGTCCTACTCTGTATCACTAAGGACGATGATAGGGGGTGTTGCAGGACTTCTCTCTCTTTCATTCCCAAAAGCAAGGGAATTCTCCCCTAGTTTTGGGTTGCTCTGACAGGCGTCCGATCGAATTTCTCCTGAAGAAAATACTCATTCTACAAATGTGGGAGAATTCATCAAGATTTCTACTGCCCAGTCATTTTGGGCTGACGCATCTCTCCTTTTTGTTCCTCTGGCATGGAGTAGCTGGTTCTCCTCTCATAACTGTCAGACTAGCTACTCGAGGTGGGTGATTCATTCTTCTCGTTCTTTCAAATCCCCTCTATGCTTATTCTGGCAGTATTCCAAAATTTGCTAGGCCATCCAGCAACTGGTTTGCCACTCCAGTGCTTCCTCCAAGGCCGTGCTGACCTAATCATTACTCCCAAAGGTCTCTACATTTTGTGGGCTATAGTTTATCAATTGTCGAAGGGTTTGGGTCGCCACGTCAATTTTTGGGTTACCCTGTTCTTTTTCTATTGAGAGGAGGACTCACCATAGATGTTTCCTCCTAGGGAATGGTGACCAAAACTTGACCTTGCTACTAGTAAGCGATGCTCCCTCCTCTTCATGTTCGAGCATTGGGGAATGCCCTATTTTCCTTGTGCAGTCGGGCATAGGAGAATGCCCTATTTATTTTGTACATTCGAGCACCAGGGAATGCCCTCTTTCCTCCGTGAAATAGGGCAATGTCGATTGCTCGATACTCACCATTTCCTCCTCAGGGCTTCGCTCTACTTGCCTTGCTTTGACAACAACATCCTATTGCCTTACTCGGCTGCCATCTCCCTCTATGTCGGGGTTCTGCCTCCGTGCTTTTGCATGGCGGACCAGCACTGATATCAGCCCATGGTGGGCCAAAGTGGATGGTGCTCCTTTCTGGTACCTAGTTGCTTTATCCTTGAGGGCATTTTCTAGATAGAAAGGCACGTTCAACTTCCTTCCATGCACTAGGTGGTTCAAAAATTGCACATGGTTGGTGTGTAGATGGGTATACTTCCTGGTGCATGTAAGAAATTGAGCAACCTGCTCGAATATCTTTCGTAGATGCATAGGAAGGTTGCTTTTGGGTAGCCCTTCCTTATCTATCTGCACTGTCTCTCTAGGTAGCAGCACTTTGACATACTGCTTCAGTAGTTCGCCTTTGTATATGCATTCCCCCGTGAGGGGTAATCCAATCGCCTACGAGATGTATTTGGGGGTGACTGGAATTTCTACTCCCTGCACCTGAGCTACGTCACCCCTCAAGGAGGCAGCGAATTCCTTGGCTACCTCTACATCCTGGCCCTGACTTACCAGGGTATAGTATTCGAGCTATCCTTCGGCCTTGAACTACGTTCTTATAGCCCCCATGATTCCTTCTGTGTCGCTCGGCTCATTCTTCTTCACTGCGTGGTTCTTAGACCTTCCTCCCATGGCGCCTTCCTTCACTACTGCATTTTTTTTTCTATCCTTCCTTCTTTAGGAATGTGCCTTCTTATAGGGAAGGTGCCTTACTCTAGTGTTTATTTTGAGCCATATCATTGGCATGTGGTTTTGGCTATGGGGGGATACGATTTTTATGACGGTGATATTTTTTCGGTACCACATAATTTATAAATGATTATATAAAAATTTGAGTTGATATGTGTGTACCTGATTCGGTGGTTCATGCATTATGAAGATCATTGATTCACTGATTTGTGACATGGGGGAGGGGTATGGTCATATGATTATGCTCATTCATGTGGTGGTTGCGTCCTGATCCAGGCATCTGGGAGGTTTGACTACTGGCTGTACGTGGAAGGTGTTCTTTGGTACCTTCCCTATGTGGAAGGCGCTTATATGGCACCTTCCCAATGTGGAAGGTGCTTATATGGTGCCTTCTCGATGTTGTCGATGCTCTCTAAATGGATGCACCTTTTGGTGGTGGAAGGCACCTCTGATTGCTTGTGCCTTCCTGATGTGGAAGGCGCCTCGGTCTATATGCACCTTCTCAATGTGGAAGGCACCTCGGTCTGCATGCACCTTCTCGATGTGGAAGGCACCTCGGTATGTATGCGCCTTCCCGATGTGGAAGGCACCTCGATCTGCTTGCGCCTTCTCGATGTGGAATGCGCCTCGATCTGTATGTGTCTTCCCGATGTGGGAGGCGCCTCAGGCTCAAATCTTTTTTTTTTTTTGTAGCGCCTTCCAGCCATGGAAGGCGCCTATATATATCTATATATCTATATATCTATATATATATAGAGAACTCTTATGTGTGCACCTTCTCTATAAGGAAGGCGTATTATTCTAGCAGGGTGCCTACTTTATAAGGAAGACACCTTCTTTTGATGGGCCGCCTTATTTATAAGGAAGGTGCCTCCTTCAGGTGGGGCACCTTCTTTATAAGGAAGGTGCCTTATTTTTGCGGGGTGCCTTCTTTATAAGTAAGGTGCCTTATTCTGGTGGGGTGCCTTCTTTATAAGGAAGGCACCATCTTCTCGGAAATCATGCTGCAATTGACCAAGAAAGGGTGATCAAGCCTTCTCAGTCTCGCTTCACACTGCCTTCGCTTCTACCTACGAGTGCCAATGTCGTAATGCTGATCTGAATCAGGCCTGGTTTCCCAGATACCTATTCCTCATGTTGTCAGGTCCTCCACCTACAAAAATCAACCAAAAAGAAAGGAAAATAAAGGCAGTTAGATGCATTACATGCCTGTTAGGCCCTGGGTTAGGATGCCTACAACTTGCATGTGGGCGTCGTCCCTACAAAAACACACTATAAGAAAAAAACTACATTAACTAATTTTGGTGAGCACTTCCATGCCCACCATTTCACCTGTAAGAGTTTGGTCCAGATCTAACAATATGGGGTCTCCCAAACGCCTATTTTGGATTCCACTTGTAAGGTTTCAGACATGTTATAGGGGCGTAGTCTGTGGCGATTGACTGTTAACATGGTGTTGCTACCATCAATTGTTCTAACATGCACTGCCTCATTCTTGATGAGCTCTACCACCTCATACGACCCCATCCATATCTACATTTATTTACCTTTCCTCTCCTCGAACCGATAATCGTAAACAACACCCATTCCCCTTATTGGAACTGCTTCAGTTTAATGTGGCTATCATGCCATCGCTTTCTTTGCTTTTGTATGATTTTTGTTCTCTGCAAAGCATCTAATCAGATTTCGTCCAGCTGATCTAGCTGTCGAATCCTTTGTTTTTGAGCTTCATCCAAGCTCAAGTTCAATTCTGAAGCCATTCTTAGTGTATTGATTTCAAATTCAATGGGCATCGTCGCACTCTTCCCATAGACTAGTTGGAAAGGTGTGAAGCCTGTGGTGGATTTCCATGTGGTATTATATGCCCATACTGCCTTCGAAAACCATGTACCGCAATATTTTCTATGTTGTTGCACGATCTTCGTCAGGATGTTCTCTATTTCTCTTTTCATCACTTCCACTTGCCCATTTTCCTACGGATGGTAGGGTGTAGTTTTATTGTGCTAAACTCTATATTACTCCATCAGCTCCTTGATCAACTTGGAGGTAAATTGAGGCCCTTGGTCTGTTGTTATCTCCCTAGGGACCCAAAATCATGTAAAAATATGGTCAAATAAGAAATTGGAAACCGTTATTTCCTTTGAATCTCTCAATGCTTGAACTTCAACCCATTTGGTGACGTAATCCGTATAGACCAAAATAAACCTCCTCCCTTTTTAAGGTGGATTAAACGGTCCCACGAATACCATGCCCCACTTATCAAAAGGTTCCAGGTGTACCTGAGGCTGGAGGGGCATTTCGTCTCGATGGGTTGGTCTACCCATTCTTTGGCATTCATCACACTTACTGGCGTACGCAACCGCATCCTTGAATAGAGTGGGCCAAAAGTACTTGTTGGAACAAAATCTGCCTTCAGTTAATAGTGTTGCACCTTAGACTTTGCCAACATTGAATAGACAGATCTTGCTTGAGATCATCTGTCTAGTCTCTAGAGAAGGATGGTTCCTTTGAGTTTTTTAGAGAAAATGGGAACAAGAGATAAGGGAAATATAGCCTAAGCTAGAAATTTTCTCACGGTACAGATTAGACAACAACAAACATTGATGATGCAGATTACTACTTTCGGATTTTTCTTTATATCTTCTTATAGAAAACATGAATTCCTGAGTGCGACTTTTAGATGTTCATCTAAATACATGTAAATATATTTAATGTTCAACTCTAGAAACAAGGTTTATACGTGCACAGTCCATATTTCGAAACCAGATACATTATAAAACTTAGAATGAATAAAAGTTAAAACACCAGATACATACACTTGCACACAGAAGTTTCGAAATCCAGAAGAAGAAATCTTTTATTGCTTGTAATCTAGTACATGTACATCAAGACTGTAAACTTCCAAGAGCCGATGCTTTTTCATGGTCGAATCACTCCTATTTATACCCTAAAAAGAGTATCTTCTACTATGTACATTTAATTTCTTCAATCAATTACAAGTAATTATCTATAGTTTCTAATAATATACAACGGATTTCTCGTAGATTGGATAGATTTCCTTCTGGCTAATTTTAGATGAGCCTATTATTCTACAATCATCTAGCTGACCTGCAAGGTTATAATCAACTGACCATTCTTCAGAAATCAACACCTAATTTTAGTGCATATCCCCAGTTTCCAAAAATATACTTTGTTTCCTTGGCGAAAATCATACATGTCACGAAATCGCGACACTCTTGTTTCTCTGCCTGCCTACCCTTTTTGAGTTGCAAAAATTTAACATGTCATGATATCATGACACTTTTGCCTCCTTGCTCCATTTTTTTGCTCTTAGCCACGAAAATGTAACATGTCGCGATATCGCGACACTTTTCCTTCTTTCCCTTTCTCTTCTCTTTTGGCCGTGAAAATGCAACATGTCACGATATCGCGACAATTTTTCTTTCTTGTTCTTTCTCTTCTCTTTTGACCATGAAAATGCAACATGTCACGATATTGTGACACTTTTGCCACCTTGCTCCCTTCTGTTGCTCTTGGCCACGAAAATGCAACATGTCACGATATCGCGACACTTTTTCCTCTTTGCTCTTTCTCGTTGCTTTGGACCATGAAAATGCAACATGTCGCGATTTCGCTACACTTTTTCCTCCTTGCTCTTTCTCTTTGCTTTGGACCATGAAAATGCAACATGTCGCAATATCGCGACACTTTTTCCTCCTTGCTCTTTCTCTTTGCTTTGGACCGCGAAAATGCAACATGTCGCGATATTGCGACACTTTTTCCTCCTTGCTCTTTCTCTTTGCTTTGGACCGCAAAAATGCAACATGTCGCAATATCACGACACTTTTTCCTCCTTGCGGTGTTTTGCTTTTTCTTTGATCTTTAGCATATGGGCCACTTCGGTCTTCTTGGAAAATATGCAAAAAGGTGCATCAACTGTTTTTCTGTAGTTAGTCACTTTTTTACTAACATTCTTGGCGCCTTCTGAGGGAATTTTTGCTCGCAAAAATAGGGACCAAGCCTTCATCCATTGGGAAACTGAGTCACTGGCATAGTTACGAAAAGTAAAATTTCGAGTGGAAAAACAAAGATAAAAGAAAAAGAATGCAAATGTTCCCCACTTAGTGGTGAACGTAGTCTTGTATTGATCTTCATTTCTCACCCAAACTTGATTGTAACCAGAGAAGCCATCTAACAGAGAAAACCTTTCTTCTCCTGCCATAGTGTGAAATATTGGGTCAATCTGGGGTAAAGGATAGTGATCCTTCAAAAATGCTCTATTCAAATTTTTGAAATCAACGCATAGTCGTATTTCTTTATTTTTCTTATGGACTAGAACTAAATTTGCCACCTAGGTAGAGTGCTTTATTAGGTATATTATTAGGAGTTTTAACAACTCCTATTTCATTAAGGCTTCAATTGTAGGATTCACAGGCCTCTGCCTCTGCCTAAAAGGTTTAGCTCCTTCCTCTAGTTCGATGGTATGCTGAATGACCTCTTTCCTGTACACTTTCAAATCACTATAAGTCGAGGCTATTATATCTGAATACTCTCTACATAACTATTTTATTTTCTCTAGTTCTACTTCTGTACAATCTATCCCTACTTTGATCATTTTGCCCAGATCTAGTTCTATTTATTTATACCAGCGTTCATCTACCTTGATCCTTCGACCCATAGCTTTGTCGCTATTGTCAAAAAGTCTCTCCAGGGTGATCAGTCCCTTAGGGATATGATTATTTTTTAGTTGAATAAGACTCTCTTTGTCCTCTTCTTGTAACGCTCTTTCTGTAGAGAAAATCATCTCATGAATAAGAAAATCTAGGATATGCTCGACGTTTTTGAATACTTGCCAAAAAATGTCATTTTTGGGCACAGAAGGCTTGTATATAAGCCTGATTGTTTTAGACTTCTGAATAACATTACTGACTAGGCAAAAATTGGATCCTACTGACGCTAACAGGTCTGCATGGATGTTATTTTATCTTGAAATGGATTTTATGTTTAATGCTTCAAAATTTTCCAATAGATCCAACACTTTGTTTTTGTAAGCCTTTAGGTAAAGTTGCTTACAAATGCATTTACCAGTAACCTGTTTAACAATCAGCTCTGAATCTCCATAGATCAGCAGTTGTTTTGCACCTAGTTTTTCAGCTTTCTTAAGTCCCAAACACAAAGCTTCATATTCAGCCGCATTATTGGTGCAACTCCATGTCAACCTATATGAAAAAACCTTTTCTTTTCTAGTAGGTGAAATCATAACAATTCTAGCTCCTACTCCATTTTTGCACCTTGACCCGTCAAAGTACAATTTCCATAACTGGTTGGCTGAATCTCCTGTTTTAGGGATAACAACAAGAAGATTTTTTGGTTTTTCAATGGAATAGCTTCCTATTTCTGTCTCTACCATAGCGTTGAAATTCTCCATTGAAAACTGATCTTCAGATTGGAGTTCCTCCATGGTTTCTTCCATTAGATCAATATTCTCCAATTCCTCGGACATCATGTTGACGGTAGCTATTTCTTCTAGTCTTTCCACATGAAAAGTAGATGGTTTTTCATTGTAGATCTTGAATATTTTACCTTTGAAAGGTACCTCCAAATGTGAATAATCTAGTGACAGATAACCTCTTAGTTTGGATGTGAACTCTCTGGATAAACACATACCGAAATATGGTTCTAAGTCTACAACAACTACTTCTTGTATGATGACTACTTCTGGCATTCTGTTGAGTTGAATAGGGATATCTTTGATCACCCCGATAGTTTTTACTGGAGTCCCATCTAATTGCAACACACCAAGATGAATTCGAGTATATTCCATCACCATTATGTCATATATGGCTTTTGACATCACCGTAGTTGTGGCCCCTGAATCAATCATGCAATTGTGAACTATCCACCCCTCCATTTGTAAGGATAGATAGAATGGGGGCGATCTGTTTTTCCTAGAGGTTGACACAACATTTTCTTGTATAAAATTTGAGGAAGAGGTATCATTATTTAAATTTAAGGATTCTTGGAGGAGGTCGATCTGACCAGGAATTTGTAGTGCATCATACATGCTTATTTTGGAAGGGGTCCTCTTCATTTCTTCTGCAATGTTGAACGAAAGAGTTGCAGCTAGGGATACTTCAGCACTTTTCTCCCTTCCACTAGTTGATGCATCATATTTGTCTGTGTAGACCTACATAGCTTCTATTCTTTGTCTTTTTGTTAATGATGGAAAATTGAGTCTTTCATTCACTTTCTCTTGAGTCTCACTTCATTTTCTAGGAGGAAATTCTTTTCTTGGTGCAGTTGCAGGAGTCTGAGGAGGATCAAAATGTCCTTTCTCATTAGACTATTTTTTCTACAGAGTCACCCTGGGGGTAGGAGGAAAACTTGGTGGTTGGAGTTCCTTAGGGTCGACTTGTAAAAAAAAAATTTATGACCTTGTCAGGACTGAGACTTGTTCCATGGATGGCATTGCCAAATTGTGGTGGACTTCTCTAATTATGTTCACCTGTACCTTTCCAGTATCTTTGGCTTTTTCATTAATAATCGCTTGCACATGATGTTGATGAATCATGCATGAATCTTCTCCATGAGGATCATTGCAAGTGGTACACCAGTAATCAGAATTAGCGGGTTCTCCATTATCTCCTGTTCATTTGCATACACCACATTTTTTCTCTCTTGTACCCTTTCACTTGTTGAAGCACCTTCATTTTGTATCTGTGGAAATCTTCTTGCTTGGATATTCTGTTTAGCCTCTCTCTTTTTCATGGATGTCATTTCATTTGACAATGTCTTCATTGTATCAATTATGGTCGTGTATTGATAATTGGGGGGAGCTGATGCAAGGGGTGTAGCTGGTAATGCAAGGAATGTAGGAGGTGCAGCTATAGATGGGAGAACCTATGTTGATGGGAGTATAGGCAGTTTAGAAATTGATGCTTGGGAAAGCTCTGGTACAATTGGCAATAGAATCTTTGATGGATATCTTTTTATAGCAATGAGATTAGCATTGACCTTTGCTGCCTCTAAATAGATCCCAAGAAAAGTGGTTACACAGGATTGCCTTATTATCATACTGAGATCTGAATCAAAATCCCTTAAGTAATAGCATATAGCTTGTTATTCCATGGGTTTTAGGCCCTACGGTACTCTATCACGAGTTCTGGTAAATCTGATGTTGAAATCTTGGATTTCTTCTCGTGGATGCCTCTTAATAATAGTGAATTGATTCAACAATGTGAAAGGATATGCATGTATGTTAAATTCATCGACCAGACAGCTGGCAAGCACTGCCCAAGAAGTAAGGATCCAACAAGGAGCGCTCTGTACCAATAGAGCATCTTTCCCTTCAAAGATATAACTAGCAATCTGACCATTACATCTTCCTGAGTGATATTGTAAATAGATGCTAGCGATGATACATCTAGACAATGCTCATATGCTATTTTGTTTGTTCCATCAAAAGTTGGCAATGCTTTTAGTGAAGCTGTGGAATTTGATTTTGTGCCCCTAAGTTTAAAGGACCAGTTTGATTCCACACAAGATGCATTGGGGCAGGGGCGGCTGCCATGATTGCTAAAGGAGTTACAACCACTATGGGATTGCTTGCATATGCTCCTACGGTGGGTGTTAAAGAGGTGCTAATGGTGTCGGGCAGATTTGATCATGCGGCTAGCACAGGGTGTGCTTTTAGGCTTTCGAGATGTATTTCAAAGAACTCTATAGGTTCTTCAGAGTTTCTAGCTCGGGATCCGGTTATCATATGGCTATATAACCGGAAGGTTTTTAGACAAGGTCTTTCTTTTATGGTCTAAATTGCAACAGAGTTGCCAGGTGGTTTTTCTTGAGATTTTCAAACAAAAAGGCTCTTAAGGTAAAACACCAAAACTTATATAATACTATGGGATTGCTGGTCCCATCGGGTGTGCCAAAAACTATTGGAACAAAATCTACCTTTGATTAATAGTGTTATGCCTTAGACTTTGCCAACATTGAATAGACAGATCTTGCTTGAGATCATCTGTATAGTCTCCAGAGAAGGTTGGTTCCTTTGAGTTTTTTGGAGAAAATGGGAACAAGAGATAAGGGAAATATAGCCTAAGCTAGAACTTTTCTCATGGTACAAATTAGACAACAAAAAACATTGATGATGCAGATTACTACTTTCAGATTTTTCTTTATATCTTCTTATAGAAAACATGAATTCCTGAGTGTGACTTTTAGATGTTCATCTAAATACATGTAAATATCTTTAATGTTCAACTCTAGAAACAAGGTTTATACGTGCATAGTCCAAATTTTAGAACATATACATTATAAAACTTAGAATGAATAAAAGTTAAAACACCAAATACATACACTTGCACACAAAAGTTTCGGAAGCCAGAAGAAGAAATCTTTTATTGCTTGTAATCCAGTACATGCACATCAAGCCTGTAAACGTCCAAGAGTCGACGCTTTTTCATGGTCTACTCACTCCTATTTATACCCTAAAAAGAGTATCTTATACTATGTACATTTAATTTCTTCAATCAATTACAAGTAATTGTCTGTAGTTTCTAATAATATACAACAGATTTCTTGTAGATTGGATAGAATTCCTTCTAGATAATTTTAGATCAGTTGTTATTGCTGCCCACCCTCCACCCTCATCCACCCTCATTTGAGGGTGGAGGGTGGGCAGCAATAACAACTGCCGCATGATATCGCAACCCTTTTTCCTCCTTGCTATTTCTATTTGCTTTGGACCATGAAAATGCAACATGTCACGATATCACGACAATTTTTCCTCCTTGCTCTTTATCTTTGCTTTGGACTGTAAAAATGCAACATGTCGCGATATCACGACACTTTTTCCTCCTTGCTCTTTCTCTTTGATTTGGACCACGAAAATGCAACATGTCGCGATATCACGACACTTTTTCCTCCTTGCTCTTTCTCTTTGCTTTGGACCATGAAAATGCAACATGTCGTGATATCGCAACACTTTTTCCTCGCGATGTTTTGATTTTTATTTGATCTTTAGCATATGGGCCACTTCGGTCTTCTTGGAAAATATGCAAAAAGGTGCATCAACTATTTTTTTGTAGTTAGTCACTTTTTGACTAACAAGTACCTAGCCTGTAGGATTTTGTAGGCAATTCATTTCCCTACAAAGTGTCCTCCGCATGGTTTGTCGTGACATTCTTTGAGTACTTCTGAGAGCTCCTGTTCTGCTACGTATCTTCTTATAATCTGGTCATGTCCTATTTTGAATAGGAGACCATCCATCCATAGGAATGATGCGCTTTTCTCTATGACCACCTTCTTTTCTTAGAAAGAGAGAGTAGGTGATGTCCTTCCGGTGGCCAAGTAATTGGCTATATATGCATACCACAAGATTTGCTCACTAATGGTGAGAAAATGTTCATCCAAAAATTGGTCTTCCACTGCTGTATGGTCTTTCGGTATCAATCTAGATAGAAAATCTTCTACGACGTCATCTTTGCCTAGTTTGTCGACTATTGTGATGTCGAATTCTTGCAATAACAAGAGCCACCTGATAATTCTTCTACCAATGGCTAGCTTTCTCATTAAGTATCTAATAGACACATGGTTCGTGTGGAAAAATACCTTATACTCGGTGATATAATGATAGAATTTTTTTATGGCATGCACAACTACAAGGAACTCCTTCTTTGTCACCGTGTAGTTGAGCTCGACTCTTGCCAAGTTTTTGCTAACATAGTAGATGGCATAAAATTCTTCGCCATCCTTTTGTCTGAGGACTGCTCCAATCACATTGTTGGATGCATCACAGTAGATATGGAATGGTATGGCCCAATTTGGTCCTCTTAAAACCGGTGCGGATATCAGTTTCTCTTTAAGCAATTGAAATGCTTCTTCGTAGTCTTTCGTCCAATTGAACTCCACATCCTTAGATAATAGAGTGTGTAGTGGTTTTGCAATTTTGCTAAATTCAATGATAAATAATTGGTAGTACTCGACTAATCCAAGAAAACTCCTCACCTCTCTCTGCATTTTGGGGCTAGGTAGGTCTCTAATGACCTCAATTTTCCTTTTATCAACCTTTATTCCTTCTATGGAAAGGTGGTGTCCCAATATGATGCCTTCTTGCATCATCATAAAGCATTTTTCGTTGCTCGGGGACAAATTATTTTCCTTACTTCTTTCGAGCACTCTTTCCAACTTCGTAATTGCCTCCTCAAAGGTTTCTCCATAGATGGTGAAGTCATCCATGTATACTTCGACCTCGTCTCCCATCATGTCTGAAAATATGCTAAGCACCGCCCTTTGAAATGTGGTAGGTGCATTGCATAATCCGAAAGGTAATACCCGATAGGCAAACGTTCCCCATGGGAAGGTGAACGTTGTATTATCTTGATCCTCTTCTCCTATATGGATCTGGTTGTATCCACTAAATCCATCCAGGAAGGAGAAATACTTCCTCCTTGAGAGTGTATCCAAGACTTGATCAATGAATGGGAGCAAGAAGTGGTCCTTCTTGGTCACTTTGTTTAACACTCTATAGTCCACACAGATTCACCACTTCCCATTCTTTTTAGGGACTACCACTAAATGTGATACCCACTCACTGTCAAAAATTGGATAGATGAATCTGACAGTCAATATTTTTTGCAGTTCTTCCTTGAAAATGTCTTTCATTATTGGATTCATTATTCTATGTGGTTGCCTACTTGGAGTTGCTTGATCATCAAGGTATATATGATGGGTACAGATCTCTGGGCTAATACCCTTCATATATGAGTAATCCCATGCAAATGTCTTGTTGGTGCCTAACTAGGAGCTCTTCTATTTTCTTTAGTTGTGTTGGCATCAACCCACTGCTGACACTCAACGTTCTTCTTGGCCCGATGTGTATCTAATGAATGTGGTGATCTTGGGCACCATCCAATGATGATCTAGGTGTGGAGATGGAGGACTCCCCATGGAGGAACTCCACAATAGCACCATCTTCATCTTCTTCTACCAACTCATCCAACATCATCACTGGCTGGATCATGGATAGCTCAATATTTTCATGCTCGGTCAACATGGGTTCTCCTAATGAGTCGATGGACTACACTGGGGGTGAAATAGTCAACATTTTAATGTTTCATCCATCGAAGATGGTCATCATCCCATCCCGACAGCTGATGTAAGCGTCAGCTATTTCCAGCCATGGCCTTCCCAAGATGATCGGGTAACCACCCAGCCTAGTTTTAGATTGTAAGACTAAAAATTCGGTGGGTATTCCCATGTGCTAACTATCACTATTATGTCTTCCAACATTCCTTTTGGTGCCATGGTCGATCGGTTGACCAGCTACAGCATTGTCGTAGTGGGTTTTAGGTTTATGAGTTGTAGCCTCTGCATGGTCTCCTGAGGTATTATGTTGATGGTTGCTCTAAGGTTGACCAATGTATTGGATAAGGAATGTCCCTCAATTTTTATAGTCAACATCGGGCTGCCCGGGTCTGCATACTTAGGATGGCACATTTTGCCCATCATCAAATCTACTAGTTTACCCATGATATTGATAGTCTATGTTGCTCTTCATCCTGGATTCCTTAGACACATCTCTCTTATCACCTTGGTATATATTGAAACATCTCAGATGGCTTGAAATAATGGAATTGTCACGATGAGGTTCTTCAAGCTAGACAAGATATCGAACTTCGGCTATGTTACTTTTCTCTGTTCTTGCAACCGGTTGGGAAATGGAGCCTTTGCTCTCTCAGGCGTTTCTTCTATCACCTCTTCTACAAGAGGTGTTTCTCCTACCTCTTCCTCCTCTTCTACCAATGGAGGCGTTCCTACTCCTAGCTGTCTACCAGACCTAAGCTGAATATGGTACATCGGATACATCTCACCCTCCACATTGTATAATGGCTGGTTCACCCTATTCTTAGGATTTATTGTCGATTATACGGGTAGCTACATAGGTCTCACTATTGGCAATATTGGTAAATTTTGTTGGGGGTGAGCAGGTGCTACATTCTATGGAGCCTGATTCCATGCAGTGTGGCCTCTCCACTACTGCCCAGGATATGGATATGGCATCCATGGCTGCTGGTTTGAGAATGTTTTTGGGGGTGCGTTGGACTAGGGTGATGGCCCCCACCACCCCATGTTAGGTGGTTGAGGTGGGCCTTGGGGCATGTATGGTCCTCCCCCATATGACAAAATTTTGGTTGGCATATTCCCAACAAGGGGTTGTGGCCAACTCTTTCGATTGCCTATGAAATAGGCATCCGTGCTTTCAACATCCTCCTTATTACTGGGCAGTTGTAGGCACAATCAAGTTTTATGGTTCAGCCTGCAAACTATGCATACTCTGAATTTATTCTCTAGGCATGCATTCTTTGCATGCTTCCCTCTAAATTTTGGACAAAAATAAGCCAATGCTGCTTCATTTTCTTACTTATTTTTCTCTAACAGTAGCGTATCCATATGCAATGCTAGAGATGAGAGCATTTCACTCTTTAAATCCTCTAGCATGTTACCTATTTCTATCTTTGTGACTAAAGCAATCGCTTTCATGGTTCTAGAAGTGGTATTGCCTCACCTTCTTGAGTAGTTTTGACATAGTTGTTGGATTTCTTCCATAGCGTCTCTGGTAGACATCACCTCCAAAGATCATGTTAAGAGCCTCTAGTGATTCATTGGTAAGTCCTCTCAAAAATATGCTTTTGAAGGACTTATTAGATAGTCTCATGTGAGGAGATCATTGAAGATTGAAGTTGAATCTCTCCCAATACTCCTCGAGAGACTCATCTTCTTTCCGTATCATGCTCGGGACCTCCTCCCTGGAGTCTCTTACTCTCCCAAAATCTTGGTATTGCTCTAAAAAGAGCTTCTCCTTTTGATCCCAAGTGGCAATGTGTTTGTCTCCCAGACCAATGAACCATCGTAGAGTTGCATCGTCCAATGTGGAAGGAAATATTTTCAGCTTCTACGTATCAGATTTGTAGTCCATAGACCTGCATAAGACATCAAACTTAAATAAAAATAGTTTAGGGTCCTCAGTTGGGTATCCTTTGAAGGTCGGAAGGTGAGTAGGGGATATGTTTTTCATTTTGGTATCTCCTACTCCTTCATTAATCGAGAAACTAAAGCCAGATGAGACTTCTTCGTTGTCAGCCATTTTCTCAAGAAATGTGGTCTCTAATGCAGTATTTATGGTCTTACGATCATTTAAGACTTTCTGAGTCAAGGATCTAAGGTTATCTAGTTTTATCATCTGATATTCTACAGCTTTCCACAATAGGGATTCCTCTAAGGGTGTCCTATTAAACAGGGGATTTATGATGATTCATTCTTCCCCACGTTGATGGGATGAGTTTGCACAAAGTGAGGATCCTCACTCCAATGGATTGCTGGAGGTGGGTCGGGTGAGTCTAATTCAAATTCAGAATGTTTGGTTGACTCAGGTTCTGGTGGATTGGTTTTTATAAATCGATCATCAGGTCCTCTTCTTCTCGAAGAACTCATACAAGGTCAAATGAAAGGTTTCCAGGTATTGTAAATAATCTAGTTGAGACACTTCCTCGACAACGGTGCCAAAATGTTGTGGGTCAAACAAGGTTAACTTATTTCCTACTTTTGTCACATGCCCGTGCATTTAATTTATCAACCTAGGGAGCTTCATAAACTTGTGAAGGGTCTTGAACAAGATTGCTTACAATACCACTTGAGATGAGTCTGCTAGTTCTACTATTGGTGGGGTGTTTTCAAAATGGTTGTCAATCATTCATACACTCCTCAATAATTTACATAAAAATAATTAAATCTACAAAAAGGAAATATTCACACATTCCTAGAAATAAATCTGTTGCAAATACAAGAAATAGCAATGCGATAAATAATCCTATAAAAGCAATGAACTAATATAGAAAACACAAGAAAATTGTGGAAGAAATACTAGCTTGGATTGGGCCCAGGCTCTAGCAGCTTCCTCTCAGATGAACACGCACTTAGAACTCCTAGAAATGTAATATAATTATCAAAGTGTTACAATATCTATCTCTTCTATATGTCTCTATATATCTATATATCTCTCAGAGAGGTCTGCGTGTGTTTATATAGCACACCCGTAGATCTTCTGTTACAAAGAAGTTATAATAGTTGATTCATTCCAGACTAAACTAAGACAGTCTGGTAAATGTGATTGACATTTGCTAAAATTGGCATTTGTTTCTAACGATGGCGTACTCACTTATTGGTTTGTGCTTTACTTGGCATTGGTAGTACGTTCTCATACGTCGGTGCGATCCCCAATTTAACTCTACATGACGTAGATTTGGAATTGCACTAGTCTCTATTATCCACATTGTGCTTGTCTGGTCAATGTGCGAAGAACATGGGTGCCTTCCCTATGAGAGGAAGGCGCTTGCCTTCTAGTGGCACCTTACTTACGGGAGGAAGGCACTTTACCTGTCTATGAGAGGAAGGCGCTTATCTTCTAGTGGCGCATTCCTTATGGGAGGAAGGTGTTTTTCCTATCATGGCACCTTCCTTTGGTGCCTTCCGTGGGAGAGGAAGGCGCTTGGCCTTCCCATTGGTGCCTTCCTAGGAGAGGAAGGCACTTGTCTTTCCTTGGCGCCTTCCTAGAAGAGGAAGGTGCCTCCTTATGCTTGGCACCTTCCTGGAAGAGGAATGTGCCTACCTTCTTTGTGTTGATTCCAAAAGAAACAAAGTTCTAGGTCAATGAAAAGACCTCGACTGATCCAAATATGACTAAATCAACTAAAATTCCACAAAACACATTGAAAACACATGAATTAGATAACACACATAATTTCATCAAATAATTATATAATCATTCATAAAAATATGCAATCCTTATTATATAGCCGCATAATAATCAAGAAAATGTATACAAAATATGAGCATTTTTGATGCTCATCAAAAGGTTGGCCAAAAATCTAGGGTGTTATTGCACATTCACTCATGGAAACTTGAAGAGAAACATGTTCATTGTTGGACATGTCCAAAGCCTATATCGCGAGCCTTTCTTCATAATTCGCTTTTGATTTGAGGAGGAATGGATTAGATGGGTGATAGCCGTTTTCTCTCCCATTCCGCTCTTGTTAATAATGAGCCATGCTGTTTGAAGCCTCAAGGGGATTGAGGCAAGGATATCCTTTATCTCCTTATTTGTTTATCATTATGGTGAAAGGGTTGGGAATATTGCTCAAGTCTCAAGTCATGCAAGGTCTCATTTAGGGGTGGAAGTGGGATAGTAGTTTGCCACCTCTTTCCCACCTTCAATTTGTTGATGATACTACTTTGTTGGGAGTTGCCACTATCAGGGAAGTTGGCAATATTAGATAGTCTCTTGACATTTATCTTTGTGCTTCTGGACAGTTGATTAATGAGGATAAGTCTTCTATTTTCTTCTTCAATACCCCTCCTCTTATTCAAGCTAGGATTTCTCATATTCTAATATTCTAGGTTGGGACTCCCCCCTTCATTTATCTTGGTATTCCAATTTCATCTCATCCTCTACCTAGATCTTCTTGGTAGTCTATGCTTGATAAGTTTAGAAGGAAGGTGAATCACTAGACATTCAGATGGTTATCCATTGCAGGTAGAGTGTTGATTTTAAAATCTATTGTTCGAGCTTTACCCATTTATAGATGTTTTGTACAATATCTCCCTCTCACTTCATCAAGGACATGGATGCTTTGTCAAGACAATTTTTATGGTTTGGAAAACTTGATAAATCTAAATGGAGTTTGGTTAGGTGGGATTATATATGTAGGTTGATGCAAGAGGGAGGCCTTGGGTTGTGATAGATAACTCTTTTTGGGCATGCTTTGGCTGCAAAACTTTATTGGAGATGGTGTACCTCTCAAGATCAGATTTGAGCTAAAATATTATCTTGTAAATACTTGAGAGGTATTTCGAAGGCTGAGATCCCTAGAGTCATCTTGGTTGGGAAAGGTTCAATTATTTGGGACACTCTAAAAAGAGGAGCTAATTTAATCAAGTAGGGTTTGTTCTATATTTGCAATCAGGGATCAAATACTCTTTTTTGGGAGGATTCTTGGGATGGCCACCCTCCTATCTTGAATCAATATCCTAGGTTACGTTCCCTAAGCATTTTTTTCTTGGAAGCGAGTCTGGTCTCGTGTGGAGGACTTTAAAAAAATTCAGTCTTTTGGAAATATGGAGATGTACAGGTGGAAAGGTCCACAAGAATGGCCCCAGGGGGACTATGCCAAGGATAGAGAGGTGCTTGATCTTATTCTTATGAGGAGGCCTTGTTCTTCATTGAGGGGTAAATATATTTTGGCTTGGAACCCCGATCCTAAGGGAACCTACTCGGTAGCCTATGGTTATCAGGTTCTTGATAAGCAAAAGTATGGGAGTCTTCCTGTCACTTGGTGGAAAAAGGTGTGGAAAAAATTTGCTTGGCCAAAATGTAACTTCTTTCTTTGGTTGGTAGCTTGTAATAAATGCCTCACTTGGGATAATGTGAGGAAGAGGGGATTTCAGGGTCCCTCTTTTTGTGTCCTTTGCAATAATAATGAGGATGACTCTTCTCATTTATTTTTCCAATGCTCCTTTGCCAGAGAAATTTGGCACCATTGGTGGAGTGCCTAGAACCATCCATGTTTTCATGTGTTGTCCCTGGTGGAGTTTTGGAGTAGTCTAGGTAGACCTTCGACCAAGGCCCCCTTCCTTTGGGTGGCTTGGAATTTGGGCCCTTCTTGCATCATCGAGAAAATTTGGCTCAAACAAAATCGATGCATTTTTTAGGGCAATTATTTTTCTATTCAACAGATCTAGCAAAGAATCATGTATATGGTTTAGGAAACCATCCATAGTAAATGTGATGTGGACCCTCTTTTGGATTCTAGGGAGAAGAAGGTACAACAAGCCCTTGGTCTCTTTGGGGATGGTGTGAACTCTTCTAGCCCTAGTAGGGTTCCTTAGCTCAGAAAGAAGGTTAGGAGAGATGGTAGGTGGAGGCCACCCCCTAGAGGAGTTTTAAAAATTAATACTGATGGATCGTCCAGGGGTAATCTTGGACATGCTGGAATTGGAGGTGTTGGGAGAGATTCTACTGGTGGTGTCAGTTTTTTCTTTTCCATTTATAAAGGTGTTCACTCCAACAATTTTATGGAAGCTCTTGCAATTCTTGAGGCCTTGCGGAGGGGGTTTTATCTTGGTTGGCATAGGATTATCTGCGAGTCTGACTCTCAAATTGTGGTTAATATTTTAAAAAGTAAAAGGGTGGAGGAAGTTAAATTGGCAGTTGGCCTCTGTAGTCGTTCAGATTCTCAGAATGAGTGAAGAGTTTGAATTTATATCCTTTGTGCACATTCCAAGGGAATGGAATGTGGTTGTTGATTACCTAGCCAAAAGGGCTTCTAAGCTGTTGGATCCTTGGAGTATCGATAATTGGGAGAGTCTCCCGTATGGGGACTCTCAATGCCTGTGGGAGTTGATCCACAAGGATGTATAAACTTAATGTGGTTTGTTCTTGTTGTCTTTTTTGGGTGTCATTCTAGTCTAGTGGTTTTAGCATGTTTGGTTGTTTATTTGAGTCCTGGTTGGAAGCTCAGTTGTACTCTATAATCCAGAAATTTTATCAATAAAATTTTACCCCTTTATTTAAAAAAAATATCAAGAACAATATTTTATTACCTTCAATTTGATTACAACACTTTTGGAAATAATAATAAGACTGATTGGAAAGGGAAAGAGTCCAGAAATTGAAATTACAATACTTCAACACCTCTCCACACATTCAAGGTTGCATATATAAATTGAAATACATTTGAGGAATTATCAAAATCAGTCTAAACACACAAAACAAGCTAATAAATTGTTCAAAATATAATCTAAGAACCTATTGTGAGCACAAATCTCAACTGGGTGCCTCCTAGCTTTCACCTACAATCAACCCTATAACATGCAATTTCACAATATGCCCTTCTGTGCTTGTATTCTTAGAAATAAAAAATAGTGATATTCAAGTGTATTCCCAGCCAAGAATATCTTCTCCCAAGACAGGTCGTAGCTTTTTTTGTCTCCCTCTTTTTACCCCAAAATTGCCCATAAAATCTAGCTTAATATTTTTCCCTTCCACCAATGAAATGTGGAATTTTTAAAATTCCACTACCAGGCTATACTCCACTCCTTCATGCATCTGTAATAGCAAAATAAACCACTCCAAACACCAATTAAAATATTGGTTAATTCTCTTTATTCTAGGTGTGGAGATTTAGAAGGTGGTCAAAATCCCAAAAAAGCAAAAAAAACATCTCATGCTTTATTTTTGCCCTCAACCAAAATTGGCCAAGAAAAAAATACAAGTCATTAAATATTGGCCACATGAATTTAATTAATAAAAGAGGCCTTGAAAACCAAAAAGCAAAAGCAAACAAAGCACCAAGCCAAAAATTTAAAGCAACTAAACTTGGGAAAAGCAGGATTGCTTTATTCCCGGAGATGCTCCTGCATCACATTCCAAGACCTAGCCACCCTACAAGCTACCTCCAACATTATAAACACATTACCTTCACTTATTACCATTAGCCATATACTGGTAAGGTAATGAAAAAGTCCACAAAACTATTTTTAAAACAATACAAATATTACTGGAGCTAACTCTAAGAAAATTACACTAGGAAACCACCACTAGCATCCACACCGATATCTTTTAGGCAAAACTACACTAGTTATAGTAGCATTAACAACCCTACAAGATACACCGGTTACAATAGCCAATAATCTAACTACACTAGTTACAATAGTTAATACTTATCCAAAACTTGTTACAACTAATAAACCATCTCAGACATTCTTCAAAAAATTTGCAAAACATAGATCTAAGGTTTCAAATCAGGGTTGCCTCTGTCATTTCTAAAGCTCACAAGATCTACCATCATTGAAGCTCACCAAATATACAATTGTTGAATCCCACCAGATCTGCCATTGTTGAAGCTCACTAGGACTACCATTGATGAATCTCAACAAGATTTAAATATCAAACCCTAGCATTAACAATCCTTAATCAAAATTTATCACTACAAAAGCTCATCAAATCTACACCATCAAAGCTCACTAGATTTGCTACAAGCCATAAACCCTTGCATCTCTTCATACAATTCCATAAAACTAAATGCTAAAATTAAACATGATCTTGATACAAAATGAAGAGAGTTAAACACAACAAGGAGCAACAAAATAAAGATGCAAACAAAAATAAGAGAATAATAAGGGAAAAAAACCTTGTCATAACCCTCCCTTGGTAAATTTTTTCATATGATATACTTATGGGTTTATATGTTATTGTAGCCCAAAAATTCTCGCACTCCTTTCCTCAAGGTAGATGGATCCGCACCTTAGAGGGGAATGGGAGAATGTATGGTCTACACCTCAAAGGAGAGGTACTTGAGTTTGTACCCTCTTATGGTGATTTTTTGATGAACTAGTTGGATTCACTAGGAAACATTTTGTGGCAGTTTCCAAGTCTAGGTGAGGTAGTGTTTTGATTTGATTTATTTCACATACAAACTAGGTTTGGCAAGAATGCATTTTCTACTTAAATAAATGTAATTTTATATTCGATGAAAACAAGGGCAAACAAATGTAATCTAAGAAAAATTTAAACACGATAATGCAAAATGCAAGAATGAGTGTTTTTGAATTTTTATAGTTTTTCTATGCAAGTTTATCTAATAAAGCTAAAGCCTATGTTTTAAGTTTTTTTGTTGTTCTTTTCAATGCACAAAATATGAAAAATAGAATAAAATGCAGGTTTGGTAATATGAAAATAGAAAATAGGATTTCAAACTTATCTGATTTTAGATTTCTAATGTTTGAACTAATTTGTATTAGCTTTTGTGAATTTGGATCTTATTTCGAGAATTCAGATGTGTAAGAACCTATGATTTTCATAAGGACAAGCTAAATTTTTTATTAGTAATGGGGGATATATAGATATAACAGTGAATCATGATTAGTCAGATCCCCAAGGCTTTTAAACACCTTGAAAAACACATGGATCTAATAAAATAATTGTAAATGATTGAATTGAAAAATCAAAATGATTTAATAAAAGTAAATATGTATGCAATTATATGATTTTAATAGATTCAAGACCCATAGAAATCATACATAGAATAGATCTAATATATACTTTTGGCCCCATTTTTATTATTATTAATGCATCGATTGATATAGAAAATGAGAATAAATTAAACCTACATATAGTTTTTCAGCATTTTAAAGGCCTAAATGGTATCAAAATTAGTCAAATCATATACCGTTGGAAAGATCTTTTCGATCCCTATCCAACGGTATAAGATTTAGGGAAAATGGATATGATTTACTTAGAAAAATATCAACCCGAATATGATATTACGTTTTTCTTTTTATTTTATTTTTAATGAAAATATGGATTGAAATATAAAATTCACGTATAAATAAGAAGAAAGCGATAATCACTATAATTGTAAAATAAAATATATTTTCACAATAGAGTTACCTTAAGGATTCCAGGCAGCACAAATTCTCTTCAATCACTCTCAGATTTTGCCCCCAATTCTTCAACTTGCAACTGTAATTGCTCAAACCTGCAAATAAAATTATAATTTCAAAAGTCTCCCTCTGTGTGAAATATTATTGCTCTTTGCTCTCTCTGCTTCTTTTCTTCTTCTCACTTGGGAGACAAAGACCGTATATTTATCTATTTCGTGATATAACCAATATGGAAATTTTTTTGAGTCGTTCTCATTAGATAAGCATTTTGTTGTTTCATTTTCATTAGATTAGCATTTTGTTGAGTCGTTCTCATTAGATTAGTAATTTTCTAATCTAAATTATTTGCTAGCCCAAATTAGGGCTTAGCAAATCAACGAGAAAAAATCCTTCTGTTGAAACAGTCTTTGAGAAAAATTAAATAAATTTTATAAAGTTAGATGCGTGATTTCCCGTGATTTTTGTGACAGCTAGGCCTATGCATAGTTTTATTGCATTTTGAGGGGTCAAATGGTGTCAAAATTGGACATATAATATAACATTGGAAAGCTCTTTTTGAGATCTATCCAATTATATAATATTTAAAAAGAATAGAAATGATTTGAAAGGGTAAATTTTCTCTTGAATATAACCTTATCTTTTTAGGAGGAAAACTAAGGAAAATGGGTCAATTTTTCATGTCTACATTTTACCCCCTCTTTGGCATATTTATGAATAATAAATGTGTCAAAGAAAAGTGTAGAAACTTGAGTAAAAATATTTATGATTTGACATGGGAAAAAATATAATAGATGGTTTAGAATGAATAGTTCATGTGAAATTGATGTTTTAGAAAAATAATTACTAATTTACTGACTACGATGCCCCCTCGAGTTTTTACACCAAATTTATATTTGGTGGAAAACTCGATTTTTTTTTTTTTTTATATATTGATCTTCTTTATTTTATCTGACTTTGTGTGATTTGATTGGATGATTTATTACATTTTCTTATGATGTTTTGTATTACATAATCTTTTGTAATCATGATTTTATTTTTAAATATAATTTTGATCATGCTTAAATAAATAATTTTGAATAATGTTTTGAATGATAGAAAGACAACAAATGTTTTTGTGATGTTTTGTAAAAGAAGATTTTGATGAACTTAGCAATGAACCTTGAAAGGAAGTTGTGTTGTGATGTGACCGTTGCGGAGATCGCGGCTTGTTAGGTCGAAAAACACATCCTGTTGTGAGGAAGTTTTGTATTGCTAATACCAAAATATTATGGGCTCAAGAGTGACCTTGAGGCTTATGATGATGAAAGAAGATGTTGATTTTAAAAGAAATTTATTTTAAAAAAATAGGTTGATAAAGATTATGATAAAATAGAATGGTTTAAGCATGAAAATTTGGGAATGATGACTTGCGCTAGGCATAGGATTCCTAAGTGTGAAGTTTGAGAGAGAACAATTACTAGGAATTATACCATCATCACAAAGTCAAAATGAAATGCATGAAAATATGATTTTTTTTGTAAAATGCAAATTTATATGAAGCAAATTATTATGTCACATATTTAAGAAGGTTGATCAATTATGAAATATTTTAGACCTAGAAATTGTGAAAGATGACTTGCACTAGGCATAGAATTCCTAGTGCAAAAATTGAGAAGAATAATTTCTAGAAATTATACCATCATCGCGAAGTCATGAATGATATGCATGATAAATAATTTTGAACTATAGGTTATTTTTGCAATAAGTTGTTTTTGAGATTTTGAATTTTTAGAAATATCTATGTGATGTGTTAATATAAAAATAATGATAAACTTATATTGTACGACAAATTTTAAAGAAATATTTAAACTTATTTTTAAGACAAAGTCAAATCTATCAAGAACCAGTGTGTGATAAATGAATTCATTACCTATTTTGATTGTCATGATGATACAAAATCTCTCAAGGATCAAATGTATGTGCTTTGTGAGGTTAATTTACCGATTTTAAGTAAGGTAATGATAAAGTGAACTTGAATGAACCAATGTGTGTGCAAGTGAAGGGTTCATTAACCATGATTTTTTGTGCATGAAACCGTACCAGACTACTATGTAAGTCAAATCTTCGAAACCTAGCTAATACACAAGAAAACATAGGTATGTATAAAATAAGGTCGCTAATATGACAGACATGTCGCCATGCAAAAAGGAATTACCCAAGGCCAAGCGAGTTGGGCACAAACCACCTATTATGGGGCTTACCTCATGATTTTTGAATACTTGAGAATTCCAGGGATTCAAGATCATTCACATTTCTTTTCTCTGCTTTCAAGGAGTAGGGATTTTGTTCATTTTTTTTTGAACAAGGGGATTTTATTGCTTTTATTTTTCTCTTTTTGTTCTCTTTTTTATTTTTTTTCTTTCTTTTTCTTTTGATTTTTGACTTTTTCTTTTCTAGATTTTTCTTTTTGGGATACTTGCTCGGATTAGCTGTAGAGCAAGGGATTTTTATTCGAGAAGGGGTGAGCTTGTCCTTTTGCCAATTCTCAAAAATTCTAGACCAATGCATGATAGGATAGTAGGGGAAACTGTTTGCTCAAGAGACTAAGACTACTCTGTAGTATCATTTTTTGAATTTACAACAAATTATTTTAATGTGTAAAAGTGTACTTGGTTCAAGAAGTAGCAAGATCATTTACCAAAACTCAAAATATTATTTAGTGAAATAGTGATATTTGATACAAGAGAGATTTATAATCATAGTGATAAAATCAAAATAATTAATTTGTGAAATTAAGTGTATGGTTCAAGATAACTTCTGAATTAATCCAAAATAAAAGAAAATATAGCTTCAAAATTTTGAAATACAACAATAAATAAAAATGCAGAATGATTTGAAATAATTTTAAGATTTTGATTTTTGAATTTTTAGTTGTTTTATTTGACTTTTATTTTTTTTATTTTTTACTTTTGATTTTGGAATTGGTGGTATATACAAGATGATCTATATACACTATATGATATGATTGTGTATAGCATGTCTAAGATGGCTTCAAAATCAAAAGAGGTTTTAAAGGATAATTTTGTTGTAGTGTATGTGATTGAAGTTGATTGGTTGATAATTGAGATTGTTGTGATGAATAATGATAAATAGATGTAGATGAATAAAAGTGATGGATAGAAGATAATTGTGAAAATGGAGAATATATAGAATTTGATGTTTCAACCGTTAAATATTCTTCAAATGGTGTTGGGTCACCATGTATGGTAACAATTTTATTTTCAAGTTTAAACTTCAAACATTGATGAAGAGTGGAAGGGACAACCCTCATTGTATGAATCCAAGCACTTCTAAGAAGTAGGTTGTAAGGTGAAGGGTAAGATGATACATAAAATAAAGTATCCAAGATATTGGGTCCACTCTTAAGGGGAAGAATTATAGTGCCTCGAGCTTCTTGAATTTCATTGTTAAAATATTTTATGATAACATTTGATTCATTGAGATCCTCTTCCTTTAATCCGATTTTTTGGAATAATTGATAAGTGCATAAATTAAAAGAGGAGCCATTATCTACCATGATAGTTTTAATAGATGTTTCTTTAATAAATCATGTAATGTAAAGAGAGGAGTCTTCTTGTGGAGTAGAGGAAGGAATATACTCATCATAGAATGAAATATGGTTAACCTTAAGAGGGCTTACACCATTAATTGTGTTCTTAGGGAGAAGATCATAGGAACAAATTGTTGGCTAAGTATCTTGAACAAAGTTTCCCTATAAACATGAGAACTTTGTAATACTTCTGAAAGGGATATCTTTGCTTGAGGATTAATCACTTGTTGTTGGCTATCAAAGTGGATTTCATATTGAGATTGTGATGTTAAAGATGGGATTTCTATTCTTACATTCCATTTTGGATCATTCTCTAGAGCCAAAGATAGTTTTGAAGGTTGGTCAAATGAGGAATCTATCTCTTGAATATCAAATTGAGTTGATTGAACTTGAGGTTGCTCATTTGTAGTTTCTATTACAATATTAGTGATATCATTGTGATGGGACATATTAAGATGCAATAGTTTATTGGTTTCCTATTGTTGATAATTGAATAGGGATTCTTGGAAGATACCCATGTCTTGATTGATTATGGGTATTTGTTGTGTAGGATTTTGGTTGTTTATTGGAGATATATAATTAGTTGTAGATTGTAATTATTTTATAGTGAAAATACCCTCATCAATCAAATATTGAATTGCACATCTTAAACGTCTATATTTTTGTGTCATATGCCCATCCACTCTATGATATTCACAATGTAGCTCATGTCTATACCAATCTGTTGTGGTATCATGTTGTCTTAAGGGAGGGAAATCAATCCTATTCATATCAAGTAAATGCTTGAGAATTATATCCATTGGTTGATTGAGCTTAGTAAATTTATGTGGTGAAGGTTTTCGAGAGGCTTTTGATAATAGGCTTAGGAATTCAACCATAAAAGAACTTAATGGTTTATTACCTCTTTTTTATTTATTATGGATAGAATGATGATAGGAAGATTGTGAAGTATGATTTGAGTGTATGGTAGGATTGGAAGAAGTATTTTCTTGTTGAAATGGATGTGTTGTGTTGAAAGAAGAATATTGAAATGGTGGTGAAGGATTGTATGTGGATCGATAGACATAATATGGATATGTGGGAGAATAGATAATATTGTTATGAAGATGATTGGAAAAGGGATTGTCCTATTGGGGTAAGGATGAAAAATGAGAAAATTTTGATAAAGGTGATGTTGAATATGGACGAGGTTGGTCATAATCAACAAATGCATTTGGCTGAATTTTCCCAGCATTACTGATGGGCTCATATTGATTTGAGTTAAAACTCATGGTTTATTTAGTAATTCTAAAAGTAATATTTGGTATATACTTTAGAATTGAATCTAAAACATATAAATTTGAAATGATGATTTTGTTGTTGTTTTTCTCGTATATATATATATATATATATTTTTTTTTCTTATAAATAAAAAATATGCCTAATGTTTTTCACGTCGGGTTCACCAAAGAATGTAGCCCAAAAATTCTTGCACTCCTTTCCTCAAGGTATATGGATCCGCGCCTTAGAGGGGAATGGGAGAATGGATGGTCTACACCTTAGAGGAGAGGTACTTGAGTTCGTACCCTCTTATGGTGATTTTTTGACGAATTGGTTGGGTTCACCAAGAAACATTTTGTGGCAGTTTTTGAGCCTAGGTGAGGTAGTGTTTTGATTTGATTTGTTTCACATACAAACTAGGTCTGGCCAGAATGCATTTTCTACTTAAATAAATGCAATTTTATATGCGATGATAATAAGGGCAAACAAATGTAATCTAAGAAAGCTTTAAACACGATAATACAAAATGCAAGAATGAGTGTTTTTGGATTTTTATAGTTTTTCTATGCAAGTTTGTCTAATACAGCTAAAGCCTATGTTTTATGTATTTTTGTTGTTCTTTTCAATGCACAAAATAAGAAAAATAGAAGAAAATGCAGGTTTTGGTAAGATGAAAATAGAGAATAGGATTTCGAACTTATCTGATTTTAGATTGCTAATGTTTGAACTAATTTGGATTAGCTTTTGCAAATTCAGATTTTATTTCAAGCGTTCAGATCTGTAAGAACCTACAATTTACATAAGGACAAGCTAGATTTTTTATTAGTGATGGGGGATTTATAGATATCACAGTGAATCGTGATTAGTCAGGTCCCCTAGGCCTTTAAACACCTTGAAAAACACATGGATCTAATAAAATAATTGTAAATGATTGAATTGAAAAATCAAAATGATTTAATCAAATTAAATATGTATGCAATTATATAATTTTAATAGATTCTAGACCCATAGAAATCATACATATAATAGATCTAATATATACTTTTGGCCCCAATTTTATTATTATTAATGCATCGATTGATATAGAAAAATAAGAATAAATTAAACCTACATATAGTTTTTTAGCATTTTAAAGGCCTAAACGGTATCAAAATTAGTCAAATCATATACCATTGGAAATCTCTTTTCGATCCCTATACAACGATATAAGATTTAGGGAAAATGGATATGATTTACTTAGAAAAAGATCAACCAAAATGTGATATTACACTTTTCTTTTTATTTTATTTTTAATGAAAATATGGATTGAAATATAAAATTCATGTATAAATAAAAAGAAAGCAATAATCACTATAATTGTAAAATAAAATATATTTTCACAATAGAGTTACCTTAAGGATTCCAAGAAGCACAAATGCTCTTCAATCACTCTCAGATTTTTCCCCCAATTCTTCAACCTACAACTGTAATTGCTCAAACCTGCAAATAAAATTATAATTTCAAAAGTCTCCCTCTCTGTGAAATATTATTGCTCTTTGGTCTCTCTAATTCTTTTCTTCTTCTCACCTGGGAGACAAATTCCGTATATTTATCTCTTTCGTGAGATAACCAATATGGTAATTTTGTTGAGTCGTTCTCATTAGATTAGCATTTTGTTGAGTCGTTCTCATTAGATTAGCATTTTGTTGAGTCGTTCTCATTAGATTAGTAATTTTCTAATCTAAATTATTTGCTAACCCAAATTAGGGCTTAGAAAATCAATGAGAAAAACTCCTATTAAAACAGTATTTGTGTGATACTGAAGAATACTACTTTCAATTAAAAATTCAAAACTAACCTTATACACTTATATAGTCCAAATTGAAACTAAATATGAAATGAAATGCAAAATGGAAGGAGAAGAAGAAGAGATAAGGAATTTGCGAGAAGAAGGGGGATAAGAATATAGGAAGGAGAAAAAATAGGGATAGGAGAGAATTTGATATTTGTTGACATTCCTCCTGTCGACATTCCCTTGGTGACATTCCACCTGCTTCAAGAAGCTAAACTCTAACATTCTCCCCCTTAAAGTTGAGAGGGCTGACAAGACAGTCTCTCAACTTTATAAATTGAGCTTTAGCCATGCCTTTGGTGAAGATATCTGCAATGTTGTCCAAAGTGCTACAATGTTTAAGCTCAACAATCTGTTGCTCCACCATGTCTCGGATGAAGTGATACTTCATATCAAAATGTTTTGTTCTACTATGGTGGATAGGATTATATGCCAACTGAATGGCACTTATGTTATCACAATACAATCTAGTAGGACCACTTTGATGTTCTCCAATCTCTTCAAGGACTTTTCTCAACCATAGGGCTTGAGTACTAGCATATGTGATGGCTATATACTCAGCCTCAGTAGATGACAATGCTACAACAATCTACTTTTTGGAACTCCATGTAATTAGTCCTAACCCTAGACTAAAATAGTTCCCTGATGTAGATTTCCTATCATCAATATTGCTACCCCAATCACTATCACTGAAGCCAACTAACTTGACAACATTACATTTGTGGTAATGGATTCCAAAATCCCATGTACCCTTTACATATCTTAGAATTCTTTTAGTTGCTTGCAAATGTAGCTCGGATGGATTAGCCATAAAACTTGAAACAAGAGAAACAACATACTAAATGTTAGGTCTTGTGTTGGTGAGAAACATCAAACTCCCAACCATGCTCCTGTAAGTGGTCGTGTCAACCTTTGGTGCTCCATCATCCTTGCTCAATTGGATCCCATGTCCAATTGGAGTTGCAACTGATTTGCAATGCTCCATAGAAAATTTCTTGATCATATCACGAGCATACTTGTGTTGACAGATGAAGATCCCTCTATCTATTTGATGAACTTCCATGCCTAGGAAGTAGTGCATTAAGCCCAGATATTTCATCTCAAATTGTTTCATCATGGAGTGTTTGAACTCCATATTTATCTTATCATTACTACCCATAAATATGAGATCATCCACATATAAACAAACTATGAGGATGTCTTTACCTTGCTTTAGGTAGTAGAGAGTTGGTTCACTTTTGCTTCGAGTGAACCCATATTCCTTGAAATAGTCATCAATGCATGAGTACCATGCTCTTGGTGCTTGCTTGAGGCCATAAAGTGTTTTTTTTAGTTTATAAACAAGGTGCTCCTTACCTTGTTCTTGAAAGCCTTGAGGTTGTTCAACATAAACCTCCTCAGTTAAGTACCCGTTGAGAAAGGCACTTTTTACATCCATGTGTTGAATTTTCCATCCTTTGTGAGCAGCCAAGGAAAGTACTATTCTGATTGTCTCCTGTCTAGCTACAGGAGCAAAGGTCTCCTCATAATCAATGCCATACTTCTGTGTGAAGCCTTTTTCTACTAGTCTTGCCTTGTGTCTTTCAATGCTTCCATCAACATTGAATTTGGTCTTGTAGACCCATTTACATCCAACACATTTCTTTCCTTTAGGAAGCTTTACAAGCTCCCAAGTATCATTGTTTTTTATAGAGGTCATCTCCTCTTTCATGGCTTCCTGCCATATCTTCTGAGTACAAGCCTTCTCATAGCTAGAAGGCTCTAGCTATGCACTAGTCAATAAAGCATAATTGACTACATCTCCCCGAGGCTCTTGGGAGTCATCATCTCCATACAAATGCAAATTTTCAAGTCGTTGCAAAATTGTACTCATTTCACTAGCTTGGCTTCTAGTGTATCTTCTCTAAAAATTTTTATCCAAAATTTGATAATATGGATGATGTTGTAATGTTATCTTACCTCTGGATGGAGAATCAATATCCATCGGTGAAGAACTAACTGATCATTATGGAGAAGGACTTGGAGAAGTTGTTGACGTACTAGAAGTAGCACTTCTGCTTGGGCTTGGAGGGGGTGTGTCTTTGCCTTTCTTGGGTGACACCTGCTGAATTTGAGAAGAACCTGCATCATGGGATTCATCATCAACAAAAACTTTTGGATGACCCCATTCTCCCCCTTCATAAAAAATTACATCCCTGGAAAGAACAATTTTACGGGTCTTCGGATTGTAGAGTCTATAGGCTTTGGTAGACTCACAATATCCTACAAAAATACATGCTTGACTCTTGGGATCAAGCTTTTTCCTTTTTTATTTAGGGATGTGTGCATATGCTAAAGAACCAAAAACTCTGAAATGTTTTACATTTGGCTTCTTGCCATACCATGCCTAGTAAGGAGTGATCCCTTTCAAACTAGAAGTAGGACTCCTATTTAGAATGTAAACACTGGTTCTGACAGCATCAACCCAATACATGTTACTAAGATGCTTTGTTTGAAGCATCGATCTATGGCCATCTCTACTATGGTGCGATTTTTCCTTTTTGCCACACCATTCTGTTGTGGAGTATAGGCAGTGGTGAATTGCCTTTTTATCCCACATTCTTTACAATATTGCAGAAATGCCTTGGAAGAGTACTCTCCTCCTCGATCTATCCTGAGACATTTTACAAGAAACCCACTTTGTTTCTCTACATTATTCTTGAAATCAATGAAGCAATCAAAGGCTTCATCTTTGTGTTTCAGGAAATAAATCCAACACATTCTAGAGAAATCATCTATAAAAGTGAGAAAGTAATAATTGTTATCGATACTTTTTGTCTGCATTGGACCATAGATGTTTGAATGCACTAATTGTAGTGGATAGTTGGCCCTCCATGCTTGTCCTCTTGGAAACTTGGACCTGGAGTGCTTTCCCAAAGCACAACCTTCATAGACTTCCTTGTGATCCTAAATTTTAGGAAGTCCAGTCACCATAGCTTGAGAAGTCAACAATTTTAGGCTAGTAGAATTTAGGTGACCATATCTCAAGTGCCAAAGCACACTTGGATTTGCAATAGCAATATTTGCAAGTTGAGCTCCCCCTGGATGTCCAAACTTAAGGGGAAATAACCTATTTTTGGTCATAGGTACCTGTGTGATGACTCTATTACAATTGTTCTTATCAAAAATTACACATTTTCCCTCATCAAAAACAAGTTTGTAATTCTTTTCCATCATTTGTCCAACACTTAGCAGATTATGTTGGAGTTGAGGGGTGTAGTAGATATCATTCACCTTTTTGATGCCTTCCTTTGTTGGAACCTCCATGGCTCCAATGCCTTCAACTTGCAATGCTTTATCGTCTCCCAACTTAATTCAGGATTTATAGGTGGAATCTATTGTAGCAAAGAGTTCTTCTTTGCCACTCATATGGTTGGAACAACCAGTATCCAAAATCCAAGTATCATTCAGATTTTGATCCGATTGCCCATAAGAAAGAAAGATATTAGAAGTCCCTTCTTCTTCACCATAATGGCCATACTGACTACTTTGACTATTGCTTCCATGAGAATATTTGGACCAAAAGTCTTGAGCAAAGTGACCTGGCTTGCCACAATTGAAACAAACCTTTTTGGATTTGTCACTTCCTCTTCCTCGACCTTGATTTCTACCTCTGCTTTGATTTCCACCTCTACTGGGATTTCCTCCTCTGCTAGGATTTCCACCTCTTTGGCTATTCTTGCCTTTGCCTCTTCTTTGACCTCTACCTTGGCCTCTTCCTTGTCCTTTTCTTGCACCTTCTTGAGATGTGAAGGCTTTATCATCGCCTCCATAACTTGTTGATGGAGATTCCTGTAATCTCTCTTCATGTGAAAGTAATGAACCAATTAAAGCATCAAAGGATAGTGTAGACAGATCCTTTGATTCTTCGATGATGATTGCTATGTGATTCCATTTCAGAAGAAGTGTTCTCAACACTTTCTTCACAATAATTTTTGGTTTGACTTCTTCTCCAAGTGTTACCATCTTGTCAACTACTACTTTGACTCGAATGCAGTAGTCACCAACTTTCTCATCTTCATTCATCTTGAGATTCTCAAAATCTCATTTCAGTGTCTGAAGCCTGACCTGCTTCACTTGATCGCTTCCTTGGAAACCTTCTTTTAAGGCCTTCCATGCATCTTGGGCAGTTATACAAGATGCAATTCTGGGGAAAATACTTTTATCCAATGCTGCTTGAAGATGATAAAGGGCAGATGAATTGTTCTTTTGTGCTTCCTTCCTTGCTTTCTTATCAGCTGCACTCAATGTAGTCCAATCGGAGGGTTCTGTGTAACCCTCTTCTACTACATCCCATAATCCCTTACCTATGAGTAAGGTCTTCATTTTGATAGACCAATACTCATAATCATACCCATTAAATTCAGGAATGGGTAGATTAGCATTGGAGGCCATAGCTATTGAAAGAAACTAGGAACAAACTTTTATTTCTCTATTACAATCAATTTCAAAAGAAAGTAGTTACAAATTTAGATCAAGTCTAGCTTGATCTACTCTTTTGCTTATGGCCTGTTCTTCTTGCTGAGGTTCTCCATTCACTGGATTCACAAAGTTATCAGCAACGGAGTCTTCGTCATCACTGATGAGAATAATTTCTAGTGAATCTGGCTCCAGTATTTCAAGTGAAACACTGTTATTGAAATGAGGATTTTTTGGCTCCGGTGGTGCAATACCTACAGATGCTGACTGCTCAAATCTGCTATCGAAGGAATTATCCTCTGAATCTGCTTTGTATCCTGAATCTGGATGTCTTTGATGGGCTATGACTACATTTTGTAATTGGCTAAAAATTGTATGCAAACCATATCTCCAAATTTTTTTATCAAAAGATTCGGCATTCTCTCTTAGTAAAAGAGAACACATGGCATGATAGCACCCGGTAGATCGTATCATGAATTTTTTACAATGCTACCTTTCAATGCAAAAATTATCCCCCTTAGAGCCTCTGAGGCTATTACAAAGAAGTTCACCCTTCAACTTAGGCTATTACACAATTTGTAAGTTTTTCATCACAATACTTATCCCTTGAATGGGGTTCCAAGGGCGGGCCCCCAAAAAAAAATTTTCTAGAAGTATCTAAACGGCACTCTAGAAGGCTTCCCGACACTTTTTCAAGCCTCTTGGGCGTATTACATAAATTTGCAAGTTTTAAAGCCCCCCTTGGGCGTATTACACAAATTGCCTCTGAGGCAATATTTTCACTTTTCTCCTTTTAAAGTTTACTAAAATAATTTTTAAAGTTATTTTAATAAAATTTCTATTTAATAATCAAAAACTTGCTTTTAAAAAATCAAAATTAAAAAAAATGATTTTAAAAAACAATAATTTTGTAATTATTAAATAAAATATTAAATAACTTTAAAAAAAAAAACCTTTTAATTTCGGTTGTGCACACGAGTTGAACCCGTGACCTCTCGAACCAGCACAAACTTTCTTACTGACTCAGCTCCGTCCATTGATGTAAATCGAAAGCAAACTTGCCCGCTTTATTATTTCCTTGGCGATAGGGAGGCAAAAAAAATTGTTTTTTTGTCGCTCTATTTTGAACCCGTGACAGGGCGAAGGGAGAAACACCTTAGCACTGGCTCGAGGAGCCAGTTGGGCTACAATGCCCACTATGAAGGCAATACATGAAGCCTTCTATTTAACACGCGATGCATCTGACATTTTTTAAAAAATATGGGAATGCATTATCCCACATTCACTGGGACAAAGATTGTGAAGGGGAATATAAGGTATAATTCACATATTTGAAATTGATTGCCTTTGGGTAATCGGTCACATCTATTTTGCCAACCAAAAAGGCCACGCATCCTCGATAACTACCACGTCAGCTAACCCTTCATCTGCCTTACTACCACGTTATCATCTTCCATGATGCCACATCATGCCCATGTGTTTGCCATGTGTCCAGTCTAAGTCAGGTCCTATGGTTGTCCACCACGTGTCGAGTTCAAGTTTTTTTGTCAATTGGTCACCACATCAACCTCGATCTACGTGTGGTCCATGTGTCAAGTCCTCGATCCTCATTGGTTGTCCACCTTGGTATCTGCTCACCTAACTATGTATAGTCCACCTCAGGATCTGCACTTAGATCTAGAGTCCCTGTCTAGTCCATCTTCCTCGAGAACCATGCCTAGGTTTCAATCTCCGGGATGCTCCTCGATCTCAGGATTCATGTCTACCTTGTATCCTCCTCGCTGGTTAACTACCCTCACAAGCTCGTTGGCTCTGATACCAAAATGTGAAACTAAAGAATACTACTTTCAATTAAAAATTCAAAACTAACCTTACACAGTATATAGTCCAAATTGAAAATAATTACGAAACGAAATGTAGAATGGAAGGAGAAGAATAAGGAGATAAGGAATTTGTGAGAAGAAGGGGGATAAGGAGATAGGAATAAGGAGGAAAAATAGGGATATGAAAGAATTTAAAATCTTTCGACATTCCTCCTGCCGACATTCCCTTGGTGACATTAACCTTGACATTCACCTTGGTCTCATCCACCGTGGGTAAACTCTAACACTTTGAGGAAAATTAAATAAATTTTATAAAGTTAAATGCGTGATTTCTTGTGATTTTTGTGATAGCTAGGCTTGTGCATAGTTTTATTGCAGTTTGAGGGGTCAAACGGTGTCAAAATTGGACATATAATATACCGTTGGAAAGCTCTTTTAGAGTCCTATCCAACGGTATAAGATTTAAAAATAATGGGGATAATTTGATAGGGTGAATTTTCTCTTGAATATAACATTAGATTTTTAGGAGGAAAACTAAGGAAAATGGGTCAATTTTTCATGTCTACAGTTATCTTAATGATAGATTAAATGACTATATGTTTATTAGTTGTTTGATTTATTAAATAATATGATGTTTCTAACGGATTTGTGTGTTTGCAAGAATATGTTTTCTTGTGAGTGAGTAGATGACTGATGGTTAAAATAGTCAAAACAATCTAACACATGATATCTGCATTTAGACCTAGTTCAAGCATTTGTATTTTATATTTTCATCCTTGCATTAGAATGCTTAATATTATTTTGGAATCTTCTTATGATTTGAGTTACTTTATATAGATATAAAGTAACATGGAATGTTTGATATTTGCCTTCAAGGAATGGTAGTAGGAAGGAATGATTGAATGTTATGTTATTAGTCCTCTTTGTGCAAATTTTATTCTCTATAAAAATTATATTAATAAGTCTCACTTATTAATAAACTTTGTGTTTGAACTTTAAAAATAATTTCTAAGGTATTATTGATAAAATAAACTATTAATAATAAAAAATGACATTACTATTTATGAACCTTAGAAAAATAAAAACAATAGCAATATTAAATAACTTTACATTGTTTAAGTTTGCACAAAATAAAATGAGATGATACAGGTAGTTGATGATTTTGTTCCTTGAACAAAACTTCTACTGGTCTTTATTAAAAACCCTTATGAATATGTGAAGCAAAATATTTTCCTTTTGGAGGAGAAAATTGAGAAATAAAAATTTGTTGGAGCATCATGTTGAGAAGTAACAAGATTGGCAAGAATGCAACATTTGTTTCTTACAATTATTCAGAGATATTCCTTGTATGGTGATGTTAGGAACACTATGTCATTTATATGAATTATTTCCTTTTTTTTGGTGTAGTATTATAGTGGTACATAAATCACAATGAGAAAAAACCCTTGATTTTTCCATTGAAAATAATAATGAACACCATGGTTTAAGTTGCTTTACCTCAAACTACGTTCGAAGAGATGCTTTACTATTTGTCAAGGCTATGATTCGTACAAGGATGAAAATAGGCCTTGGGTTTGTGTGAAAGCATGTGAGTGAGCACTACTAGATGGCTTATGCAACTGTGTTATTAGGATGGCTTGAGTATTGTTAAAACAATTACGTTACCATGCCCTCTATTTATATTAGAAAATAAAATATTGTTATTTTGACCATGAGTGGAATATTTTTACATTGCCTATGATTTCTGATTGGAAGACATGTAAATTTATCCATGCATGCCAGTCATGTAAGATTTGAAAATTTATAAAACTCTAAATTTTATAATGCATATGTTGAGTGTTTGGTTGATGCATGTGTTACATCTTGAGTCATGTTGAGTGTTTGGTTGATGCTTGAGTAAGTTTTAAAATGGTTTTACTTGTGGAGAGGGTATAAAGGTTTGGTTTATTTTAAAGGAAATGGGGTATATTTTATTTAATCCAAAAATAAAAAGCATCTTACTATTCTCCAAGATAATGTGCGAGGAAATGGCAACAGAGTGGAGTAATGAGGTGAACAGTTCGAGCAGAAAACCAGATTTTCAAATTTCTGGAATCAATAGTAAGGATGGCAATAAGGTTGGTAGGCAGGAGGGTAGCAAGGATGGTGGTGCAAAGAAGGACCCTAAAGATGTAGAGGATGGATGTTCAGATAACGTTAAGGCCCATAAGTAGTCAAAAGTACTTTGGGGGGAAGAACATCCCAACACTGGGTCCCCCTCCCAATGCCCAAAGGGATCCCCACTCGATACTATCAAGGAAAATTTCTTTATGGGTGTTTTTTGTAAAGGAGGAGTAATCTGAGGTCATGAGTCCTCCTTAGAAACCCTCATTCCTGATGATAAGGACATTAAAATTCCTAACTATGTAGTGTCCAACTATCTTTCAATGAAAACTTTTTTGTTGGTGGGAAAGTTCGTTGGAGGAAGGCCAGACATGGAAACTATTTGAAGATTTGCCTTCTCCAAATGGAAAACCCTAGGGAGCATGGAGATTGTATATTTATCCAGAGGGTTCTTTTGCTCAATTATATTGAGCAACCATGATGATACTAGTCACATCCTCAATGGGGGTCCTTAGTTTCTTGGCCGCAAAAGCTTGTTTCTTTGTAGATGGGCTATGGATTTTAATCCCAAAATCTAGGATATCAATTATACCCTCATATGGGTTTGCATCCTTGATATTCCACTCCACCTCTAGAATTAGGTTCAAGAGCCATAGGTTATCTGGTTGCTATTAATCATGTCACTCTATCCCAAAAATGAATGATTTATGCCAGAATTTGCATCAATGTAAATATGGATTTTGAGCTCCCCACTTATGTCAACCTCAAAATAGTTCTTATTGTTAGAAACAACCTCTGGAATATGAAAATAAGCCTACATTTTGTGTAGAATGCCAAACCCAGGGGCATCTTAGGAATCAATGCCCCAACCTCAAATTTCAGGCTTCCAAGAAAAAGGACCAGGTGCTAAAATATGGTGATCCTTTCCATAAAAGAGCCCCCATGGCTCAAAACAAAGAAAAATATATATACTGAACAAATGTTTTTTTAAAAAACCCAAAAAAGGGAAAAAACAAACCCAACAAGGAAAAGGATCTTACCAGCAAAGAATATCTTCAAGAACTCAGAGCAGCCTATCTTCATGCAAAGGGAAGAAAATCGCCTCCTCACCTACAGGTCTAGACCAGGAAATAGTAATTTTTCTCTTTGCCTTCTCAAATAGTTTTGGCATCCTTGATGAAACTAATCTCATGCAGGAGGAGGACGAGAATCCTCATTAGGGTCTTGTACCTAATCCCCTTTTTGATGAAATGCATAACCAAATTGTCTGTACTTCCAAATCAGGGCCTTCCTTTCCCCTAAATATTTGAACTTCGATCTTAGTTTTGTTGACTCCTCTTATAAATTAGGACCCTCTCATAGTCCTCTCAACAACCCTAAGAGTCCCCATATTAGTAAACCTATTAAGCGAGCCCCCCCTTCCAAAAAATTTAGAGTCAAAAATTCCTAGTCCTACCCAAAACATGGGCATTGCCAGACCCTCAAGCCCTATCCTTGAACAAATTATCCCTTACAAGTTTAGTCCAAAGTAAAATAGAAGTTCTACAAAGTCCCCCATTGATTTTGGTAGCAAAATAAAAAAGGGAAGGGTTTTAGCTAATGAGTAATGGAAGAGAGGAATCGAGGATGACATCGCTAACAAAATTTAGAAAACTCTCTTCCCTACTGTTTTCTGTCAACCCAAAGTGGAGAGCAAAAGTTCCAAACCCCCCAACCACAAGGAAAGGGAGGTAGAAAGGTATCAAAACCTTCTAAATGAAAATTATCTCATGGAATGTGAGAGGCCTAAATGGGCCGACTAAGAAAAGACTTGTTAACTAATGAGAATAGACTTAAAGCCCTCAATTTCCATAATGTAGAAAACCAAAAATGATTCAAATATCTCTCTAACCACAATAATTAAAATTTGGAAAAAGGTAGATGCAGTATTAAGTCATGCTAGAGGATGCTCAGGGGGTCTCATGTGCTTGTGGGACATGCAAAAAGTTGAAGGTATATTAATCTATTATATTGATAGGATTTAAAGTGTGTTATTCCATGACAAAATCAACAACTCTTTCTAGATCCTCACCAATATTTATGCCCCAAACACTCTATCAAGAAGAGCACAGTTGAGGGATTCCTTGAGCAAGATAAAGGATTCATTTCAAAATATTCCCTAGATTATAGCCAGGGATTTCAACACCCCCCCTCTACCCTTCAGACAAAAAAGGAGGGACTGAGGTCCCACTCAAAATCATGGAATATTTCAATGACTTTGTCAACTCAAATAATCTCATGGACGTAAAACTCAAGAATGCAAAGTTCACTTGGAGCAATAGAAGAATAGGGAATCAACATATTCAAGTCAAATTGGATAGATTTTTCCTTTTCAAAGAAGCCATTCAAATGTTTTGTGATGCTTGTCTTAATTTTTTACCTAAAATAGGATATGATCATAGTCCTATCATGTTAGATATTAACAAATGCAATCCTTACAGAAGACCCTTTAGGTTCGAGGTAATATGAATACATCATACAGACCTTAGGTATAGGGTCTCTTAGTGTTGGGAATAGGAAGTTCAAGGATGGCCATCCTTAAAACTTGCCCAAAACTCAAAATCCTTAAAGATCTAAAAATATGGAATAAAGAAGTCTTCGGTAACCTTTTTTCCAACAAGCAATCTCTCAAAGATAGACATGAAAGTATAGAGAATAAAATTCAAAATGGGTGGATTGATGAATAGATAAGGACAAGAAAAAACAATCCTTTCTAAATTCTATAATGTCCTTGCTTGTGAAGAATCCTTATGGAAAAACAAATCTAGATACGTATGGATCAAAGAGGGAGATTCAAACACAATTTTTTTTCATGTATCTACTCTAAGGAACAGAAGCAACAACAAAATCAAAGAACTGGTTAAAAGTGATGGCTCTTCCACTAAAAATATTAAGGAAATCAAAGATGAGGCAGTTTCTTATTTCATTTATCTCCTTGAAGATGATAATTCTTGCTCTGCATTTTCTCAAGCCTCCATGCTCCATCATATCCCCCAATCCATCCATGAGAATGTCAATTCTAGTTTAATTGCACCTTTCCAAGATGAGGAAATTAAAACAACCTTTTTCTCCATGTATCCTGACAAAGCTCTAGGTCCTCAAGGCTTTCCTCATAATTTTTTCCAAACCTTTTGGGATATAGTAGGTCATGATGTGTGTGTGACTACCAAATAATTCCAATCCTATAAAAGAATTTTGTAAAGCTTCAACTCCACTTTTATTTACCTTATTCCTAAAAATCCCACTGCAAAATCTTTGTCTGACTTTAGACCCATTAGTATTTGTAATGTTTCCTATAATATATTAATCGAAATCATCGCTAATAGGATGAAAAGCATCATGTCAAATCTCATTGATCCCTACCAAGGAATTTTTATCCAAAGTAGATCAATTATCGATGGCATCATCTCTATTCATGAATCTTTGCACTCTATCTCTCAAACCAAAATTTTTGCCTTTGTTATCAAGCTTGACATGAATAAGTCCTATGATAGAGTCAACTAGGATTTTATTTTAGCCATACTTCTCAAATTTGGATTCCATCCTGAGTGGATTGAATTAATCAAAGTTTGTATTTCTTCATCCTAGTTTTCAGTCCTCATCAATGGCTTCACAACTGGTTACTTTCAGAGCAGTAGAGGGCTAAGGCAGGGGGATCCTGTTTTCCCCCTATTATTCATCATTGTTGCAAAATCCCTAGGAAATACTATCAAATAATCATGTAGAATAGGTCTCATTTCAATAATTATAGCTTCATCCTAGACTAATCCTATTTTGCATCAAAAATTTGTGGATGACACTATCCTATCCACTAATGCTTCTGTGTTTGAGGTGTAGGTTATCAAATACATTCTCCATATTTATGAGGAAGCTACTGGGTAGAAAGTAAACTTTAAAAAGAGTAATATTTATTTCCTTAATACCCCTATTCAAAAATAGAACAAGATTTCCAGAATCCTTGAATGCTCTATGGAAGACCTCCCCACCACTTACCTGGGCCTCACACAGTTCATTGGCCAACCTTCTGCTTCTATGTGGAACAATGTCATTGAGAGGATCCAAAATAAATTGGTTAGGTGGAATGACAACCTATTATCCCAAGAAGCTAAATGTACCCTCACATTAGCCTTCCTTCAAAACATTCTTGTGTACTTCCTCTCTATTTTTAAATCCCCTGTTGCAGTATACCATAGAATTAAATTCAAAAAAAACAATTGTGGTCAGGGATTGAAAATAAGCAATAACTACATATTGTCACCTGGGATAAAGTGTGTAGACCTAAGGATAAAGGAGGAATTAGGATTAGAAGAATTTCCTCCCTAAATATAGCTCTTATGTATAAAAAATCCTAGTGTCTAGTCACCAATATAAAAAATAAGTGGACAACCATAGTGCAAAGGAAATATCTGCAAGAAACAAATTTCCTCAGTGATACTACCCCCACAAGAGGATCCATTTTCTAGAAATATATTATTAGAACTAGGATGCTTTTGAAGAAAGGCCTAATATGGAGACTTGGGGATGGGAGAAACATAGACTTCTAGAATGATAAATGGATCACAAAAAAACCACTCATTGAAGATCATCTTTTGTCCAGACTAAAAGCCTACACAAACCTCACGATAGGACATAAAGTATCAAATTTCTTAAGGCTTCAGAATAACAGAACCAGATGGAAAATTATTAGATACACTTCTCATCCTACTAAGTCCATCAACATGAATTCCCTCCTGCACTCCACCATTATCCACTCTGACAATTCCAAAGATATTATTTGGGAGCCCTTAGAGAGTGGAGAATTCACAGTCAAATATTTTTACCAAATTCTTCTTGATACTGAGGATATTTTATTTCCATGTAATCTAGTGTGTATTAAATCCCTCATTCCTAATGTGTTCTTCTTCGCCTGGATTACCATTCAATAAAGGATCCTTACTATTGAAAATTTGCTCAAAAAATATTTTACCATTCCTAATAGGTGTCCTTTATGTTTTTTTGTGTAGGAGTCCCCCAAACCTCTTCCTCCACTATCCCTATTCCTCATCCATCCTCGACTCCATATTCCAAATCTTCCATATCATGTGGACCAAACTGTGCTCTATCGTCGATCTTTTCCTCCAATGACCCAATCCCTTCCATAACCCCCACCTTAAGTTCCTTTGGAAAAATTGTCTTCACCATTTTCTTTGGAAATTCTGGCTTGAAAGAAACTATAGAATATTCTCCCAGTGTCCTACTATCTTGGAGCTAATTTCCAATAAAATCCTAGTCTATGCCAAGGAAAATGCCACCCTCATTCCCCCTTCCCCTCGCCTTGCTTCCAAATCTAAGCTTGCCTTAGGAATATCCTTAGAACTTTTCCTAGAGGATTTTCAACCCTCACTTAACCCTAGAATTTATTCTAAGTGGATTCCTCCACCGATAGGATGGTTCAAATTAAATTTTGATGGGATTGCTAAAGGAAATTTGGGAAAAGTGGGAGTGGGATACATCCTCATAAATAATCATGGATAAGTCATCCTTGCATATGCTCAAGAGTTGGGAGTTTAGGACAATCATGTTTCTAAGGCTAAGAGCATGTGGAGAGGTCTTTCCCTTGCCAAAAATTTTCCCAACAATTTAATTGTCGAAGGAGACTCCCTGAATATTATCACTTATCTTAAAAATAGCAATAATCCTCTCTAGAGGATTAGATATTACATTGAGGATACCAGGAGTTTGATCCTTGATATGCAGGAAGTCATTTTCCAACACGCCTTTAGAGAGGCCAATGGTGTTGTGGACATTTTGGCTAACCTTGGATTTCATGCAGCTAACATTATCACATGGATAGATGACATCCCTAATTAAATTCACACCATCGTGGATCAAGAAAAACCTCAGCTAACAATATTAATGGTCATTCTTATTAGGATCAGTTTCTTCGATATCCTAATCCTAAGTCAACTGCAAAACATTGATGTCACCACCAGTGGGCTTTCCACGTAGACTGGTAACCTTACCCAAGAATTCAAAAGGAGTGAGGACCAAAAACTTGTTAGTCTAAAAAGACTACCTTGATAGATAGCAAATTTTTGCAGAGAAAGACCAGTATATTTCATTTTTGAGACATGAGGCAAAGAATTGACTAAGGCACGAAGAAGGTCACGATTTCATGACATGTCAGCTTTTCACCGGTATGTAGCTCGGAGAGGCCAGAAAGCAGGAGAACGTCACGATTTCATGACATGTCGGGTTTTCGCCCGTGAAGCAGCCCGAAGAAGCAAAAGGAGAAAGAGTGTCATGATTTCGTGACATGTCAGGTTTCACCGACAAAACTAACCAAAGACAAAAGTACAAAAAGATGTCACAATTTCATGACATGTCAAGTTTTCACCAAAATAGCTAAAAGAACCAAAAGAGAAAAAGTGTCATGATTTCATGACATGGCAAGTTTTCACCCGTAATATAGCCAAAAAGAGCCGAAAGAGAAAAAGTGTCACGATTTCATGACATGTCGAGTTTTCACCAGTGATACAGCCCGAAAGAGCTAGAAGGGAAAAAGTGTCATGATTTCATGACATGATGAGTTTTGCCGACATGGATATATTTAGTAATGAATAAGATGCCTCCAAAATCCCATGTCAGTAACTAGAAGTAGACAGTAGAAAATATCAATTCCTAGATTCTTGCTATTAGATTTTGTTTGTTAGAAGCCATGCAAAAGATATGGAAGCATGATTGTAGTCTGATTGCTTGTAATTGATTCTATATCAGAATGTACTAATTTTAAAAAGATACTCACCATAGGGTATATATAAGGGTAAACGTACTTTGAAAAGAGGTCGGCTCTTAGACGTTTACAAGATTGGATGTATGTACTTTGAATGCAAGCAATAAAATTATGCTTCTATTGGCTTCTAGTTCATAGTGTGCAAGTGTATGTATTAACATTTCTCACTTCTATTCACATTATTGAAATATAGATTGTGTTTGTTCTAAGATCTAGACTTACGCAAAACATAAATCATATTGTTGGAGTTGAAATCTGATATATGCATGTGTTAGATAGATATCTAAATCACATTGGGAAATCCATGATTTCTGCATGGAGATATAATAAATGCTTTAACAAGTAAAGTATATGTGTTCATCTTAGTTGTTGTTTAATCTGTACCACAAGTAAGCTCTAGCCTCGGCTATATTTCCCTCTCTTTCAGTAATGCTCTTTTCCATTTTCCCATAAAAACCATTAAGGAACCAGCCTCCTCTGGAGATTAGATGAAAGATCTCAAGATCAGTCTCGTCTATTCAATGTTGACAAAATCAAGGTGCAAATAACAACCATAGGCAGATTTTGTTCCAACAGTTTTTGGCATGCCCGTGGGACCCTAAATCCCACAATATTCTATAAGGTTTGGTGTTTGCCTTTGATATTTTAAAATCTAAATCAAATCACCTGGCGACTCCGTCCGAAGGTATAGACCCAAGAAATACCTTATCTATTTATCTGGTTAAAGACTCATGATTATTTACTTATATGATAACCAGATCTAAAGCAAGAAACTCAGAAGAACCCATTGAGTTCTTCGAGTTACATCTTGGTAGCCTAAGAGTGCATCCAATTTTATCTGCTAGATCAAATCCACCTGCTACCAATATTACCACCCTTGTACCCTCTATTTTGCCTATTTCTATTATTAATCCATCTTCAATGACTACCAGTAGTTCTATAGTACAGGCAAGTACAATTGCTACAATGGCTGCTCCTCCACCAACTTATCTTACATGGAACCACATGGGTCCACTAAACTTGGTGGCCCAGAATCCGATCCCTACAGCAGCATTGAAGGCATTGCCTTCATATGATGGAATAGGTAAAATGACATATGAACATTGCTTAGATGTTGCAGCCTTGGCTGCAACTTATAACATCACTCAAGAAGATGTGATGATCAGATTGCTAGTTATTTCCTTAAAAGGAAAAATGCTCTATTGGTACAGAGCGCTTCCTCCTCAATCGATCATGACCTAGGCAGAACTCATTGGCAAACTTGTAGATGAGTTCAATCAACATGCAGATCCATTCTCCCTACTCAGCCAGTTCACCATTATAAGAAAACATCCTCAAGAGGAAATTGTTGATTTTAATATTCGATTCAGTCGCACCTGGGAAAGAGTACCCATTGGATTAAAACCAACCACGGAGCAAGTAGTATATTATTATTTAAGAGATTTTGATACAGATATCAGTATGATAATATGAAAATCATGAATATTCACTTTCCCTACTATTTATCAAGAAGCTTCTATAGCAGAAAGAGATCTCATTGCCATAGGGAGATATCCACCTAAAGCAATAATGCCTATTTTTCCTGATATTCCCCAAGCTCCCAATGCTACTTCTTCCAGCTCTTCTCATTTTCCAAATGTAGATCTCCCAAAATGGAATGGGCCACCTTCCATTCCTACCATACATATGCCTCAGAACTCTCTGACATTACCTCCTATTCCTACAATCCCTGCATTACCTGCACCATAGCCTCAGTCAGTCCTCGATAATCAGCTCACTCTTATACTAGATACAATGAAAAATCTAGCAAATGATATGACTTCAATGAAGAAAAGAGAAGCTGAGAGGAATTTTCAACCAAGAAGGTTCCCTCAGATAACAAGAGATGCAGTGCAGTCAAGTAACAAGGGACAAGAACGATCAAATATTGTTTATACAAATGAAAAAGAATATGCCACTAATCCTTCTGCAAATTTTGATTACTGGTGCACCACGTGTAATGATCCACATGGAGAGAGTTCATGTATGATCCATCAACATTATGTACAGAGTATAGCTATTGAGAAAGCAGAGAAAAGCATGAAAGGTCATGTAAATATGATTAGAGAAACATACCACAATTTCATGATGCCTACAGTAGAGCAAGTTGCAGTTCTAACCAGATCAGGTAAAAAACCTCTGCAAGTAGATCCTAAAGAGCTTCAACCTTTAAGTTTTCCCCTAGCTCCCAAAGCAACTCCCAAAGGAAATTTACCTTATGAGAAAAGATCTCAAGTTCCAGCCCAAAGCCAAAGGCAAGAAATACATAAAGAATTCACTCCACGAAAGGAAACTGAGACTCAAGACCAAGCTAAGGAAAGGTTGAGATTTCCTTCATTAACTAAAAGGCAAAGGACTGAAGCTACCCAGGGATACAAAAATAGGTATGATACTTTCACCAAGGAAAGAGAAAAAATTGTTGAATCACCTACATTCAATATAGTTGAAGAAATGAAAAAGACTCCCTCAAAGGCGAGTATGTATGATGCTCTTCAGTTCCCTGGTCAAATTGATCTCCTGCAAGAATCTCTAAAGATGATGAAAGATAAGGGTAAAAACATATCCTCTTCAAATACAGTCCAAGAAAATCTAACATCTGCTACTGGAAATAATAGACCTCCTCCTTTTTATTTATCTCTTCAAATGGAAGGGTGGGTTGTTCACAACTGCATGATAGATTCAGGTGTTGCTACTACAGTAATACCCAAAGAAGTATGTGACATTATGGGGATGGAGTACACTAGGAGCAATCCAGGTGTCCTACAGTTGGATGGTACTCCAGTAAAAACTGTAGGAGTGATTAAAGACATTCCTATACAGCTCCACAAGATGCCCCAAATGGTGGTTATACAAGAAGTAGTAGTGGTAGATTTGGCACCATATTTTGGTATGTGCTTATCTAGAGAATTCATGAAAAAAATAGGAGGATACCTATCCCTGGATTACTCACATTTAGAAATACCTTTCAAAGGTAGGAGGATTAAGATCTTTAATGAGAAACCATCTACTTTTCATGTGGAAAAGATAGGGGAAGCTAACACCGTGAATATGATGACTAAAGAAATTAAAGAAGTGGATCTAATGGAAGAGACCTTAGAAGATCTTCAAGCAGAAGATCAGTTTTCTCTAGGATTTCAATGCCATGATAGAAACAAAAATAGGAAGTTATTCCATTGAAAAACCAAAAAACAATTGACACCTGCTCTCGAAGAAAATAACTCTACTAATCAACTGTGGAAGCTTTTCTTTGATGGAGCTAGGTGCAAGAATGGAGCTAGTGCGGAATAGTTTTGATTTCCCCCATAGGGAAGGAAAGAGTTTTCTCTTACAGGTTGACATGGAGTTGCACCAATAATATGGCAGAGTATGAAGCACTTTGTTTAGGACTGAGGAAAGCTGAAAAACTAGGAGTGAAACAACTACTCATTTATGGAGACTCAGAACTTATCGTGAATCAAGTCACAAAAAAATGCATCAGTAAACAACACTACTTAAAGGCTTATAGAAATAAAGTATGGGATCTCTTAGAAGCCTTTGAGGCTCTAAATATGAAGTCTATTCCTAGAGAACAGAATACCCATGCAGATTTATTGGCATCAGTGGGAGCTAATTTATGTCCTGTCAGTAATGTTATTCAGAAATCCAAGATGGTTAGACTCATATATAGACCCTCAATGCTAGAAAAGAATATCTTCTGGCAAGTTTTTGAAAATGATGAGCAAATATTAGATTTTTTAATCTATGAAATGAACTGCTCAAGTGATAGAAATCTACAAGATGAAGAAGAAGAAGATATGATTCAATTGAAGAATAATCATATCCCTAAGGGACTTATCACCCTTGAAAGTCTATTTGATAACAATGATAGGGCTATAGGCCATAAAATAAAAGTTGATAAGCATCGGTATAAAGAAGTGGAGTTAGAACCGGGAAAGATGATTAAAGTTGGGGTTAGTTGTACAGAAGAAGAATTGAACCAAATCAGAGAATTATGCAAGAAATTTCCTGATATCATAGCTTGGGTATACAGTGATCTAAAGGTGTATAGAAAAGAGATTATCCAACACACCATCAAATTAGAAGAAGGAGCCAAGCCTTTTAGGCAAAAGCAAAGACCGATAAATCCAAAGATAGAGTCTTTGATGAAGCAGGAGTTGCTAAAACTTCTTCAAGCTAAAATAGTGTATCCTATTAAACATTCTACCTAGGTGGCAAACTTGGTACCAGTCAGGAAGAAAAATGGAGACATTAGATTGTGTGTAGACTTCAGGAATCTGAATAGAGCATCACTCAAAGACCATTATCCCCTTCCTCAGATTGATCAAATTTTACACACAGTTGTAGGGGCAGAAAGGTTTTCTTTACTAGATGGTTTTTCAGGGTATAATCAGGTATGGGTCAGAGATGAAGATCAATTCAAGACTACTTTTACCATAAAATGGGGAACATTTGCCTATCAGAGAATACCTTTTGGCTTGTCTAATGTTGGAGCAACTTTCCAAAGAGCAATGGATGTAGCTTTTGGTGAACTTGCTAGCAAGATTATAGTTATCTATTTAGATGATATGACTATCTTTTCTCATCATGAGTGAGATCATATAACACACCTTGAACAAGTATTTGAAAAATGCAGAGAATTTGGAATATCTTTGAACCCAAAGAAATCCATATTCATTATAGAAGAAGGTATCTTACTTGGTCATGTCATCTCTAAAGCTGGATTAGCTATTGACCCTGATAGAGTGAAAGCACTTTTGGAACTGTCCCTACCAGTTAATAAGAAAGGTTTACAATATTTCTTTGGAAAAATAAATTTTGTGCAAAAATTTGTTGTAGATTTTGCATAGATTGTTAAGCCAATGACTGAATTATTGAAAAAGGATGCACCTTTCAAATGGACCGATACAAGGAAGAATGCTTTCAAAAAAATCCTAGAGGAAATAGCACAAGCACCTGTACTAGTTAATCCTGATTACTCACGAGATTTTATTCTATATGTTGTTGGTGAACCAGAAAGTTACGTTGCAGTCCTTACACAGAAAGGGGCAGACAATGAAGAAAGACCCATAGCTTTTCTGAGTTCCACCATGCACGATCATGAAGAGAGATACAACTTTATTGAAAAGCAAGTTTATGTTGTCATGAAATCCTTGAAAAAATTTAAGCATTTTCTATCACAGAGCAAAATCATTGTTTATGTGATCCATCCTGATGTCAAAAATTTTATAATACAAGGAGAACTTGGCGAAAAAAGAGCTGGTTGGGTGACTAAGATACAGGAATATGATGTAGAAATACATCCAACAAAGATAGTAAGAGGTAGAGCCCTATGTCAAGAATTGGCCAAACAAGCTACAGATGAGCATGTGGAACCCCAAGGTGTAATGGCTAATACAGAATCAGATCCAAATCCAAGAAACACTGATTGGATTGATGATCTTGTGGAGTACTTTCAGACTGGAATGTGTCCTGAAAATCTGAATGCTTCACAAAGAAGAAGATTTAGAGCACAAGCTTTGAAGTACACCCTTCAATCAGAAGGGTTGTACAAAAAAATATAGATGGTGTACTTTTGAAATGTATAAGAGAAGATGAGAAACAAAAGGTGTTAAAAGAATTCCATGGAGGTCTCTCTAGAGGATATTATTCAGGAAGATCCACTACTTTGAAAATACTTCGAGCAGGTTGTTACTGGCCTTCCATTTTTTAGATACTTACAAGGTCACCAAAAGTTGTGAGCAATGTCAGAGATATGTAGGGAGAAACAGAAATGCTCCTATGCCCTTAAAACCTGTCCAAGTTGAAGAACCTTTCCAGCAGTGGGGGTTAGACTTTGTTGGGATAATAGAACCCAATTCATCAGTTGGCCATAAGTATATACTTACTACCATAGATTATTTTACTAAGTGGGCTGAAGCTATCCCTACTAAAAAAGTTGATCAAGAGGTGGTGATTGAATTTGTGGAAAGCTTGATTACAAGGTTTGGTGTACCAGATTCACTAATTACAGATAATGGATCAACTTTCATCGGAGCAAAAATGATTGAGTTTACTAGAAGATATGGCATATATTTGAAGACTTCTTCCAATTATTACCCATAGGGTAATGGTCTAGCTGAGTCTACAAATAAAAATCTCCTCAAAATCCTGAAAAGAACACTAGAAGATAATAAGAGGAACTGGCATTCCTTGATCAATCAAGCACTATGGGCTGACAGGATTTCAATCAAAAAATCCATCAATACATCACCTTATTCTTTAGTCTATGGTAAAGAAGCTATTTTGCCTATACATATGGAAATACCAACACTAAAGTTGCTAAATCAGATAAATGAAGAAGGAGGTCAACCTATGGATGCTCGATTAATGCAGCTTCTACAATTAGAAGAACAGAGGGAACAGGCTTATAATCATCACCAGAAACATATGGTAGACACAGAAGGATGGTTTAATAAAAAGACAACCTACAGAAAATTTAAAGTGGGAGATCTAGTTTTGAAATGGAATGTGAGAAAAGCTAAGCCAGGTAATCATGATAAATTTGATGCTTTTTGGGAAGGCCCTTTTGAGATAGTTGTTGAAAGGTAATTTAACTCTTTTCAACTAAAGGATCAACAGGGTATGGTTCTACCCATAACAGTGAATGCTTTTCACTTAAAGCTCTATTTCAAATAGAAAAGTGAATAGGTCTTATGTATATAATGTATATTATGATAAGTTTGTAAATATTTCCAAAGTTATCTCTAGTTCATAAAAATTTTGTCATCATCCTGCAACCAATCAGAAGTTACCCGTAAGAAAGAGATGAAATTAGAAAGTGCTATATTGTCGGATATAGCAGTTCAAATTCAAAATTACCACATGGTTTTCCGATGGTTGGTGGGAGAAAATCATTTTTAAAGAACTTTGATAAGCGTTCTTTTTATTAAATAGGGTGAATGACTAGTTGTCGATAGGAATTTGAAATTTGCCATGTGGCCTTTCAATAATTGCATAAAGGAACCACCTTTGTAAATGGGGAGAGCTTTGGTAAGTGTAATTTTAATTTGCATAATGGATAATCATTGGTCAGGGTTTTGAAACATTCGAAAGGGTGGCAGAAACAAGGCACAAGGGGATCCGAGCAAATCCAGCCCACCAACCGCAATTAATGCACATCATGCATATGTTTCTAATTGATGTAAAACCCTAATTTTGCTCTTGAGTGAAATCCACTGCATCACTTTCTATTCCTACTTTTCCTAGTTCAAGTTCAGTTCAAAAAAAAAGGCTTAGTGTGACAAAAATCTCATGGCTCCAAAAAGGAATACTCAGAAAACAACAATGGTGGGTCCGTCTACTACACCTTCAACAACAAGACGTGGAGAAGACATGAGCAAAAAATTTATCGATCGAAATGCTAGAATTGGTGATACAGTAGTGACATGGAAGGACCCAACAAAGATCCAAAAAGATATTGAAGATAGAATGGCAACTGGGATTACTGCATCTTCTCCTACCACTTTTGCTTTTCATTCATTGCTATACTGGTATGTTTATATTCCTGTGCACCCTTACCCCAAATTAGTTAAAGCAATCACAAATTTTTATGATGAAAAGAAAAGGGTTGTTAAAAATCAGAGTGGGAGAGTGCTTTTTACTTTAAGCACAGATGCTTTTATTTTTACTTTCACTGTTGGATATGTACCCACCCTTGAGCCCAAAGCTTTTGACCCAGAAGACCAAGCAAAATATTTCATTCCTTCTTAAAAAATCAAGAATTTCCTCTATACACAGTTGAGAAATCCACCTAATGGAGGAAGGATGCCTGAAACTCCTATTCCCATAGCTGAATTTAAAAACCCAAAATTATTTTCCATATTGGCTATGGTGGCAGGATTAAATACTGATGAAAAATTTCATGGGTGGCAAATTGCTTTAGTCAATTGCCTATCTAACCCAAAAAATTATGACTCTGTAGTTATGGATAAGAGTGTTCGACCTATGTTTTTTGATTGGCCAGGGTATTTGTTTAGAGAAATACATGAAGGGTTATCTGCCATTAAGAGGGGGTCTCAGTTTTCTTTCCATTTTTCTTCCTATTTAGTATGGTTGTTCTTTTTATTTATGGCCAAGGAACTAGCATTCATTTCAGTTAATGATAAAGATGATAAAGGAAGGACTTTACCAGTATATGAGTGGACCAATGTGTTGTACAGAACCGAGTCATATTATGATTTCAATAGGGAATTTTTGGGTCCCGCTTTGAAAATAATGTATGGAGAAATCAGAAGGTTAACCCCCAGAGCTGAAAAGGTTTTATAGAATAAACATGTTGAAGAGGGTGATTGGTTTATTCTCACCCAAGGGATTTTTATTAGGTTGTATGGTTTTACTGGAAAACCTTTCTTACTTCCACATTATGTTACTGATAGATTGTTTGCATTAGAGTATGTAAGGCAAATTGAACATATTAATGTGAAATATGGCATGGGTATAGGTAAAACTGGTACTTGTACCATACCTTTCGAGTTTGAAGGTATTATGGTTTCTAAAAGAGGTCAAAATGAGAAAATTGCTCAAGATCTGAGGGATTTGGGGTTGGTAGAGATCCCTCAAAGATGGAAATATGATCCTATAAACCGATTTGTAGAAAGATAGACTATTCTGAATAGAGTTCCATTGAAAGTGTATCATGCATCTGTTAGGCCAGATATCGAAGCTTGTAGAAATAATGATGAAAATGATCCATTAGAATGGCATGTGGAACAAATGCAACCATTGCCTCCTTGGCATGAATTTTATGAACATGTGTTGCATTTTGACCCAGGAAATAATGAGGGGCATGTGTTGAATGAAAACACTATTTCTAGAATGCAGAAAAAAGGTGCAGATTGGATGATAGGGAAAATTCATGAATGGTGGACCATGAGGGTGCAAACAGACATGATTGAATCGAGGTACCCTATAAAAAATGATCTTGAGTTCTCAGTACGATATGACCATTATCAAAAATCTTGGTTAGGAATTTTCCCTATAAAAATACCTCATAGTGTTGGTGGGAGCAAAGAGACAAGTCCCAAAGATACTAAAAAACAAAATGTTGAATAGGGGAAAGGTAAGAAAGTTGTAGTTGAAAAACCATTGGCTCAAGCACAGACCAGGTTGAGAAGTTCAAAGAAAAGGGCCACTACAAAAGTTTTCACAAAAGAGCAAGGGAAAACATATGGGAAAGTTGCTCAAATGATGTTAAAAATGGGATATGAAGGCAAAGGCCTAGGAAAAGAAGGACAAGGGATCACTGAACCCTTGCAGGCCGAAAGAAGAGGAAAATACCTAGCCTTAGGAGCTGATTCATCCAGAAGTAAAGCTCCAACTTCTAAAACTATTAAGTTTGTTCCCCGTCAAGCTCAACTACAGAATCTGACGAAGAACCTCTTTGTATTAAGAGGAAGAGGCTAAAGTCTATAGCAGAAGTTAAAACAAAAAATAATAAAAATGTTGAAGAAAACCTAGTTCATGAGCAAATCGCTCAAAATGATGATACTGATAAATTAGGAATGGCTCCAGACAATGAGCAAATTGTTCAGGATAGTGAGAATAATGTTCTAAATCCAGAGCTTACTGAACAGGAAAATGTCCAGATTGGGACTATGGATGATCCAAATGACTTTGCTCAGGAGGATCAAAATGTATATATTTCTAAAGAAATTATTGTAAAATAGGAAAATGTGGAACATAGAAGAAGACAGCCTAGGGAAATTCCCCTAAATGTTGAAATTATAAATCTTGAAGAAGTTACAGATGGTGAAAATAGAGTTGATAACAAAAATGTAGAAGTCCCTACACAAGATGAAGATCTAGATCCGATGATAAGTGAAAGGGATCAAGACCATGGAGAAGGAGATGAACATCAACAAGTGCTTCAAACAAACAAAGGTATGATTTCTCTTTTCCTTCAATATTTTCTCTCTACTTATTCCTACAATGATTTTCCTTCCATTTCTTGTTCAAAGAAAGATGTAATGTTCCCTTTGGATTCATGTTTTCTTCCCCAGAACTAACATTATTCTCTCAACTTCAATTTGAAGTTGATGTTGAGTTGGTCCCAAATCCATTTCTCTCTAGCGCTAGCATTCCAACTATTAAATCAATATCCACTCCAAATGATGAGAGTCACCCCACTCTTTCAAAATTGAGAGATTTGAGGAAAGCAAACAAAAATGCTTTAGACTGGTGGACATCTCATTCTACTGAAGATTCCAAAGCCCCTACCCATATTCAAGAGATAATTTCCCTAGATCCTACCACAATGCAGAGGAAGAAGGTAAAATTGACACCAGTTTCCCAGAAATCAAAAAGGGATATGACCATTGAAGATTATCAAGCAGAAGACACAGCTGAAGACATTACTCAGCTACATATGTCAGATGAGTGGGGAAAAGCTCAGGCCCATTTTGGGACTATTTATTTACATGGAGAATTTTTCAGAGAAAAGTTTGTCAAAGAGCAAGAAGCCAGGAAAGAGTTAGAGTCCATCCTACAAGAACAGAAACTGATAGAAAAGGCCCTAAATCTAGAAGCAAAGAAATGGGAAGATAGGTTTGGTGAAGCTGCTAATGAAGTAGCTACATTCAAAGAAAAATTGAAAGAGGTTGATGCACATATTCACTCTCTGAATCTATAGGTTCAACAACTCCAGCAACAACTGATTGAAAAGTAGAACACTCCATCTGGTCTTTCAAAAGAAAAGGCCAAGGTAGTAAGGAAAGAAATGCTCGAAGATGTATTGGCATTGAGCCTTAAAGCAAGGCCCATGTTATTATACCTAGCCAAAGTGAAGGAGGTAATTGAAGTAGTCGATGAAGAATTAAGAGCTTCAGTAAACTTTCTTCAAGAAAGATCAGATGCAGCCACAAAAATTCAAGTTTTATCAGAGAAGATGCCCGAGAGTGTTGCTGCTAAAATCCGTAGTGAAGCATGGTCTCAAGCTAAGATTGCAGCTAAAAGTTTCTTTAGGAGACTTAAACTGGTGACTCAAGGTGATAAGCTCCTTCAAGAGTTAGAAGTTGAAGCCAAAGGATTAGTGAAGCATTTAAATTTAGCAAACAAATGTGGACTTCCATATTTGTGGGATGATAATTCAAAAGTGTTAAGTGAAGATGCGCTAACACTATCCCTAAAAGCTTTCATAGAAGATGAGTCAGAGATAGAGAATTGGGAAGAGCCTATAGAAGAAGTGTTGATATTCGCTATGGTGCAGAACCTCACACAAATTAAGTCTTGCCTACAAGAATTGATCTTGAGGAATAAAATTGTGTCACATGATAAAGTAGAGGAATTGCAGTATATATATCAGTTGTTCATGGATTCTTCGGACCTTGAAGATGAATACTGGAAGCGAATTTGCCTTACTTACAATGAAGTAGTTGCTATGATAGAAAAAATGAAGAAGTCCAAACAAGATAATCAAATGCAGCTGACAGAAGGAGGGACGAGCCACCAACCATGAAACCTATTTGAAATTGTTTCCTAAGTTGTTAATGTATTTTTAGTAAAAAATCCATAAGCTGTGAAGGGTATCCTGTAAAGGTAATGCTTTATTTGTCCAAATGCATTTCTTCTTGAATATTCTTTTCCAAAAATCTCCTCTCCTATATTATTTTATTTTTTAACTCCATTTCCCAATGGATGAAGGTCCTGGATTCTAATATTTTTCCAGCAAAATTTCCCCGAAAGGTGCCAAGAATGTTAGTCTAAAAAGACTACCTTGATAGATAGCAGATTTTTGCAGAGAAAGACCAGTATTTTCATTTTTGAGACATGAGGCAAAGAATTGACTAAGGCATGAAGAAGGTCATGATTTCGTGACATGTCAGATTTTCACCAGTATGTAGCTCGAAGAGGCCAGAAAGTAGGAGAACGTCATGATTTCATGACATGATGGGTTTTCACCCATGAAACCCGAAGAAGCAAAAAAGGAAAGAGTGTCATGATTTCGTGACATGTCAATTTTCACCATGCTACTCCAAGCTAAAGTTCAGACACAAGATGTCATGATTTCATGACATGGCGAGTTTTCACCCATGATGCAGCCTGAAAGAGCCAGAAAGGAATAAGTGTCATGATTTCATGACCTGATGAGTTTTACCGACATGGATATATTTAGTAATGAATAAGATGCCTCCAAAAGCCTGTGTTAGTAACTAGAAGTAGACAGTAGAAAATATCAATTCCTAGATTCCTGCTATTAGATTTTGTTTGTTAGAAGCCATGCAAAAGATATGGAAGCATGATTGTAGTCTGATTGCTTGTAATTGATTCTATATCAGAATGTACTAATTTTAAGAAGATACTCACCATAGGGTATATATAAGGGTAAACGTACTTGGAAAAGAGGTCGGCTCTTGGACGTTTACAAGACTGGATGTATGTACTTTGAATGCAAGCAATAAAATTACGCTTCTATTGGCTTCTGGTTCACAGTGTGCAAGTGTATGTATTAACATTTCTCACTTCTATTCACATTATTGAAATATAGATTGTGTTTGTTCTAAGATCTGGACTTATGCAAAACATAAATCATATTGCTGGAGTTGAAATCTGATATATACATGTGTTAGATAGACATCTAAATCACATTGGGAAATCCATGATTTCTGCGTGGAGATATATTAAATGCTTTAACAAGTAAAGTATATGTGTTCATCTTAGTTGTTGTTTAATCTGTACCACAAGCAAGCTCTAGCCTCGACTATATTTCCCTCTCTTTCAGTAATGCTCTTTTCCCTTTTCCCATAAAAACCATTAAGGAACCAACCTCCTCTGGAGATTAGATGAAAGATCTCAAGATCAGTCTCGTCTATTCAATGTTGACAAAATCAAGGCGCAAATAACAACCACAGGCAGATTTTGTTCCAAAAGAATCCTATAATATGATTGAGCTTCATTTTTCCATGTAAATTGATCTCCATCGTAATATGGTCATGCTTGATTGGATCAATTTTTTGAAAATGCACACTAATTTTTCCAATTTGTGGTAAGTTTCTTTACTCATGTTCAGTGACTTAGGTGGCACTCCAACTTCCAACAGTGGGCTGATTCACAAAGATATTTACTCCAAGAACCTCAACCACTTCTTTCCTCGGTGTTGCACTAGCATTGGACCAATAAATAATCAAGTCCAAGACAGTTCGAACCAAGATTTCACAGTCTCCAAAGGTCGGATTACCAATGGCAATCTAGTTCAAATGTGGCTAATCCTCATAGGATGGGGAAATGGTCTTACTTCCAAGATCGTGCATTGGAGTCTGGAGCATATCCTCCCGAGGGTTATTGGTGGTAATGGTGATGATTGTCAACATTCTAGAAACATATTCTACGGCCCAAAGCCCAATCAATGTGAAGGACAAAGGATTATCATCACCAACTTTCTAAATATTCTTGGGGATTTTCCCTCTCTAGGTAATCATTACCAAAAAAGTAATGGGAATTCAAAAGCCTTATTGCCAACTTTGAAGTGCCTTGTAGATCTCAATAATGGTAAGTCTTGGAAAACTAGACGTTTTCTATAGGCTTTTTCCTATAAATATAACATAGGCATCCTCATTGTCCCCATTGCTTGTGAAATCAACTTCCCTTATTTGTTATTCTTCTTCCCTACTCATCGGTGCAGAGTGTTTCCCATCCTATTTTTCTCAATTCTCGGCATCATTCCTACTAGTTCTTTCCCCATCCTAAATCATTTGACTAGTATGAGTTTCGTTGAGCCTATCAAAGTTAAGTGTGATATCTTAGCTAAAATATTTTGACTGAGAGGAATTTTTTCCCTTCTTCCATTTATTTTTTGGTGATGAAATTGACAAAACCATGGCCTTCTTGAAGACTTGAAAGAATGGTTGCATCACTATTCGAAGGAGGAGTTTTCGTGTTGATGTTAATATCTTGTCAACCATCACAGGTCATCCAACGAAGGGACACTCTATCCACCGAGAGAAACACAACTGGGAGGTTGAGCTAAAAGAGTTCAAAGACAATGAAAAAATCTTTAGCAAAACAAGGGATTTTCAATAGGGATCTCCTCATGCCTTGGAATGATGTGATAAAATCCGTAATGGAATTCATCGTTGTCAATGATCTTGAGAAAGTCTTGTGTAGTTTCCACTTGTCCTTTGTCAACCATTTTCGTGATGTGAATCCTATCAACATTCCCTAGTTCCTCATCAACTCCATGAATTACTCCATCACCTCTTGTAGGAAAAAGAAAGGAATTGACCTTCCCTCCCACCAAGGGTTGTTCAAAGTCATTTATAGCCACATCCTAGCCCATAGCCCCTAGGCCCACCCGAGTAAACTCAACCCAACCACAAAATTTGTTGGGCCCCCTGCCCGCTTGTCCCTTGTGAAAAGGAAGAGAAAATCTATTGAAGTTGTTCATAATTTAAAGGTTAGGAAAAGCATCAAATTTGACAAAATCGAAGATCCTATCAAAAAATTAGCCCGTCTTCATAACAAGTTTGCAAAAGGTAAATAGAAGGTAATAGATATCAAGGCATATGATGAGGATGTGGAGTACGAATTTAGGCAACTGAAAGAGTTCATCATATCCATAATGACAAGCATGATGAATACTATGGTGAACTCCATCATTGACCTTAAGGAGACCCTCCATATGCTTTGATTTTGTGTGCATATTGGGTAGAATATCAAAGCTTATTTTGAACTTGAGGACATGGTTGTAGTTAAGGAGGATCCCAAGGATAAAGCAAAGGATGAGGTCAAGGACAAGGATGAGGAAGCCACTAAAGACTGACCTCCTCCACCCTTTTTGTTCTTTTCTTGCAGCTACCCTACGTGGAGACTGTTTGTCTAGTTTGTGGCATGTTTTTCCAGGGCAGTATCCTTTTCTTCTCCTTTCTTGCTTTTTCTTTGAGGCTACATCCTCTACTTTTCTTTTTGTTGTTCTGGGTTTAGGGCTGCACCCCCTGTTGGTATTCTATTTTTCTTGCAATAATCAATGTTGTTTTTGTACTAAGGTTTTGGGATCCTTAAAACCCATTTCGTAATGAAACCCTTTAATTTACAAAAAAAAAATACAAAGCATCTTCTCTTTATTGCTATTGGAAATGAATAGGAATCAAGGTCAATAGGAGGGGTTTTTTAAATTAACTTTTGTCCTATTGTGGTTTGTTAGTGTGAGTGGTCAGTTTTTAAAGAATATGGAATGAACAACCTATGTTTGAAAGTGTATCTTTTATATATGATAAGTCATAATAATCAGGTAAGGAAGCCTTTAAAATTTTCCAAAAATATTAATAAGATAAAGTATTTGTCTTACTTTCCATTTTGATTATGATAAAGAAATATAATTACTAGCTTGTTAGAAGAAAACACCTTGATCGTAGAGTTACAATGAAATGATAATGTTGAGACCATCTTATTTATTGATGGTGATTAGGAAAGTAATTGTTTGTAAAGTAATATAGGATTGTGTTACAACGAAAGGTCTTGTATTGTGTACTTTCTAGATTTTATATTTATTTATTTAAAAAAGTAATATAGTATGGCATTTCAATTATTAAATAGTTGATTTTCATTTTATTTTTAGAAAATAAAATGAATATAATACTATGTTTATTTAAAGAGAATATGAAATATTTCTTTTGAGATAAAAATCTTCTTTAAAATGAAATATTTATTATTATAAAGAAAAGGATCAAATGAAAGCTACAAATGGTTTGTTTTATATTTCCATTTGGTAAAGTTTAGTGTTAGGTTAGACTTAAGGTAAATAATCTCAATGGTTACTATTTTAAATTTAATAGAAATCCTTATATAGTTTGGGTAAAATAGCTCAATAAAAAACGGAAGAATCTCCCCCAAGATGTAACTGAATGGGAGTGATTGATCCCCCTTGAAGACATACAAAAATGCAAAGAATACAGGTAATTATGGGAAAATAAAGAAAGGAAGACCCCTCAAACAAGAAGAACAAAAAGTACCAGAGAACATGGGAGAAGAATTAGATCCAATGGATGGTTAAGGGTAAAAGCCCATCAAACAAAACCAAAAAGTAAAAATTCTTTCTTGGAATGTGCGGGGCCTAAATTTTCCTAGGAAAAGAAGGATTGTTATAAATCTACTTGTAAAAGTAAAACTTGATATTGTTTGTCTTCAAGAATCTAAAATTGATACCAAAAAACTTGACATTATTCAAAAAGAGGTATGGTCGAATGCTAAATGGATCATAAGCCTAGAACAAGGTACTTCTAGAGTTATTTGCATCTTTTGGGACATAATGAATGTAGAAGGAACTTTAATTGATCAATAAGAGAGATTTTAAATAGTCAAATTGAAGAACAAAAAAATTAACTTTTGTTGGATAATGACAGGGGTTTATGCTCAAAATGATGATCGTGAGAGATTCCAATTGTGGAATAAGATATCTTTTCAAAGGAGCATTTTCATTAATTTGCATTGGATGGTATTGGGTGACTTCAATACAGTCTTAATAATAGAGGACAAAAGTGGAGGGAGGATTAACATTACTCAAGCTATGCAAGATTTTAATGGTTTTATTTAGAACAATAAATTTATTGACTAGGATATGTGTCAAGGTAAGTTTATGTCGATAAATAGAAGGATGGAGGATAATCACATTCAAAGGTGCCTAGAAAAAGTTTTTATTTTTGATAGTTGGCTAAGTATAATCAATATTCATAGACTTACGTGTATACCCAAAATAGGATCATATCACAATCCCCTTCTACTGGACATGGAAAAGGAGGAAAAGCAAGGAGGAGCACCCTTTAGGTATGAGCTCATGTGGAATATGCACCCATACATTACAAAAAAAATAAAATCTTGGTGGCAGGGGGAGGTTCAAGGATCAGCTATGTACAAAGTTATCCAGAAATTGAAAAACACCAAGTATCAAATCAAAATTTGGAATAAAGAGGTTTTTGGTAGCATTAGTTCAAGAAAACAACAACTTAAAAATGATATTAGAGATATAGAGAAAATAGAGATGGAAGGTAGAAAAATAGAGGCACAAAAGGGAAAAACAACTCCTCACGGAATATCATAATACCATTGCCCAAGAGAAAATTCATTGGAAACAAATCCAAAATATTGTGGTTCAAGGAAAGAGATAGAAACACTAAATTCTTCCATGTTTCAACTATGAAACATAGGAACAACAATAAAATAATCTACCTTATGGGGAATATGGAATAAAGTATGAGGATTTAAATGATATTAAAAATATAGCCATTACTTTCCTTCAGAACCTTCTTAGCAAAGAAAAATAGAGTACAAAATGGAAATAGAAAGCATCATTAACAATGTTTCCAAAGGATTTCATGATAGCATGAATGCACATCTATTCAAGGTAATATCTAAGGAGGAAATTAAAAAAATTGTGTTCTCTATGGAAGCATCCAAGGCTCCGAGTTTGGATGGTTTCCCATAGGGTTTTTTCAACATCATTGGGATATCTTTGGAGAAGATGTAGTCACTATAATCCAAGAAGCCCATGAATCTAGTAAGTTGTTGAAATAATGGAATAATACATTCCTTTCAATGATTCCCAAGAAATATTGAGTGGATAAATTATAGGAATTTAGACCAATTAGACTATGTAATATAGTTTAAAATTTTTTTACAAAAGTGTTGGCCAATCAATTGAAAAAATCATCGCCTCACTCATTAATGAAGATCAAGGAGGTTATGTGTAAGGAAGAAGATTACTGAAAGCATCATTGCCATTTATGAAATAACATACTCTCTTCAAATGAGGAAAGGGTCAGGCATGTTCCTTAAGTTGGACATGAACAAATCCTATGATAGGGTTTCCTAGTCTTTCTTAGATAAAATCATGGAGCGAATTGGTTTTAGTGAAAAATGGATGTCATGGATTGGTATGTGTATTTTTAACCCCCGCTTTTCAATCTTGGTTAATAAAAAATCAATTGGGTTCTTTCCTTCTACCAAAGGAATTAGGTAGGGAGATCTGTTGTCTCCATATATCTTTATCATTATGGTAGATGCCCTAGGAAGAACTTTGGAAATAAAGCAAAAGGATGGTAATATCAAAGGTCTAAAACATTCATCCATTGGTGAAGCTTTATCTCATCAAAAATTTGTGGAAAATACTTTATTTCTTGGGGAAGCTATAGTGAAAGAAGCTTTGGAGTTTAAAAAAGTCCTTTATTCTTATGAAAAAGCTACAGGTCAAAAAATAAATTATAAAAAAAGCAGTATTATCTTTTTAAACATGAAGGAAAGAGATCAAATTATTAAAGTGTTGGGTTGTAAGGAGGAAAATTTCCCTATCACCTATCTTTGTTTATCGTTGTTTATAAGCAAAATTAAATATGAACTTTGAAATCTAATTATTAATAAATTTAATAGGAAACTTTAAGGTTAGAAGGGATCTTTATTATCCTCTATAAGGAAAGTACAACTTATTAAACACATGCTTCAAAGCCTACCTATTTACTTCATGTCTTTCCTAAGGATGTCAAGGAAAGTGGAAGAGACTATAAATATTACAAAAAAAAATCTGATGGGATGGAACTGAATGCAAAAAATGTATACATCTAGTAGCCTGGGATATCTATTACTAATATTTGCAAAATGTGGATCTTGGATTGAGGAAGTTAAGAGATCAAATTAGAGACCTTATAGCTAAAAATGGTTGGAGGCTATGCACTAGAGCATCATGGAAATGGGCTAGCATTATCCAAAACAAATACTTGGAGGGAAAAAACCACTTTATCAGTTGTTCTAATCCTCCATGTGGGTCTATTTTTTGGCAAAATATTATCAATAGTAGGAACATTCTATGGAAAGGACTAAAATTAAAAGTAGGAAAAAGGGAAAATAGACTTTTGAAAGGACCCTTGGATTCAAAATGAGCCTTTAGCAAACTAAAAAAGGTTTAAAATACCAAATAACATTTAACTATAACCTATGGTAAAAAAATTAATGGTTACATTCATAGGGTGGGTGATTTTCAAGAGTGGAAAATCTTGCAAGAAGATATGCAAATACCAAGGGATAAATATTTGGAGAACCTTTTAAGGAGTTATTATTTAGGCAAAGTCTCAGAGGAGGATTGGATAATTTGGGAAAGAAACTAGCAAAGCCAATACCTAGTGAAGGATAGGTATAGAGTCTTGGGAAAAGTAACCTTAGATAAACCCAAGATTAAAATAATCTGAAAGTTAAACATCATCCCTAAGTGTAACAACCCAGGTACTGCCCACCTGGTTGTCCAAACCAAAACCACCCTACTTGAATTTTTTTTGACATATCCTATAGTTAATATAATTTATCATTGAATACTTTGAAGTTCACCCAATATTTTACTAGTATGAGGCATGTAAAATTCTACATTTGATGTTTAGAACACTGCAGATGATCGCCCAAGTGGTCAATACCGGCCAGGTCCTATGATGTGGTGCTTTTTATGAGCTTATCCTCTCATCCCAAGATCTCAAGTTCACGGTAGGGGTTTCTCCTCTAGGGCCCATTTCACCTAGAGGTTAGACGCATAAATTCCCCATTCCTAACATGAATTTTTAATGCAAGGAGTAGCGTGTACATGCCTTGTTCTATATGAGCTTCCACCTTCCATAGAATTCACATAGGGTCTGCCAATACCCTGGCTTTTTATCGAGTGCTACTTGACTTGGCATGATTTACGATGAGACATCCCATTCCATCTCATCGTTGAGTAAACTCCTAATCATTCAAAAATCAAGTAACCCCTCACTATACTATTCAGGTGGCAGCCTAAGAGTGATGCCCATTTCATCCTCTTTTACCTCTCGTCTTACCCCTTCCTGACAATAATGCAGCTGCCCTAAATCACAATGATTTTTATATTTTCCTAACTTATCCTATAGATTATTGATAATCCATATTTAATGCCTTCACCTACCCACTCCACAATAAAGTTACTTGATGAAAATCTAGGGAATAGTGTAAATGGTTACAAAGAAGCTTTGGTTACAAAGGAGCTCTTTAAGAGAAATTTTTAGAGTCTTCATAAAACATTTCAGCAATTACCATAACTAGGCCTTTAATATATCAATTTTTTCAATGATGAATATATATATATATATATATTCATTCATTCATTCATTCATTGTGAAAGCGGTCCTTTCCCTAGAAGAATAAATAAGAAGTTGTCGATATTCATTTATAGTAATATATAGCATTGTTTAATATATAATATATATATTATATATTAAACAATGCTATATATTACTATAAATGAATATCGACAACTTCTTATTTATTCTTCTAGTGAAAGGACCGCTTTAAAATGAATATCGACAACTTCTTATTTATTCTTCTAGTGAAAGGACCGCTTTAATATAACATTGTTTAATATATAATATATATTATATATTAAACAATGCTATATATTACTATAAATGAATATCGACAACTTCTTATTTATTCTTCTAGTGAAAGGACAGCTTTCACAATGACTAAACAAATTCTTGTAACTTATGTATAATGTGTCCAAAAACATTTACTAATCTTCATTTTCAATGATATAAATAATTAGATTCTTAGCTTATTATCAATTATCACAACCACTTAAAATAAAAGGCTAATTTCACTAAGATTAATATAAAAGAGGCTACTATTACTAAGCTTAAAATAAGAGAGGATATATAAAAATACTTTGACCAAACATGACAATGACCTAGTACCTAGCATTTATATAGGTGCTATGACGTTTATTGCATCATTAATTTGACGAGGTGTCAAAGGCTAACCATCATTAATGTTAACAAGTTTTCCTCTTTAATTTCTTATTTTGTTATATGCTAGGTTTTAGAATTTTCGGATGACAAAAGTTCAAAGGCTCTATAAACAAAAGAAAAGAAACAATCTAGATCTTACATCCTTGCTAAACCCACAAGTTGACATGTTGGTTATATTCTAAGTTTTATGTTATAGACAAATGTTTAACCAACTTAAGTCATCGACGAATCCTTTTAGCAAGAGGATCATATGCAAGTTGGTAGTTTTATTAATGCCATAGGGTTAAATATCCACTTAATCAATGCCTACGTTTTTACATGTTGCGTGATACTTGAAAGTACAAAATGGGATAAACAGATGTATTAATCGGCAAGGTCCAAATGATGACATTAAAAAAGTTGAACGACATTCACAAGACCAAATTAAAATATTTCTTTTTTAATTAAAATCAAAAGACAACTATTCGATTCTTTGCTTCAACAATATTCACAGATTAACAAGAGATATACTCAAGATTTCATTATCTGAAGTGGAGAAGTCCTTGGAAATATAAATAAAAAATAATTAAAATGAAGAAATGATGATGACGGTAATTTGATATTATCAAAGCTAAAAACTCTTGAAAATCAACTCAATATCACAACATATGCGCTACCATTTCTTCTCATTTAGGTTTTACTAGTATCCACTATATATAGTTCTTTTAAATGTCACTTCTCAAAAAGGGATATTTTGGCTTTCACTTAAGCTCATCTACTAACATTCACATCCAGGATGACGATAAAGCAAATGATACAAGAAATATACCTTCAAAATTAAACATAGACTTGATATGTTGTCTCGAACAATCGACATAATTAAGATAACCTTCAAACGTCAGGTAGAAATCCCTACACTTCAAACAAAATGAAACTTACATCAAATTTGCCATAATTTGGTACGATTATTACACATCTTGTACTCAGAGAAAATGGATAAAAGGAAACTTGGATTTGGAGACAGGCTGGCATCGTCCTCAACATAGCTGATCATATTGTGATACAGGGATATTTCATCTGTGCAATCCCAATGACAATTTATCCGTCTTCTTTATAGCAATAGAATGGCTCATTGTGACTTAGTAAAAGAGATGTCAGAGTGGTCTTCTAAATATTGGATGCAAACTAACCTACTATGCATACAAATATTATAATATCATAGGCATATACAGAGTTTATATTACCTTCAATTCATTCTTAAACATTGCTATGATCTTAAGATAACCAACCAATTTCCCACTACATAGCAAAATCTTTTTTATAATGAAAGAAAGATTCATCAACTAGTCAATATTAGCTTAATTATTTAAGAGCAAAATAATTATCAAATCCTTACACATCATATGCCATTAGATAATTACATAGAAAACTAAACTTTTAAACAATTCCTTTTCTTCCTCTGAGTTGATATCCAATACCGCTATCCAAATTTTCCAAAGGTGATAAAAGATTATGTTCCCTAGTTTTTCCATCTCATTAAATAGAAGAAAGGTGATAACATCGTATTCTACATCTGTAATACCCATGCAAGAATTCTGATCCGAAGCTTGCCAAGTGGGTCATCATGAGCTTGTCATGCCATTTCACCATTTTTTATTTTAATATATTTAATTTTTATATTTCTATATATTATATATATATAGCTTTTACTTTATTTATTTACTAATTAATATTATATTTTATAATTTTATTTATTAATGTATATTAATATTTTATTTTTATTATTATATTATATTATTATTATTATTATTATTTTAAATATAGCTCATAATCAAAACACACAAAACCCTATAATGCAACTACATGGATGCATCTACATGGACCGTTGGGTGGGTGTACTTCTAGTAGGGATCTTTGTCCCTAGAAACTGCAAATACCCCATCGCTCATCATATCCCCTTCTTACCTTTTTATCGGTGCCCATCATTTCTCATCAGGAGGAGGTATTTCTTCTCGATATGCTCTTTCTCTCTACTGAAGATACCTGTTCCTACAACCACAAATAGATCAACAATATCTCATCCTTGCAAACAAAGTAGGCATACAAAAAGCTAGATTTTGGAGGGATGTTACATACTCCCCCTCTAGAATTAAACACAATCCCTGTGTTTATAATGCTCAGTAGAATATTACATAGCCATATATTTAATCAATAACATGATAGGTAAACATACATTCATACATAACAGTAATATTATATTCTTCAAAACAAAAATATTTATATCATTGTTCAAACAAAAATGGAAATTGTCTTTTCATGATAGCCACATCCTCCCATGTGGCATTGTTTTCAGAATATTGGTCCCATTGGACCTTACATTGCTCAATACTACGTTTTCTTAGTTGCTTTGTTCTATAACCAAGGATTTTGATTGGATGCACTTCAATGTGGAGGGGATCGACCATCTGCAAATGATCAACATTCCAAACATGAGAGGGATCTGAAATATATTTCTTGAGGAGGGACACATGGAATGTATCATGGATTTTTGACAAGCTGGGTGGCAAGGCTAGCTTGTAGGCAACTGGGCTTATTTTATCAATAATAGCAAAAGGTCCTACAAATCTAGGACTGAGCTTAGAGGATTTAATGGAGCTTTTGGTTGGTTTAACCCTCAGGAATACTCTATCTCCCACAACGAATTCCCTTGGTGTTATTTTAAGGTCCGCATAGCTCTTTTGGTGGTCTGAGGCTTCTTTGAGCCTCTGACAAATTTCTTTAAGTTGCTCCTCCATTTCTTTAACTGTATCTGGCCCGATCACTACCCGATCCTTCGGATTGCTCCATGATAATGGTGTTCTGCACCTTCTCCCATACAGAGCCTCAAATGGAGCCATGCCTAATGAAGCATGATAGCCATTGTTGTAGGTAAATTCTACTAGGAAAAGGTAGTCTTCCCACTTCGTTTGATGATCCATACAATACATCCGCAACATATCCTCTAAAACTTGGTTCACTCGTTCAGTTTGTCCATCTATTTTTGGGTGGTAGGTAGAACTAATGTTAAGTTTTGTTCCCCATGCCTGATGTAATGCTTGCCAAAACTTAGAAGTGAAATGAGAATCCCTATCTGATATGATTATTTTAGGAAAACCATGTAGTCATACCACTTCCCTAGAAAATTTGTGGGCTACAGTAGGAGCATCATCCTTAATATTTCTAGGTATAAAGTGTGCTACTTTAGTTAGCTTATCAACCACTACCAGAATGGCATCATGTCTAAAATGATTTTTGGGTAACCCAACTATGAAATCCATAGTGACAACTTGCCACTTATAAATTGGGATCTCGTATGAATACAAGCATCCAACAGGGTGTAAATGTTCTGCCTTCACCTTTTGACATTCCAAACATTTTGCCACAAATTCTGTGATATCCTTTTTCATCCCAGGCCAATAGTAATCTTTCCTCATGTTCTCATGCATCTTTACGCTGCCTGGGTGCGCAGAATAAGGAGCACAATGTGCCTCCTGTAGTAGCATTTTTCTTAAATTTTGATCATTTGGAACAACCATTCTATTTCTGAAGAATAGAATATCCTTCCTAATTTCAAATTCCTTTGCTTTCTCGGATCCTTGCTGAATTAAATTACGACACTTTTGGGAGAATTCATCTTGAAGTTGAAGTTCTCTTATTTGTTCAACTATTCCAAATTGACATTGTGACATAGCAGCTATATGCCTTCTCCTACTCAAGGCATCTGCCAATTTGTTTTCTTTCCCTTTTATGTACTCAATGCCAAAGTCATATTCTACCAAAAATTCCATCCAACATCTTTGTCTTGCATTTAGCATTGGTTGTGTGAAGATATACCTTAAACTCTGATGATCAGTCCTAAGCTCAAAAGGTTTGCCAAGTAAGTAATGACACCACATTTTAAGAGCGTGTACAACTGCTGCCAATTCCAAGTCATGTGTGGCATAGTTTAACTCATGTTTCTTAAGCTTTTCATGACTCATAAGCTATGACACCTTCTTCTTGCATGAGGACTCCACCTAATCCTTCAATGGAGGCATCAATACAAACTATAAATGGTAGGTTGGGATCTAGTATTCTAAGGATAGGAGCAGTGGTTAATTTTTCTTTAAGACTTCTGAATGCTTCTTCACACTGTGTCATCCATCTAAAGGCCTTTCCTTTCTTCTAAATATTAGTTATTGGATATGCCAATTTGGAAAAACCCTTAACAAAGCATCGGTAATACCCAACCATTCCCATAAAGCTTCGTACCTCAATGATATTTGTTGGAGCAGGCCAATCAATAATGGCTTCTATTTTCTTTGGGTCAATAGATACTCCCTCAGTGGAAATCACATGTCCCAGATACTGCACTTGGGAAGTGTAAAACTCACATTTGGATAATTTACCATATAACTAATTTTTCCTGAGTATTTCGAGAACAACCCTCATGTGACGATCATGCTCCTCTTTGTTTTTGGAGTAGATCAATATATCATCTAAAAATATGAGTACAAACTGATCTAGTTGTTCTCGAAATACACTATTCATCAGATTCATAAAAGTTGTTGGGGCATTAGTTAACCCAAAAGGCAATACTGTAAACTCATAATGGCCATATCTAGTTCTGAAAGTAGTTTTGTGGGTGTCCTCTTCTCGAATCCTTAGTTGATGATAGCCAGATCTGAGATCAATTTTTGAGAAAATTGTGGCCCCTTTTAGTTGATCAAACAAATCATCTATCTTGGGTAGAGAGTACTTATTTTTTATCGTCATCTTATTGAGCATTCGGTAGTCAATGCATAGCCTTAGTGACCCATCCTTCTTTTTAACAAAAAGAATTGGTGCACCCCATGGAGAGACACTAGGCTTAATATGTCCTTTTTCTAATAAATCTTGTAGTTGAGTCTTGAGCTCCTGCAATTCTATTGTGGTCATCCTATAGGGTGCTCGAGCTATAGGTGTTGCCCTAGGTAAGAGTTCAATTGAGAAATCAAATTCTCTTTGAGGTGGAAAGACCTAGTAAGTCTTCTAGAAACACATCCCAAAAATCATTCAATACCGGATAAGTTTGAAAGAGACTTGTACTAGACTCAGTTTCCTCTTTTTTGTTGAGTTTGACTACATAGACCCTACTACCCTTCCTTATGGCCCTTTTGACTTGCATGGCTGTTAGAAGATGGGGTTCCACTGATTCACGTCCACAACAAACTCGAATCCTTTGTTTAGTGTCATCAGTGAAATCTAACCATCTTTCCTCAAAATTCATCAATGCTTTATGTGCTTTGAGCCAATCAATGCCTAAGATAATATCAAAGGCATGTAATGGAGCCACATACAAATGCCAACTAGTTTTTCCCTAAGGAAAATATCTGAGGGTCAAATAAACATTGACTAACAGTATAGGTTTGCCTAGACCCATACTCGACCTTCCACCCATTTGCCATAAATCTAGGTTTTTTTGGTATGTCCCTCAATATGCTAGATGAAATAAAACTATCAGTTGCTCCAGAATCAATTAAGATGCATACATTCCTATTATAGATTTTACCATTTAATAGAAAAGGTGTTGCTTGACCATCTAGTTTGGAGTTACCTATAGCTGCATAAATTTTGTGGGTAGGCTCTTCTGGTTCTTTTCTTTTATCTGCTCTCAGAGGATATTTATCAGCATAATGTGCTTCTCAATAGATATAACATCCATCTCGAGGTGCTCTTTCTCTTTTATTCCCATCATTACGTTCCTGAGTGACTGCTCCTAGTGTAGGAGTTCTTTGATCATTTTGATCCCTAAAATTTCTTTTATCTTGGTTACCTCGATTGTTTTGATTGCCCTTGTACCCTTGAAATCTATTTTTATTTTTATCAAACTTGGATCTGTCCCCATCCCTATTTCTCTTATTCCAATTCTTTTCCCATTTTGTTGAGCTAACATTCTTCTTCTTCTACGGTTCTTCTTTCTCAGAGATTTTTTGGTAGTAGGCCTTCTTGGCCTTCTGGTTAGCTTCTTCTTGGTGAGCTAAATCACATGCAGTAGTAAGATATTTGGGCTTCAACAAGAGAATCAAAGATCCAATTTTTGGATGTAATCCTAAGAGGAAATTTTGCACTTTGATCTCTATTCGTTGTTCATATTCAGGCATGTATTTAAGTAATTGCACAAACCGTTGGTGATACTCGTTCACCATCATGTTCCCCTGGGTCAGTCTTGAGAATTCTATGGATTTCTCAAGATAGAATTGTGGTGTCAAGAATATATCCTTAAATTCTTTTAAAAATGTATCCCAGTGGACATCGATAGCTTCCACATTATTTGTTTTTCTATAAGTATCCCACCAATCAGCAGTTTCTCTGTTAAATGGAATACTGCCCATGAAGTTTTTGATTTGGAAGTAAGTGTTCTGATGGTAAAATATGCATCTACACTATTTAGCCATATTTCTACCTCTTCTCCTCCCTTACCATCAAACTTGGATATATCAATTTTCCTCATATCCCTATTTAGTTCAGTACCAACCTATTTCCTCCTAGGGTCTACATGTGTTTCCTCTTCTATTATCATCGGTTCCTTTCCTTTGGATAGATTCTCTATTATTTTCTGTTGTTGTGCAATCATATCTTATTGTTGAACCAACTGAGCCTTCTATTATTCCATATGTTCCATCATCTAAGTTTTTTATTGCTCCATATGCTCAGCCATTTGGGCTCATTGTTGGTCCATATGCTCTTTTTGTTGACTTATCTATTCTTGCATTAATTGTATCATTTTGACCATCTTATCTTCTTTTTGAGTAGGTTCTTTTTCTTTTTTGATCATTCGAGGAGGTTCTTCAGCCTCTTCTGTAGTTCCCATCCTCACAATCCTTTAGAGGACTCTCTTGGGATTTTTAGTCAGCCCTTCCCGCTAAACTACCGTAGGTCTCTTTGAGGAGCTTGCTTTCATTTCGGATGCCATTGCCTATTTAGAAAAGAGCTATGTTAATTGTTTTTGGTTTAGGTTTTCCAAAAATTATGATTAGTACAAAATTTTCCTAAAGTTTCATAGCCTAGGGGTTCACAACCTAGGGCTCTGATACCAACTGTAACAACCCAAGTCCTACCCACTTGGTTGTCCAAACTAAATCCTCCATACTTGAAATTTTTGACATACCTATAAGTAATATGAATTCATCATTGAATATTTTGAAGTTCACCCAATATTTTATTAGTACAAGGTATGTAATATTCTCATGTTGGATGTCTAGATCACTGTAGACAATCGCCCATGTGGTCGAGACTGGTCGGGTCCTATAGTGTGGTGCCTTTAGAGAACTTATCCTCTCATCCCGAGTTCCAAGTTCATGGTAGGGGTTTCTCCTCTAGGGCCCATTTCACCTAGAGGTTAGATGCATAAATTTCCCATTCCTTAACATGTATGTTTATATGCAAGGAGTAGCGTGTACATACCTTGTGCTAGATGAGTTTCCACCTTCCCTGGAAATCATCTAGGGTCCACCAATACCCTGGATTTGGATCGGGTGTTACTTGACTTGGCACGATTGACGATGAGACATCCCATTCCATCTCATTGTTGAGTAAATTTCTAATATTTTAAGAATCAAGTAAACCCTCACTGTACTATTCAATTTGTAGCCTAAGGGCAACATCCATTTCATCCTCTTTTACCTCCCATATTGCCCCTTCCTGACAAGAATGCAAATACCCTGAATCACAATGATTGTCCTACCCATAATCACTGGTTTTGGGTGGATTCACAATGATTGTCCTACTCACAATCATTGATATTGGAAGCTACTGCACAATAAAGTTTTTTTATGAAAATCTATGGAATAGTGTAAATGGTTACAAAGAAGCTCTAGTCACAAAGGAGCTCCTTAAGAGAGGATTTTAGAGTCTATAAAAAATGTCAACAGTACCATAACTAGCCCTTTAATGTTTTCATTGTGTCATATGACTACTTTTACACAATATCATTTTTTTCAATGATGAAGAACATATATATATTAAACATTGTTATCTATTAATGTAAATGAATATCGACAAATTCTTATTTATTCTTCTAGTGAAAGGATCACATTTACAATGACTAAAAAAATTCTTGTAACTTATGTATAATGTGTCCAAAAATATTTACTAATATTTATTTTTAATGATATAATTAATTAGATGCTTGGATTATTATCAATTATCACAACCACTTAAAATAAAAGGTTGTTTTTGCTAAGCTTAATATAAAAGATGCTACTATTACTAAGCTTAAAATAAGAGAAGATATATAAAAATACTTTGACCAAACACGACAATGACCTAGTACCTGACATTTATATATAGGTGCTATGACGTTTATTGCATCATTTATTTGATGGGGTTTCCAAGGCTAACCATCATAAATGGTAACATGTTTTCCTCTTCGATTTCCCTTTTGTTATATGCTTAGTGTTAGAATGTCCGAATGTTAGAATTTTAAAGGCTCTATGAACAAAAGAAAAGAAACAAACCAGATTTTACATCCTCGTTAAAGCCACAAGTTGACATGTTGGTTATATTCTAAGTTTTATGTTATTGACAAAAGTTTAACTAGCTCAAGCCATCGACAAATCCTTTTAACAAGAGGATCATAAGCAACGTGGTGGTTTTATTAATGTCGCATGGGGTAAAGATCCACTCAATCAATACCTACGTTTTTATACACAACATGCTACTTGATAGTACAAAATGGGAGAAACAGATGTATTACTTGGCAAGGTTCAAATGATGACATTAAAAAACTTGAATGACATCCGCAAGACCAAATTAAAACATTATTTTTTTAATAAAATTAAAATATAACTAATCATTGCTTTGCTTCAACGATATTCATAACTTAACAAGAGATATACTCATAATTTCATTTTCTGAAGTCAAGAAGTCTTTGGAAATATAAATTAAAAATAATTAAAATGAAGAAATGATGTTGACAGTAATTTGATATTATCAAAGCTAAAAAATTTTGAAAATCAACTCAATATCACAACATATGCTCTCATTTGGGTTTTACTAGTATGCACTCTATATAGTTCTTTTGAATGTCGCTGGGAAAAATAATCTTGGCAAGGGAGATACTAGATTTAACTTAATCTCATCAACTAACATTCACATCTAGGATGATGATAAAGTTAATGAAACAAGTAAGATACCTTCAAACATTAAATATAGATTTGATATGTCATCTCGAATGACCGATATAATTAAGATAACCTTCAAAAATCAGACAGACGTCCCAACGCTTAAAACAAAATAAAACTTACACTAAATTTGTCTTAATTTGGTACGACAATTACACATCTTGTAATCAGACCAAATGGCTAAAAGGAAACTTGTATTTGGAGACAGGCTGACATTATCCTCAACATAGTCGGTCATACTGCGACACAAGGATATTTCGTCTGTGTAGCCCCAATGATAATTCGTTTGTCTTCTTTATGGCAATAGAATAGCTCATCTTGACTTAGTAAAAGAGGGATCAAATAGGCTTTCTAAATATTGGATGCAAACTAACCTACTATGCATACAAAATATTGCAATATCACAAGCATATGCAGTGTTTATATTACCTTATATTGCATACAAATAACATTGCTTTGATCTTAAGATAACGAATTAATTTCCTACAACACAACAAACTCTTTTCTTATAATGAAATAAATATCTCAACAACTAAACAATATTAAATTAATTCTTAAGAGCAAAACATTAATAAATATTCACACAACATGCCATTAAATAATTACATAGAAAGCTAACATTTTTAAACAATTCTCTTTTCTCTTCCTCTGAGTTGATAACCACTGCCGCTATCCAAATTTTCCCCAAAATATGAAGATGATGTTCCCAGGTTTTCCATACTATTAAATAAAATAAAATTATAACATTGTGTTCTACATGTGTAATATCCATGCAAGAATTTCAACCTGAAGCTTGCCAAGTGTTTCATCATGATCTTGTCATGCCATCTCATAATTTTTTATTTTATATATTTAATTTTATATTTTTCGTATATATATTGCTTTATTTTGTTTATTTACTAATTAATATTCCATTTTGTATTTTATTTATTTATATATACATATATTTTTATAATTTATTATTATTATTTTTTGAAAAGAAATATTTTATTATAGCTCATAATCGAAACATGTAAAACCCTGTAATGCAACTACATGTATGCATCTACATAGATCGTTGGGCAAGTGTACTGCCAACAGGGACCTTTATCCCTAGCAACTGCAAATACCCTACCACTCATAATATCCCCTTCTTACCTTTTTACCGGTGCCCATATTTTCTCATTAGGAGGAGGTATTTCTTCTCAATTTGGTCTTTTACTCTTTTGAAAACACCTGTTTTTGCATCCACAAATAGATCACTAGTACCTCATCCTTGCAAACAAAGTAGGCATACTAAAAGCTAGACATTGGAGGGATGTTACACTAAGGTTGCTATGTTTTTTTGGACTGTCATTCTCAATAAGATCCTCACGAAATACAATATGTTCAAAAAAGGTATTTTGATTCCAATTGCTTGTGTGTTGTGTAACAAAGAGGATGAGTGCATGGACCACCTGTTTTGAACTTGTGTTTTTTTTTAGATATCCTACATATGTTATTGAGATAAATTAATGTTGCTTGGATCATTCCAGATTCTCTAATCAATATTTGGGAATAATGGCACTTAATAAGCAGTATTTTTTGACAAAAATACATTCCACATATTTGTTGGGAGATTTGGTTGGAAATAACTAGACGAGTGTTCAAAAATAAAACCAAAGGAATAATTGGAGATTATGCCAAGATAAGAACAACCCTCTTGGAGGGTTGTATTAAAAACATTATCTGCTAGAAAAATCTTGTAATGATCCTCTCTAGAGAAAAATATATCTTAAATATGGAAAAAATCAATAAGGTGAGACTAGATACTAGATGGGAATATCCTCACAAATATTGGGTAAAAATTAACTTTGATGGGGCTATGAAAGGTAATCTGGGTCATGCTGGTGGTGGAGGCCTCATCAAGAATGATAGAGGTTAGGTAATGGCTACATATGTTGATGATATAGGAATTACCACTAATTACCAAGTTGAAGCAAGGGCGATGCTTACGGGCCTCTAAATTGCTATGAATTTGGGTTTTAGGAGAATTATTCTCAAGAGGGATTCCAAGAATATTATAACTTCCCTTTAAAATGGGGAGCTAAATAATTCTAGCATTTTCCAAATAATTATAGGTGCGAGGACTATTTTTGGAAACCTAGAAGAAAGTTGAATTAAACATATTTATAGAGAGGGAAACAAAGCTACCAATAAAATGGTGAACATGGCAGTTAGATCTGAGAATTTCAAGGTCTAGTCATACATACCCATGAAATTGAAAGAGATTATACGAATTGATAATGAAGCTAGTAAATAAAGTGGGCAGAACAAAGAAAAATACTTATTGGGATCATGCGATAAAGGATTTGAGCACACTAAATTACATGCTATCAGTTGTTTCTTTATAAATCATGTGAAGCACTGAGCACTACATAAGCCTTGTCAAATAGGAGGATAGCAGGATGAATTTTTTTAGCTTCTCCATAAGCAGGTTTAGCCTAGGTTTTTTTTTTTACCAAGATAAGACTATCTTGCATTTGTCTGATCTTCTCTTCTATTTTTCCTGTACATATTTCAAGCTCTTTGTAAATGGTTGAGGCTCTCCAACCCCTTTTTTTTATTAATACCAAAAAAAAAATTATTAAATGATTATTCTTTCTTCAGTGGAATTATGATGTTCTTTTGAAAGAGTTGATGAAATTAATGACTCTATGGAAAGACTAGTCCATGGTTGGAATATGAGTAGTCTAGTTTGATTTATATTATTATCCTTAGATGAATTGAGGAAATATTTTGTATTACGAAATATGAATAAAGGATTGGGCATGGAGCCCAATATATATAGGAACTTATGGAGGTTCCATTGTTATTCTATTTGAGAAAAATACATAAGAGAGGTTCTTAAGTATATATAGATAGAATAATGAATTTGGATTTCATTCGATAGAATTATAGGGTTTCCTCATTCTTTGTAAAATAAATTATAAAATTATTTATGGGGACATAAGAATTATGGGGTTCTTATGTAATTATATTGGAATTAGTGTGTGGTAAAAAGTAATAATGAGATTCCTTGTATAGATGTATTGAAGACTGAAGAACACAAGCTTATACTGAGAGGGGGGGTGAATAGTATAAGACCACTTTTTACTCTTCTTTCCAAATCAATATTATGCAATGTATAGATAGCAACGTCAACAACATTAATTAAATCAATGCACAAATCATCACACATAATAGAGACACCACAATTTACATGGTTCACCCAATGTGGGCTACTCCACGGAGAAAATATTTCACTAAAAATTTTACAATCAATATTCTGTGAATCCTTTCCCTTTTACAATGTTTATGGATCTCTGTACAAAGGAGATACCAATCCCCTAAATTAGGTTTATGTATTTCTATCCACGGGAGAACTCCTTCTCCTCTAATCTGGCTAGTGATCCTTGAGAAGACTACTACCTCCTCTACACTGGCTTACGGATCTCTCTCCATTGAAGACTCTTGTTCCCACTAAGAAGAGTTGTCCTGATTGCCTTGGCTGATGGATATCTATCCACTAGAGACTATTGTCCTCTCTGCTCTATCAAATCCAAAGCTCTATCTCAAATCTGCACTAAACTCGGTGTTGTAATCACAATGACACTGAGAGGGGGGGTGAATCAGTGTGTTCTTTAAAAACTTCTAAAACAATTAGATTATAAAACCAGCAACAGTTTAAAGCAGATAAAAGAGATACTAAATGCATCAAGAAAGCATCACACATACACACAACATTTTAACGAGGTTCACCAATGTGGCTACTCTTCAAAAAGACTGCTTGGACTACCATCCAAATCCAGTCAATGCAAAGCTACAACTTTACATAATCCTTTACCAGCACCAACTGGAAGGAGCACCAACCCCTTAACTTTATCTGCTTCAACGGAATGGAGCACCAACTCCTATTTTACCAAGCACCCCTACTGGAAAGAGGCACCAACCCCTTAATTTGCTAGCACCAATCGGACAAATTATTTACCAAACACCAAATGGAAAGAGGCACCAACCCCTTAATTTGCCAAGCACCAATCGGACTTCAATATTGAATAAAAAAATGTTTGACATATACCTTTGTTATTGCAAGACTCTAACTGGTCTACATCACCTTTGCAATCTCTCGTGCACTCTGCTCTCTCTTGCACAATCACTTCACATAGTTTGCTGCACTGCTACAGCCAGACTTTGCAATCAACTTTGCCCTTCGCGCTTCTCTGCACACTCTGCTTTCTCTACGCACACGCTTCGCACACTCTGTGTCGTTTCACATTCTGCTCTCTGCTCAACACGAACTTCACTTTTACAAACACTATGCTCGCATTCGCACTTTATCTTTACACCCCATTTTTCAAACTCGAAGTACCCTTGCTTTTATAGAAGAAGTTTTAGGAACAAACCCTAAAAGAACGTCGGTTGAGAAACCCTAGAATTTGTCAGCTGCCAAACCCTAAAATCCGTCGGCCCAGATTTAACTTTGTCGGTCTCAAACACTTCTTCCACCTTCGTCACTTTCCGTAGCTTATTGCCGTGAAATAGTAACATGTCGGCCCTTTTAATTTAATTTAATATTTTAATTTTAATTTTAAATAAAATAAAATTTAAACTAAATATTTAAAATTAAATATCTTCATCACCGAGGCATCTTTTTCAACGAAACGAAGAGCCAACTTGGGTTTTAAGAAAAACCCATTTCAAATCTGTTATCCATGGTTTTAAATAAAACTTTTTATTTTGACTGCCTTGGTTTTCACAAAAAACCTTTAAAATTTAAACTAAATATTTAAAATTAAATATCTTTATCACCGGGGCATCTTTTTCAATGAAACAAAGAGCCAACTTGGGTTTTAAGAAAAACCCATTTCAAATCTATTATCCATGGTTTTAAATAAAACTTTTTATTTTGACTGCCTTGGTTTTCACAAAAAACCTTTTCGCTTCTTGACATCTCAGGATCTGAAGACTTCTTCTTCTCATTCTGAATTATGTTTTCTATTTCTGTGCATCTATCATTTAAGGACTCATGATTTGACTAACTTTTGAACTTTATCCTCTGCATCTGAGTGACTTCTGAACTGCCTGTCAATTGCATCATTAGATCTAACCGATCTGTATTGACAACAATGACAATCCTCCCTGCAACACCTTGCTCAACATTGAACTCCTATCCATTGTACTTTGGCTGCACCTTGTTGTTCAATAAACTCTTGTCCATTGCATCAATAAATCTGTCTGACTGTGTTGACAACAATGACAATATTATTTGCTACACTTTGCTCAACACTCGGTCCTTCGGTCTAGCACAAATCTACTCATAACTTGCTCAAATATTCTCAACAACTCCACTTAGAACTTCCTCAAATCTGCTCAACAAATCCACTCAAAACTTGTCAAAATATGCTCAACATGTCCACTTAGAACCTGCTCAAATCTGGTCAATAAGCTCACTCATAACTTGTCCAAATATGCTCAATAGGTCCTCTAAGAACCTTCTCAAATATGCTCAACAAGCTCACTCAAAAATTGTCCAAATCTGCTCAATAAGTCCACATAGAACTTATCCAAATCTGCTCAATAAGTTCACATAGAACTTATCCAAATCTGCTCAATAATTTCACACAAAACTTATCCAAATTTGCTCAATAAGTTCACACACAACTTAACCAAATCTTCTCAATAAGTTCACATAGAACTTAACCAAATCTATATTGTAAGCTTCCACAAAAAGCTCACACAAAATTAGTCCACAAGTCTTCTCAAAGACTTACCTCAAATATTCTTAACAAGTCCACACAGAACTTGTCCAATATCATAGAAACATAAAGAGAATTGTTAGAGATTCAATATGTTCTACACTCAATGCTCAATCAACTCAAATCAGAATATACAATAGTTTGTCTTATGGAATTTGAAAAATCACTTCATACAACCACTTGACTAGGCTCAACCAACTCTACTCAACCAATCACTTAATAAAACACCCCTTTCTCACAAACCCTAGTCCAATAATATAACCACCAACTCAAAATGTTTCCAACAATGCTCAACAAAAAATCTCACATAACAATGATACTCATGTTCTTTTCAAACCCTAGTTCAAGTTCTTTGCTCAACAACTTATTTTAATAGCAATGCTTATAAAACAATCTTCACATAACAATGATACTCATGATATTTGCAAAACCCTAACTCAAGTTCTTCACAAAAGCAATGGCATCAACAACTATGCTTATCAAACAAGGTTTTAACCACACTTATTTATTCCAAAAAACCTTGAATCAATTACTCAAACACACTCAAAAGGAAACCCTAATCAAGTCCTTTTCACTCCAAAATTATTTTTGATAAAACCAACCAACCAACTCAACCAAGGAAGAATTTCCCCATACCTTTTGCTTGACAATGAGTAGACCACACAAACCTACCACACTCACAATCACTTCTTTGCCAATCTCAAGAAAGGTTAGAAGATAATAATTTTCTCAATAAATCACAATACAAAATGATATCAAACAAAATACACCTTTTTCACTCCAACTTTAAAATAATATCCAACACCTTCATAATAATCTCTTTGGCAAAAGTCCCTTTAAAAATAAAATCAACACTCTTAAAGTCTTACTCCTCCAATATGCAAATATAATAATTAAGACTTTATTTAAAAATAAAATCAAACTCCTTATAACTCCAAATTTTATTAAAAACAATTTCCAACAAACACCAATTTTCAACTAGCAACCCTTTCAACTATTTCCAACTAGAAACCCCTTTTAACTCCCAACTTTAGGCAATATTAAAAATAATAAAAATTTAATTACCTTACCTTTGGAGGGATTCGAACCCTCAACGCAGCCCATGACCAACACCTTAGCCACGGCTCCAACCATCGTGCGAGCTACGCGCTTGCTTGGAGTGTGGGAAGCACCATGTGCTTCAAAAGTATCCCCACCTTGCGTTTTGCAAAATGTGCACCTCGCATTTGGTGCCTTCAACCCAACACAACTTCCAAGCACAGCCACCGCATTTCAAATGCTGGTCTCCTTATGTCCAAGCACTCTAGCCACTACCCTCTTGCCACTAGGCCATGCTGCCCGAATGGCTTCCAACTGATCTGTGCCTTTCCTTTTATTTCTATTCATTGGCATACACAAACACGAATTTTGTAGTCTTTTTCACGAGCTCCAATTCACATGCAATTTTTTTCGTTCGAGCAAGGATGAAAAATTAATGCCCCTTGGGCATGGTTTATATAATAATTTCCACCTTTGTTTGAATACGTTGGTGCTTCAAATTTTCTTTAAACCATGTGACGTCGCTTCGAATTTTATTTAAACCACATGACATTGGCGCTTCGAATTTCTTCCAACTATAGAATGTGGCACTTTAGACTTTATTAATTTATAATTTATTTAAATTCTTTTGAATTTAAATATTATAAATTAATTATTTTAGAAAACCTTTGGGCTTATTAAGTCCTTCTCATTGCATAACTTGGTATAAGTAACATTTATTTATAAAATTTAAATTCACATTGAATTTAAATAATTTATAAAATAAATATTATATCTCCTTTTTAACTTTGCAATAAGCCTCCTTAGGTTTTTATGAAACACCTTTTAAACTAAGCTTCCATCTAAAATTAAAATATTATGGATCCCTTTTACCTTTAACTTATGCACTGATTCTCTTGACCTTTGGCGTTATTTGAAGCTTCTTCCTGGATATCAAATGACAACCTTGACAACTTTGTTTCTTGACGAAGTCCTTGACATTAATGATGACTTCATCCGGTGACATCAATGACAAATTTGACTTAGGGACTCAAAATGTCCAAAAATCTCCCCCTTTGTCATTGATGGCAACCCAAAATAATTTTACCAAAAACTTGACTTGCTTCTTTTGTCTTGCTCCCCCTGGGACATTGCTCCCCCTGGCTCAATGCTCTCTTCAAGTATCAAGTCTCTCCCCCTTACTCAAATCTCTCCCCCTTTGACATCAATGGAAAAGGGTCACCTTTGGGGCTCGAGGCTAAGAATGAGCCTCTTAGCTTAGCCCCTCCCCCACCTCCTTTTGAGGTGGTTAATTCTAGGGTGGGAGTATTTCTACTCCCAGAAAGCACTGTTCTTTACCTTTATCCTCTTTTATTCTTATCTGAATTTTTTGATTCCTTTGACTGTTTCTATCCATGTCCATGTTCCTGTCCATGTCTACATTCCTATTCTTATTCTTGTTCCTATCCATGTCTACATTCATGTTCTTATTCTTGTTCCTGTTCATATCCATGTTCTTGTTCCTTGTTCCTATTCTTGTTCATATCCATGTTCATGTTCCTATTCTTGTCAGGAATGTCTGCTCCATACCACTTTGTTGTGTGACCATCATTATTGCACTTATAACACTTAATGTTATTATTCCTTGGAGGTGCAAATGTCTTAGGATTTCTCCTAGTGAAGCCATATCCTCTTCTATCATGAACCCTGCAATTCATTGCCTTGTGACCAAACTAATTACATGAGTAACAATACCCATGGAAAAGTTGTCTATTCCCATATTCCTATCTTTCCCGTGTCCTACACTGTGAAGCCATGTGCCCAAACCTATGACATGAAAAACATCTTCCATTGAAGTTTCCTTGTCTTGACCTCATTGGTCTCTTAGTCTCTCTTGACCTGTTCTGATTATTGTTCCATTTGTATCTTCTTTGTGCATTGTTCCTGTCTTTGTTGAACTCTCTATTGTCCAACTCATCCTCTGATGTCTAACTTTATTTTACATTGTCTTCTTTCAAAGTATCTTCATCTGAAGTTTCTTCTCCTCCAAAACTTGAAGTTGACTCTCCTTCCCATTTCTTTTGAACCTGTTCAAATCCAAGACATGTTTTCCTTGATGTAGTCTTTTGTGTCTTGATGAACTTATCCAAGTTCTTTGAGCTATTTTTAAATCCTTTCATCTTGATCTTGAAGTCCTCTAAATATTCTTTTAGTAGTGCCACTTCTTGTGCTAACTTCTCACATTCCAAGATCTTTGCTTCTAACTTATATTTGAACCTCTTTGCCTTAGCCTTTGATTTTTCTAAATCCTCTATGAGCAATCTTCTCTCTTCATCACATTCTTGAAACTGAATTTCAAGTTTAGAGTGTTGCTTTCTTACCTTCTTTACCATGTCAAGGGCATAGATAAGTTCTCCCTTGAGATCATAACCATACTTTTTTGAATATTCCTCTATTTGTTTACCTTTGTCCACATTTTTATTTTTTGTTGGCTTGTCTTCTATAGGATCACTTACTTCTTCTTCTAATTCCATTAGAAGATTTTCATCTGGTCCTTCAAGTGCATTCTCATACTCATCATCATTGAAACTATAACCATCCCTTGTACAATCATCTTCAAGATGTCCAAAGTTACCACATCTAAAACACTTGAGAATTATTGGAGTTTTCTTAACTTGCTCTTTTTCTTCAATCATAAATAGGACTTCATCTCTATCATTGTCTGAAAAACTAGCATCACTATCACTTGAGTACTTACTTGCCTTATATGCATAGTAACTCTTTTTTATCTTTGGAAGAACTTCTTTCCTTGTCTACTTTGTCCATCCTTGCTTTTCTTTTGGTGCCTATATATTTATGATTCCATGTACTTGTGATCCTATTTTTCTTCACCATTGTTGTTCTTAGGTTCTTGACAATCTATTGCAAAATATCCATACTTTCCACAATTGAAACACTTAATAGATCTTAGATATCTAGATCTTTTGGAATATTTATCTTTTCTACCATAATTAGCTTCTTCATCACTGGATGACTCATTGCATGATTCTGACATCTTACCTTTTGCCTTCTTGATTGCTTTGAAGGTTGCTTCCTTCTGGGGAATATGATCTTTTGTTCTTATCTCAAAAGTTGTAAGCATACCAAGAAACTTATCTCTTGTCAAATAATCACCATCCATTGACACTTCTATAGCAAAAACCTGTTCATTGAATCTTTTTGGAAGAGTTCTTAAGACTTTATCACAAACATCTGATTCATCAATCTTCATTCCAAGTCCTTGCATATCATTAACAACCTCATCAATTCAAATTAGATAAGCACTAATATTTTCCTCATCATTCATTCTTAATGCTTCAAATTGTCCTTTGAGATTTCGTATCTTTGCTTTCTTGACACTTTTATCTCCTTCATATATACCTTGCAATTTATCCCACATTTCTTTTGCAGTTCTACAATGCATAACTTTCATAGACTCTATTCTACGAAAACCTCTCACAAGTGCATTCATTGCTTTTGAATTATAGTGTTGTAGAAGCTTACCTTCCTTATCTATAGGAGGATTGACTATGGGATCATATCCAAATTCCACTACTTCCCAAACTTCATTGCCAAGTGCCATTAGGTAGATCCTCATCATCATACTCCAATACATATAGTCACTTCCATCAAATACTAGTGCTAAATTATTTGAGGACACCTCCTTAGGATCCATTATGTTCTTGTTAGCTTTTCCTTCAAGCTATTAAACTCTTATGAAGGAACCCACTCTGATACCAATTGAAGAACACAAGCTTATACTGAGAGGGGGGTGAACAATATAAGACCACTTTTTACTTTTCTTTCCAAATCAATATTATGCAATGTATAGATAGCAATATCAACAACAGTAATCAAAGCAATGCACAAATCATCACACACAATAGAGACACCATAATTTACGTGGTTCACCCAATATGGGCTACTCCATGGAGAAAATATTTCACTAAAATTTTCTCAATCAATATTCTAGGAATCCTTTCCCTATTACAATGTTTATGGACCTCTATCCAAAGGAGATACCAATCCCCTAAATCAAGTTCATGGATTTCTATCCACAAGAGAACTCCTTCTCCTCTACTCTGGCTGGTGATCCTCTAGAAGACTACTGCCTCCTCTACATTGGCTTGTGGATCTCTCTCCACTGAAGACTCTTGTCCCCACTCAGAAGACCTATCTTCATTGCTCTGGCTGATGGATCTCTATCCATTGGATATTATTATCCTCTCTACTCTATCACCTCCAAAGATCTATCTCAAATCTACACTAAACTCAATCCTTCGGTCTAGCACAAATTTTCTCAACAAGTCCACTCAGAACTTGCTCAAATATTCTCAACAAGTCCACTCAAAACTTGCTCAAATATGCTCAACAAGTCCACTCAAAACTTCTCAAAATATCTCAATAAGTCCACTCAGAACCTGCTCAAATATACTCAACAAGTCCACTCAGAACTTTCCCAAATATACTCAACAAGTCCACTTAGAACTTGCTCAAATATTCTCAACAAGATCACTCAAAACTTGTCTAAATATGCTCAATAAGTCCACATAGAAATTATCCAAATCTGCTCAATAAGTTCACACAGAACTTATCCAAATATACTCAACAAGTTCACACAAAACTTATCCAAATCTGCTCAATAAGTCCACATAGAACTTAACCAAATCTACTCAATAAGTTCACACATAACTTAACCAAATATGTATTGTAAGCTTCCACAAAAATCTCACACAAAATCAGTCCACAAGTCTTCTCAAAGACTTGCCTCAAATATGCTTAACAAGTCCACACAAAACTTGTCCAATCTCATAGAAACATAAAGAGAATTGTTAGAGACTCAATATGTTCTACACTCAATGCTCAATCAACTCAAATCAGAATATAGAATAGTTTATCTTATGGAACTTGAACAATCACTTCATACAACCACTTGACTAGGCTCAACCAACTCTACTCAACCAATCACTTAATAAAACACCTATTTCTCACAAACCCTAGTCCAAGCATATAACCACCAACTCAAAATATTTCCAACAATGCTCAACAACAAATATCACATAACAATGATACTCATGTTCTTTTCAAACCCTAGTTCAAGTTCTTTGCACAACAACTCACTTCAACAACAATGCTTATAAAACAATCTTCACATAACAATGATACTCATGATCTTTGCAAAACCCTAACTCAAGTTCTTCACACAACCAATGGCTTCAACAACTATGCTTATCAAACAAGGTTTTAACCACACTTCTTTATTCCAGAAAACCTTGAAGCAATTACTCAAACACACTCAAAAGGAAACCCTAATCAAGTCCTTTTCACTCCAAACTTATTTTCCAGAAATTAACCAATCAACTCAACCAAGGAAGAATTTGCCCATACCTTTTGCTTGAAAAGGAGTAGACCACACAAATATGCCACACTCACAATCACTTCTTTGCCAATCTCAAGAAAGGTTAGAAGATAATAATTTTCTCAATGAATCACAATACAAAATGATATCAAACAAAATACACCTTATCACTCCAACTTTAAAATAATATCCAACACCTTCATAATAATATCTTTGGCAAAAGTCCCTTTAAAAATAAAATCAACACTCTTAAAGTCTTACTCCTCCAATATGCAAATATAATAATTAAGACTTTATTTAAAAATAAAATCAAACTCCTTATAACTCCAAATTTTATTAAAAACAATTTCCAACAAACACCAATTTTCAACTAGCAACCCTTTCAACTATTTCCAACTAGCAACCCCTTTTAACTCCCAACTTTAGGCAATATTAAAAATAATAAAAATTTAATTACCTTACCTTTGGAGGGATTCGAACCCTCAATGCAGCCCACGACCAATGCCTTAGCCGTGGCTCCAACCGCCATGCGAGCTACATGCTCGCTTGGAGTGTGGGAAGCACCACGTGCTTCAAAAGTATCCCCGCCTTGCATTTTTGCAAAATGTGCACCTCGCCTTTGGTGCCTTCAACCCAACACAACTGCCAAGAACAGCCGCTGCATTTCGAACGCTGGTCTCCTTGCGTCCAAGCATTCTAGCCACTGCCCTCTTGCCACTAGGCCATGCTTCTCTAATGGCTTCCAAATGATCTACGCCTTTCCTTTTATTTCTATTCACTGGCATACACAAACATGAATTTTGCAGTCTTTTTCACGAGCTCCAATTCACATGCAATTTTTTCATTCGAGAAAGGATAAAAATGAATGCCCCTTGGGCATAGTTTATATAATAATTTCCACCTTTGTTTGAATACGTCGGCACTTCAAATTTTCTTTAAACCACGTGACGTCGACGCTTCGAATTTCTTCCAACTATAGAACGTGGGCGCTTTAGACTTTATTAATTTATAATTTATTTAAATTCTTTTGAATTTAAATATTATAAATTAATTCTTTTAGAAACCTTTGGGCTTATTAAGTCCTTCTCATTGCATAACTTGGTATAAGTAACATTTATTTATAAAATTTAAATTCACATTGAATTTAAATAATTTATAAAATAAATATTATACCTCCTTTTAACTTTGCAATAAGCCTCCTTAGGTTTTTATGAAACACCTTTTAAACTAAGCTTCCATATAAAATTAAAATATTATGGAGCCCTTTTACCTTTAACTTATGCACTGATTCTCTTGACCTTTGGCGCTATTTGAAGCTTCTTCCTGGATATCAAATGACAACCTTGACAACTTTGTTTCTTGACGAAGTCCTTGACATTAATGATGACTTCATCCGGTGACATCAATGATAACTTTGACTTAGGGACTCAAAATGTCCAACAAAGACTATCAGACTTGTGCAATAAAAGTAATATTTTGTGGTTGGTTTTTTTCCAAGAGTTTCCTAGGATATATGATGTATTATGTGTGTATCATTTATAGATCTTTCTTGGAATCTGTATATGCATGTTATATCATGAATCTTAGATGATTATAAAACATCATCTAAATAGTGGTAATGCTTTGATATTGAAATATAACTTTCATTATGGCATGTTTAATATGGATCATAGAAATATTTGTTTATATCTTATAGAGTGTTGAATATTATAAATAATGAAGAATAAAGGGGTAGAGAGAGAGAAAGCTAATGTTCCACTCATTTAGGATTTGAGGGTTCCCTTAGGTGGGTTTATCCATAGGATACCAGCTTAGCTAGACCCTAAATTTTAGTACAAGAACTAAGAAAATTATGGTGTAGCAATCTCTTAGGGTTACAATGAGCATGATGGTAATGGACTTCTAAAGTGAGACCTAAATGCAGGATAAGCTTGGATCCCATTGTAACTAGATTTGTGTGATGGAACCCCGATGGACTATGAGGTATCCATGTGAGATATATCATGCAAATGATAGTCATAGGAACCCAATTGACTATGGGAAAACCTATGAGGGATGTCATTTGGTGTGATAGTCACCAAAAACCTTGATTGATTGTTGGGCATCTACGTGAGAGATGTCACATAGATGATAGTTACCTCAATTAAACCATCAAGGGGATGGGTTAATTGAGCATGATAGTTTTACACATGGTGTAGTGGGTAAAACTATAAGAAGCTTTATGCCTAGGTACTAGTAGATATTGAATGAGACTAGTAGGGGAATTGGTATCCCTTGTTGAAAATATAGGATAGGGTTAATCCCTACGCCATGGTCAAAACATACTTCAAAGGAAGGTAAAGAAATGGGAAGACCATGTGAAGGCATACTTTAAGCTGTATGGGTAGTGTACAAGGTGAACCCTAGAGTCGATGTGGGAGTTTGACCACTCCTATCCACTTGAGGGATGTTTCAGTATATGGAACTTGAAATATGGTTAAAAGCTTTTGTTGAATCTATGTGAAGCATTTTGGTGAACCTTACTTGCATGTAAAAAAAAATTTCTCTCCCAGGTTGGTTAGAATTGGGCTGTTACACCCCGCTTGGGGGATATCTAGACATACCACTTTTTTTCATTATAATCTCAAATAAATACTACATTGCTTCTTCTACAAGGCAAACCCTAGCATCTACCGCTACCAACTCACATGTGCATGCAAGGTGACACCTCATCCTTACATACACATTGATACCTCATCCTTGGACTTTAACCATATTACAAATGTGTGATTACATAGGTATTTTAATGCCAAAAAAAGTTTGGATGGATTTGGAAGGGTTAAAAATATGTAGACAAATAAAATAAAACAAAGTATAAATGGAAAGCAATTTGCTAAGAGTAATAAATGCAATTTTTAGAAAAGCATCTCCATGGAACATAAGAGATGTCATTGTGGAAATACAAGACCTTGCCATAGAGTTTCAAGAAATTTGGTTTACACATATGTTAAGGGAAGGGAACAAATGTGCAAATAGGATAGCGAATAGAGGGGTTTTAACAAAGTATCATGAAGTTAAATTATCTTTTGCATGGTTAGAGGAAGTAGTAAGTGTAGCTAAAGTTGACAAGAAAATATTTGTTGCCTTAATCAAATAATGATTAAGATTTACTTTAATTTTTTACATTGGTAATATTTGTTGTATTTAATATCATTAATGGATTTTCATATAAACTATTTATTACAATTCTTATGGTTGCACTTATGCTTCATGAAGGAAACTAACAATCTAAATCTTGTAAAGTGGACTATGATAACGCAAAATTTTAGAAATATTACTATATTATGATTTAGTGCATTGATAGTAGAGGTGGAGTTTTGATATTGTGAATGATGTTGCAAGAAAATCTCAAGAAGAAGGATGCTAAATTTTGGAATATTTGTGTTTACAAAGAAAATTGAAGAAGATCTAGAAAATAAAATCAAGAATTCAGACTTTTTATGAAAACATATATAGGTATCTAGCTATAGCAACTCCATTGAGATAAGAATTGAATCTATTTGTAAACTCTCAAGCTCTAAACGAAAGCATTATGATTTTTCTAGCATGGTGGACCCAAGTACAACCATATATATATATATATATATATATATATACAAAATAAATAATTATTTAAAAAAAACATTAAAAATTTGAACCACTGATAAAATTTATTTATATTAACCACGTTCATATCTTTAAAAAAATTCAAATAAAATGTTAAATTAAAAATACAATATAATGTGGAGGAGAAAATGTGAGTTAGAATCAAGCCTCATCTTTTCTTGTTTTAGAAAATAATCAAGTAAAACAAGTGTGAGAAAGAAGTGAACATCACATTTTCTTGTTCAAGATTTGTTGGAAAATTTAAAAACTAACAGATCCTTGAGAAGAATAGCGTGATAGGAAAGTCATTTTTTGAAATCCCTAACTAAAAGTAAGTATGCCTTAGTTGGAAGTATGGAAAACCTAGTTAGGATTAAGAGGAAGAGAAAAACTATTATAAATCATATCAAGGGAGCAAATATTACACTAAAAGTGATTATCAAGGATGAAATGATTGAGCATAATGTAATGGTTCTTAAAAATAGAGGGTTAATATGTAAGTTACATAGATATTGGCCAAGTTTTTTAAAGATTCAAAATTGGATCAAATGGAAGTAGAGATTGAATTCAAATTACCCCATGACTTTTATTTCGAAGGGATTTTTGTTCATTAACTTTAGCTCAAAAATAAAGGTTAGAATAATGGTTATTCACCCATTGTTTAGGGGGGGAAATGCATTATATTTAAGACCATGGAATAAGAATTTTATGTGAAAATGAAAATTATTAAAAGACTTTTGGTGTGGATTAGGCTTTTGGGCTTCCATATTAGCTTATCAACAAGAATATTTTTAATAATATGACAACATTCTAGGGGAATCATCTAGGAGGGACCAACTACTAAGGTGTAAAGGGTGTACACAATTACATATGTGTTTCCATGGATATTTCATAACCTTTATCTAATGGTTTCATATACATGATATTTCAAAGGTATTGCGACAATATAGGACAAATACAAATGGGATGGATAATTGCTAGAAGAAAAATATAATTGGGTTGCTAGTCTACTCTGTAGAAAAGACAAAAACATCAAAGTTGAAATTATAAATGTATGTGTTCCAACTATAGTTACTTCTTATAAAATATTTGGAAGGACCTTAGCATATTTTTGTCAAATACAATGATGATTAACAATTATGATCTAAGGATTCTTGGGGTCCTTAACATAGTTATATATCCTTTAATTAAAAAATAAGGGTGGCACTCTTGTATGGATTAAATTAATGTAGGATTTTATTTTATTTATCAATTTAGATGACTTTTGTGATGTTATTAATTCAATATTTCAATATAAGTGGGATAATAAACACATTGGACATACTTATAGTAGAAATATTGGATACATTTTTTGTTGATTAACACATGATTACAAATATAGTATACAATCTCTTTGGGTATTTTATTGCAAATTGGATCAAATCACAAACCCATTCTCTTGAGATGTAATTTACTCAATAATTTTCACCCAAAGCCAATTTTCTTCCAGTTTATATGGCTGCAAGATCCTAATTTCTTCTACATTATTATGTTATAGTTGGACTAAGAAAATTTTGAAGGATATTATATGTGCAATTTTTTCAAAAGATGAAATATCTCAAGGGGAAAATGAATATTTAGAATGAAAAATATTTTGGTAATATATCTAAGAAAAATAAGAAAAAAGCTCAAAGTTTGTAAAAGGAACGGTAGAAATAAATGGAATGGACTAGGTTGCTTATGAGCAAGAAAAATAGTTACCTTGTAATTTCATAATGTATTGAAAAAGGAACCATATTTCTCCCAAAAATCTAGGGAGAGGTGGGTAAATGAAGGAGACAAAAATACCAAATTCTTTCATGCTACATTTGGAATATTTTTTTATTTTAATTGCATTAAAACAAACCAACTTTAAATGGGGTAAATGGTAAGGAAGAAGAAGATATCAAGAAATAAGCAATTAATTATTTCAAAAATATTCTATCAATGTTGGGCAAGATAAGGAGACTCGAGATATAATTTTACAAAACAATCCATCAATTATCATATAGGGATAAAATGAAAAAATATTGGGGAAGATATCTGTAAAAAAGCTACATAAGGTTATTTTCTCTTTCCATCCTAACATGATACCTAACCTTGATTGATTTCGCATAATTTTCTCTTAAATTTGTTTGGGGTTTTTTGAAGCTTGATATGTTGTCTATGACTGAAAAGGAACAAAAACGAGATATTATAATAAGTGATATCAATGTCATGTTTCTTACAATGGTTACAAGAAGGTGAGACTAAATAATTTGATAATGTTTCTCCAATAAGACTGTAATATGATTTATAATATCATTTCAAGAATTATGATAAACAAATTTAAAGGTATTCTATATTTTTTCATCTTAGAGGAATAAGGTGATCTTGTTCATGGAAAATAAATTATAGATGGTGTGATCATTGTACAAGAGGCTATACATTCTCTTCATTCCATAAAACATTATGTATTCTTGAAATTAGATATGAACAAAGCATATGATAGGGTTCGCTAGGATTTTTTGCATAATATTCTCAAAAAACTGGTTCTTATCAAGGTTGGTGTGAATGGATTAGATATTGTTATAGCATTCCAAAATATTTTATTTTGATTAATGGATCCCTTATTGGATACTTTGCTTCATCTTATTGAATCCACCAAGGTGATCATCCACTATCTCCTTACCTATTTATTAGTCTTATGGAGGCATTAGGGAGAGCTTCCTTGAAGATAAAAATGGAAGGAAAAATCAAAGGTATTCAAGTTGCGACAAATAGTCCCTCTAAAATATCATCTCCAACTTATTGATGATAATTTTATTTCAGGTCATCCATCAATAAGTGAGGTTATTGAGTTTAAATTAGTATTATCATATTATGAAGAGGTTGTCAAACAACTGGTTAATACTATAAAATATAGGGTTTATATACATTTATTTTATATTTATAATATATTGTTGTGGATATTTTAGGGTTTAAAATTAAAAACTTTTATTAAAATATTTGAATATTCCTTTGTCTCATAAATGAAAGAAGGATTTGTGAGACTCAAATTTGGATCAAATGAAATCTTGTTTGGTAGGTTAGAAAGGTCAATTCATAATCATGGATGGAAGGCTACAACTCATAAAGACTACATTGAAATCCATCTCTATAAATATGATGTCACTTTCAAGATTATTTGCAAGTATAGCATTTGAATTGGACAAAATTCAAAGAGGATTTTTTTTGTAAAGGATGTGAGAAAATGTAGGTTTCTCTTTGTAAGTAGAATAGCATTTGAAAATGAAATAATATTGAAGAGGTAGGCCTGAGGGGAAACACTTGACTAGAGACTATGCAAAGATCGAGAAAACAATTGAAAAATATTACTTCAAAATATATAAAATATTTTAGTGTAATAAAATTATTCAAGAATAAACAATGCTAAAGGATAACCAACATGGAACTTCAAATTAAATAGTTTACAATTGACCAAAATACATATTATATGGTTAATTAATGAGACAAATTCTAAAAAAAATTGGTTATATTCTTGGTTGAAGAATTAACCTCTTATTTCTTATATCTAGCTTGTGAAGGTCCAAAGGTCGAAGATTATATTAATGTGAAATAAATTCATATAATAACTTTCTATTAGTAATTTGGTTGAAGGAGATGAACTCAAACAAATAGAATATGAGCTTCAAAAGATGTTTTAAGAGTCTAATTTACCTATTTTTTTATGGAATGATGAGTTGGTATTGAATTTATCAAGATATGGTGGATACTTAGTCAAGTTGGGATATAAGGATTTAGAGAACTCAAAATTTCTTACTTCTAATGGTTTTCCTTGGAAGATATTTTGTTCATTGGAGACCCTCCCAAAGGCCTTGATATTCCTCTGCTTAATAGTCTAGAGCAATATTTTTATAAAAGAGACTCTACAAAGAAGAGGATCATGGATATTTTAGGTATGTCTTCTGTGAGAAGATTCTAGAAACATCACATAATTTAGTTGTTCCTTGTCGCTTTGTTTATACCATTTGGTGTCACTTTTTCAAAAATGTGATAATATATTAAGTAGGTCTATCAACATCAAAATCGTTGATAAAATTTTGCATTGATTATTTTAAAGCTAAATCATTATTTATTCTATTGAGGTTTGGTCCTATCATTATTTTTAAAACATTATGGCTCAAAATAAATAATAGAATTATAATAATGTCTTAAAATAGTACCCAATATTATTACCTCTTTTGGAGAATGATTATAGACATGGTGTTCATGGGAAATCTCAAATATGAACAAATAAGTGGGGACCTCTTGGTTACAAGATTTGAATATACATGGAAGGGTCACTTGCAACAGTGAAGTTAACATAAGGGATTTGCTTCAATTTGTGATAAAATAGAAATGCCCAAAAATAGGATTTATTAAAGTTACTTTTGATGGTGCTTCCAAAGAAAATTAAGAAAAATCTAGTGGAGGTAGTGTTTTTCTAAATGCTCAAGGAATATTTCTCCTAAATTACTTAGAATCATTTGAAACTTTAACTAACAACTATGCAAAGTCTTGGAAACTTCTTAAAGGGATCAAAATTGCAATTGAAAAATGATGGAAATATATTCTAGTTAAGGAAAATTCATAAATTATTGTTAATGCTATCAACAAAAATGAATGTGGGAATTTAATAGAAATAACATTATTGTTGTTTATCAACTATTTTTTTGAGGCAATATATTAAAAACATAAACATATCTATCGAGAAGAAAACCACTTAGCAGATAATTTGGTTAATCATAGTCTTGATCTTCACCTTGGAAAAATTCAAGTTTTAGAAGGCAACTAATCAGGTGAGATTTTATATCTTAATGAAAATAATGTCAAGAATATGATTGTGAAAATATAATAATTAGAGGAAAATGAAAAATATATTTGATAAAAATCCAAGTTGAATGGTTTAATTGACATAATAGCAAATGTAATATTTTATTATTTTAATGGGATTTGACATAAATAAAATCCATAGTTAGATTATACACAAAAAAAAAAAATAACATGACAAACATAACATTTTGTAGTCAACCAATGCATATAACTACTAAAAAAGTATGGTCAAATTTTTGCTAGATACCTAGTCCTTAGTTTGTGGGTATGACACTTGACTAGCATGTAGTTTGTAACCCCCATCGTGTAGAAGTTACACTTGTGAATTATTTCACATAGCAAAGAATGTGTTGGAATTTTCCCAGCTAAAGGATGGAGGGGTCAATGACTTTTTGTGGGCCCTCGCATTTAATGCCTTCCTTTTCTAGTTTCTCCTCTACAATCAATAAGTGTATTGAATTAGTACCCTCAATAGGAAAACTTAGGTCCCCTAATGTTATTTCCTTCCAATCATTCTAAGATAAACAATTTGAAGTATCCTTGAAACCAAACGTTTGTCCTCTCTACATTTTGATCTAAAAAACCCTCTTTGTTTCTACACTCCTAAAAATTAGTGGTGCAAAATAATGGAAATGGTTTTGATATGCTTTTAGGGACTATAAAAAACCTATCTCTGTCCCTTTTCATATATTTTGAATAAAACATTTGATGCCTCTTTTTTGGCCTACAAAGCCAAAAAAGAGGCACCAGATGTTTCCTCTCAAATTTAAACCTTGTTAATCCCACTTCTAGTAAGGATTCCACTACATAAATGAATGTTAACATGAATTGGAGTGTGCTCATAGGAGGAAGTCATCTCCCACCCAATGCCAAGCATCATGCACCAAATTCATATCCTAATGGATGAGGTACGCCTCTTGGGTTCTCATTATTCATGATTTTGTGGATGTTGTGCAAGAACTAGCTAGAAATTCGTTGTATTATTCTTTTTAAGAGATATTCTTATCAATTCAGGGCTTTTCAAATGGATAAAAATCATGTGGAAAGTGGGTAGAGTCTGACTTGTTAAATCTAGTAGGGGATGGGGAAAGGCTAAGTTGTAGTTACATAACGCATTCCTAAATTGCTCTCCACTATGGAACCTAAATTATTTATAATCAAGAGTAATATCTTCATATATTTTCATCCCATAAGGACTTTCTACTCTTAGTACCCTATTTGTGTTGATTTCCCTTTACTCAATTTCTTAGTTAAACAATTTTTGTCATCCATTGTGATTTAGATTAATCATGTTATCGGGAAAACACTTAAGGCTAAAATATATCCTAGGATTTTGAATTGAGATAGATATATCTTAGTCATTGACATGATCAATAAAAAAATTGGTTCTAAGGTTTTCATCATCGTAGGATCTCAATTATATTAATCTACCTATTGCCTACTTCTACTACCATGAAGCAAGCCACCTGATACATGACTATCCTAAGATATTAGCCAAATAGAAATTATAAGAGAAGGTTGTGGTAAAGTTAGCTTCCATGGATCTAATCTCAATCATTCTTCATTTATCCTAGATTACTCTCAACTCTATTTTTTGCAAATCTAAGGGGAAAAGGATAAAAGATGAAATATAAAAATTTGACAACCACTATTGGCTAGAAAAATATCCTTTATGATATTGAGATGATGATAGTTGGAGTATGGTAGGGAAAAGAAGGTGTTTATATTCCATTAATAAATATGGAATATCTATGTCTCATGGTAAAATAGGGTTGTTTTTTAAATAATTGTCTCATATATTACAATTCACCTTTTCTATGCATTGTCCATTCTCTCAAATTCCAATTCCCCAATCCCCTCATTGTCCTTATTCCACCTCTCTCAATGTATGGGTCACACTCCCTATTCACTAAGGCCTAGAATTAAAAGTGTTGGCTTAAAAATTAATTTAGCATATTTTTCATGGGGTTGAGGAGCCATTTCTTGCATAGTTTAAATAGGTTACAATGTGTGTATTAGAATATGTGGGGTTTGACCCTTCCAACACAAAATTTTCATGCTTTGAAGGTCTTGTAGCAAAATAAAATTACTATTTTTGTCAAAATGTTTGAAATCCTACTAGAAATTTGTTTGTTTTTCTTTCAATCTTAGGGGAAATCGTTTTTACTTAACATGAAATCGATACTGGGCTTTCACTCCCTTGTTGTTGTGGTGGTAGACTTTGACCAAGAGCTATGGAATATGAATATTTGGATGGTTGTGTTGATTGTAAATTAGTTGTTTGGACTAGCTTCATTTATACCCCTAATGGTTAGGTGGGAAGAATTACCTTTTGGAACTAGATGTCTACCTCTTTGACCACTACTAATTGTATTCTTGTAGGGGACTTTAATGTGTTAGAAAATACTAGGGACCACAGTTGGAAAAGTGATAAATATCTAATTAATCAAGAATTTTCTATCTATCTCTTCTATAGAAATTCATTAGGAGTGATTGATCCCTTATTTAATCAAACTCCATCTCATTTTTTAAGATGGTTTACTAGGTGTAACGGTCGACAAAGTCTCCATAGAAAGACTAGTAGACTAGATAGGGTGTGTTTGAGTAAAACATTGATCTAAAAAAAATATCATAAGATAAATTATCTCTATCATTCCATATATTATGCTCTCATATCAAAAGCTTATATCCTTGGTTTTACATTTTCCCCCTAGCCTCAATGGTATTATGGAGTTGTCTCTAAAACTAAATATCTCACACCTTGAATTTGAATAATACTTAAGTCTATTACGATGAATTTAAAATTCTTGCTTATGCCTAAAGTGGTTCGAACGGTGGGTTAACTAGTGGAGAGTTTCCATTAAGAGGACTATTAACTTCATGAGAGCTTATGGTTACATGGAAGCTTGCCAATGATGATCCCAAGAGAGTGAACGTGAAAAAAATATCACTAATCTTAGATATGATGTTTGGCACAACTCTACACTTAATCTCTATCATTTTTTGCCATAGGCTAAAAGTGAACTAAGAATAATTGATACTTACAAAGCTAATTTTGCATGCTTATATGCACATAAAACTAGCTAGAACATGGTGATGGATCCTAATATTTTTTAATTACCTAAGCCAAAAAATCAATGTTGAAAGAATATCCAATATCAAAGTCCTAATGCATCTATCATTTATGACTCACATCAAATTGTTAATGTATTTCAAACCATTTTTCTAAGTTATTCACTGAAGATCCAATTGATGAGTTGTATCTTGTTCTTACTAGCTATATTGAAGACTACATCCCTTCTCTCCTCCCCTTGCTCTGCATTAATACTTGAAAACATTTTGTCTCTATAAGAATAGAAGCAAGCTTTATGGGAAATTAAGAGTAAAAATTACTTGGCGTCAATGATCTACCAATGAAATTGTACCAAAAATTCTAGTTGGTCATTGGTCCTAACTTGCTCCAAATGTGTAAAGAGGCCTTTATGGTCATTCATTAACCAAGGTCTAATTAAATTTATCCCAAAGAATTTTGATAAGGATTGTATCTCTAGTTGGTGTCTCATCATATTGCTTAATGTTTCATATAAAATCATAGCTAAAGCCTTAGCCATCCACCTTATATATTTTTCCTCCAAAATTGCTAGCAATGAAAAATGGGTTTCATTAAAAGGCACTAAATTCTTGACAACTTGAACCTAGCTTAGGAAGATTATCAATGGGCTCAAAAGTTATGTGAGGATGTTATACTAATTAAAATTGATTTTTGTAAGGCCTATGATAGAATTCATTAGGACTTTGTCCTCAAAATGTTTAGATGGCTTGGCTTTGGTAGAAAATGCTATCATCACATTGAATTTCTCTTGAAGATGTTTTTGCTAGAGTATACATGAATGATATTTTGTTAAACCAATTTAGCTCCAAAGTTTAATAAGATAAGGATGCTCTATAGCCCTATTGTTGTATGTCATTACAGATGATGCTCTTGGGCATTTATTGAAAAAAGCACATTCTGAATATTTTTTCAAGGGAATCAGTCTACCTAGTGGGAAATCAACAATTAACTCCTATTTTGTAGATGATTCTATGTCGTTTTTACAAAATCATAAAGATGGGCCAAATTCAATCCAAGAGTTGCTCCAACTTTATTGTGATGTTTTTGGCTCAAAATTCAACAATGTTAAAACCAAAGCCTTTTTGTTTATCTAATCCTTAGTCTCGCAATATACCCCTCTCTAGAAGATCATCCTACATGGCCAAATTATAGAATATATGGAGATTCCCTTTCACATTAATGTTTCTCCTTATGGTATGTGGAACTAGGTGTTATCCAACTTTAAAAAAAGTTTGAAATTTAATCTACTAAATTTGTATTATTAGCTAGTAGTATACATGTGGTGTATAAAGTTTTGGTGGCCTCTCATGTATGGTTAGCTTCTGAGCAACCAATCAATATTTAACTTAGAAAATCAAATGTTATATTTGATCAAGGGGATGGTTCTTATGGAGTTATGGGGTCTCTTAAAAACTTTGTATCACTCATAGAAGCAAAAGGGGCCTAGGTATAATATTGGATCCCTTACTAAGAGCAAAAATTGGTAGCCCATGATTTGTTTGGTTTGAAACCAATGAAAGAACTCGTCCATCATAGCATTTATAAGCATTTGTAAGGCTTCCTTTAAAGGCAAGTGTCAACCAATTAATACCAGACACTTCCAAATAAAGGGATCTTTATCACTCAGGAGAAATTGTGTTGGACAAGATGACGCCCTTCTTGAGATGGAAACATTATTCTTTACAAGGTGGGCTTAGCATGGGAAAATCTAGTATATGGTGGCACAAGGTTGTCTTATATGAGCAGAAGCCTCGTACACTATTCTTCGACCTTACGGGACTTATCTTTTTAAAAAATGTTTGCATTTTAGATTATAAGGTCTACTTAGCCAATTCCTTAGTGTCCTCGAGTTTTTGCTAAAGAGGTGTATAAATTACAAGATATTTAAAAATATGTGCAAAACCAAATTTTACAATTTTATTCCAGATAAGGTCATTATTAAGCCTGGGATTTCGACTTCTAATATTTTGCATGATTGGCATTGGCCAAATGAGACGAGCATTCAAAACTATAAGTCTCATGTTTTATTTCCCTATTTGTTAGCCCTCTTCGTGTCTTCTACTCGATTTAACTCGTAAGTGACAGGTTGTTTTTTCTAGAGTTGAATGGATTCACCTTGCCTCACAAATCTGGATTGTCAAGATTGAATCAAAGTGCCAAGTACTTGGCTGTCATCTTTTGCACTTCAAATTCCAACAGTTGTTGTCTTGGCTCCCATTTTGGTATGTCCTCAATGTCGATTCATCCCAACACTAAAACAATCACACATGTATTTTGGTTTTGCTTCTTCGCCATAATATTTAGTATAAGTATATATATTATATTATGCAGTGGGTATAGCCTTTTCTTTGAATTTTTTTTTTTAATATATATTATAATAATAATTTGAAAGAAAAAACAAATCACATTATAATATATTTAAAAAACAATGTCATTAAGATTAAAAAGAAAACTAAAGAAGAGTTTAACAATTTATCATAAAAATATGAATGAATCCTCTTACAATCACTGTTATCCGAGTATTTGGGGGTCCATTTCAAGCTCGGTTATAAACAGCCAGCTGCAATAGATTTGATAGAGCAACGAACTGAAATAAGTTTGATAGAAGCAACCCAAATATTATGATTGTAAATAACTCTCTATCAAAAAAGAAAAAAAAAATTTAAATAAATCGACATTTATTCTTAGAAATTAATAACAAAAGAAACTCCCCATAGTTGTAACCAACTCTCCTAACAAAAAAAATTAATGAATCGCAGAATCCTAGCAAAAAAAATCAATGAATCGCAGAAATGAACCGAACATGCATGAACATGTAAACAAAGAAACTCCACAGGCCTGCAGCTATAAAGAAACACAGTTCGTGGAATGATGATCAACAGGTCTTCTTGTTTGTGGTGATCACAGTATTTAAAAATAAATAAAAAATTCTAGTTCTTTCCCTACTTTTTTTCCACCAATGACCATATGAGATCTTAAGGTAATTGTGAAATCTATTTGAACAGCTGAATATCTTCTGGGATTTTACCATTAACCATCAACTCTAGTTGAGGCTAAGGAGATGAGTACTGGTTGGTAGGAGCTGAGTCTTTGTTCGAAGAAATTCATACAGGTTGGCGGAAAGTTAGGGATGGAGAGATTGTTAGATATTTGGGCATCCTATTTGGCAGAAGGGTTTCCTTTAAATCTATGTGGGATTGGTGTATGAGCAGATTTGAGAAAAAAATTCAAATTTGGAAAAGTAAGATGATCTCCTTTGCAGGGAAACTTACTGTGGTAAGTAAGATTCTTCAGACGTGCCACATGTACTATTCCTCTTGTTGGCTTCCAAACCCTACTCAATATAGAAGACTAGAGACTTGTATCAGGAATTTTTTATGGGCAAATATGGATGGTTCCAGGCAGGTTCCTCTAGTTGCATGGAAGTATTGTACTGTTCCTAAGAAGGAGGGTGGCCTTGGGTTGCTCAACATCCAGGTTCAAGGTAAGGTTCTTGCTTCTAAGTAGGTCATTAGGTGTTTGGAGGGTGATTTTGGCTGGCAAAGGTTGTTGCGTCACCGGATCAAGAACTGTGTGAATATTGACGAAGTGAAGGAAAATCTTATTTTTGAAGATATTGTTGGTCACCACGGGAAATTTAAAATTAGAGGCTGCATCTTAATTAAAAGAATATGGGAGGCTTGGAAAGATGTAGTCAGCTTGGTTAAATGAGACTTTTTGGATGATAGACGGGGTTGGACTCTTTGCTCCAAAGCAATTTTCCTTTGAAAAAAAAATGGGACGTATGCAACAGATATGCCTACCTTGCAGTGCAAGAGACTTGGTAAGAAGGGAATTTTCAAGTGGGCAGATCTTTGGGATGGAAACACTGGTATTTGGACTCCATGGCAACAGTTGGTTGTTAAATTTAAACTGAAGTCCTCCGATAGGTATGTAGTGCAACAAATGCAAAGTCTTCTTCCTATGGAGCAACTGTACAAGCTTTCCAATGGTCTTGTAGGTTCTATCTGGAAGGATTGGAGGTGGAAATATGGAAAACCAAATTGATGTTTTAAAGCCTCTAAGATATATCAGTTGATGGTTCCTGGAATCCCGTTTGGTGACATTCTGAACATCAAATGGGGTTTGAGTTGTTTTGGCAAAAAATGGAAGAAGCATCTCGCTGGGGTGTGGATGTTCCGGGTTTCTATGCAGTTGAAGGTGTTTGATTGGTTAGCTATTATGCAGGGTCTTCATAGTAAGGCTCGTCTAGCCAAATGGATGCTTACATCGGATGCTTGTTCCAGCTGTGGAAAAAGTGGAACAATTAAGTATATTTTTTGGGAATGTCTGAGAACGAGAAAGGTATGGAGTAAGGCAGTCTGGTTGTATGACAATGTTGTTCAGGGGCAGCTAAGGTGGAAGGCACTGTTGTTTGGAGACTCCATTGACTGTGCGCGCCACAGAAGGATATTTTGGCATATTATCAGACTCTCTATCTTGTTCAGTATTTGGAAAGACAGATGTAGTCTGATTTTTAAAAATGAGGAGGTGTCGGTTGATGTTACTGTTAGCAAAGTTGTTGAGCTTGTTTCTAATCAACTTAAAGTGTTTAGGTTTGAGATTATTCAAGACTGTATTAGAATTGATAAAAATATTAAATTTGATTGTTTGCTACTCATTCACAAATTGCTGTAATGTTGTTATAACGATATATTCTCTGATTATTCAATTAAAAAATAATAATAATTGTGAAATCTAGCCAACGAACCTTCAACTATACAATGTATTGAGTTCTGGTTACTTCCTGCGAAAGTCGTGGAGCTTTGGAATTTTAAAACAAGTAAGAGAAAACTTCCAAATTTAGAATATAACCCGGGAATTTCCATGCTCTTCAGCTTAATGAAGACAGGACAAAAACATGTAACCCACTCTTTGACGGAATAAGGCAGTATGGAATAATATTGGTGGACCTCTCCATAGTTCTTCACACTTAAATAGCTCCACCTTCTGAAAATGTCTTGGAGCTTTGGAATTCTAAAACAAGTAAGAGAAAACTTCCAAATTTAGAATATAACCCGGGAATTTACATGCTCTTCAACTTAATGAAGACAGGACGAAAACATGTAACCCACTCTTTGATGGAATAATGCAGTATGGAATAATATTGGTGGACCTGTCTATACTTCTTCACACTTAAACTCCACCTCCTTTCCCTCACCTTCTGATATTTTAGTTCAAATTTAGGCTTTCAGATTTACTTCTAAAGCCAGGCAGCAACACCATGGAGGACATAAATCACAAGCATGTGGGTGTTAGAGGACTTAACATCCATGTTGCTCAGATTGGATCAGATCTCTCGTGTCTTACACTTAATACATTCATATACACAGTTTCTTTCTCTAGTTTAACTCATACCAACATCTGGATACAGGTCAACCAGTGTTGCTATTGCATGAATTCCTAGAAATCTGGTATTCATGGCGCTATCAGATGATTGCATTGGCCAATGCAGGGTTTCATGCCATTTCTCCAGACTACAGAGGCTATGGTCTCTCAGACCACCCTTCCGAACCGGAGAAAGCCACACTTTTGGACCTTGTGGAGGATATAGCCGCCCTTCTTGATGCCTTGGACATTAAACAAGTAAAGTATAATAAATTTGTTGATATGAAGTATGCCCATCATGGTGCTCTGTACAAATATGTTGCAGGAAACATGACATATAGACCTTGTTCGGCGTTTCTAATATATAAAATCCATTTCTTTAAAGAAATTCGTTTCTTAAAAGTTGTATTGCATCCTAAAGTCCCAACAATGGTTTAAGCAACAAACAACCAAAATGCAGTTGTTACAGCAATATGATTACTTTGTTAGGTATCATTGTGATATATGTTTGCAGGTATTTAAATATAATGTAATATGAAGATTGTTGATGAAAATATTGTAAATTTATAATCAATTGGTATGTGTATATAAAAAAATTTGTAACCTTCATAATTTAGTTTATCGTGCAAAGTTATGTGTTCGGTTGTAATGACATGTTGACTTCATTTGGTTAGGCGTTCGTTGTGGGTAAGGATTTTGGAGCACCTATTGCATATTATCTGGACCTCCTCTACCGACATAGAGTGAAGGGTGTTGTGACTTTCTGCATGCCCTACATGAGACCTGGTGTCCAATTCATTCAGCTAGACACCTTACCAGAAGGATTTTATATCTTCCGCTGGAAGGTAATTGAGAGGAAAAATTGAAACAGTATTCTGCATGTTCATAAAGTAGGAATACTTTTTATTTTTTTAACATGAAGCGTTTAATTTGGTGAACTAAGTTTTGCCTGGTTTGTAGGAGCCTGGAAGAGCAGAGGCAGACTTTGGGCGTTTTGATGTCAAAACAGTGGTGAGAAATATTTACACACTTTTCTCTGGAACTAAGCTGCCTGTGGCAGAAAAGGGTAAGGAGATTATGGATCTCTACGACCCTTCCACTCCTCTGCCACAGTGGTTCACCGAAGATGACCTCAACGTTTATGCCAGCCATTATGAGAAATCTGGATTTAGATTTGCTCTGCAAGTTCCATACCGCTGTATGCAGAGGCAAGGCTTCAACACACATTTATAATTTGATTTTTGACTTAACGAGAACTTCTTTGAAAAGAAAGCAGAGTATATTTTAATGTTGTTATATTTGTTTATTCAATCTTGGTAAGTAATGTACAATTCTATTTTCTTAGATTCATTTTTTAAATCTTTTGTTTGGAATTAATTTTTTAACCTTAAGCTAAGGCAAATTTTACTACTGATATTTATGAAAAAACAATTCCTTTTGATTTTGGATGTTCATTTGCAGGACTTGGGAATGTATGTCTCATCTGACAGACTTTGTTGTAAAAGCTCCAACCCTGTTGATCATGGGTACCAAAGATTATGCTCTCAAGTTTCCAGGTATGGAAGAATATATTAAGAGTGAGAAGCTGAAGAATGATGTACCCAATCTTGACGTCATATTTTTCCCACAAGGTAGCCATTATGTTCAGGAGCAATTTCCTGAGGAAGTTAATAAGCTTATTCTGGCCTTCCTCAATAAGAACCTCTAAAGAGAAGAAAGTTCTGGATGACATAAAGGAAATATGGTGTAATGCATTTAGGACTGAAAATTCTTTAAATTGCAGTGCCATACTTTCCTGCGACTCTGGGAAGTTGAATGTAGAAGGAGCCATACAAACTTCTCGAACCATTTGAATCCACAGAGATTAGCTTGGGAAACAGCCATGTCAATATTGAATTCCAGTGGACATTCAATTCTGAGTTATGGCTACAGCTTTTCAGGTAGGCATCAACCTGATCTACGTTGCAACATTTTTGAGTCAAGGCTTTATTACAAGAGATAAAATTCCATAATGCAAAATCTTATCCCCTGTTATATCAGTGTGTATCAACTAGTCAAATGATGACAGGATTTAAAAAAGCTTAATTTTCAAGCTAATAATTAGCTATTTATATCATTATGATTTTCTTTTTATTTATATATTTGTGGGTACCGAGGATACTTGAAATGCTGCCTATATTGCCAGTCATACACTAGGCAATCCCCAGTTGCTATAACATGTATGCAAAGGCCATTATTGCAATTAAACTACCACACTAGACTTTGATAAATGAGTTTTTAAAGTCTGCACCTCCGTTGTTGTAAGCCTGCTTTCAACATATTATTGAGCTCTCACAATCTCTACATCTCGCATACGGATGGCACTAATTCTTTAACACCAAAAACGAAATTCAGCTATATACTTAAGAAGGCTCTCCTTGACAGACATCCAAATTTCTGAAATTGCTGTCCTATATTTTGGCAGAGTATTTAAGCTTTCTAGTTTGTTTGGTAGATTGGTACAAACATCCAAATTTCTGAAATTTCTGTCCTATATTTTGGCAGAGTATTTAAGTTTTCTAGTTTGTTTGGTAGATTGGTACAATATTCAAAATCCAAGTTGAAGTTAGGCTGAAGATGTTTCCTCTACTTGTGATCAAGCTAAATTTTCATCTTTTTAGTGTTGTAGTTGCCGAGGTGTTACTTCCATTCGTTGTTGAAATCGGCATAGCTAATTCTTAGGGATTATTATTTCAAGGTTTAAATCTTGTGGGGTAGGGTTTTACATCATGTTTTGATAACTAAAGTGTGGAGAATTTAGACTTTGAATAGTAGTCCAAGGTTTAAATCCTGTAGGGTAGGATTTTACACCATGTTTTGATAACTAAAATATGGTTGAATAACCATATATTAAATAAACATCCTCCATGAAGATCAAAATTACTTTACCTTTTTACTAAGTAATCATCCTCAAAAAATAATTTTCCTTTAACTGAGATCTATTTGTTAAAAAAATAAAAATAAAATAATGGCAAAGGCCTAATTGTTTTGGGTGAATCGTCTAAATGAAGATACTGCTACGGAGTATTATTGGGTTCAGTCCAGGGCATTGTATTGAAGATAACCATGTAGATGCATTGTATAGTCAGATAAGTCTAAATCTGGTGCAATCAGAAGGATCTTGTCTTTGGAGATCAATGCCAGTAAGCCTGAGTTTATTGCCCTAAGAATTTGGCCAGAATTTAGGTTTTTTCGCCTTTCCATGGAGTCTTTAATAGGCTGTCATACAAATTGGACAAAAATCGTTTATGATCTACCTAGGCCAAGAAATCCATCAAGCGGAGAAACAAAAAAAATTACCTCTTGAAAATCTTTTAAAAAGAAGTAAGTTTGTCTTGAATTGTTGTGGATCCTTATCATAACAATCTTGTAAAACCAGTTAGAATTTAAATTTCTTTTTGCTGACAGAAAAGTTAATGTGATTTTCAAAAGGCTTTCTTTCTTGTCAAAAACTCATTTCCTAATTATAGTGGGCTTCATATCCTTCTTGTGAAGGGCGTCAACCACCTGCTATAATTTCAATCTAGACGATATCCAATTCATTTTAAGATTTTCTCCTATCCCTGTTGCTGATATTGAGATTTGAATGCTAGAGTGCATAACATGTCTTCTTAGCTATGAAGCCATCAAGTACATGTAGAGACCAAGAATAATATAAAAACCATAGACTAGAGACGTCATACAGCCAAAGAGGATGTGGGCGTATCACTATAACATTTATCTTAATAATGTTATCTTGTTTCTTAGATGAATATTTTTTTTAATAATTAATTTATTGACGCAGGCCAATCAAAGAGATAGACATTGTTGATTACATTTCAAATTACAGGATAGACATTGTTGATTACATTTCAAATTACAGGATACTAGATATCCCTTGATTGATTTCATTTACCCTAGTTAAGTCCAGGACATGATTCCCAAGCCTTAAAAAGGGCCAACATGTAAAGCCACCTCTTGCATTTATAGGAACACTTGAGATTGTTTTGAATATTGCACCAGCTCTCATTCTTGAGAGTTTTGATTACTATATGTGTTATCTTTAGGTGTGTAGACTAACTTGAAAGACAAATATGATTCAAGATATTATTTGATGAAAATTGTAGCATTCACCTTTCACATAAATAGCAATTTAATTGGAGGAGAGATTTATATTTTAACTTTTAGTGTGGTATTTTGAATATTTAGGTTGACTTGTTTAAGCGTGCAAATGTAAAATATTGTTTTCCTTGTTAAAATACTTGCTATTGTGTTTTAAAGGTTTGATTTTTATCAAAGGTTTGATTTTTATCAAATCATATTTGATATTGAATGTATTTTTTACTTGAAGATGTATTTTATTAAAATACAAAAAGTATATAAAAACTGGGTGGTTATTGATTCAAAATTTAGGCTTTAGTTATCAAAAGATCCACTTAAAACCAAGCTACAACTATTATAAAAACCACAATAATATTTTCAATTACAAAATAAAAACCCAATTCATGGCTTGGATGCAGAGAACAGTTCCTTCCTTATGTGTCTTTATAAAAACCAACTATCAATCATAGTTGGAAGTCAACTTCTCCTTAATTATTACATTAAAGGCTTCCACAATATCATGGTAGGCCTTTATTTATTCTTTCCATATCAATCCTTTGGTGTCTTAGTTCCATTGCTTAAGTTCCTCTAACTAACAAACCAAAGGAGTTACCTAAAGCAAAAGAATGGTTAGAAGAGTAAAACACAAGGGCAAAACCTTCCATAAGGTACTCGTTCAAAGAGTTATACCAGACACATAAAAGCTTATAACCACAATAGACAATCTCAGACAACCCTAAAAACCTTCACTAACATTTGCAAAAATTGAAGTCTAAAACAAAAAAAAATTAAAAAATCTCATAGTTCTCCATATGGTCCCCTAGAAGAGACCCAAAACAATTATCTAACTGCAACTTTCATATTGAAAAGTAAGGGGACCTAGAATGCCCCCTTAGTCCAACCTCATACCCAAGTGTCTCAATAGAATAAACATCACTCACATGGACTAAACCTACCTTGTCCTACGTAGCCACAAAAATCTTGATAGAAAGGCTTTTCTTTCTTCAAGCTAATAGAGGCCTAACATGAAGGCTTCTCCTTCTCTTGATCATCACCCACAACCAACACTCAACCATTCCCTTGAACAAGAAGACCTATTGTACAAGGTAGGGCTAAGCACCTCATTCAATTTTCTTAAGGGTGTGATGATTTTCTTGAGAATTGAATCATCTATAATTTTATAATGAGGTCCACTAGAATCCTTATTCATTTCAACAGTAAAAAAAATTTCACTAGGACAATTTCTAGCTAAATGGTCGACATGCCTACAAAAAGAAAGCAATATGCAAATTAAGCTAAATTACCTTTTTCTTCCACTCAAATTCTATCCCAAGGAGACATGCATTACAACAACTCTACATCTAGGTCCATATGCATTACAATGGCTTTACATCTAGGCCCATCTCCATACAAGCTTTTGGATGGACTCCAAAACTCATTAATTTATCTCTTTCATCCTCACACCAAATAACCCTACCCAATCTATCATATATATCATAATAAAAGGCCTAAAAGATAAATTAAAAATAAAAACTCAACCCATAGAAAAAACGTAGCTCACAAGAGTCCTTCTCGGTGAAAATTAAAGGAGCAAGCCTACAAATTGTAGGTGTGTCTACAAATCGCCCAAGTATCATTTTATAACACCACCCTAGTAGCCTCTTTAGACACAAATTGATAAAAAATGACCCTTTCCTAAACCCCTCATCCTCTCCACTACATATTCCTTAGCTTCCAAAATAGCCCTAACCCATTTATAAAAATCATGCTCCACTAGCTTCCATCAAGATAAAAAATGATGATTGAGCATTTTAGGCACTTCATGACATAAGAAATAATGTTGCTAAGCAAGTTATGAACAAGAGTTTTACCTCAATTCTTAACAACCTGACAATGTTATCTATCAATTATCCCTTGGTCATTATATCCTCCTATTCCATTATTGACAAAAGCAAACTGATTTTTTTGCATCCAATCCTTCCTTGAGACCTGCCATAATGACTTACAAAAGTAATAACACTAGGTAGAGGAGCTTCAAATGGAACATTAACCAACTGAATTGAAACAAATTGAGGCACAACACCAAGGATCATATTAACAAATATGCTATACAAGAATCCCAAATGCAATATGATGGTGTTAAAATTACACTATTTTTAAAATTTAGAAAATGAGCTTTAGCCCAAAAAGTGTCTAAGTGTTTTGTGGGTTTGTGGATGTAGAGCACTAACTCTATCTAGGATCAAAACAACTAGTAGTGCTAGAGTCACTCCATGCTCTAAAACCCATCAAAGACTTTTTAAATAAAGCTTGTAGGAAGCACTTCCTATTAGTATAAGATGACATCATCTATCATTGTCCTTCTTCTTGTGAATAATATTTCGTGTCAATCTATAATTGCATAGGGTCCTATTCCCTAAGTCTACCTTATATGAAGTTAAGTATCCTCCTAGCATCCATCTTATATTTACTTGTTTCTATGTTTTTCCTCCATGTGTTAAGATATATTTTCCTAACTTATCCTACAGATTATTGATAATCTGTATTTAATGTCTTCACCTACCCAGTTTTTCATCCATGTGCACATAATTGCACCATATGCAACCTATTTTTTCTATAAATATTTACCTTGCCTTGGTAAATTTTTATTATTTCCATCTTGCTCAATGTGTGCATAGTTCCATTATCTTCTTTTCTAGAGGTTCCCTACATTGAATGCTATCCAAGTCCTTTCCTCAATAAGGTTTATTTTCCTGTTACTGGCAAGTTTACCTTTCCCTGCCATATTCCATTACTTTCCTTTCCATGGATGATCTTGGTGGTTTGGTTGTATGAGTCTCTCTTCAAAATTATTTTGATTTCTTTCTTGTTCTTGCAATATTTTGTTTTATTTATTTTTATGATATTCCCCATGTTAGAATTATTTTATTTTATATCATTATATATGGCTTTGATGGTCCAATAATTTCTTTTTGCATGTAAAGATTTCCCCCTTCAATATATTGTAAGTGTTTGTTTCTTCTTTTATATGATATTATTGTGATTTGAGTTTATGGGTTCATCATTTTTTCTCTTTCTTGATCTTGGGTAAGGAATTCTCACATACATTAAGGGTGTCTTATGTCTAAAGTGTTAATGTAAATAAAAAAATTACATAAAGTAACTCATCCCACTTTGCATATTTGTCACAATCCAACTCATCTGAGTTATTTTCATGAGGTTGATTGAGTCCTTAGGCCCTTTTGAAAAGTGTCAACCCACAAAGAGATAGTGACCCTTATATTTTGTTTTGGTTTCCCTTTCTTAGTATCATCTTTGAGTGGCCATGTAATGTTTTAGTATAGGTATCAAATATCTCTAAGCATGGTGCATTAATTCTCAAAGACATGTTAACTTCATGTGTATTCTAATCATAGCCCTTTAAATCACCTCTTCTATGCATGAGATAACCTTTGCATCAAATAAATCCCATTTATGGGTAAAGCTTTATAGATTTATTTTTGTCAAAATTTTATCTTCTTGGAAAGCTCTACCCCTCATAGGTGTAACCCCATATCCATGGGAGTCTGCATGAAAATAAAAGCCCACAAAGGTAATTCTTTCTAAGTGGTTGTTCTTGTCTTCCATAGATTCTTATAAGTTCATTTACCATAAACACTCCACCATCTATAACTAGGATGAAGTTTAAATATACCCCACAAGAGGAGACTAGGGTAGTTTATAAGTTTTTAAAGATCACCAACATAGAGATAACAATGGGAGAATACAAGGCATTAGAAAAGGACATTGGCATAGAAGAAATGCATGCACTTCTTAGAGATTTTATATTGACCAAAGTATCAATCTTTGAGGAGAGATTTTCCTACCCTAAGTAATTGTTTGGACTAGATACCTTGTCTTTGCAAAAGGGTAGGCTTTTGTCTCTATCAAGTCCTTAGTGATTAGGTTTGTATTCGATTTGGAGTACCCCTCTAAAAACACAATCATCACCTCTAAGGTCAAGGTATAGAGATTTACGAGAACAATAAAGACCTTTCTTGGGTTCATTTCCAATCACTAGCTAAAAGCACCCAAGAATATAAATTTTAATAATAGTGAGAGCTCCCAAGATTAATTTCAAGGAGGAAATTGGTGATGCAATCATACTACTAAACTACATGGAAGGAGAACTTGAGTCTAGATATTTTAGGGCTTGAATGTTTTTATTTTAAAGCTAAATTTTGAAAACAAGATTATTGATTGGGAAAATTTTATTTTTCATGAGCTAATCTATTAGTTATGCAATGTCATGAGCTATTAGTTGTGCAATATCCTCAGTATTAGGTCATTTTACATTACCTCTTATTTAGTCCATGTTCTTTTAAAATTCATGTCAACCAACATGGAGGTAGGATTTGATGCAAAGGTTAGAATTTTGGAAGTTTGTACTATTGGAAAAGTTTCCCCCAATGATTCTCTCACTGAATTATCCATATCAAGGTTATATTTTGTTTTGGTTTCCCTTTCTTAGTATCATCTTTGAGTGGCCATGTAATGTTTTAGTATAGGTATCAAATATCTCTAAGCATGGTGCATTAATTCTCAAAGACATGTTAACTTCATGTGTATTCTAATCATAGCCCTTTAAATCACCTCTTCTATGCATGAGATAACCTTTGCATCAAATAAATCCCATTTATGGGTAAAGCTTTATAGATTTATTTTTGTCAAAATTTTATCTTCTTGGAAAGCTCTACCCCTCATAGGTGTAACCCCATATCCATGGGAGTCTGCATGAAAATAAAAGCCCACAAAGGTAATTCTTTCTAAGTGGTTGTTCTTGTCTTCCATAGATTCTTATAAGTTCATTTACCATAAACACTCCACCATCTATAACTAAGATGAAGTTTAAATATACCCCACAAGAGGAGACTAGGGTAGTTTATAAGTTTTTAAAGATCACCAACATAGAGATAACAATGGGAGACTACAAGGCATTAGAAAAGGACATTGGCATAGAAGAAATGCATGCACTTCTTAGAGATTTTATATTGACCAAAGTATCAATCTTTGAGGAGAGATTTTCCTACCCTAAGTTAGCAATTGTTTGGACTAGATACCTTGTCTTTGCAAAAGGGTAGGCTTTTGTCTCTATCAAGTCCTCAGTGATTAGGTTTGTATTCGATTTGGAGTACCCCTCTAAAAACACAATCATCACCTCTAAGGTCAAGGTATAGATATTTACGAGAACAATAAAGACCTTTCTTGGGTTCATTTCCAATCACTAGCTAAAAGCACCCAAGAATATAAATTTTAATAATAGTGAGAGCTCCCAAGATTAATTTCAAGGAGGAAATTGGTGATGCAATCATACTACTAAACTACATGGAAGGAGAACTTGAGTCTAGATATTTTAGGGCTTGAATGTTTTTATTTTAAAGCTAAATTTTGAAAACAAGATTATTGATTGGGAAAATTTTATTTTTCATGAGCTAATCTATTAGTTATGCAATGTCATGAGCTATTAGTTGTGCAATATCCTCAGTATTAGGTCATTTTACATTACCTCTTATTTAGTCCATGTTCTTTTAAAATTCATGTCAACCAACATGGAGGCAGGATTTGATGCAACGGTTAGAATTTTGGAAGTTTATACTATTGGAAAAGTTTCCCCCAATGATTCTCTCACTGAATTATCCATATCAAGGTTATATTTTGTTTTGGTTTTCCTTTCTTAGTATCATCTTTGAGTGGCCATGTAATGTTTTAGTATAGGTATCAAATATCTCTAAGCATGGTGCATTAATTCTCAAAGACATGTTAACTTCATGTGTATTCTAATCATAGCCCTTTAAATCACCTCTTCTATGCATGAGATAACCTTTGCATCAAATAAATCCCATTTATGGGTAAAGCTTTATAGATTTATTTTTGTCAAAATTTTATCTTCTTGGAAAGCTCTACCCCTCATAGGTGTAACCCCATATCCATGGGAGTCTACATGAAAATAAAAGCCCACAAAGGTAATTCTTTCTAATTGGTTGTTCTTGTCTTCCATAGATTCTTATAAGTTCATTTACCATAAACACTCCACCATCTATAACTAAGATGAAGTTTAAATATACCCCACAAGAGGAGACTAGGGTAGTTTATAAGATTTTAAAGATCACCAACATAGAGATAACAATGGGAGACTACAAGGCATTAGAAAAGGACATTGGCAGAGAAGAAATGCATGCACTTCTTAGAGATTTTATATTGACCAAAGTATCAATCTTTGAGGAGAGATTTTCCTACCCTAAGTTAGTAATTGTTTGGACTAGATACCTTGTCTTTGCAAAAGGGTAGGCTTTTGTCTCTATCAAGTCCTCAGTGATTAGGTTTGTATTCGATTTGGAGTACCCCTCTAAAAACACAATCATCACCTCTAAGTTCAAGGTATAGAGATTTACGAGAACAATAAAGACCTTTCTTGGGTTCAATTCCAATCACTGGCTAAAAGCACCCAAGAATATAAATTTTAATAATAGTGAGAGCTCCCAAGATTAATTTCAAGGAGGAAATTGGTGATGCAATCATACTACTAAACTACATGGAAGGAGAACTTGAGTCTAGATATTTTAGGGCTTGAATGTTTTTATTTTAAAGCTAAATTTTGAAAACAAGATTATTGATTGGGAAAATTTTATTTTTCATGAGCTAATCTATTAGTTATGCAATGTCATGAGCTATTAGTTGTGCAATATCCTCAGTATTAGGTCATTTTACATTACCTCTTATTTAGTCCATGTTCTTTTAAAATTCATGTCAACCAACATGGAGGTAGGATTTGATGCAAAGGTTAGAATTTTGGAAGTTTGTACTATTGGAAAAGTTTCCCCCAATGATTCTCTCACTGAATTATCCATATCAAGGTTATATTTTGTTTTGGTTTCCCTTTCTTAGTATCATCTTTGAGTGGCCATGTAATGTTTTAGTATAGGTATCAAATATCTCTAAGCATGGTGCATTAATTCTCAAAGACATGTTAACTTCATGTGTATTCTAATCATAGCCCTTTAAATCACCTCTTCTATGCATGAGATAACCTTTGCATCAAATAAATCCCATTTATGGGTAAAGCTTTATAGATTTATTTTTGTCAAAATTTTATCTTCTTGGAAAGCTCTACCCCTCATAGGTGTAACCCCATATCCATGGGAGTCTGCATGAAAATAAAAGCCCACAAAGGTAATTCTTTCTAAGTGGTTGTTCTTGTCTTCCATAGATTCTTATAAGTTCATTTACCATAAACACTCCACCATCTATAACTAAGATGAAGTTTAAATATACCCCACAAGAGGAGACTAGGGTAGCTTATAAGTTTTTAAAGATCACCAACATAGAGATAACAATGGGAGACTACAAGGCATTAGAAAAGGACATTGGCAGAGAAGAAATGCATGCACTTCTTAGAGATTTTATATTGACCAAAGTATCAATCTTTGAGGAGAGATTTTCCTACCCTAAGTTAGCAATTGTTTGGACTAGATACCTTGTCTTTGCAAAAGGGTAGGCTTTTGTCTCTATCAAGTCCTCAGTGATTAGGTTTGTATTCGATTTGGAGTACCCCTCTAAAAACACAATCATCACCTCTAAGGTCAAGGTATAGAGATTTACGAGAACAATAAAGACCTTTCTTGGGTTCATTTCCAATCACTAGCTAAAAGCACCCAAGAATATAAATTTTAATAATAGTGAGAGCTCCCAAGATTAATTTCAAGGAGGAAAGTGGTGATGCAATCATACTACTAAACTACATGGAAGGAGAACTTGAGTCTAGATATTTTAGGGCTTGAATGTTTTTATTTTAAAGCTAAATTTTGAAAACAAGATTATTGATTGGGAAAATTTTATTTTTCATGAGCTAATCTATTAGTTATGCAATGTCATGAGCTATTAGTTGTGCAATATCCTCAGTATTAGGTCATTTTACATTACCTCTTATTTAGTCCATGTTCTTTTAAAATCCATGTCAACCAACATGGAGGTAGGATTTGATGCAAAGGTTAGAATTTTGGAAGTTTGTACTATTGGAAAAGTTTCCCCCAATGATTCTCTCACTGAATTATCCATATCAAGGTTATATTTTGTTTTGGTTTCCCTTTCTTAGTATCATCTTTGAGTGGCCATGTAATGTTTTAGTATAGGTATCAAATATCTCTAAGCATGGTGCATTAATTCTCAAAGACATGTTAACTTCATGTGTATTCTAATCATAGCCCTTTAAATCACCTCTTCTATGCATGAGATAACCTTTGCATCAAATAAATCCCATTTATGGGTAAAGCTTTATAGATTTATTTTTGTCAAAATTTTATCTTCTTGGAAAGCTCTACCCCTCATAGGTGTAACCCCATATCCATGGGAGTCTCACTTGAAAATAAAAGCCCACAAAGGTAATTCTTTCTAAGTGGTTGTTCTTGTCTTCCATAGATTCTTATAAGTTCATTTACCATAAACACTCCACCATCTATAACTAAGATGAAGTTTAAATATACCCCACAAGAGGAGACTAGGGTAGCTTATAAGTTTTTAAAGATCACCAACATAGAGATAACAATGGGAGACTACAAGGCATTAGAAAAGGACATTGGCAGAGAAGAAATGCATGCACTTCTTAGAGATTTTATATTGACCAAAGTATCAATCTTTGAGGAGAGATTTTCCTACCCTAAGTTAGCAATTGTTTGGACTAGATACCTTGTCTTTGAAAAAGGGTAGGCTTTTGTCTCTATAAAGTCCTCAGTGATTAGGTTTGTATTTGATTTGGAGTACCCCTCTAAAAACACAATCATCACCTCTAAGGTCAAGGTATAGAGATTTACGAGAACAATAAAGACCTTTCTTGGGTTCATTTCCAATCACTAGCTAAAAGCACCCAAGAATATAAATTTTAATAATAGTGAGAGCTCCCAAGATTAATTTCAAGGAGGAAATTGGTGATGCAATCATACTACTAAACTACATGGAAGGAGAACTTGAGTCTAGATATTTTAGGGCTTGAATGTTTTTATTTTAAAGCTAAATTTTGAAAACAAGATTATTGATTGGGAAAATTTTATTTTTCATGAGCTAATCTATTAGTTATGCAATGTCATGAGCTATTAGTTGTGCAATATCCTCAGTATTAGGTCATTTTACATTACCTCTTATTTAGTCCATGTTCTTTTAAAATTCATGTCAACCAACATGGAGGTAGGATTTGATGCAAAGGTTAGAATTTTGGAAGTTTGTACTATTGGAAAAGTTTCCCCCAATGATTCTCTCACTGAATTATCCATATCAAGGTTATATTTTGTTTTGGTTTCCCTTTCTTAGTATCATCTTTGAGTGGCCATGTAATGTTTTAGTATAGGTATCAAATATCTCTAAGCATGGTGCATTAATTCTCAAAGACATGTTAACTTCATGTGTATTCTAATCATAGCCCTTTAAATCACCTCTTCTATGCATGAGATAACCTTTGCATCAAATAAATCCCATTTATGGGTAAAGCTTTATAGATTTATTTTTGTCAAAATTTTATCTTCTTGGAAAGCTCTACCCCTCATAGGTGTAACCCCATATCCATGGGAGTCTGCATGAAAATAAAAGCCCACAAAGGTAATTCTTTCTAAGTGGTTGTTCTTGTCTTCCATAGATTCTTATAAGTTCATTTACCATAAACACTCCACCATCTATAACTAAGATGAAGTTTAAATATACCCCACAAGAGGAGACTAGGGTAGTTTATAAGTTTTTAAAGATCACCAACATAGAGATAACAATGGGAGACTACAAGGCAATTGAAAAGGACATTGGCAAAGAAGAAATGCATGCACTTCTTAGAGATTTTATATTGACCAAAGTATCAATCTTTGAGGAGAGATTTTCCTACCCTAAGTTAGTAATTGTTTGGACTAGATACCTTGTCTTTGCAAAAGGGTAGGCTTTTGTCTCTATCAAGTCCTTAGTGATTAGGTTTGTATTCGATTTGGAGTACCCCTCTAAAAACACAATCATCACCTCTAAGGTCAAGGTATAGAGATTTACGAGAACAATAAAGACCTTTCTTGGGTTCATTTCCAATCACTAGCTAAAAGCACCCAAGAATATAAATTTTAATAATAGTGAGAGCTCCCAAGATTAATTTCAAGGAGGAAATTGGTGATGCAATCATACTACTAAACTACATGGAAGGAGAACTTGAGTCTAGATATTTTAGGGCTTGAATGTTTTTATTTTAAAGCTAAATTTTGAAAACAAGATTATTGATTGGGAAAATTTTATTTTTCATGAGCTAATCTATTAGTTATGCAATGTCATGAGCTATTAGTTGTGCAATATCCTCAGTATTAGGTCATTTTACATTACCTCTTATTTAGTCCATGTTCTTTTAAAATTCATGTCAACCAACATGGAGGTAGGATTTGATGCAAAGGTTAGAATTTTGGAAGTTTGTACTATTGGAAAAGTTTCCCCCAATGATTCTCTCACTGAATTATCCATATCAAGGTTATATTTTGTTTTGGTTTCCATTTCTTAGTATCATCTTTGAGTGGCCATGTAATGTTTTAGTATAGGTATCAAATATATCTAAGCATGGTGAATTAATGCGCAAAGACATGTTAACTTCATGTGTATTCTAATCATAGCCCTTTAAATCACCTCTTCTATGCATGAGATAACCTTTGCATCAAATAAATCCCATTTATGGGTAAAGCTTTATAGATTTATTTTTGTCAAAATTTTATCTTCTTGGAAAGCTCTACCCCTCATAGGTGTAACCCCATATCCATGGGAGTCTGCATGAAAATAAAAGCCCACAAAGGTAATTCTTTCTAAGTGGTTGTTCTTGTCTTCCATAGATTCTTATAAGTTCATTTACCATAAACACTCCACCATCTATAACGAATATGAAGTTTAAATATACCCCACAAGAGGAGACTAGGGTAGTTTATAAGTTTTTAAAGATCACCAACATAGAGATAACAATGGGAGACTACAAGGCATTAGAAAAGGACATTGGCAGAGAAGAAATGCATGCACTTCTTAGAGATTTTATATTGACCAAAGTATCAATCTTTGAGGAGAGATTTTCCTACCCTAAGTTAGTAATTGTTTGGACTAGATACCTTGTCTTTGCAAAAGGGTAGGCTTTTGTCTCTATCAAGTCCTTAGTGATTAGGTTTGTATTCGATTTGGAGTACCCCTCTAAAAACACAATCATCACCTCTAAGGTCAAGGTATAGAGATTTACGAGAACAATAAAGACCTTTCTTGGGTTCATTTCCAATCACTAGCTAAAAGCACCCAAGAATATAAATTTTAATAATAGTGAGAGCTCCCAAGATTAATTTCAAGGAGGAAATTGGTGATGCAATCATACTACTAAACTACATGGAAGGAGAACTTGAGTCTAGATATTTTAGGGCTTGAATGTTTTTATTTTAAAGCTAAATTTTGAAAACAAGATTATTGATTGGGAAAATTTTATTTTTCATGAGCTAATCTATTAGTTATGCAATGTCATGAGCTATTAGTTGTGCAATATCCTCAGTATTAGGTCATTTTACATTACCTCTTATTTAGTCCATGTTGTTTTAAAATTCATGTCAACCAACATGGAGGTAGGATTTGATGCAAAGGTTAGAATTTTGGAAGTTTGTACTATTGGAAAAGTTTCCCCCAATGATTCTCTCACTGAATTATCCATATCAAGGTTATATTTTGTTTTGGTTTCCCTTTCTTAGTATCATCTTTGAGTGGCCATGTAATGTTTTAGTATAGGTATCAAATATCTCTAAGCATGGTGCATTAATTCTCAAAGACATGTTAACTTCATGTGTATTCTAATCATAGCCCTTTAAATCACCTCTTCTATGCATGAGATAACCTTTGCATCAAATAAATCCCATTTATGGGTAAAGCTTTATAGATTTATTTTTGTCAAAATTTTATCTTCTTGGAAAGCTCTACCCCTCATAGGTGTAACCCCATATCCATGGGAGTCTGCATGAAAATAAAAGCCCACAAAGGTAATTCTTTCTAAGTGGTTGTTCTTGTCTTCCATAGATTCTTATAAGTTCATTTACCATAAACACTCCACCATCTATAACTAAGATGAAGTTTAAATATACCCCACAAGAGGAGACTAGGGTAGTTTATAAGTTTTTAAAGATCACCAACATAGAGATAACAATGGGAGACTACAAGGCATTAGAAAAGGACATTGGCAGAGAAGAAATGCATGCACTTCTTAGAGATTTTATATTGACCAAAGTATCAATCTTTGAGGAGAGATTTTCCTACCCTAAGTTAGTAATTGTTTGGACTAGATACCTTGTCTTTGCAAAAGGGTAGGCTTTTGTCTCTATCAAGTCCTTAGTGATTAGGTTTGTATTCGATTTGGAGTACCCCTCTAAAAACACAATCATCACCTCTAAGGTCAAGGTATAGAGATTTACGAGAACAATAAAGACCTTTCTTGGGTTCATTTCCAATCACTAGCTAAAAGCACCCAATAATATAAATTTTAATAATAGTGAGAGCTCCCAAGATTAATTTCAAGGAGGAAATTGGTGATGCAATCATACTACTAAACTACATGGAAGGAGAACTTGAGTCTAGATATTTTAGGGCTTGAATGTTTTTATTTTAAAGCTAAATTTTGAAAACAAGATTATTGATTGGGAAAATTTTATTTTTCATGAGCTAATCTATTAGTTATGCAATGTCATGAGCTATTAGTTGTGCAATATCCTCAGTATTAGGTCATTTTACATTACCTCTTATTTAGTCCATGTTCTTTTAAAATTCATGTCAACCAACATGGAGGTAGGATTTGATGCAAAGGTTAGAATTTTGGAAGTTTGTACTATTGGAAAAGTTTCCCCCAATGATTCTCTCACTGAATTATCCATATCAAGGTTATATTTTGTTTTGGTTTCCCTTTCTTAGTATCATCTTTGAGTGGCCATGTAATGTTTTAGTATAGGTATCAAATATCTCTAAGCATGGTGCATTAATTCTCAAAGACATGTTAACTTCATGTGTATTCTAATCATAGCCCTTTAAATCACCTCTTCTATGCATGAGATAACCTTTGCATCAAATAAATCCCATTTATGGGTAAAGCTTTATAGATTTATTTTTGTCAAAATTTTATCTTCTTGGAAAGCTCTACCCCTCATAGGTGTAACCCCATATCCATGGGAGTCTGCATGAAAATAAAAGCCCACAAAGGTAATTCTTTCTAAGTGGTTGTTCTTGTCTTCCATAGATTCTTATAAGTTCATTTACCATAAACACTCCACCATCTATAACTAAGATGAAGTTTAAATATACCCCACAAGAGGAGACTAGGGTAGTTTATAAGTTTTTAAAGATCACCAACATAGAGATAACAATGGGAGACTACAAGGCATTAGAAAAGGACATTGGCATAGAAGAAATGCATGCACTTCTTAGAGATTTTATATTGACCAAAGTATCAATCTTTGAGGAGAGATTTTCCTACCCTAAGTTAGTAATTGTTTGGACTAGATACCTTGTCTTTGCAAAAGGGTAGGCTTTTGTCTCTATCAAGTCCTTAGTGATTAGGTTTGTATTCGATTTGGAGTACCCCTCTAAAAACACAATCATCACCTCTAAGGTCAAGGTATAGAGATTTACGAGAACAATAAAGACCTTTCTTGGGTTCATTTCCAATCACTAGCTAAAAGCACCCAAGAATATAAATTTTAATAATAGTGAGAGCTCCCAAGATTAATTTCAAGGAGGAAATTGGTGATGCAATCATACTACTAAACTACATGGAAGGAGAACTTGAGTCTAGATATTTTAGGGCTTGAATGTTTTTATTTTAAAGCTAAATTTTGAAAACAAGATTATTGATTGGGAAAATTTTATTTTTCATGAGCTAATCTATTAGTTATGCAATGTCATGAGCTATTAGTTGTGCAATATCCTCAGTATTAGGTCATTTTACATTACCTCTTATTTAGTCCATGTTCTTTTAAAATTCATGTCAACCAACATGGAGGTAGGATTTGATGCAAAGGTTAGAATTTTGGAAGTTTGTACTATTGGAAAAGTTTCCCCCAATGATTCTCTCACTAAATTATCCATATCAAGGTTATATTTTGTTTTGGTTTCCCTTTCTTAGTATCATCTTTGAGTGGCCATGTAATGTTTTAGTATAGGTATCAAATATCTCTAAGCATGGTGCATTAATTCTCAAAGACATGTTAACTTCATGTGTATTCTAATCATAGCCCTTTAAATCACCTCTTCTATGCATGAGATAACCTTTGCATCAAATAAATCCCATTTATGGGTAAAGCTTTATAGATTTATTTTTGTCAAAATTTTATCTTCTTGGAAAGCTCTACCCCTCATAGGTGTAACCCCATATCCATGGGAGTCTACATGAAAATAAAAGCCCACAAAGGTAATTCTTTCTAAGTGGTTGTTCTTGTCTTCCATAGATTCTTATAAGTTCATTTACCATAAACACTCCACCATCTATAACTAAGATGAAGTTTAAATATACCCCACAAGAGGAGACTAGGGTAGTTTATAAGTTTTTAAAGATCACCAACATAGAGATAACAATGGGAGACTACAAGGCATGAAGAAATGTATGCACTTCTTAGAGATTTTATATTGACCAAAGTATCAATCTTTGAGGAGAGATTTTCCTACCCTAAGTTAGTAATTTTTTGGACTAGATACCTTGTCTTTGCAAAAGGGTAGGCTTTTGTCTCTATCAAGTCCTCAGTGATTAGGTTTGTATTCAATTTGGAGTACCCCTTTAAAAACACAATCATCACCTCTAAGGTCAAGGTATAGAGCTTTACGAGAACAATAAAGACCTTTCTTGGGTTCATTTCCAATCACTAGCTAAAAGCACCCAAGAATATAAATTTTAATAATAGTGAGAGCTCCCAAGATTAATTTCAAGGAGGAAATTGGTGATGCAATCATACTACTAAACTACATGGAAGGAGAACTTGAGTCTAGATATTTTAGGGCTTGAATGTTTTTATTTTAAAGCTAAATTTTGAAAACAAGATTATTGATTGGGAAAAATTTATTTTTCATGAGCTAATCTATTAGTTATGCAATGTCATGAACTATTAGTTGTGCAATATCCTCAGTATTAGGTCATTTTACATTACCTCTTATTTAGTCCATGTTATTTTAAAATTCATGTCAACCAACATGGAGGTAGGATTTGATGCAAAGGTTAGAATTTTGGAAGTTTGTACTATTGGAAAAGTTTCCCCCAATGATTCTCTCACTGAATTATCCATATCAAAGGTTATATTTTGTTTTGGTTTCCCTTTCTTAGTATCATCTTTGAGTGGCCATGTAATGTTTTAGTATAGGTATCAAATATCTCTAAGCATGGTGCATTAATTCTCAAAGACATGTTAACTTCATGTGTATTCTAATCATAGCCCTTTAAATCACCTCTTCTATGCATGAGATAACCTTTGCATCAAATAAATTCCATTTATGGGTAAAGCTTTATAGATTTATTTTTGTCAAAATTTTATCTTCTTGGAAAGCTCTACCCCTCATAGGTGTAACCCCATATCCATGGGAGTCTGCATGAAAATAAAAGCCCACAAAGGTAATTCTTTCTAAGTGGTTGTTCTTGTCTTCCATAGATTCTTATAAGTTCATTTACCATAAACACTCCACCATCTATAACTAAGATGAAGTTTAAATATACCCCACAAGAGGAGACTAGGGTAGTTTATAAGTTTTTAAAGATCACCAACATAGAGATAACAATGGGAGACTACAAGGCATTAGAAAAGGACATTGGCAGAGAAGAAATGCCTGCACTTCTTAGAGATTTTATATTGACCAAAGTATCAATCTTTGAGGAGATATTTTCCTACCCTAAGTTAGTAATTGTTTGGACTAGATACCTTGTCTTTGCAAAAGGGTAGGCTTTTGTCTCTATCAAGTCCTCAGTGATTAGGTTTGTATTCAATTTGGAGTACCCCTCTAAAAACACAATCATCCTCTAAGGTCAAGGTATAGAGATTTACGAGAACAATAAAGACCTTTCTTGGGTTCATTTCCAATCACTAGCTAAAAGCACCCAAGAATATAAATTTTAATAATAGTGAGAGCTCCCAAGATTAATTTCAAGGAGGAAATTGGTGATGCAATCATACTACTAAACTACATGGAAGGAGAACTTGAGTCTAGATATTTTAGGGCTTGAATGTTTTTATTTTAAATCTAAATTTTGAAAACAAGATTATTGATTGGGAAAATTTTATTTTTCATGAGCTAATCTATTAGTTATGCAATGTCATGAGCTATTAGTTGTGCAATATCCTTAGTATTAGGTCATTTTACATTACCTCTTATTTAGTCCATGTTATTTTAAAATTCATGTCAACCAACATGGAGGTAGGAGTTGATGCAAAGGTTAGAATTTTGGAAGTTTGTACTATTGGAAAAGTTTCCCCCAATGATTCTCTCACTGAATTATCCATATCAAAGTATAAAATGGCTAACATGATGATCGGTTCCATAAAAATATAATAATATTCATAATAGTATTCCTTAAAGGTAGGTTACCAAGATGCTCTTATACATTCATCACAAAGATAAAGCTTAATTGAAGGAAGAGAAAAGGTTATTAAAGGTGGAAATGTAGGCGGAGATGGTGGAGATGATGACAATTATCAACTTAAAAGAAAGCCATCATCAAAGAAGGGGAAGAAGAAGAAGAAATAAAAAACTAGTGATGATAAGGAAACCCCCGATGATATTGCTTGACTTGTTGTCCATAACATAGGGGAAACAACTAAGAGAATATAGGAGAAGAGGTCTTAGTTGTGTTTGAGTAGAGGATGGAAGAAAATGATGACTTCTTAACACAAATGTTAAAGGAAGATCAACACCTAGAAAAATATAGAAGGAAATTGACCTCTCCAATTTTTTTGATGATGTTCTAACAACTCCACAATCCAAGGAGGTTAAATTAAGAATTATATTCAATAAAGGGAGGAAAAATATAAATACAATAAAAATAATAAAATCTCATCTCCTAAAATATTTCCAATAGTAAAGCAAGCTATCATGAAGCCCTAAACTCCATTTGGAAAAAAAATCACAAAGGTAGACTTCCATGTTGTCATGCATGATTTACCCATCTTAAATATCAACAATAACATCAAGCTACTTAGGTCAACATTTGAGCTCATGGATGATAACTTGAAGGATCTCTTCACCAAAAATATCAATATGGAAGTGTAGAAAGAATGTATTAGGAATATCTTTAACAAGTTTATGATGACAAAAATTGGAAAGGAGAATTTTATATTTTGTATGTCCAAGGTGTAATGGTTGTAATGGAATAAGAAGAATGGTTTGAGTTTAAAATTTTCAATGAATATTAAGAAACTATACATTATTACCATGACGAGGAGAGTCTTTGTATATATGACCAACAAGTTGCGTAAGGAGTTTAGGGAGATAGCAAATAAGGCTTGTCAACAATATATAAGACATAATCAAATGCTAGATAATTTATATGCTCAAGATAATGTAGCTCATGCAAATATTGATTCATATATGTCATGTTGGCAACCTCTAACAATAGTGTGCAATGCCATGGTGAGAATTGAACATGCGGCATAACATGACCCTTTCCTATGGATTAGCCTAAGAACAAATAGGGAATGAAATTCTAGAGCAAGCCATTGAGGACTATGACAATTTAATTAGCAAGGTGACCAAGTAAATAAAATGGATGGATATCTTCAAGGAATAAAAAATAATTTCAACTTAAATGGATAACAAGTAATAAAAATACTAAGGAAGTAGCCCTTGTGGACTTTGATTTATAATGGAGTCAATTTTTTTAAAGTTTAAAAAGTTTGATGGGAAATTCTCAACAAGTTTGGTAGGTTGTTCTCTATCAATATCCAACTACCTAAGTTGATTAAGACCTTGGATGAAAATAGTGTCTAGTTGTAAACTCTACACTTAGTTATCAATCCAGGGTGAACGATTTAAAGAGCAGTAATCCAATATAGATTATACCACAATGATTAATCTTAGACTTAATTATGTTTTTCTTAGTTTTAGGTTTGCAAAAAATAATAAAAGTTACAGGAAAAGAAATTGTGTTGAATTAAAATAAAATGCAATTTTATGATTTATACTAATTAAATGCTTTTTATATTTGTTGATGTGGATCCACGTGCAACCTATTGATTTAACTATCTATTTTTACCTTATAGTCTAAAGTGATGCAATTTAATTTAATTGATAATTTAAAGTTAATTCTATGTACTAATTATTCCTAACCTATTTTAGGGGCGAGAGAATAGGGATTGGCTGTAGGAGTGGGCCCTACCTCCTAGAGGACAGTGTAAATCTTTCTCCCCTAAACTATTTTACTTCAGTAACTAATGTGCATTAATACTACTAACATTATTTTAATTCATGGATGCAGGAAAATACAATAAAGACTACATAAGAAAATACATCATAATGAAGTAAATGACACAGTTACCAAATACATGATGAAAAGTGTTGCTGCTTTATTGCTAAAAATTCAAATGTACAGGATCTTCGAACATCAAGCCTTCAGAATAGCAAAAATTGTATACAAAATATTTGAACATTATACATTCGACTATTAGAATTCCACTATTTCGACATTTCAACATTAGACCTTTTCAAAGGTCTCTCTTGTATTTTATAATGTCGCTTGGACATTCTTAATGAAATTCCTCCACGTATTTTGCCATGTGTCTTATCGGCTTGATGATGCGACTCCTAACCTTTTAACAATAATAATCTAAACTAATACTATTTTGCAACTACCTTGGACTTCATCACAATCATGATGGTCCAAGTGGTAAATTGACGAACTAACATAACAAAAGTTCTTAATTTAAATAATCTAATGATGCAGCAAATACAACTATTTGTTCTTTTTAGGAAGAGATAAAATAGGCTTGCGTCAGAATCTAAACATCTTAACAACGTAATAATTTTACAACTTTATAATAACAACTTTAATAAATATACAATCTCGTGCATAATGCCAACATGTCAAGTCAATTGTATATGCCTTGTAATGATGCTACGTTGTCACTGGACGTGGCACAACAATACATTGGATGGTTTGACTTGGTCAATCTTCTTTTTGTAATGCCTTTTAGTAGACGCTTTCTGTAACAACTTTTTGTAGCTATATTTCATAGCACCTTTCTGTAGTGTTCATCCATGAGTCTCCTTAGCACATCATCCTTATGGTTGGTCTATCCATGCTTGTCATCTGGTTCGTGCCTTGCTGCATCATTCTCTTGCGAAGCTCCTACAATGTTCTCCTACCAAAACACACAGAAACTTGCACACTTTTGCGTAAAACACAAGCATAAATTATTTTTATCATTATGGATCAAATTCATTCATAAATCATACAATCAAGACAAAATGATTATCAAAATACATTTATTTTCATAAATTTACAGACAAAAAATGGATTAAACTTGCATAAAATACATGTTATTTTAACACTCATCATTCCCCCAAACTGAAGGAGATGCATGTCCTCATGCATACAAATTAAAATTATAGTATGTCAAATAAAAAATTTGTAATAGTTTTTCAATCATTTCAACATTTTTGTAGACATAAAATAGAATATTACAATGTTACGTAAATAATTTCATAGATATAAAGTAAGACACTATAATTGTTTTCAGAATTCACTTGACAATTCTTATCAACAAGGAACTGTAATTTACATGAATTATTTGCATTCATTTACGGAAATAAGTCTGCTAAAATATGAAACAACATACTGCAACATGAATATGATAACTATTTTTAGATATGCAATAGGAAAATACTTGCAGATATAAAGATAAAATGCTAAAAACTTTTGCAAATAATTAAGATCAACATCATTATTAAAATCAAATAAAGTTTATAAGCATAATTATGCAAGTTCATCAAAGTTCTGTTATGGATTGTTTGACTTTAGATCTAAGTCGAGATGAAACCCATGTAGGTTTTGGTCTCTTTGCTGGAAAATTCTTCTCTCGCTTCACCTTCTACACATGTTCTTTGGCCTCCTTGGGATCAAGTGGTAATTCAATAGATATTGTTTTGACATGCTCGACTTCTATAGATCCTCCATCCTATGACTCAAACTGTGCATCCTATTTTTCTAGAGGAGGAGGAGGTTCGATTATTTCAACGATATGATTGATTATTGTGTCTATATCGTGGGGCATCCCAACGTTAAGGAGTAATCATGTTTTAGGTATCCCTATTTCAATGGATGGTTCCGGTCTTTGAGGATGGTTTTGTTGAAACAATTCGGAAAATGGAATCGAGCTATCTTCTTCAAGTACTCTGGTGAAGTCAATAACCTTGCTAAAATTTATCGATTTCTTTGGATTTTTACCGGACATGGAGCTTTTATTGGGAGAGGTACCAATAGTTATCGGTTGGATGACTAGGTCAACCTATTTCACCACCCTATCCATAGATATCTACTTGAGGATATCGAGTTGGAGAGTGAGGGCACGTCTCACTAGGGTGACATGCTCGGTAAACTTATTCTTGAGTCTATCCAGCTTGATATGCAACATAGTTTGTTGCGTTTGGATTTGCCCAAGAATTTCTATAGATGGATCTGATGTAAGTGGGTTTATTTTTGGGTTGGACGTCTCTCCTATTTCTTGAGTTTTTGGAATGTATCTCTCATGTCTGGTCTTCCTTGTAGGCCGAGAGGGTTTGGATGGCTTGGAATGGGTAGGGCATTTACGCACAGGGGATTCTTCCTCCTCTAGACTCTCAGACTCAAAATTTTCCTCAAACACACTATCCCTAGTGGATTTTGACTCACTCGGCTCAGAATGGATGGATAGGTTAGCTTCTTCTACTACAGTATCCCATGGAATCCTAGTTTCAAATGCTTTATGTAAGACTATCAATTTTATCAACCCATGATGGGTGATTAAATGAAACTTGGGATTGTCTTTGGAATTTTTAGGTTAGACTCGAGTGACTATAGCTTTAACTGAGTGATAGAGGAAGTATGGGAGGTTTATTATATAATCCTCATGCCTAGGGTATTTTAGGTTCAACATCATCTTGAGGTGGTAACCCCCACAATTGGATAATCTCCCCTCTAGGGTAAAGAATTTCATAAGAATTGTGGTAGCTTCCTACCATTTGATAGGGAGCGAGGAAGTCGCTACACCTTTTATCCACCCATCTCTATCTCGGGTTACAGTGCATCTTTCCCCAAACCTTTCGACCATATGATTTACCCCCTTGTAGGTAGATTTATAATAGTGTTGACCGACTTTAGAAAGGCTTAGAACTTCGGATATTAGGTTGGCAATGACTTTAATTTGGATTTCACCTACATGGGTCACCATGGTCATGGGATCGTAGTTCATGATGAACTACTTTGCCACGCCCTGGTCATGCCCTTGGAATTTTGTTAGGGCATCCCACCAGCACGCCTCTTGGAACAACTTTTTCATGACATCACTAGGGTTCTAGGTATGGATAGACAAGGGTTCACTTCATTTATGGAAGGTAGTTCTAGGCATAATGACCAGTTTAATGGATAGGGTAGGGTTTTAGTGGAAGATAGGTAAGGTAGTTTGGAATATGCTTCAACTTTTGCTTAGAATTTTATCATGGAGTTACTTAGCTGAGAGGAAAACCTGCAAATGAATTTGACAAAATATTTACATGCATATAAGACAAAAATAAATTCTTGTGTATATTCATATCTTTCAACCCATGTAAAAAACATACATAAATTTTTTGAATGTATTATTATATATGTATTTTTTCTACATGATTAATTAGAGAATTTCCTTTGTTTATAGCAAAATGATTAAAGAAGAAGATATAATAATGTATTCTGCAATTTTTATTTTTGTAAAATTTCTTTTAAAAAAATATTTCTTATTTCAAAATGGGTTCGCCACCTTACTTACCCTTCTTCACATATTTTTACATCATCATCAACTTCATTTATTCCCTCATCATCTTTCATCTACAATCCTCCTTCGATCTTCATCTCGTTGCTTGGTAATTTTTATCTATTGCTCTATAATTTTATCTGTTGCTTCAGTATTTTTTGTTTATCTACCGCGCAAAATGTTTCGTTGGGTTCCAGAGCTACAAAAAGACAATTAGGGTAATTTTTTATTTTTTTCAGTTTCTTATACAACAAAAAAGATGGGTAAATCCTAGCCCTTAGTCCTTTCTCAATCAATGGCTCACAGTTTTGATCTATGATGCTCCTTTTCATTACTCCATGTGGCCAAGTGTCGATGATCACCCTTCCCTCATGCACATTGATTAGTTGCTAGCTTGCAGAGGAAGTTTCATTAGCATCATGTGAATTTAATCAAACTAGATCATGGCCCTCCATTTCCTCCTAATCGATGGTCGAGAATCATGATCCATAACATATTCTCTCATTGGTTCATATGGCCAAGTGTCGATAATCGATACTAGGGCCATGAGGTGGTCGAATTTCCTTGCAATTTTCATATTTTTACATGATGCTTTCCCGCCACCTTGCATGGGGTAAAATCAATAAAATTTTAATAAATTAATGTCTTGTGTTATGAGTTCGATTGTCGAAGGGATATTTTTTTAATAATAAAACTTAAAACCTCTAATCTTAATTTCCCTTTAGACTCATACATGTGTACCCTCTTCATTTGACGTCTATTATCATGCCTTAACATGTGCACTTTCTTTGTCCTATCATCTATTGCCATGCCTTCCACGTTGGTCGACTTCCTCATAACACTTTCACCATATTTTAAATTTTAAATTTTATAATCTCCATACAATGCCCTATTTTTTATTTACCTCTTGGTCAATGTCCACGTAATGATTTCCATGAATTGGTGGTATTTGATCCATGCTTTACCTTTCTCCCAAAAATGATTAATTGAAATGTGTTCACGACACCCTTTCTTCGACCAATCATAAATATACACATCATCCTTAGTGCTCCAGGTTGTAATTTTCAATGTCTTCATGCAAAGGTTAGAGTGTTCAACTTGTTAAACCGAACCTTATGTACATGATTCCCAAAGTCACTTCTTGGTCATCCAATTCTATTGTGCATTATTTTCAATACTAAGTCCATGTTTCGATTTTCATGTCATGATTCATAGGTTTGAAAAACATCCATGCCATGGTGTTCGTAGTAATTTTTAAATATTCATATGAATTTACCTCTTTTTCTTCAAAATCCCTTGTATAAATAATTTTTAATAATTACCTTGTATGATTATGCGTTGACATGTGTCATCTTATTTTGCACAAATATGAGCATTAACACTTAGAAAATTTTTATGAAATGTGCTACAAAAACTATCTATGGAAAATATCTACAAAAAATGTCTACAAAAAATATCTACAAAAAATATCTATAGAAAATATCTACAGAAATTGTCTACAAAAATGTCTACAAAAACTGTCTACATAAACTATAATTGTAGAGTTGAAAGAATACTTTACCTGATTCTTCATTCATTTTTTTCTCTCCCCCAAACTATATCATGAATTTTGAATGAATCTTTTACTTACCTCCCCCAAACTATATTTTTGGCTATATAGCCAAAACATGATAGAAAGGGTTTTATTTTGTAAAAATTTATATTATGGCAAATATTATATATATAGTAATTTGTTTTATTTATTTAATTAAGGATATGGGGGATTTACTTATGTATTATTTATGCTTGTCAAGCCATTAAATAGGCTTGTAGAATAATAAACCTTTTTACAAAATGTACTTACCTTCTTGGCTTCTAAATAAATGATCCCATGGTCTTGTTAACAATTTCTTCCAATGCCCTAGGGATGTTATTTTCTTGTATTTCTTTCTTTAAGTTTCATTAAGGAGTTCCATGTGAGAGAAAAATAATGGATTTAAACTTGATATCAGTCATCAATATTTGCAAAATAGATCTTCATCAAAGGCTTAGGTGCTTTCAAAACTTGTTTTGGAAGAGAACAAATAGGATAGTCATTCTGGTATCATCTTGATGGCATTTTTCTATAGAAATATGCATCTATTTGCTACTCTTATAGGGGTGCAAAGCTTTGGGGAATTGGATTCCCAACCACTCTATCAAAGTCCTGATGGGAATTGTAACCCTATCCTTACTACTTTATCCCTACAAGTGAATATTAAGGCTTTGGGAATTCGAGCCACATTTTTGTAGGATGAAATGGATTATGATATATGTGTGGCAATGTGATAGTGGTATGGAATGGAAGCTTATGACTTTGTTTGCCTTAGGTATAAATGATCTAGAGTTGTTTTACAAAGACTCAAACATCCTAGTGATCTTAAACAAATTCATCTATTCATCTCACAAATCGATATGATGCTAAGGTTGTCCTAGTGGTTTCAAGCATCTCAAGGACCAATTATGTGTGTAATGAATGTTCATTTCTCATTATGAGTAAGGATCGACTAATCCATTGGTCACTTATGCCAACAAGCTAGCTTATCTATGAGCATCCATAGGTCTTGTACAGACTTGGCACTACCGCGTAAGGATACCTTATTTCCAGGTAGGTTTCATTCAACCCATTGTTGTAATGAGGATCACCCCATGGTTTTTGAAACACTAAGAATTCTAGGGATTCAAGCTCCTTTCCCTTATTTTATTGGATTTTATTTGGGATACTTGCTCATTTTGAAGAAGAGCAAGGGGATTTTTATTGCTTTTTGGGGTACTTGCTCATTTTGAGGAAGAGCAAGGAGATTTTTATTGCTTTTTGGGATACTTGCTCATTTTGAGGGAGAGCAAGGGATTTTTTTTTCAAGGGTGAAGGGGGAGCTTGTCCTTTTGCCAATTATTTAGCTTTCTAGACCATGCACATAATTGGATAAGCAAGGGAAACCATTCACTTTATGGCAATAGTAACTTCATGAGTTATTCTTTCCCAAACTTCACAATATTTTTATTTGTTATAATGTGCGTAGTCCAAGAGGAAACTTGATTGACTAGGAACAACCTATGGCACTTTAAGGATTGTTTGATTTTCAATGGAGATTTTCTTAAAACACTAGTGGTGGTTGAGTGATTGAAAACACCTAGATTTTGTTTAGCAAACAAAGTGTTATGCAAGATGTGGCAGTAATTTCTCTACAAGTTTTCAAACTGATTTAACTAGAAGAGGTATCTCCTTTGGAGCTTTTTGAAATAATATTGAGACTGAATATTGATGAAAAATAAGATGAAAATATTATAGATATTGGAACTCCATCATGAAACAAAGGAAGTATATTTAGAGAGTGATTTTTCATGATAATCTTATTTCATTTGCCAAGTGGTATATAGCAACAATACATTTATTTATTTTTTTTATTTTATTTATATATATATATATATTATATATATATATATATATATATATATATATATATTAAGAGAAAGAGAAGTTGTTATTCAATAATAGTTGATTGCAGTTTAGAAATGCACTACAAATCAACCTGTTGCTTGAGATGGTGTATGAATTCTTCTTTAGATAATGGCTTCTTGTAGAGTTTAAGCCTATGCCCATTTACTAGTAATCTTCTTGTTGAATCATCTATAGGCTTAAGTTTAACTGTACCATTTCCAAACATTTCTTCAATCTCATAGGGTCCTAGCCATCTTGTCCTTAACTTACCTTGAAAATCTTGGTAGCGGGAGTCAAATAACAAGGCCCAATCTCCTGATTGAAATGTTCATGGTACAATGTGTTTATCATGCCATTTCTTTCTTTGTTGTTGAGTTAATTCAGTCCTGTGTAATACCTCTAGTCTTATTTCATCTAGAATATTTAACTTTTCCAATCTAGCTTTTTGTGCTTGATCCAAGTTCATGTCAAGTTGTACCATTGTGCGAAGAGTTTCTATCTCAAATTCAATAGGTATAATAGCTTGCTTGCCATAGACCATTTCATAAGGTGACAATCCTGTGGTGGTTTTCCAAGTTGTATTATATGCCCATACAACTTCTTTTAATATTTCTGCCCAATCAACCCTATTAACAACTATAGTTTTTGTAATGATCTTTTCAAGTTCTCTATTTGTAACTTCTACTTGTCCATTAGCTTGAGGGTGATATGGTGAAGTCTTCTTGTGTTTTATTTGATATATTTCAACAAAATGTTTGATTACTTTGGAGATAAATTGAGATCCATGATCCGAAACTAGTTCTCTAGGTGCTCCAAAGTGTTGCATGATATTTTCATAAAGAAAATCAGCTACAGGTTCAGCTTGTGCTCATGGTAAGGCTTTTACTTCAGCCCACTTGGTGACATAATCTGTACACACAAGTATGTGTTTATTACCTACACTTGGAGGGTCTATTGGTCCAACAAAATCAATTCCCCATTTCTCGAATGGTTCAAACATTATTTGTGGTACCAAAGGCATCTCCATTGAAGGTGTAGGTTTACTAGCCCTTTGACAAGCATCACATCTATCAACAAATTTATAGGCATCTTTATTCATAGTAGGCCAAAAGTAACCGATTTGAAGCATTTTACTGATTATTCTTTGGGTGGCATAATGGCCTCCACAAGGTTCTTCATGTGCTGCCCGAATGATGTCATATACATCTTCTTCTTGCACACATCTCCTAATTACTTGGTCAGGGCAATATTTAAACAAGACTCCATTAATCCACATATAAGGGGCACTCTGATGTATTAGTTTTCTATGCTCATGCGGTGTAAAATTTTGAGGTATTTTTCCTGTTACTAAATAATTTACAATATCAGCATACCAAGGAGTAAAAATAGAGAGAGCAAACAAATGTTCATCCAAGAAATTATCAAGAATTAACTCATCATCATCAAATATTTGCATACGAGATAAATGATCTACAATGACATTATCCTTGCCTACTTTGTCTATAATTGTGACATTAAATTCTTGCAATAAGAGAAGCCACCTAACCACTCTACCTCCTACTATAGCTTTATTCATTAAGTATCTTATGGCAGAGTGATCAGTGTGAACAAATACTTCATACCCTATTATGTAATGTTTGAATTTATTAATAGCATGGACTACAACTAAGAACTCTTTTTTAGTAACTATGTAATTCAGTTCAGCCCCATGCAAATTTTTACTCACATAATAGATAGCATAAGGTATTTTGTTCTCTATCTATTGTAGTACTGCCCCTATTGCATATCCTGAAGCATCACAATGTATATGAAAGGGTAATTCCCAATTTTGTCCCCTCAGGATTGGAGCAGTAGTCAATTTATTCTTTATAATTTTGAAGGCTTCCTAACATGCTTCAGTCCAATTAAATTCACTTTCTTTGGTTAAGAGCTTAAGCATAGGAGAGACAAATTTACTGAAATATTTAATGAATCTATGGTAGTATCCTGCATGTCCTAAGAAACTTCTTACCTCTGTTTGTGTTTTTGGAGGTTGGAGGGATTGGATAACTTGAATTTTTGTAGGATCTACTTTAACACCTTCCTCTGATATGTAATGTCCTAAAATAATGCCTCCTCTCATCATCATGAAACACTTCTCATGACTCAAAGAGAGGTTTTGTTCTTGGCATCTAACCAGAACCTTTTGTAAGCTTGATAGAGTTTCTTCAAAGGTGTTACCATAGACTGTGAAGTCGTCCATATAGACTTCTACACATTCATTAATAAAATCAGCAAAAATAGCTAAAATAACCCTTTGAAAAGTGGCAGGTGCATTGCATAATCCAAAAGGTAAGACTTTATAAGCATAGGTTCCTACAGGACATGTGAAAGTTATCTTTTCCTGATCTTCTTCAACTATTGAAACCTGATTATACCCACTAAAGCCATCCAAAAAACAAAAGTATTTCTTCCCAACCAAGGTATCAAGAACTTGATCAATGAATGGTAAGGGGAAATAGTCCTTCTTTGTCACTTTATTCAATTCCTTGTAATCCACACAAATCCTCCATTTACCATTCTTTTTAGGGAATATTACTAATGGTGATACCCATTGGCTATCAAAAATTGGATATATAAATCTTGCATTTTAAGAGTTTAATGATTTCTTCCTGAACTACATCTTTCATAGTTGGATTCAACCTTCTTTGGGGTTGTCTTACTGGGTGGCAACCTTCTTGAATAAATATGTGATGGGTACAAATATTTGGGTGTATTCCTTTCATGTCCTCATAGTTCCATGCAAATGCTAGTTGATGCTTCTTAAGCACATCTATCAATTGTGATTCATGTATGCTTGTAAGCTCATTACTAATATTCAAAGTTCTTCTCAATGTGATATCTATTTATTTGCAATTTTTAGTATTTGCATCTATTCCCATCATTTCATGTTCAAGAACATTTAAGTGATAGTCGTAAGGTACCAATTGTTGAGATTGACTTGTGCTTGCTTCATTAATGACCATAGTAGATTTAGATAAACAACTATTATCTTGACCTTGATCTTCATGTTGATCTCCTAGTAGCAATGATAATGGTCCCTCAATTCCTTATTGTAGATGTTCACTCAGAACATTGATTGATAAGGTTTGGATATCATCCAAATCATGAGGGAAATCATACCATAGTTGTTTTGGAAAATCTCTATCTAATGTTGATTCAAGAAATAGGCTAAGGTCTTTAGTGTTCTTGCCATCATAAATAGTCATGTTTTTGGATCTGCAACTAATGTAGGCATCAATTGTTGCAAGCCATGGGTATCCTAGAATTAAGGGATGTCCCCCTAACTTCTTCTTGGGTTGTAAGACTACAAAGTCTATAGGGTATTCCCATGAACTTATAGAGACTATAACATCTTCTAGTTTTCCTTTTGGCCTGATAGTAGACCTATCTGCAAGTTGGAGTACTATAGAAGTTGGTTGTAATTTGTGTACTCCTAAGGATTCTATTATTTTCTTGGTCATGACATTAATAGTAGCTCCTAAATCGACCAAAACATTGTGCAAGGCTATTTTACCAATGTGAACTGTGAGTATAGGTATTCCAAGATCTGTATATTTTGGTAATAACCTACCTCCAATCATTATCTCAGACAATTGTCCAATGACTTGAATGGTTTGAGCTTCATTCTTCTTTTTCCTTCCTAAATTTGTACATATGTTTTTAATTAATTTGGAATAGATAGGAATATCCTTGATGGCTTGTAACAAAGGAATTTTAATGGTGATATTTTCTAACTCTTGAAGGAAATTGAAAGTTGGTTTAGATGGTTCTTTTGGTATTGCCAGTCTTTCAGGAAATGGTATCTCCATTTCTTTCCTTTGAGGAATTTGGATCTCTTTTTGTTTTGCTAGAATTTTTTTTGGTAAAGCTACCGCCTCTTCTTTAGGTCTTTCATCTTTGTTTACTTTTTCAGACAATTTTTTTGTGGGTTCTTCAATTTTTGTGAGAGTAGCTCTAGTATTGTCCAATATTTTTCCAGATCTTAATTGAATCTATTGGCAAGGTACCACAGCTATTGAGCATGTCTCATTTGTTTCATAGACCTATTGAATATTTTTGTTATTATTAGGATTAGGCACTGGTTGAGTTGGTAAAGGTGGCTGCTTAGGAGGATTGTTTACATTATTTGGAGGTGGAAGGAGTCTATTTTGAGGTTGGTTTTGAGGTACTTGCCCCCTAAATTGATTTTGAAAGTTTTGTTGTTGGGGCTGCCCTTGAGACCAGCTAGGTCCTGTCTGATTGTATTGGCCACTCATATTCCAATTAGATGCATTTTGATTTTGTCCTGCCATCCATGGAGGTGAATTTCCATATGGATTGGACATGAATTGAGCCCAAGGAGGCATGTTCCAATCTTGATTAGATTGATTCCAATTCATCCAACTTGGAGCATTTGACCAATAATTAGGTCTTTGTTGGTTGGAATAGTTAGATTTTGACCAATTAGGTGGACCATTAAATGGACCATTCCTTCTTTGAGCTATAAAGTAAACATCTTCTACTTCTTCGACCTCAGGTTCTTTTATAGCAATTTTGATAGCCGAAATATATTTACAATTTTTGGTATTATGGTTCTTGTCATAGATTTTACAACAAGCAGAGATGTTGGAAATGTTTGTAATGTTGAGAGGACATTCCCTCAAGTTGTGTTTCTTTCTACATCTATGACAATATATTTCTTCAATATTTTGCTCTTTTGGTTTCTTATCCATGAGGTCGAGAGATGTTGTTAATGTACTCAATAAATCAATTTTGAGACTCTCTAGCATATTGCCAATTTTAGCTCATGTTACTCCTCCTCCTAATGATGGGTGTTTATTACTTCTTAATGGCTTATTTCTTGAGTAATTTTTGCAAAGATTTACAATTTCTCCCAATCCCATCTGATGAATATCCCCCTTTGCCATAAGGTTTAGTATGTCAAGGACATCTTCCTTTAGCCCTTTAAGAAAAAATTATTTTTGAATTTCTTCATCCAACTCAATGTTTACTCTTGATCCCACAAACCAGAATCTCTCGAGATAATCTTCAAGGGATTCATCATCTTTTTTATTCATGTGAAACAACTTGGCTTTCTTATCCCAAACTCTACAATAATCTTGGTACCTCTCAAGGAATATGTCTTTTAATCCATGTTCTCCATCCCATCGGTTGCAAATACTTTCTCCTAGACCCATGAACCATCTTAAGGTTGCATCCTTAAGTGTAGAAGGAAATAGTCTTAATTTTTGCTCATCAGTGGTGTAAAAATAGGCTTGGCACACCACTTCAAATTCAAAGAGAAATGCATCAGGATCCTCATGTGGTTTCCCATGGAAGGTAGGTAAAACAACAACAGAGATCGATTTTGGTTCTCTTGTTAGCCTATCTTCAAAAGAAGGAATTGGGAAGGAAAAGTCTTTCTTTGTCCACCCCCCTTTGATTTTCTACTTCTCCTTGATCATTAGTCCTTTGCCTATGTTCCCTTCCATTTACTTCCCCATGTTCACTAGCCTGATCAGCCATGATTGAATATAAAATTTCAAGAATTGGACCAAGTATAGGTTCAGAAAAGATAGATGAGGGATCTATATGGTCATCAAAATCTGGTTTGGGTAGTAGATATGTTTTGGGATCTTGTTCTAGAAATTCAATCTGCTTTGTTGATGATGCAGAATCTATAGATGTTTGGATTGTAGTTTTAGTTTCTTTTAACTCAGAAGTTTTAGATTTCTTACTAAGGTTTCTTTGGTAATCTGCTTCTAGTTCACTGATTTTAATAAATCTTCCCTTTTTTTTAAATAAAGGGGTAAAAATTTATTGATAAAAATTCTAGATTATAGAGTACAACTGAGCTTCCAACCAACTCAAATAAATAGCCAAATAGGCTAAAACCACTAGACTAGAATGACACCCAAAAAATACAACAAGAACAAACCACATTAAGTTTGTACATCCTTGTGGATCAACTCCCACAGGTGTTGAGAGTCCCCATATGGGAGACTCTCCTAGTTATCGATACTCCAAGGATCCAATAGCTCAGAAGCCCTTTTGGCTAGGTAATCAACAACAACATTCCATTCCCTTGGAATGTGCAAAAAAGATATAAATTCAAACTATTCACTCATTCTGAGAATCTAAACGACTACAGAGGCCAACTGCCAATTAACTTCCTCCACCCTTTTACTATTTAAAATATTAACCATAATTTGAGAGTCAGACTCGTAGATAATCCTATGCCAGCAAAGAGAAAACTCCCTCTGCAAGGCCTCAAGAATTGTAAGAGCTTCCATAAAATTGTTGGAGTGAACACCTTTATAAATGGAAAAGAAAAAATTGACACCACCAGTAGAATCTCTCCCAACACCGCCAATGCCAACATGTCCAGGATTACCCCTGGACGATCCATCAGTATTAATTTTTAAAACTCCTCTAGGGGGTGGCCTCCACCTACCATCTCTCCTAACCTTCTTGCTGAGTTGAGGAACCCTACTAGGGCTAGAAGAGTTCACACCATCCCCAAAGAGACCAAGGGCTTGATGTACCTTATTCTCCCTAGAATCCAAAAAAGGGTCCACATCACATTTGCTATGGATGGTTTCCTGAACCATATACAGGATCCTTTTCCAGATCTGTTGAACAGCCAAATAACTTCCCTGAAATATGCATCGGTTTTGTTCGAGCCAAATTTACCAGATGATGTAAGAAGGGCCCAAATTCCAAGCCACTCAAAGGAAGGGGGCCTTGGCCGGAGGTCTGCCCATACTACTCCAAAACTCCACCAAGGACAACACATGAAAATATGGATGGTTCCAGGCGCTCCACCAATGGTGCCAAATGTCTCTAGCAAAGGAGCATTGGAAAAATAAATGAGAAGAGTCATCCTCATTCTTACTACAAAGGACACAAAAAGAGGGACCCTAAAATCCCCTCTTCCTCACATTATCCCAAGTGAGGCATTTATTACGAGCTACCAACCAAAGAAAGAAGTTACATTTTGGCCAGGAAAATTTGTTCCACACCTTTTTCCACCAAGTGATAGGAAGACTCCCATACTTTTGCTTATCAAGAACCTGATAACCATAGGCTACCGAGTAGGTTCCCTTAGGATCAGGGTTCTAAGCCAGAATATCTTTACCCATCAATGAAGAACATGGTCTCCCCATAAGAATAAGAGCAAGCACCTCTCTGTCCTTGGCTAGTCCTCCCTGGGGCCATTCTTGCGGATCTTTCCACCTATACATCTCCATATTTCCAAAAGACTAGATTTTTTAAAGTCCTCCACACGAGACCATCCTGCTTCCAAGAAAAAAATGCTTAGGGAACATAACCTAGGATATTGATTCAAGATAGGAGGGTGGCCATCCCAAGAATCCTCCCAAAAAAGAGCATTTGATCCCTGATTGAAAATCCAGAACAAACCCTGCTTGATTAAATTAGCTCCTCTTTTCAGAGTGTCCCAAATAACTGAACCTTTCCCAACCAAGCTGACTCTAGGGATCTCAACCTCAAAAATACCTTTCAAGTATTTACAAGATAATATTTTAGCCCAAATCTGATCTTGAGAGGTACACCATCTCCAATAAATTTTTGCAGCCAAAGCCTGCCCAAAAAGAGTTGTATGTCGCAATCCAAGGCCTCCCTCTTGCACTGGCCTACATATAGAATCCCACCTAACCAAACTCCATTTAGATTGATCAAGTTTTCCAGACCATAAAAATTGTCTTGACAAAGCATCCATGTCCTTGATGAAGTGAGAGGGAGCTATTTGTACAAAACATCTATAAATGGGTAAAGCTTGAACAACATATTTTAAAAGAAACACTCTACCTGTAGTGGATATCCATCTGAAAGTCTAGTGATTCACCTTCCTTCTAAACTTATCAAGCATAGACTACTAAGAATATCTAGGTAGAGGATGAGATGAAATTGGAATACCAAGATAAATGAAGGGGGAGTCCCAACCTGGAATCTTAGAATGCGAGCAATCCTGGCTTGAATAAGAGGAGGGGTATTGAAGAAGAAAATAGAAGACTTGTCCTCATTAATCAACTATCCAGAAGCACCAAGATATATGTCAAGAGACTGTCTAATATTGTCAGCTTCCCTGATAGTGGCAACTCCCAACAAAGTAGTATCATCAACAAATTGAAGGTGGGAAAGAGGTGGCAAACTACTATCCCACTTCCACCCTTGAATGAGACCCTGCATGACTTGAGACTTGAGAAATCTTCCCAACCCTTTCGCCATAATGATAAACAAATAAGGAGATAAAGGATCTCCTTGCCTCAATCCCCTTGAGGCCTCAAACAGCTCTGATGGCTCATTATTAACAAGAACAAAGAATGAGGAAGAAGAAACACATCTCATCACCCATCTAATCCATTCCTCCTCAAATCCAAAAGTAGCAAGAACTTTCTAAAGAAAGGACCATCTAACCCGATCATAGGCTTTGGCCATGTCCAACTTAATGAACATAGTTTTCTCCTTAGAAGTTTCCATCGAGTGAATAGCTTCTGTAGTAATAACAACCCCATCCAATATTTGTTGGCCAGCAACAAACCCTCCTTGCTCCTCAGAGATGATTTTTCTCAACCATATCTTTAGCCTCTCAGCAATAATTTTTGTGATGATATTATACACAACATTGCAAAGAGCAATAGGCCTGAACATATCCAAGGAATTTGCTCCCTCTTTTTTGGGTATAAGCACTAAGAAGGTAGCATTTAGGGCCCTTAGCATCTATTTGTTCTTTTGGGACTCATGGACCACCTCCAAGAGATCAAATTTGATTAAATCCCAAAAATCCTGATAAAACTCAATCGGGAATCCATCTGGGCCTGGGGCTTTTCCTTTTCATCTTGAATACAACATTTTCCAACTCCTCAAGGTAAATTGGACCCATCAAGTGCTCATTCATATCTCTAGAAAAAATCATTGGAATACAGTTTAGAATAAGCTTTTCATTCTCATCATCTGATATGGAGTCCTCCTTGAAGAGAGAGGAAAAATACCTCTTAGTCTCTTCTAAAATATCCTTGAAAGAAGAGAGCAGGACACCCTGAGAATTCACAAGAGAGGTAATCAGGTTACCATTACGGTGAGCCTTAATTGAGTTATAAAATAAGGTTGTGTTCCTATCCCCTTCCTGAATCCAATCTACTTGAGCTTTTTGTTTCCAAAAAAATTCTTCCCTCAATTCCCATTCAGCAAGGTCTTTCGCAGCCTCAGATTCCTCAACAAGAAGCTCCTTCATGAATCCATGATCTCTAATATTCCTTGAAGCTTCTTCCATCCTCCTAAGAGTTGCTAGCTTAGCCAAGGAAAGGTTTCCAAAATTTAGTCTATTCCATCTCTTCAATTTATGTTTTACAAATTGTAGTCACTTCATAAAGGAATACATAGCGGTGCCATGAGGAGGTTTGCCAGTGGTCCACCAGCCTCGCATGAAATCATGAAGCTTAGGATCACGAAACCACATAAGTTGAAACTTAAAGGAGGGATTATTTTTTAGCCCTAACTCCAAAGCAGAGAGTTTTATAGGCCAATGATCAGATCCCCTACCCTCCAAAATCATAGAACTAACACTTATGTTATTACCCATCCAATAACTGGATATCAAAAATCTATCTAGTCTCTCTGAGATGGAAGCTTCCCCACACCTTCTATTATGCCAAGTAAAGATCCCATTATCTGGATTGATGTCAACCAAGTTTAGGGCCTGGATATGAGCATTGAAGATAGAAGAAAAAGGCTCAAGACGGTCCACCCCACCATGTTTCTCCTCTAGACAAGTGATAGAGTTGAAGTCTCCAGCCAAAATCCATGGGTACAGGGGAGCCAAACTTCTCACAAAGTAAATGTGCTCCCACAAATTCACTTTACCATTGTAATCAATAGGAGCATACACATTTGTAAGTAGGATGGTTTCACCAGATTCATTATCATGCCCGACCATAGAAATAGACCATTTGCTAGAAATCCAATTAAGAGGGGATATCTTAATCGGATATCATAAACAAGCGACACCACCAGCATATCCACATGCACCAATACACTGGCATTGCCCCCTTCTCCACAACTTGGGAGAAATATTGAACATACTATCAATAGCCAATTTAGTCTCCTGAATAAACACCACATCCGAAGAATGCACACGAACCAAATCATGAACAACTTTTTATCTGGGGATGTTGTTCAAACCCCTTACATTCCATGAGAGGATAATCATTTTTGGGGGTTATAAAAATGGGAGTCCAATGTTCTCACCAAGCCTGACTCCACCAAAGTCTCCCCCATTAACTTAATTTTATCTTGGTCCTTCTTCTGACCCACCTTCATATTCTTATCCAAAAATTTTTTTTAATTATTTTCTACTGCAATCCCAACACCGTAGGAGTTTTGCAGTCCAAGGATGACTGCATCAGTTCCTGAGTAGGAGAGGGCATAACTAAATTTGTACCACTTTCAAAAATAGTTTCCCTTATAGGGCTAGACCCAACCATGTCCCCTATACTCAGATCCAAAGCCCTTTGTTCTTCATTTAAACCCCCTAGATCTAATTCCTTAAGTTCCACCTCAAGAAGAGACATCTGATTCGGCCTTGTTATATTTGCATCAGGTAGTGATGTTTTAGGTATCTCCATGCACTGATAAAGATCATCTAATATTTCAAACCGATTGAGTAGAGCATCTAGCTAGCAATCCTTAAGGTATTTTTTATTCCTTCGTCCTCTGTTTCGGGCTTTTACCTAAATAAAACCTTCCTTATCCTATTCCCCTTCCTTTATCGGGGCTTTTCATTTATCCAAAATTTGTCCAGACCGAGAGGGCCTAGGATTTGAAGCCACAGGCAGGACAAACTTAGGGCATTTTCTTTGTAGGTGGCCATATTCATGATAAATCTAGCAACAAAATGGAAGAGCTTCATAGTCAAGTTTTTGAACCCATGTAGTTGATCCAAATTGTATTTCAATAGAATATGGAATAGGATTACTTAAGTCAATTTAAGCAACAGAGATTACCTTTTTATACATTATCTATTGTGACGGTCCAACCGGCTTCCCAAGAAGAAGGGCAATCTTATGCAAGATATTAGTTCTCCAGAATTCCAATGGGAGCCATGGAAGCCGCACCCATACTGGAACCCATGACGGCCGCTCCTCTGATGGGTTGAAACCCACATGCCAGGGTTTAATAAAGAGTCTCACTTGGTTATAGAAATAAGGACCTCCTTCAAATACTTTGTTATGATCTGCAATACAAGAGAAAACCACCATAAAATAGTTGTTCACACTCAGCATCACCTCCACATCACCTTTAGGATTCCAAGTCTTCCTGACCCAAGCCTCCACAAAGGGGAGAGAAATTTGGATGCCCAAAAATTTTCCAATAAGGGCATGTTTGGTTAGATACTCCACATCTTCCGCCACCGAGTCTGGTTGAACCACTAGAACTGGCCTGGATTCACATCGTTCCAAACATCCATTGTTCTTTAACAAGCGGTTCCCGACATGCACTAGAAAATCTTGTTCCTTCCAGTAATTTTTAGATGAAAAAATATCACGAGCATGCACTCTCTGTGTTGGACCCGATGCCATCACGACATTCCTCCAATTTTTCAGACCTCCTCCGAAAGCTGCTGCCAATCCTGCAGAGCAGTTTTTCTTCATCAAACCCTAGCAGAGTAGTTTTTCCTCATCAAACCCTAGCAGAGCCAAAAAACCTTAATAAATCTTCCCTTTGAATCTATAGGTTTGTTCATGAAATTTCCAAGTTCTTTGGTTCTTGCAACAAATGTTTACCTTTTTAATCTTCTTTGAACAACCTATGGATATCATTAATTAGATTGTGTTGTTCAAGAGTCATAAAATGCTCCTTCTCAAATTCAAAGTCTTTTGTTACCAGAGTAATTAATTGGACAATAAAAACCTATTTTGGAATTGGGTTAGGGCTTTCGAATTGTAATTTGTAATGTAAGTCTTGACTAGGTGCCCTATGATATCTCTTGCTATATTCTAGGTTCACCTCCCTATATTCTATCTTTTCTAAGAAATTGTGAATGGTAATGGAGTCCTCAGAATACTGATCCCAAGGATAAGAGACTGAATTTATTGTTGCTCTCCTATATCCAAGCCACCGTTCACAACTCCTTATAAGGTCAAGGTAGGGTGAGTGATAATCTAGCCCTAGAATTTTAGCTATGTTTACTCTTTTGATTTTATCCAATTTGTCTAATATTTATTTTATAATATCCAAGTTCTCACACATGTATTCCCACTCTTTTTCAGATGTTTTGTCTCTTTGCTCTAAAAGGAGGTTAACTTCTGGTTCTAGTAGTAATTTTCTAAGATCAATCAAAGCAGACCGTTTGATGCAATTTTCTACCATCTAACAACGTTTTTACTTCTCTCTCTTTTTTTCTTCTTTTTGTCTTTGTTTTGGTTCTATTTTTGTTTTGTTTTTTTTATTATTATCAAAAATTTAAAATAATCCTATTGTTGTTAATATTTATTCTACAATTCATAATCAATGAATTTCTACAGCCAATATTAACACAACAAGAGAAAGAATAAAATTTTTAAAACAATCCTATTGTGACCAAAACTAGGTGCAATTCATAACCAATTCATAACCAAATGAATTTATACAACCAATTTTAGCAAAACAGGAGAAAAATAAAGTTTTTGTTTCTAAAACAATCCTACTGTTACTAAAATTTTGTGCAACTCACAACCAATGAATTTATACAACCAATATTAGTACAATAAGAGAAAATTAAAGTTTCTATTTCTAAAGCAATCTTATTGTTGCTAAAATTAGGTGCATTCATAGCCAATGAATTTATACAGCTAATATTAGTACAATAAGAGAAAAGTAAAGTTTCTATATCTAAAGCAATCCTACTGTTAGTAAAATTAGGTGCAATTCATAGCCAATGAATTTATACAACTAATCTTAGCACAATAGGAGGAAAATAAAATTTCTATTTCTAAAACAACTTTACTATCACTTAAAACTAGGTGCAATTCATAGTCAATGAATTTATACAACTAATTCTTAGCATAGTAAAGTAAAATGAAATATTGCTTAAAAAGTAATTTTTTCTGGAAATGAGATTGTTGAAATAAAAGGTTAAATTATTGTTACTTATTTGATTTTAAGGAGCATTTCACTATGATTGTGTCACTCAATCACACCTACTTCCGGTTTTCATAGGTCATAGAACCTAGATCGAAGCAAGCAAGAACAACCACCCAATGCTTGGAAATTTGCTAAAATCAAATATCAACTACGAAAGCAGTAAAATGATCCTAAGAAAAATAACCTAGCAATGTCGAATAAAGGGGCTTGTTGGTACTTATTGTGCCACTCTGACTCGTATGCATGCCAAAGACTCATACCTCTTCCCACATGCAGGTAAGCCTCTCTTCTTGCATAACCAACAATCTTTTGATTAAAAATTACGACATTGCTCTCCCCGGCAATGATGCTAAAATGTCTAGTTGTAAACTCTACACTTATTTATTAATGCAGGGTGAACGATTTAAAGAGTAGTAATCCAATATAAATTATACCACAATGATTAATCTTAGACTTAATTATGTTTTTCTTACAAGTTTGCATAAAATAATAAAGGTTACAAGAAATAAATTATGCTGAATTAAAATAAAATACAATTTTATAATTTATACTAATTAAATATTTTTTATATTTGTTGATGTGGATCCACGTGCAACCTATTGATTTAAATATTTAATTTTACCTTATAGTCTAAAGTGATGTGATTTAATTTAAGTGATAATTTAAAGTTAATTCTATGTACTAACTATTCCTAACCTATTTCAAGGGCAAAAGAATAGGGACTGGTTGTAGAAATGGGTCATGCCTCCTAGAGGACAGTGTAAATCTTTCTCCCCTAAACTATTTTACTTCAGTAACTAATGTACATTAAAACTACTAACACTATTCTACTTCATGGATGCAGGAAAATACAGTAAAGACTACATAAGAAAATACATCATAATGAAATAAATAAGACAATTACCAAATACATGATGAAAAGTATTATTGCTTTATTGCTAAAAATTCAAATGTACAGGATCTTGAACATCAAGCCTTCATAAAAGCTGAAATTGTATACAAAAAATTTGAACATTAGACATTCAACTATTAGAATTCCACTATTTCGGCATTTCAACATTAGACCTTTTCAAAGGTCTCTCTTATATTTTATAATATCGCTTGGAAATTCATAATGATATTCCTCCATGTATTTTTCCATGTGTTTTATCAGCTTGATGATGTGACTCCTAATATTTTAACAATAATAATCTAAACTAATACTAATTTGTAACTACCTTGGACTTCATCACAACCATGATGGTCCAAGTGAAAAACTAATGAACTAACATAACAAAAGTTCTTAATTTAAATAATCTAATGATGCAGCAATACAACTATTTGTCCTTTATTTTAGGAAGAGATAAAATAGGCTTGCGTCAGAATCTAAACATCTTAACAACGTAATAATATTACAAATTTCTAATAACAAATTTATAACTTTAATAAATATAAAATATCTTGCATAATGCCAACATGTCAGTCAAATGTGTTGATTGTATATGCCTCATAAGGATGTTATGTTGTCACTAGACATGGCACAACAATGCATTGGATGGTTTGACTTGGTCAATATTCTTTATGTAATGCCTTTTAGTAGATGCTTTCTGTAAAAAAAATTTGTAGCTATATTTGATAGCACCTTTCTATACCTATATTTCATAGCAAATTTCTATAGTGTTCATCCACGAGTCTCCTTAGCACAACATCCTTGCAGTTAGTCTATCCATGCTTGTCATCTAGTTTGTGCCTTGTCACATCATTCCCTTGTGAAGCTCCTGCAATGTTCTCTTGCCAAAACACATAGAAACTTGCGCACTTTTGTGTAAAACACAAGCATAAATCATTTTTATCATTATGGATCAAATTCATTCATAAATCATACAATCAAGACAAAATTATCATCAAAATACATTTTTTTCATAAATTTACAAACAGAAAATGGATTAAACTTGCATAAAATACATGATGTTTTAACACTCAAAAAATAGGCAACAAGTGGAGCATGAGAAGAAGATGGTTGACTCTAGGTTGCAAAGCATGGAAAATCCTGACATGGAGTTCCTTAATGCATAGCTCAAAATCTAGGTAAAACATCAACAAATGACCATCACAGAAAAGGTGACTGGAGGATTCACTTCATAGTAAGCTTGTGACCTACTCCTTCTTTCCCTTGAATGAATTTCATTAATAAAAATACTTATTATGAGATTGTTTGGCAAGCTAAGTGTGGTGTTTGTACTGTGTAATTAACTAAGCTACATGTTAATTTGTTAAGTATCAGGCAATTAGAGGTAGTTAGGTTGGTTACTTCATGTAACTAGCTAAAACAATTTATAAATTGAATGCAATGGAAGAACTAAGGATCCAAGATTCCCATCTCACAAACAACTATTGTACTTGGTATTCTTATATTTCAATTAAATAATTAGAATGATTTTATTCTCTAATTATTCATAACATTTCTATGGTAAGAGTATTTCTCTCTTTTGAATCCGTTGATGCTTTCAAAGGCTCATGTCTATATTGATGTACGCATATGATTTATAATTTTAATTATTATTATTAGGGTCCCATAGTTTGAGTAATAATTCATTAGAGGATTTTTTATTTGAAATTAACTTCCTTTATATCATTGTGTTTCTTTTCTTCATGTTATCTAACCACAAAACTCTTATTTAATGAGAATAAGCTAACCTTCTATAAAATTGTATATCATTATTTTGTATATTTTTCATGAAGTTTAATCTGTGGCCTACTAACCAAATTTTGGACCAATGCAACATTTACTAGATAAAAATATTAAAACAAGGATGTAGAAGCTTTTGTGACACCAAAATAAGGGGTTGCATAGTAGACCTATATGTCAAGAAAACTAGAGATGTTAATATGAGGAAGTTCACACAAGAAGATGAAGGCTCAACACAATGCCTAGAAAAACTATCCAAAAAGCTCAACATATTCAAATAAACACCAATGTTAGAAAAAGGAGAAAATCCTTGGTATAATGCTTCCTCAACCATTTCTAAGGCTAGAATCCTCACTAGAATTTTCTAAAAAAATGGTATCAAAATAAGATCCAAAACAACCCCTTCATTCAGGGGACAGAGAAATAGTACTCTTAATAGCAACTTTTGTAATGGTAGGTGAAATTAACATATAATATTTAATAGATGTTGACATCACTTGCATATATGAGTCTGGTTTAGTCCTTTGGCACATACTTGTGCTACCAAAAACACTTCTAGTTGAGTCATTATGGTTCATTTATCCCTCATTAGGAACATACCTTAAGGTAACAAGGCCTAAGGCACACTCACCTCCCTTGCACTACCCACCACAAGAGAAAATCCCACCTAAGAAAGACCCATAATTGAGTCTTAAGAACTCACTAGCCTAGCAAAGTGACCCATGATTGAATCCTTACCAAAACTCATATGCCTTAAGATGTTAGATCATTTTCAATACTAAATATCAATGAGCCAACTTGCCAAGGAAATCTGGCTAGTAAATATCATGTTTAATGTCTTAGAGTATGTGTTTGTGGAATACACAACCAAATGTTTAAAATTGCAATCTCTAGTGCCTTTTAAATGTTATTTTATCCCTTATGGGACCATAAAGAGACTAGTAGTAGCTTCAATAAGTACAAAGAAACCATGAGCATGAGCCAAGAGTGAGTACAAGCATGATATGAGAGGGAGTATAGTTAAAAGCAAGTGCAAGCATGAGATGGGAGTGAGTGCAATCGAAAGCGAGTGTGAGTCAAGAGTGAGTGCAACCAAAAGTGAGTGTGAGCTAGGAGTGAGTGTAGTTGGAGCATGAGTTGGGAGTGAGGAGGAATTATGAGCATGAAGCAAGAAGTAGAAAGCAAAGTGTGATCAAGGAACAAGTACCACTTCTTGTTCTAGATCTTAGGAGAATTTATAGGATTCGGTTGAATAAAATCTAAAAAATTGTTGAATCAAAGGCATGTCAAGAAAAAGAAGAGACAAAGATAATTATGATCCAATAAGAAGTGTAAGCTAGGAGTGAGTGTGAGGTAGAAGAAAGTGTAAGTTGGGAGCAAGTGCAAGCCAATAGGCAATGTGAACCAAGAGGGAGTGTGAGTTAGGATTCAATCATGGTAGAAAAGAGATGAGTTCGTATGAAGTGGATCAATACTTCAAACCCTTACCATGAATTCATGGAATATCATTTCTAGAAAATTATTGAAGTAAAGGAATACCGAGAAAAAGAAGATACAAGGGAAATTATGAGCTAGGAGGGAGTGCAAGCTAGGAGTAAGTGTGAGGTAGGAGAGAGTGTAAGTTGAGAGTGAGTGTGAACCAAGAGGGAGTGCAAGCCAAGAGTGAGCTCCATTAGCTAGTATGGAAAGAAAGTCATATTTGAAATCCCTAATAGGAAGTCAAGATAACCTAGCTATAAAATTAGGATGCTCTAGTTGGAAGTATGGAGGCCCAAGTTGGAGATAAGTAGAAGAGTGAATACATGGCAAGTTTGATCCAAGTAGAATATGTTACACCATAAGTATCAAGGATGATATGATTGAGCATTATATAATGGTTCTTAACAGTATAGGGTTAATATGTAAGTTCCATAGATCATGGTCAGGATTTTTGGAGATTCAAAATTGGATCAAGGGGAAGTGGGGATTGAATTCAAATTACTCCATGACTTTTCTTCTTAAAGGTTTTTTCCTCATCATCTTTTCCAGTTAAAAATTTTGGAATAAAATAATGGTTGGTGGCCAATGGTTTAGGGGAAGAGATGCACTTTATTTGAGACCATGGAATGAAATTTTTTGTTGAGACAAAAACTATTAAGAAGCTTCCAGTGTGGGTTAGGTTTTTTGGACTCCCATATTAGCTTATAAGTAAGGATATTTTGAAGAATATTATAAATACCCTAGGGGAATTCATCTAGAAAGGACTAACTACTAAGGAGCGAAATCATGCTATATATACTTGAATATGTGTTGTTATGGATATTTAAAAATATTTACCACAATGCATTAAGATTAATTTTGAATCAAGAGAATGGGATCAACAAGTAGATTATGAAAATATCGCATTTCATTGCCATAATTGTTATGATATTGGACACGTGGAAAGAGTTGGCAAATTGAAAACTATGAAGAAAGAGACAAAAAATTCTAGCCATGAGATAAACTTCAAGATAAAGAAAGGAAATCATACAGTAGTAGAAGCTAGATTAGATCAAGGATATTCCACTCTAAAAGATGAGGTAAAGAAATCCTATATACAATATCATTTGGCAAGCTCATAAAGAATTAAAGGTGCAAAAGAAGATGTGGAGATAAATCCTAAAACAAAGACAACAAAATAGGTCAGGTTTATTCTAAGTAAATCATTTTATTTTTCCTCAATTAGTATAGGATCCTCTCCATGTAATAAAAGTAAAAGTGGTGAAGATGTTATCCCTTGCACTTTAAGGTTTCAAGAGCAACATAATAAAGAAATAAGGATGGAGGAAAACCATAACAATTTAGGTTTTTTAGGGTAGAATAAGAAGGTAATTTCTACATAAGAGCATCCTTTCACTTTAGGGTTTCCAAGGCAACATAAATAATATTATGCTTTTGAGGTTATTCCTTACAATTCAGATTCTTCATAACAAGGTAAACCTAAAGATGATAAGTCTTACTATAAGCAATGTGAGAAGATTGAAGAGATTGATGAAGATGAAAGTATTTCTAGGAATGAAAAAAGAGAGGAAGATCCAAGAAGAAAAAACAAAGAGAAAAGGAAGCCCATAGGGATATTGATATGGGAAAACAAAAGAAAAATCACAAGTGTTAACAAGGCGGGGGGGGGGGGGGGGGGGGGGGGGGGGGGGGGGGTTTGGCTGGGGGGGGGGGGGGGGGCGGGGGGGGGGGGTGGGGGGTGGGGGGGGGGGGGGGGGGTGTTGGGGGGGGGATGGGGGGGGGGGGGGTGGGGGGGGGGGGGAAGTGGTTAGGGGAATGAATAAGAACCCTAAAAAAAGGTATTTATAGACAAGATATTTATAGATATAGAAGTTGGGCAACAAATATTTTAGCCATTCACGGTGTTGAATTTTATCTTGATAGAATTTAAATTTTAAAAGGCATTTGATATAAAAAGAGTTGATTATGGAAACTTAGCAGTTTGAGGAAGATGGAGAATATCTTTTATAGAAATAAAAATGAAGAATATCTTTGATAGAAACGTAAAGTTGGATATGCTTTAATTAACTTGTTAGAAATGTAATGAGAGCAATGTAATGTTTTGTTTTTATAATGAGAGTGACCCCAATAGAATCCACACATAGATTATTCAAAAAAAATATAAAGGAACCATGGTAGGAAATAATTTTTTTGTATTTTTTAAATAATGATTATAAAAATGTTTGATATTAAATAATTATATTTTATAGTATATTAAAGGTTTTATATTTTTTCTGAAAGGAATATCCTTCAAGTAAATCTTGTTTAGTGTTTAGAAAATGACCTTTATATTTTATGTTATTATCTTAAACTATATGCTCAAGTCAAACATAAGGCCTAGGCTCAAATCAAAGAAAGTTTTATGCTCAAATCAAGGAAATAGTGTACACTTACTCTATCATTTGTAAGGTCATCAATTAGAGAGGGCTTAGTGTATATATATAAAAATAGGTTAATTCAATTCCCTTGATCACAAGAATAGATGAAATATTCTTGGTTTCCTATTATATCCAAGCCTATTGCATCTAAGTTTGAAAAGGCCATTGAGGATAGAAAGAGGTGGTCATCTTAACATATATAAAAATCATGAATACTTGTTATTGTTAAGATAGAAATAAGCTAAAAATCATTTGCATTGTGTCGTAGTTAAAACCAAAATTTGTATGCAAAGGCAAAAATGTTATGAAGAAATATGAAAGCAAAATATGAAACTGCATAAAAATATAAAAGAGAAAAATACCAATGAATTTGGAAAAAGTTATGGTAAGTTATGAGTTCCAAACCATAAGCTAAGGTTCCAATCCTAAGGGTTAACACCATGTATGCCATGAAGACACTTGGATACAAGGGTCAAACTTACAACAATGCATGAGATTAGGATCAAGTGGCCATAGAACTTGGATAAAGTGCAATCATATTCTAGATCAAAGTGTGCCCTCATGTTCTCCATTATCTGTGCCCCAATTTTAACACTTTTGGAAACTCATTAAAAGCCTAAAAAATTTGGATCAAGAAACAAGAGGGAGTAGTTTCTCACTATAATCCAAGAATTTAATCTTATATATAAACTTGTAGAGCCATGAGAACACTTATACATAGGGTTTGAACTTGTGGAAATGCATAAATTGGGGGTCAAGTAGCCATATACCTAAGGCTGAATATGACTATATTATAAATCCAATCCCACCCTCATGATATTTATGAGCTCTACCCTAATGATAACCTTTTGAATTCTAATGTATTATGGAGCAACAAGATATGACATGTAACCATATTAGCAAAATATAAGTTTAATTTTCTATATTTTAACATATATTTCTATAATAAAGCAACTAATGATAACAAGGTTGTTGTAGTATCACAACAATGTAGTTCATTAAAAGAATTGTTATACAAGTGGGTTACATTTCAACCCCATATAACCAACTCAAAAACATATGAGAGAAAAAAAGGAATTTTCATTAGATTTCACACATAGATATGTTGCATAAGTATACCTTTTTAAATTAGTGGTTTTTAAATTAATAAAATTAATAATAAAATTCATGACACAAGATCATCCTAAAAGTATCTCAAAGCAACATAGGTACACTATCTCCCATAAAAATAATTGAAGGCCATAAATTATCATGACAAAAACTATCACTATACATGTTTTAGTGGTAGTAATTGTTATAAAAATAACTATTACCATGTGTTGTTTAGGTATCAAAAGTACTAATCCAATATTATTGGCTAGGCCTAGCCACTAATCCTTTATAAAATTGGAAAACCATAGGAATCTTTCTTTTTTATTGTTAGCTTGAAAATTGAATTTTAAGATAGAAAATGTAAAACTTTTGATCTAAATGGATCTGCAATAGGATACTTGATTCCTAAATAAGTTAGTATTTTATGGTTAGACCTAGCTTCCAAGTGGTAATGATCCATCAATCATCCAAAATAGAGTAACATCACCTTTTTTCCATATATCCTTCAAATAAAGTTAGTAGAATAAGAATTCATAAATACATTTATAACATTAGAAAGAATGTTTATAATTAATTTTAATTTAAAACTCAATCATTTGGCCCACAATATAGAGAAAGTAATAGTCAAGACTAATGAGCCCTATTATGAGCATAAGTCAATCAAATGCTATCTAATTTAAATTATCTTGTTCCATATAAAAGAGGTAAGAAGTACATGTGTTATAGATTTCAGCCTAAAAGGACATATTTAACCTATTAAAATGGTATGTCTCTCCTCTATAATATTTAAATAAAATTAAATTAATACTGAAGGTTCTTTACATCATTGCACATATGCCTACAAAATTTTATTTCAAAAATCATTTGTTTAGACTTTCAAAAAGACAAAATATATCTCAATCAACAAGCTCGTTCAAAAAGTTTTGAGTTGTCATGTTTGTAGTGGCCTAAAACTAATTTGCAAAAGTGAAAGAGGACTAAGCACAAAGGGAATTACAATAGATCATCTCCATTTAGTTCTACACTTGTAAGAACCATAGAAAATAAAAAACCTTAGGTGCACTCTCAACTTTGGAAAACAAATAAAATAGATAGGGCCTATTTGGGCCAAGACAAGGAAACAAAGAGGGTTTTTGAAGTGTTATAAATAGAAAAAAAAACAAGATCTAGTAAAATAAGAGAAAACCAAAACTAAGAGGCATTGTGTGAGGTTGCAAACAAGCGTATAAAAAATGTACATCATATGAAGTGTCAAATTCATCATAAACATTTTTGTAATACCTTTTTTTGTAATGAATATGAAGTTGATTGATTGATTTATAGATTTGCTTCTCCAACATGGTTTTTTCAACTCTAAACAATTATATCTTTACTGTCATGAGTATGTTCTATCAATGTTTTACAATCTTATTTCTCTTTCACTTCATTCTATGGGACTTGCATGGTTTCAAGTGGTTTTCATACTTTTAAACTAGAAAATTTGAGTTGCAAGTGAGCAACAATTTGAAATAGTAGTAGAAAATTAAATTAACATAAATTTTCAAGCTTTGTTGGTATTGTATCAAGGTATTTGTGGACTATCCATACTTTTTTCTTAGCATTTAAAATTATGATGAGTATAAGAGAATATATTTGATTCCAAAATAGAAGATTTTACTAGTGGTTAGTTTTATCATAATCTAAGTAAAATCAATCTAAATAACATCATTTAAGTATTTAAAGGATTTATTTATTGTATCATTAGTGGAAATCATGAATTATATTAGTATTGGAGATTTTTTATTCTTGGTTTGAAATTGGTGCACCAAGGTTTCCACATAAAAATTTCTAGTATAAATGGCCAACTCATGCTTGAAGAGGAGACGATCAAGGTCAAATATTTGTTGGAGAAAACACAACAATGAATTAAGGAAATTTCCAAGTAGTGAAAAGAAAATGAAGTGTCGCAGATGAATTTTCAACAACAATAGGAGTTTTTTTCCATTATGGCAAAGTAATTTGTATGGTCCAACAACAAGGAATGGAATTGAAAAGCATTGTTTGTGAAAGCATAGCACGTACATAGAATGCAATCACCTATGGAAAGTGAAACAAATAAATGTTAAACTCTCATCCATAGATACTTTATATTTTAATAACATTAAGCATGTAAATAAATGCAAATGAAAGAGCAAATTCTCATTAATGATGCATGTACTATTACCAAGGATTTTTATAAGTTTTGAGGAGCATACAAGAAATATTGGATTGAAATTTATAGAGATAATATGATATAAATGTTAAGGGTTTAACAATAATATTGCAAGGAATAATGTATCTCATAAAGGTAAGGAAAAGGTCTCAAAAAATGGGTCTTGGATAATATTGATTTGGGAGATTGTCCTAACTCCTAATTGAGTGTTGCATGACAAAATTCAAGTTTCAACAAGATTGGAAGGATTTGCTAAAGGCTTCCCCTAACCTCTAGATTAAAGCTAGATCTATGATTTTATTGTATTGATATATTATCTAAATTAAATAAATGCATGAAAAAGAAATATGTGAAAGTAAAGTATGGAATTAAAATGCTTAAAGTACAAAAAGTGAAGTCATTAAGTTAAGAGTGTGAGAAAAGAAAATAAATATGTTTATTACACCATAACAAGGATAGCATGTGATCAATCAATACATGATAAATATAACAACATCAATTTCATCCATTTTTTTTATTTTCAAATTGATAAGTGAATGACAAGATGGGCTAGAAGGGTCATACCCAATTACCATGTAACAAACCAAGAGGGCAGTGCAACTATTGGGATGCATAAGGACTTGCCAATTTATTTCAACCTCATGAGTACAAAGCATAATGTGGGTTTCATAGATGTAACTTTGAATTATCATGGCCAAAATATAGTTGCAATGAGGGCTTTGAGTACCTATCTATAGCAATAGTTTACCCTTATGTTACCTAGGGTGAAAAATAATCTCCTAGTGAAATTCAAGATTTGGGGGTAACTTTAGAAAAAATTTGTACCTCCAAATGTTATATGCCTCTAATTATATATTTAATAGACTTAGAAGTCTCCAAAAATGCTTAATGTACCACAAGATTCCCAAAATTTACTTTTTGAAATATTTTTCTTAAAATTAACACTAATTTTGACTTTTGCACCTTGCTTGAGTGATTTTCTTGGTCTCATCAGGTGATTCACTCACTTTTGAAAGTGATTCACTTGAAATTAGGAAGTAAATTATCCATCATTGTTGATAAAATCACTCATGCAAATCAATACCTTTGTTGAGTGAATTTTTCCTCTAATTCAATTGGTATATTTTGTAAGCAAATTGATATGTCACAAAAATGAGTTAAAGTTTAGGGCTTTGGGTATTTCTTGTTTATCTAAAATCCATCCATCATTTATTACTTCTAAGATAAACAAAATTTTATAAATATAGTGCCAAGGTACTACATTTATGGTGACTTCATGGGATGCCAATCTCAATTGGCATAAGATCCCATATCCTTCCTCTATCCTTGGGTGTATAGTCTACAAAATTAAGATTTATGCTTGTATAGTTGGAAAGAACTATTGTTTCTCCTTGATGCCCTTGGTTCCTTAGCCAGTATTTTGTGGTAGTAGTCCTAGAAAATATTTTCATGTATTTTCATTAGGCAACTACACTACCCCAAGGTCTTCTACCTTCCCTATTAGATATTCAAAAGGATTATCAGATAGTTTTTCGCCCTTGGTAACTATCTCCTTTAGTTGGCATGAATTGGCTTCAATTTTTTACATATTTTAGATGTGCTCCTCTCATTGATATGGTCGTTCTCTTCATCAATCAAGGCACAAATAACATCATCATCTAGGACTTGTTTCCTCTCATTGAATATGTCTAGTATTCTAGTAGCAATTAACCCTTGAATTTATTTTTCCATATCTTGAACTTGGATCTTTAGAGATGCCAAGTTGTCTTTATAATTTTATAAGTTTCTCTAGACATCTAGGATCTTGTTGATTTACTTCACTATTCTTTTCCCCCCGGTTATCGATGCAAGGAACTTTGAGGACTTATTATTGTTCATATATTGAAAAACATTGCTCTTCTACCTATTTTATGATACTCTTAGCTAGTTTTAGGCTTTCTCCTACAAAGGATGTTATTCAAAAGTATTTGAAGGTGTTATTTATCTCCTTCTTTTCTATCTTTTTTCAATTGCCCACTTATTCCAACCCCACATTACAGCCTTAAGAACCCAACAAAAAAATAAGAAGAAAAAGAAAAAAGGACAAAAAAAAACAAAAAACGAAAAAAAAAAAAAAAAAAAAAAAAAAAAAAAAACAACAACCCCCCCCCCCCCCCCCCCATCCCAACTAAAAAAAGAAAGCAAACCAAGGAGCACAACCCAAAGGAGCAAAAAAAAAAAAAAAACCACACAAAAAAGAAAAGGAACCAAAAGCCAAAGGCTAACCACAAAGACAAAGAACAAAACCCAAAAACCAAACAACCAAAACCAGACTACCCCTAGCAAAAAAAAAAGAAGCATACTATAGAGAAGAGTAATTACATCATACATTGTTAGGTCTTGAACACCAAGTGTGATAGAATATAGAATATTTAGTAATAGTGTAGTACAACTAATAGTACAAGGAATATATCAAACAACTAGTTATCAATGTTAGGGAAAATGATAGAGCAACCAATTTTCAATGTCAAGGAACATGTCAAAGCAATTAGTTGTCATTATTAGAAAATATGTTAGAGTATTTAATTATTAGTTTTAGAAATTATCAATGTGAGGGTAGTCATTGTATAACAACCCCAATTGGTACTACTCATCCACTTCAATTTTTTTGTTCATATATATATAATATATATATGTATATATGTATGTATGTATGTATGTATGTATGTATGTATGTATATCATCCAAGGATTATAGGACATAATCATGATCTAAGACATAATTATTCCAAGAGTACTGTAAGTTAACAAGGCAACAATTATCAAGAGCTATTAAGACTTGGTCAAAGTTACTCTTGAGTGGGAGTGATAAACTTCTACAAATTTTCATACCACACTGATGGTATGAATACATGCCTTGAATATGGAGAACCACACCAATGGTTAACCATCATAGATGAAGTAATCATACCAATGGTTAATCATCAATCTTAGTTTCTACCCTCATCTCCATGATGGGGCCACTAAGATTAAATAATAACTACATGTGATCCAACTTACACAAGCCTTGGAATAATCATATTAAGTGTGATTATCTTCCCTTATCCCTCATAATATTTATTTGATCATCTTTTCATTTAAGGAATCCCTTAGGTTATTTATCTGATTTATTGAATCTTATTACCAGAAGTTAAGTTTATCATCATTATGGGATCACCTAATCCACATCTACATTGGAGCACCAACTCAAAATGTGAGGCTTTTCTTGAGCTACAAATCAAGCCTAAATTGCCATATGTGGGCTCCAACCCACTCCGAGCTCCAACTCGGTTTATATCATATTAGTTATCCATTTACATATCATTACTTTAGTCTTTACTTATTTTAATATCTATAAGTGTTAGTATAGTCATTATCACCTCATAATTCTATTCACATTACCATTTTAATGAAGTGCCATTAACAAGTATTGAACTAATGCATCGTGTTATTTAAGACTACATATCACATATTCGTTAAAACAACTTCTCATTGCAAAGTAATTAACTTGTGATTACCATTGAAGCAAAGCATATAATTTCATAGCATTATACAATAAATTAACTTCATATTGGAAAGTCAACAATATTTAATAAGCATTATCGCATTCATTAATAGTATATTTTATCTATCTTAAATACCATATCACATTCATTAAAAGTATAAACAAATAACATCTTAAATACCATATCTGATATTCTAATTACCACATTTATAATTCATTTTATCCACAACCTATTCAAAAACATATGAAACATTCATATGAGTAATAAAGCAAACCACAAATTTGAGTGACACAATATTTATCCTCGGAATCCTCACGAGGAATAAACACAACCTCCAAAATATGTCTTTCTCCTCTCATTCATAAACAAGAATTGTAATAATTACAATCTATAAAGGCATCTCATTGATCCTTTCCTATATCATTTATACATATTCAAGAGATCAATAGGTCTCTTGAACAATCAAGATACAAATAAGGAAACATAGATTTCCTTTCTTGAAGCCATCTCTGGAATTACTTAAGAAATTCACCAATTATTACCTAGATACACAAGTCTATGAATGATCATCGGACACATATTAAGGAGAATATTCATTAATTAGCAAATAGGGAACCCCATACTTCCCTCAAAAATCAATCCTTTACTAAAAAAATTAAAGTCTCATACCTTTAATTCTAGAGAACAATTTCCTATTTAAATCTAACTACCACTTAGATATGATTTATAATATTTACTTTCAACATATTTATATCTTATTTGAAAAAAAGACTCATGTATATACCCTTGGTTACCTTCACTAATTTTCAAATTCTCACTCATGGTAACATCCAATATCATATAAATTTAATCACTCCTCTACTAATTTAAATATCCTAGCTTTGTAAACAATTTTGGATGCTATGCATGTCAAAGAGATAGATTAACAAGGTAGTATTATATTAGGGAAAATTTCCTTTCAATCTACATGTGACCCCTATGGGTTTATTAAGAGGTACATCTACATTTCTCTTCTTGCCCAAAAATGAGATCTATGTTGGGTGAATTTTCCTATCAACATTGATTCCAAATATTAATTCAATTTTCATCCAAAATTGTTCTTTTAGGAAGTGTGTTTGTTTTCCCAAAGTTGTTATGAATTTTCTCTAGGATTGATATAATTCTATCGCCCTCAATCAACTTAGGTCTATATTTTTTTCCAAAGGAGTATAGAGATTCTTACATGCTTCTTTACTATATATAGAGAGAGGTTTATCCTATCTCAAGGCTCACTTCTTGTTTGAACTCCTTCTTTATCTATTAAAAAGGGAAATGATTGAATCAGACTATGAGAGCTTAAGGAGGTTTTTTTCCCTTCTAACAAATGATAAAGGTGCATCCTAACTACTGCTTCTTCAATGATTAACTGTAGCATACTAAATCGTATCGTGCATCACCTCGTAAGGAGAACCAAGAGTTTGTATATCCAGAGGTAGGGCCAAGCATATCAACTACAAATAGTTGCCCTCACTTAATGATAATATTCCACTTGTCATAATGTCACCCTCAAAGCACAAGAGACATTTCACAACCATCGAATGATGGTCAGATAGGTAAGGGTACGCTCTCCAGTTTGAGGTGTGATATATTTAGTAAAAATCCTTGACTGGTGGTATTTTAGTCATCAAGCACAAGGAGGTTTTAGCATTGTTTTCTTAACCTAAGCGTAGTTGTATGTAGATTGGCATGCATTGATCACGAGCAGGGATTTAGGGCAATGTGCAGGGATGCTCTATTCTAGAATACCCTTAATAAAACCACTACCCACAAGCTATGTAGGTAAATTACTTGAAACAAACCATACGTTTAGCATAAAATATACCACATATCAGCAGGAACCATTATTCATAAATAGATCTAAGGTTGAGTTAAATATTGAGCGTAATGGCAACGAGCATCTTTGTGTGAAATGAGTAACTATTGTAGCCTAGCCAGACATGATGATTTGTTAGTTTGCTATCCAAAAATTTGTAAAAAACATACCGCCTAACATTACAAACATTATATTGTGACATGCTGATGTTAATATGGCTACTAGCAAGGTTCACGTTCTGCTCGGTTCTCCTTCTAGCATGGAATTTAAGTCCATAGGTTAGGATCAACCTTTTTATCAAGGAAAATAGAGGGCCAATCAATTTCTACTTTATTTAAAAGCACCAAAGGTATATGGGTTAAACTTAATCCTATGAAGAGGATAGTACTAGCTAGCATAGGAGTTTGTGCTCCAATCTACTTTTGGTACTCCAGAGGTTTACGACTTCTAGGGATAGATGCAGTCGAACAAGGAGGACCCCCTTTTTTATCATAGAGTTTCAACATGATATAACCCCAATAGATAGAGTTCATGGAGTAATTTATTTTACTCATAACTTATGGTATAGATAACTGAACTAATGGTTAATACAATACCATTTTAAAACAATGATGAATATACCTTTTCAATCATCAAATAGATGGTATAGAGTCTATGCATCATAAAAAAAAATTCTTTTGTTCATAATCGATTGCTAAAATTTATAAGCACTTGGGAAAACTCTATTTTATCATAGACATATTCTTATTGGGTAATTTTTAGGGCTTATAGTAGACATGAAAGTCTAAAGCTTCAACATAGTGAAACTACATTGTGAATAAGGTATAAATCTTAATTTTGGTTTTCATTCCAAATGAGCAACATCAATAGGTATAAAGTGAGCATAAGCTCCTTTTAAAACAGAGGGAACATTTAGACTCCTAATTAAAGTGAATCAATGAGGTAACCACATAAAGCTTAAACATTCATAAAGTAGGAGAGGTTTTTGTCTCAGTTACAGAGTGTAATCTATACTGAATAAAGCATGTGCAAAAAGCCTTACAAATATCCTTTTAATCTAGATTCATACTATCTTAAAGTCCAATTAGAAGAGTTCAAATTCATTTTTCTTTTTTAATCAAAGTATGAAAAATCTAAATACCATCCATTAATGTGCATTCAAGTAAACTAGAAGTGGAACGTTCCCACTTGGACATTCCTGCAAGGTATTAAACTTGTTTGTGAATCCTCTACTAGACCTTTTCTCTTCCTTATCTACCTTAGCCTCCTCCCATATCATGTTATCTAAGCTCCAAGACTTCCTCCCCAGTTGATTATTCTTTCCCTTTTCCTTAGTCTCCTTTTAATGGAGATTCCTTTCTCTCCCCCACCAACCGGATAGTGTTTTTTATAAATTAAAATATGCCTTGGGCCAAATAAGACATATCATGCCATGTGAAGAATAATTCAAAAAGTAGAAGAGGGTCCAAATAAATATAAGGTAGGTGGCCTTGTTTTGTTTTGTGCCCCATATGGTCCACATACTACAAATTCATCCCTAATTAAAAATAGAGGAGAGAATCTCTCTTTTCTCTCCACCAACCAAATTAGGCCATGAGATGAATAAGATAAACCTTAAACATTAAATAATACTAGTGCCTAATTTGGTCCAATAAGAATTGGATATTTAATTGCATTCAAAATTAAATGCAATTAACCTAATCAATCATGATTAATTAAGTTTCATAATAATTACTTTTCTTCTAAAACCCTTCAAAATCCCTTAATTGGAATTTTGTAGAATTCTTTAGGGTCTATGACCCCTTTTGTTGGGCATTAATTGATCCCCATGATCAATTAATATCCTTTTGACAAGGTTTGAGGGGGATGGGTCATGACATACACCCCCCTTGGATTAAACACAGTCCTCTGTGTTTCATATCGTTCCTATCTTAGTGAGTGCATAAACTTACTAAACTAATATTTATCCATTACAACACAATTTGATTCATCAACTTCCTTTAATTTCCAACATCTCATTCTCGATGGTAAGCAACATCTTCCATCCATGAGAGTACCTGGACCTGCAAAAATATAAAATATCAGTAGTACCATGTCCTTAAAGCAATAAAACATCCATATTGCATAGCAATAAGTATTGAAAATATCATCAATACACAAATATCATCACAAAATTACAACTTTAAATCATCTATTACTACATAATCAACTGAACTAGAGAACTGCAATAATAGAATTTGCAAAATGGTTTCATAGAGATGTCATGAAATTATGTTTCTATAATATGTTAGACACAATAAGTCTCATTAATTTTATCAAAACTCCCACCAAGGAGTATCACACTATGGTTTGTTAACTCTTACCATGAGTTAACCAGATAAAAATAGGTGTCATCAAAGACAAAAACATAATCTCATATATCTCAATTTAGGATGTTTACATATCCTAAGATTCATTTTGGCAAACCTATTTGCCAATACCAATGCATCCACCTAGATGTCCCCTGGTTTTCATCATCATAAAATCATGGAGAAGTCCCATACCTTCTCCAAGAATGGACACCAATCCATCCTTCAAAATCATTCAGTTTTAATTGAGTTCATTTATCCATTTTATGATTATACAAACAAAAGTCTATAATCCATATGTTTATTGGTTATACTAAAAATTATCTGGATTACACACTATGTACTTTAAATAAAATTTGTTTATCATTTCCACCATGAACACATAATATTTTGTTATCTATTTCTACTCAAAATATACAAACAAAAGTATATAATCCCAATTGTTTATTAGTTATAATTTGCCAAATTCCTTGGCATACATACGATACATTCCTATAGGCTACAAAGTGATGACTTTATGCCTAATGAAAATATCTCAAGGTTGTTGTCCCTCGATCCTTTCACCATGTTGTGTTGTGTCTACATCACCTATTTGAGAGGTTGTTGGAGAGACTGCTCGAGAAATGATTCAAGTCCCACTATGGTTTGTTTCTCGAGTTGCTCGAGATGTTCTCCCACATCCACATTGTACACTAACAGTTGGATGAGATGGAACAAGCAACCCATGACTCACTAGTGCATCAAAATAGGAAGCCAAGAATGCAGTTCGGTAATCCTCCCTTGCTTGTTGTAACTGTGCATTTTCTGCATGTAGGGCTGCTACTATTGTATCCCTCTAGTAATGCATTTGTGCTAACTCTTGCTGGAGCCTCTCTTGCTCTGTAATGGCAGCTTCTTTCTTGGTTTCCAAACTGAACTTTTCTTGTGCCCATTTATCTACTAGGGTCAACTATTGGGTCTCTAATAGTCGGATTTGCTCCTTCAGCGCTTCCACTTTGTGTTGCACTTTTCTCATGGAGTCATCTTCTCCGATGTTTGATGGACCTGCTTCTAACTCTAATTGATGGTGTACATTCCTTCTGGGAGATTCTCCCTTTTCAGATGAATGCTCATCCTCTATACCAACAACCTCAATCGTTTCCTTACTATCTTCTACATCCTTTTATGAATCTTCTTCTTGTTGTCATCATTGCGTGGCCCACCAACTATCATAGTTGGGGGTTGTACCCGCATCCTCCTCCTCTGGTATCCATATAGCCTCATCGGGTTCTAAGGCTAGTGGTTCCATTGGTGGAGGTATCACTAATTTTTACCCCTTCCTCATATAAATCCTGGGCAGATCCGGTATTTGTTGCATAATACCGAACTGTCGCAATACTCGAGTATATTGAAAATACTCATATTGCATACTCGTGCACCTGATAAACCATATTTCTCATCACACATGAGTGATTTGTACTTCATCTTTAGCCCAAGTTGGGCCTTCTCTCCATGGCCTCCATATTACATCTCAAGATTGCAGATTATCCCAAATAGAGTGAAACCGCTCTCTATTACCTTTGAGTGGCCTATTACTAGTCCACTCCTTTCCCCACTACCACCTTAGTGCATAGGGCATATCTAGCCCCACAAATTTATGTGCATCATAGGGTAGCCCTTGGGGTCTTGCTATGACTATGTGTTCCCATGCCCAGATTTGTAGTAAGAAACTATAACTCAATCCAGTTTTCTTCATTGTTCTTAACTCGAACAACTCTCTATAGGTCTGAGCTAACAATGCTAGAGCCCATGCATATACAACAAACTTTTCTATTAGATCATGTACTATCCCCAACAAATTCTAGGGAAATCGTGCACTCCTCGATGCAGGTAAAATGACACTTGATATGAGTTCCATTAATACAACATGTCTATGTGTCAATTTACCCTTCACATAGTGTAGTTCAAATGCTATACCACCCTTATCGATGTTCACACTTCTCCATTCAGCCTCGAACACTCTTTCCAAAATATGCCCCATTTCTACTTCATTGGCAACGATCACTGTGCATCCTTCTACCGGTATCCGGTAAATTTGATACACATCTTCCAAAGTGATGGTTATTTCTCCAGTGGGTAACTAGAATATCCCTCTATTGGGATCCCATATTTCAACTAGGGCTGACAGATAACACCTGTCTACTCGTACTAGTTCCAGATGAGTCGCTCCTTCAAAACCGATCTTTCTCAGCCATTGCCAGTCATCCGCATCTAGTTTATTCTTGGAATTCTGAAATATTATCTTCAATGGTGGTCATGCTCGAATGATATTTAATGGTCTAGCCTCTTTTGGTTTTGCATTACCACTACTATTGGTCTTTACACTGTCAAAAGCCATCACTCAGAGTGTATGTACCAATAGATCGACTACTAAAAGTAAGAGGATCAGAAGACACACTATGGTGTTTGCTCCCGATATCACCAATACTAATAGGGTGAACCCTAATAAGAGAAAAATTGTATTTACTACCATGAATAACTATCAAGTTAATTCTACTACCAAAACTGAGATAAAATTTTATAGTTAACAATTCTATATCATTTTATCGATATCGTGATGTTAGAGTTATTACCTTAGTTTTGTTTATTCATTCACATTTTGAGGTCCAATCACTTTCGTAGATCGTGAATCAATCATCTCAAGTTGTATGATTTTTCTTCAATTCTTGAGGAGATAGCATCTTCCAATGTGCCTTATAATTCAATATCATGACACACATGTCCTTCCATTACAGTTTTCTAGCTTTGCACGATGTCCCATCATCGACCCTTCGATGACCCATCGATTTCATACGCACTTATTCAATTATCTTATCCTCAAGTACTATTTCCAAATTTAGCCATAACTACTTATCGATACTAAGCATATTAGTGGAAAGAAATAAATATTATCATAACTTCTTTTGGTAGATGTCCAGTTCAAAAAATAGTCAACATGTTTACCTATGGAGAGGAACAATATGAGTTTTATGACTCTTTTGTCTAGATTCCCCAAAATATGCTTTGACAAAAAGAAGAGTTGTAGAATTCTCTACAAGGTCAAGCTATTGAAGCTCGTAATGCTCTCATATCCATGGATCAGATCTATTGTGAGACTTCTATTTGAGATTCACACTGTAATGTTTGGCTAAGAAATAATTCACAAAATTATTTTGCTAATGAAAGTCCTTTAAGTCATTTTGAATGGTTTGACAGATTCTTCAATTGGCCAAACTGGACCTTTCATGTCCGATTTGGAGATTCTTGGATATCTCCTATAAGAGATCCTTTAAATATTTCATTTGAGTTTCTACCTCAATGTTATCTGGATGTTGTCAAGAAATATGTTCCCACTAGGAAAGTTGCTTTTAATAGTGAGCTATATCAGAGTCTTCTTTATCAGAGATATGTGCAAACTCACTTGCCATGGGAAATTTAGAATAGACTTTCTCAGACTCGATGTCTGACGGAAATGGATCTTCTCATATATGGACATCATGGCACTCCCTGGCCATATTATGTATTTGATAGATACATTAAAATTCTCTACAATGTTCCACCTCCACTTGTCTATTTAGAGCATGACTTTTCTCCAGTTGAGGATTCTGATAACTCAGATTCTAATTGAAGATATGGTGGTTTTGTATTCTTTCATTTTGGTTGATGTATTCAACTTCTAGCTCTAGCCAATGGCCATGTATGTATTCAAAGATTGTTTAGTCTCTTTCATCAATAATATAAGATGTTCTTTTGCCTGTTATCATAATCAGTACTAGTCACTTGATATTTCCTACAACTATACCTTTGCTAAATTTGTAAATATTCTGTTGCTAGAATCCCTACTTTTCTTATATATATAAAATAGGGTTTTTATGTATTTAAACCAATTATTGTAAGTTTACATTAATACCACATACATGGTGTAGTGGTTAGTTCCTAGTTTAAATTGCATAGCACACCTTATTACATTCGACCACCACCTGAGTGGTCGGGTGGCATACCTTTCTATGGAGTCAGGATACTCAAGATATCGGAGCTGTTTGGCAGAGTTCTGATACGATCCTCACCAAAATTTCATGTCAAAAAATATTTTTGATGAGATTTGGGTGATTTCCATGCTTAAATGTGTCCTTGCTCTCTTTCACCATACCAAGGTTCCAAGTCAAGGAAAGGTTCTAATATTGTGATAGCTTCCATATTCAACTATGTTGAGGTTACAATGGTTTCACCATTTCCTACACCATAGCTTCTGATTGGAAATCCCTAAGTGTATTGTAACATTGATCAAAATTATAAATAAAGAAAACATTCTTTTGTTGATAGCTATCATGCAATGTCTAGGTATGATTATAGCCATTTAACCTAGAATTTTAATAATTAACATGTTGCTAATATAAGTTTAACAATCATAGCTCAAGTGAGCAACCAATAAATTTGAACCAACCTATGGTTCTTCTTGCCCATATCTTTTGCTAACCTAGATCTAACTAGAATCTATTAGTTAGCCTGGGCTCTGATACCAACTGTAACAACCCCAATTGTTACTACTCATCCACTTTAATTATTTTTTTGTTCATATATATATATTTATCTTCCAAGGAGTAGGGGACATAATCATGATCTAAGACAGAATTATTCCAAGAGGACTGTAAGTTAACAAGGCAACAATTATCAAGAGCTATTAAGACTTGGTCAGAGTCACTCTTGAGTAGAAGTGACCAACTTCTACAAACCTTCATACCACACCGATGGTATGAATACATGCCTTGAAGATGGAGAACCACACCAATGGTTAACCATCATAGATGAAGTAACCACACCAATGGTTAATCATCAATCTTAGTTCCTACCCTCATCTCCATGATGGGGCCACTAAGATAAAAGAATCACTACATGTGATCAAACTTACACAAGCCTTGGAATAATCATCTTAAGCGTGATTATCTTCCCTTATCCCTCATAATATTTATTTGATCATCTTTTCATTTAAGGCATCCCTTTGGTTATATATCTGATTTATTGAATCTTATTACCAGAAGGTATTTTTATCATCATCATGGGAGCACCTACTCCACATCTACATTCGAGCACCAACTCAGAATGTAAGGCTTTGCTTGAGCTACAACTCAAGCCTAAATTGCCATCTGTGGGCTCCAACCCACTCTGAGCTCCAACTCGGTTTATATCATATTAGTTATCCATTTACATATCATTACTTTAGTCTTTACTTATTTTAATATCTATAAGTGTTTGTATAGTCATTATCACCCCACAATTCCATTCACATTACCATTTTAATGAAGTACCATTAACATCTATTGAACCAATGCATCATATTCTTTAAGACTACATATCAATTATTCATTAAAACAACTTCTCATTGCAAAGTAAATAACTTGTGATAACCATTGAAGCAAAGCATATAATTTCATAGCATTATACAATAAATTAACTTCAGATTGGAAAGTAAACAACATTTAATAAGCATTATCACATTCATCTAAAAGTCTATTTTATCTATCTTTGCATGCTCATTACATCATAAACAAATAACATCTTAAATACCATCTCAAATATTCTAATTACCATATTTATAAATCATTTTATCCACAACATATTAAAAAGTATATGCAACATTCATATGAGTAATAAAGCAAACCACAAATTAGAGTGACACAATATTTATCCTGGGAACCCTCACGGGGAATAAACCCAACCTCCAAAATATGTCTTTCTCCTCTCATTCATAAACAAAGAATGTAATAATTACAATTTAGAAAGGCATCTCATGGATCCTTTCCTATATCATTTATACATATTCAAGAGATCAATTGGTCTCTTGATAAATCAAGATGTAAATAAGGAAACACCAATTTCCTTTCTCTAAGCCATATATGGAATTACTTAAGAATTTTACAAATTCTTACCTAGATACACAGGTCTATGAGTGATCATCGAATGCATATTAAGGATAATATTCATTAATTAGAAAAGAGGGGACCCCACACTTCCCTCGACAATCAATACTTTACTCAAGAAATAAAAGTCTCATACCTTTAATTCTGGAGAATAATTTCCTATTTAAAGCTAACTACCACTTCGATATGATTTATAATATTTACTTTCAACATATTTATATCTTATTTGAAAAATACTCATGTCTATACCCTTGGTTACCTTCATTATTTTCTAAATTCTCACTCATGGTAACACCCAATATCATATAAATTTAATCACTCCTCTACTAATTTAAAGGTCCTAGTTTTGTAAACAATTTTGGATGCTATGCATGTCAAAGAGGTAGATTAACAAGGTAGTATTATATTGGGGAAAATTTACTTTTAATCTACATGTGACCCCTATGGGTTTATTAAGAGGTACATCTACATTTCTCTTCTTGCCCAAAAATGTGAGGGAAATCCTCCAAGGGAGGTCCCAGGTTCAAATCTCCACCCTACCAAAAAGTTGAATTGGGTATCCAAAATCCAATTGATAATGTTGGTGCGGGTAGGGTCGGGTGCGACTCTTGGGTGACTTTGACGATGTAGAACCCCCTATTCATGGTCTCTCAGACCAAGGCAATCCCGCAAGGGGTTTTTTACTTTAAAAAAAAAAAGGTCCTAGTTTTGTAAACAATTTTGGATGCTATGCATGTCAAAGGGTAGATTAACAAGGTAGTATTATATTGGGGAAAATTTACTTTCAATCTACATGTGACCCCTATGGGTTTATTAAGAGGTACATCTACATTTCTCTTCTTGCCCAAAAATGAGATCTATGTTGGGTGAATTTTCCTATCAACATTGATCCCAAATATTAATTCAATTTTCATCCGAAATTGTTCTTTTAGGAAGTGTGTTTGTTTTCCCAAAGTTGTTATGAATTTTCTCTAGGATTGATATAACTCTATCGCCCTCAATAAAATTAGGTCTATATTGTTTTCCAAAGGAGCATAGATATTCTTACATGCTTCTTTACTCTCTCTCTCTATCTATATATATATATATATATATAGAGAGAGAGATTTATCCTATCTCGAGGCTCACTTCTTGTTTTAACTCCTTTATCTATTGAAAAGGGAAATGATTGAATCGGACCATGAGATCTTAAGGAGGTTTTTTTCTTCCTTCTAACAAATGATAAAGGTGCATCCTAACTACTACTTATTCAGTGACTAACTGTAGCATACTAAATCGTATTGTGCATCACCTCGTAAATAGAACCATGAGTTTGTATGTCCAAAGTTAGGGCCAAGCATCTCAGCTACAAATAGTTGCCCTAACTTAATGATAATATTCCACTTATCATAGTGTCACCCTCGAAGCATAGGAGACATTTTACAACCATCGAATGATGATCGAATAGGTAAGGGTACACTCTCTAGTTTGAGGTGTGATATATTTAGTAAAAATCCTTGATTTGTGGTCTCTCAGTCATCAAGCACAAGGAGGTTTTAGCATTGTGTTATTAACCTAAGCATAGTTGCACGTAGATCGACGTGCATCACTCACAAGTATGAATTTTGGGAAACATGCAGGGATCCTCTATTCTAGAATACCCTTAATAAAACCACTACCCACAATCTACGTAGCTAAATTACTTGAAATAAACCATACATTCAGCATGAAATGGACCACGTGTTGGTAGGATCCATTATTCATAAATAGATCTAAGGTTGGGTTTAATATTGAGCATAATGGCAACAAGCGTCTTTGTGTGAGATGAGTAACTATTGTATCCTAGCTAGACATGATGATTTTTCGGTTTGCTATCCAAAAATTTGTAACAAACATACTACCTAACATTACAAACATTAGACTATGACACGCTAACATTAATATGGTTGCTAGAAGGGTTCGCTTTCTGCTCGGTTCTCTTCCTAGCATGGAAGTTAAATCCATAGGTTAGGATCGACCTCTTTATCAAGGAAAATAGAGGTCCAATAAATTTCCACTTGCTTTACAAGCACCAAAGTTAGATGGGTTCAACTTAATTCTATGCAAAGGATAGTACTAGATGACATAGGGGTTTTGCGCTCCAATCTACTTTGGACACTCCATAGGTCTACGACTTCATGGGGATAGATGCAATTGAACAAAGAGGACCCTATTTTTTTATCATGGGGTTTCAATATGATATAAGCCCAATAGATAGAGGTCATAGAGTACTTTATTTTAGTCATAATCGATGGTCTAGATAACTAAACTAATGGTTAATACAATATTCTTTTAACACGATGATGAATATACCTTATCGGTGGTCAAATAGCCTAATAGGTGGTATAGAGTCTGTACATCATAATTTTTTTTCTTTTGTTCATAATCGATTGCTAAAATTTATAAGCACTTGGGTAAACTTTGTTTTATCACAGAGATATGTTGATTGGGTAATTTTTAGGGCTTATAGCAGAGATGAAAATTTGAGGCTTCAACATAGTGAAACTACATTGCGAATAAGGTATAAATCTCAATTTTTGTTGTCATTCCAAATGAGCAACGTCAACAGGTATAAAGTGAGAATAAGATCCTTTTAAAAAAAAGGGAACATTTCAACTCCTAATTAAAGTGAACCAAATGAGGTAACCACATGAAGCTTGAACATTCATAAAGCATAAGAGGTTTTTATCTCAGTTATGGAGCATAATCTATACTTAATAGAGCATGTGAAAAAAGCCTTACAAATATCCTTTTAATCTAGATTTATACTATCTTGGAGTCCAATTAGAAGAGTTCAAATTTGTTTTTCTTTTTTAATCACTACTCCCACAACAAAGTATGAACAATCTAAATACCATCCATTAATGCACATTCAAGTAAACTAGAAGTGGAAAGTTCCCACCTGGATATTCCTGCAAGGTATTGAACTTGATTGTGAATCCTCTACCAACCCTTTTCTCTTCCTTATCTGGATTAGCCTCCTCCCATCTCATGTTCTCTAAGATCCAAGACTTCCTCCCTAGTTGATTATTCTTTCCCTTTCCTTAGTCTCCTTTTTAATGGATATTCTTTTCTCTCCCCCACTAACCGAATAGTGGGTTTTTTTTTTTTTTAATTAAAAGATGCCTTGGCCAAATAAGACATATCATGCCATGTGAAAAATAATTCAAAAAGTAGAAGAGGATCCAAATAAAGATAAGGTAGGTGGTCTTGTTTTGTTTTATGCCCCAAATGGTCCACATACTACAAATTCATTCCTAATTTAAAAAATAGAGGAGATAATCTCTTTTTTTTCTCCACCAACCATATTAGGCCATGGGATGAATAAGATAAACCTAAAACATTAAATAATATTAGTGCCTAGTTTGGTCCAATAAAAATTAGACATTTAATTGTATTCAAAATTGAATGTAATTTTTTTTGGTACTATTAATAAAATGAAGGGTTTTAAAAGGTATCCCATAACCTTTTACAATAATACCCAAAGGAGAACTACACCAAACAATCAAACAGTTGTACAACCACTCCAACAAGAGCACTACAAAGGGCAAACACCATGCATCCACTTCCAAAGGAGCACTACAGTCTTATAGCACATGGCTTACAACAGCTCCAACGAGAGCAAAACGAAAGATCTAAAATAGAGAGAAACCACTACATAAGCAAGTGTGTCTCACTCCATCTTGAAAATCCACTTTAGTAAACCCAAAAAACCAACGGAGAAGGGAGTATTGAACAAGCTGAAAAAGCTTACAGCAAGGAATGAAAAGTACACCAACATAGTGTACCAAAAACATTTTGAATTTGAAATAAAATCACGTGCCCAAAGTGGATGCTTCAAATTCAAACCCTGAACAATCCCCTGATAAGCAATAATGACATCTACAATAATATAAAATATCCTCAGGGAATATTTAATAAAAAACTACTCTGGGATCTAAAAACCACCTGAAGAAAACTAGAATTCGAGAAATAGGAAACCTTGAAGCACCAGGGAACACATAAGCACTGTAGGAGGCAGAGCACCCGCGACATCTCAAGCACCCTTGGAAGGGGCAATTTTAAAGGTATCCAAACCGAGTTGCCTACTGCTATGCCTCAAATTTAAAAAATTCTTCAAATCAAAGCCAGGAAGGGCCCCAATAGCTGATGTAGAATTGAACTCACTCTTCTTAGGCCTTTCCACTTTTTTTTTACCACTTGGGGTAATACAATATTGGCTCCTAGTTTTAGGGCCAGGTGATCCTCTCTCCATGAAGAGTTTAGGAGAACCAATAGGGCTAACAAAACCATCCATAGGGGATGCCATTACCTCTTTAGGAGAATATGCTTTATAATCCACTTTGGGATATGAAATCTCTATATCATAAGCCTCAATAACCCCTCAATCCCAACCAACTCAAGGCCTTCAAATTAATTCTTAAAAGGAACAATGTTTCCTTTATTTTTGGGCTCTAAAATCCATACACCTTCTAGATTACTTTGGAGTAGAGACCCCAGGGCCTCGGAAGTCGACTTAGAATTATTCCTAGGGAAACACTAGAAGTCCCACCAACAACACTCAGATTTAGTTGAGAGGAAAGAATATATTTGTCCTTGGAAGCACGATGAGGCCTTTTGTGCCATATCTTCTTAGTCGAGGTCCTCTACTCATTCACCACCTCATGATTCAGTGTTTACAACTCCTAGTTAACAGAAGGCTTCCCAGGATTCTTTTGAGGGAACAGATTCTGATGGTGTCCCACAAACCTAGCAAGTCTAAGGCCTATTTTCATAAACCACTGATTGAAATTAATTGCCAATGTGCAAAACAAGTTGAAGATATTTTTCAATATCCACCATAATGCACATTCTTACAAACTACCTTCAGGAGAACGAAAGAGAGACCTTATCAAAAGATATGAAGTCCCCAATCACCAATGTCATAACTCGAAAGATACTTTCATGCCATAAATAAATAGGTAATTTAGGCAGATGAACCCATATCCGTACCAAGTTAACTCTTTGCAATACCATATTGAAATCAGGACCCCAACATCTAAGAAAAATACCATGATTACCAAAATCAAGGACTACCCTCAAATATTTTCCTCGAGTCATCTTCACAAGAGAGCCTGGTAAGGAAGAAAATGCAAGGGAGCATAGCTATTTCTAGATATCCCTTTGTATGTCACTTGGATAGCATTCATCATTTGAGAGAATTCAACTCTGGCCTCCCACCCACCAAATTTTCCTCCAGATCCCAAGATCCCTGACTCAGAAGAGATTTGACCGTGAAATTAGGGATACGGATCTGAAAGGATTGCACATCAAATTCACAAGGAGGAAACTCCTCCCAAATATCAAAACCTGACACCACCTAGGTATAGGAAAAATTAGGGTAAGGACACCCCTTACCAACCAGCCCAGACTAAATCCTACTAGGGTCCCACATAGCGCAAGATCCCACAACATTAAACTTACCAAACCAAAATGGATCATCCAAATCTATATCTATCACCTCCAACTCCACTCCACCCTCCATCAAACCAGGGTACCACATCTCCAGACCCTGACCACTCAAAATATTATATTTTGAGTAAAATTGAGTGCAATTTACCTAATTAACCATGATTTAATTAAGTTTCATAATAATTACTTTTCTTCTAAAACCCTTCAAATCCCTTAATTGGAATTTGTAATATTATTTAGGGTCTATGACCCCTTTTATTGGGCACTAATTGATCCATATGATCAATTAATATCTTCTTGACAAGGTTTGATGGGGATGGGTCATGACACATTGTTAGTAGCTAGTTTGACAGTGTGAAAAATACCTAGTCTAGTAGTTGGAATAATCGGTTGGTCGTAGTTCCTCAAAAAATACAAAATAACCAAAACTTGTCATTTTATGGTATAGACCATTATTATACTCTTTTCAAGATTATTATTTTTGTATATAACAACCATGTTCCTTTTTGGGGATCCCAAGTTCAGTATTTTGTGGTATATTCCATTTTGATCTTCTTTTAGAGCTAATTGTTTTGGTATTATAACATCCATACACGTTTTTGGAGATCCCAAAGTGCTCAAAATAGTCAAAGGAACTAGAGCTACACAAGATTTAGATATATTTAGTGAACAAGTGAGATGCTTGGAAGAGCAAAAATAGGCATTCCAATTGTGAATGTCCAAATTAGACAAATTGGATATATTAGATGACATTGAGAGTATATAGTAGACCTAGATGCAACATATGACACATTAGAAAGACCAACGAGGAGTCAAGTAAGTAGTTCTAATGGAAGAGCTTGAAATGCCTTACCCAATAATACAAATAATAATATTCGTAAGCTACATTTTCCTAAATTTAAAGGTGAGCACCCAACTAGTTGGTTGTATAGAAATGAACAATATTTTTCTCTTCATTCCATTCCTCTTAATAAAAAGCTCACAATAATATCCTTCAATCTAGAGCATGAAGTAATTAAATGGTACCAATGGGTGGAGAATATGCACCTACATCTTACTTGGGATGAATTTGAAATAGATTTAATCATCTGATTTAGACCTAGTGAATATAAGCATTTCATATGAACCCTCACCAAATTAAAGCAAATAATAACCATTTGTGAATATTAAACTTAATTTTAAAATCGGTAAAATCAATCTAGGGGATTGAGTGTAGATTTTTTTGAAGCTATTTTATTAGTGGATTAAAGGAGTATATTTATGCTAAAGTAAAAATATTTGAGCCCCATGATGGCAACAATTGGTTTAGCTAGGTTGGATGAAGATAGATTTGTTATGCAAAGACATGCCTTCAAACTAACAAAAGTTAGAATAGCACTTCCATCCTAGACTACATTAAACCCAATCAACAAATTTCCTCTAATAAAATGTCTTACATGAGAAGAAATAGATGTCCATTGGGCACAAGGGTTGTGTTACAATTGTGATGATAAATAATCCCTAAGACACAAGTGCATGCAACAAAAACTATATTTACTTGATATGGGTTAACCTTCCATTATGGAATCCCATTATGAAAAGGATCCTAGAGAAGAGGATCAATCAACAAAATTTGAATTGACAGAAGATCAAAAACCAAAGATTTTAGTACATTCTCTAGTAGGTATTACTACTCCACTAATCATGAAAGTGATGGGGCACTTCAAGGATCAACAACTCATAATACTCATCAATTTTGGTAGTACACACAATTTTATTGATCCTCAAGAAGCCAAAAGAGCAAATTGTTATATTTACTCATATAATTATTTTAAAGTTATGGTAGCTAATGGGTAAACCCTACCATACAAGGGTAAATGTAGAAATTTAAAGGTATAGATGGGTGAATACAATATCAAGGAAGACATGTTTACCTTTCCTTTGGGAGGCTATGATATTATGTTGGGAACATAGTGGCTTCCTACTTTTTCCCTAATAGTCTAGGACTTTTTTGAACTTTGGATGCAATTCACTCAATAGGGGAAGCAATACACTCTTTTTGGGATGACCAAAAGATTCACCCAGCTTATCAGTTCCCATTGCATGGAGAAAATTTTAAAGAAATCATCTCAAAGAGTAGTGGCACAACTATTTGCAATATAAGCCCCAACTACCAATGAAATAGTTTAGTCAACTAAATTATAAGAAATTATGGATAAGCATACATCTATATTTGTAGAATACCATGGGTTACCACCATAATGCATACATGATCATGCTATCCAACTCATCCCAAAGAGCATAGCACCCAATATTTGCACCTACAAATAGTCATATGTATAAAAGATAAAAATTGAAAATATGGTTCAAGAATTGTTAGCAATAGGGGTCATACAACCAAGTGGTGGACCATATTCATATCTTGTATTGTTGGTACATAAAAGTATGGGTCTTGGGAGTGATGCATGGATTTTCTCAAACTCAATAAAATTATGATCAAGGATAAATTTCCCATTCCAACTATTATTGAGTTGGTGGATGAGCTTCATGGTGCTTGTTTTTTCTCCAAGTTGGATCTGCATTCAAGATATCATTAGATAAGATTGAGGGAAGAAGATATTATCAAGACAATATTTAGGACTCATGTGCGCTGCTATGAATTCCTTGTCATGCCCTTTGGTCTTACTAAAATGACTTCGACTTTTTAGAGTCTCACAAATACAATTTTTTTGCCCTTCTTGCACAAATTTATTTTGGATCCAAATTTAAGGTTACACATGATAATAATATTTGTAGACTTTATAACTCTTGCTCAATAATCAATTATGTATAAAATGGTCTAAATTTTCTTTTGACATGTAGGAAGTGGAGTACCTAAACCACATAATTTCAAGCTATGGAGTTAAGGTAGATTCAAAAAATATGAAGTCCATTCAATAATGGTCCAAGCTACACACTCTTAAAGGTCTCCAAGGTTTCCTAGGCCTCATTGACTACTATAATAAATTTATTTGTGTTTATGACAAGATTACATCTCTTTTTACAGCAATGTTGAGAAAAAACTCATTTATATGGTCAAAACCAATTGAACATGCCTTCTTGAACCTAAACTAAACTATGTTATTCACTTCCTTGTGGTTAAAAGTGATGCTTTAGGAAGTGGAATTGGTGTTGTGCTTACACAAGGACAATCATTGGCTTTCACTAGCAAGGCATTATCAGGCAAAAACCTAGGCAAATAAATCTATGAAAATAAAATGATGGCAATCTTACATGTCATCAACTACTAGATGCCTTACCTTATTGGGTGACATTTTTCAATCAAGACAAAGTTGAAACAAATAATCCAATTTAGAGATTATATTATAAATTCACCTAAGTATAAATGTGAATAATAAAATTAGGCATCTAGGATTAAATATAAATTAAATAGATAAGTATTTAATTTATATTTAATATACCTAGGTTAGACTAATATATATTAAGGTATATAAATAAAATAAATATATATATATTTATTTTATTCTAGTCAACTCAAGGTCAAAAGTGACATGGCATGAGACTTGAGTGTGGTGGCATGTGTGGGGCACATAATGGCATGTGGCATGAGTGGTGGCATGTGACATAGGTTTAGTGGCACACACAAAGGTTTGGATGAGGACATGTGGCCTCAACTTTGAAATGTGGTATAGAGGTGGAGTTTCATGAGATACTTGTCTTATAGACTCCACGACATATATCTTTCAATAGGAGGATAGCCCAAATTATATTTTTGGGCTAACTCTTTACTTCTGAGCTCTTGATCATTGTGTCTTTTGTGAATTTTTCTTGTGTTGATTATGAGAAAAGGGCTTGTATATTATTTTATTTAAAATAATACAAGGAAGTGGAGGTACATTTTGGCCATGTTTTCCCTTCATTGGGTTTCCACATAAAATTGGTGTGTCTTATGTGATTTGTTCATCTTGAACTTATCTTCAATTAATTTTAATCTAATATTCCTATTTTTGTTTATTAAGGTTTTTTAACCCCTTCTTCTGGTATTAGAGCTTAGGGTTAATTCTTAGGGATTATTTTTGCTTCTTTTCAGGGTGTACAAATTGCACAAATTTTTTATTAAAAATTAATAATATTTTTCCTTTGGAATTTTTTGAAAATTAGTTCATTGGAACCGACTTGATTTTTGCATCCTCTGTCCTTAAATGCACCATTTCAATTTTTGACGTTTATGGGGTCAAAATTATCAAAAAGCGGCAATTGCCTAATTTTATTTTATTTTCTTAAAAAAAATAAATTTACTTTAAAAAAAAAAAAAAACTAACATCATTGTCTCCTCCATATCATTCTTTTGATATTGATTTTGTAGGTTTTAATGGTAGATTTCAAAAGTTATGAGCAAAAACATGATTCAGCCCTTTCAAACCCTAGCTATGTTTTTTAATTTTATATTTTTTTATACTGACTATTTTTAAAAAAATAATTGCAGATATTGAATAGGTTCATCAAGATCTATCCAATTAAATTTTCAAAAAATATTTATGATAACTTTTATTTTTTTTAATATATATTTATATATATCTTATAGCTAAGTGCATAGACTGAGCGAGCACAACTAGGATGGAGCACATCTAGGAGTGATGGAGTGCAACCAGGAGTGATCGAGTGCAAACAAGAGTGAGAAAATACAACCAAGATTGAGAGAGCACAGCCAAGATTGAGCATAGCCAGAATTGAGCGAGCACAGCGAGTAGTGAGCACAACCGTAGCCAAGAGTGAACACAATCAGGAGTGAGCACAATTGAAATTAAGTGCGAGCATAGCCAATAGTGAGCCAATGCATCCATGAGAACACAACCAAGAGTGAGCACAATCGAAAGAAAAATTTAGAGGATTCATTTGAAAAAAACCTAGGTAACATGGAAAGAAAGTCATTTGTGAAAGTCCTTACTGAAAGTATGAATGGCCAAGTTGGAAGTTTGGATGCCCTAGCTAGCAATAAGGGTAAGAGAGAATCTATGGCAAACCCAGTCCGGGTAGCAGATTCTACACCAGAAGTGATTATCAAAGATGAGATGATTGAGCATGATATAATGATTCTTAAAACTAGAGGGTTAATTTGTAAGTTTCATGGATATTGGCCAGGTTTTTCTGAGATTCAAAATTGGATTAAGTGGAAGTGGGGATTGAATTCAAATTACTCCATGAATTTTCTTTCAAAAGGATTTTTCCTCATTATTTTCTCTAGTTCAAAAATAAGGGATAAAATAATGGATGGAGGCCCATGGTTTAGGGGTAAAGATGCATTATACTTAAGACCTTGGAGTGAGAATTTTTCTATGGACACAGAAACTATTAAAAGGCTTCCGATATGGATTAGGCTTTTTGGACTTCCTTATCAACTCATCAATAAGGAGGTTTTGAAGAGTATTGGTAATACTCTAGGTGAATTCATCCAAGAGGGACCATCTACTAAGGAGAGAAGACATGTTGTATACACTCGAATATGTGTTTCCATGGATATTTCTAAACCTTTACCACAATCGATTAGGATTAAAATTGAATCAAGAGAATGGGATCAGCAGGTGGATTATGAAAACATTGCATTTCGATGTCGCAAATGTCATGAAACTGGGCACATGGCAAAATACTACAAAGTAAAAATGGAGGAAGAGATGGAATTTTTTGGGCATGAGGGTAATTTCAATTTGAAACAAGTAGACCATATCATAGGAGAAGCTAGGTCAAATCAAGGATTTTCCACTCCTAAGAAAGTGGCAAGAAAAATCCCTCTACATCATCAAATGGAAAAGGCAATTACAGTTCACTCGAATCAGCCATTAGAAGAAAAAAATGGTATGGAAGATGAGGAAGTACATTGCGCAAGTTCAAATATAGGAGCTCAAGGTGCGAAGGAAGAGGGGAAGGCAAATTTTAATACAAAGGAAAATGGGGAGATGAATCTTAAATCAAATAAGGAGAAGGAGGTCAAGCTTAATCCAGGTAAATCACCTTTACTATCCTCAAGTAGCTTAAAATCTTCTCCTTCCAATAAAAATGAAAGTAGTATGGAGTGTGTTCCTTGCACTTTAGGTTTTCAAGAGCAGTATATTAAAGAAAATATTATGGAGGATATCCAAGGAAATTTAGGGTTTTCAGGCCAACATAAGAAAGCGATGACTATGGAGGATCATCTTTGCAGTTTAGAGTTTTTAGGGCAACATAAAGAAGAAAATGCTAATGAGGCTATTCCTTGCACTTTCGGCTCTTTAAGGCAACATAAACCTTTAGAAGATAAGTCTCATTTTGAACAATATGAAAAAATGGAAGAGATTGATGAAGATGAGAGTGTTGGCAAGAATGGAAGAAGGAGAGGAAGGCCATCAAACCATGATCTAAGAGAAAAAGAAACTCAGAAGGATATTGATTTGGGAAGCCAAACAAAAATATCATAGGTGTTAACAAGAAGTGGGGCTAAGCCCACTAACAAAAATAAAAAGTATTGATGATGAAAATGATATCATGGAATATTAGGGGTATGAATAAAACCCCTAAAAAAGAGTTATTAAGGAATTAATAGGTTGTTATAGCCCTGAGTTTATTTTAATACAAGAAATAAAATTAAGCAATGAGGAATGTAAGGAGGCTTTTAAGAAGATTTGGAAGACAGGTGATTGTTTAGCAGTTTCTTCTACAGGAGCTTCAGGTGGTATTGCAATAATATGGGACAAATGCAAATGGGATGGAGAACTATTAGAAGCAAAAAGTAATTGGGTTGTTGGATTATTTTGTAGGAAAGAGGAAAACATCAAAGTTGGGGTTATAAATGTATATGCTCCAACTATAGTTACTCCACGTGAAAGATGTTGGAAGGACCTTAGTATATTTTTGTCAAATACAATGATGATTCATTGTGATCTATGGATTCTTGGGGGTGATTTTAATACTGTTATATCTCCTTTGGAAAAGAAGGGTGGCATTCTAGGATGGTCTAAATCAATGCAAGATTTTTCTTCATTTGTCAATTCAAATGACCTTTGGGATGTTAGTCCCTCAAGCTTTCAATACACATGGGATAACAGATGCATTGGAAAAAATCATATAGTAGAAAGACTAGATAGATTCTTGTTATCCAATAATTGGTTGCAAACAAAGTATACAATCTCTTCGGATATTTTATTACGAGCAGGATCAGATCACAAACCCATTCTTTTGACTTGTGAGTCACCTAACAATGGTCATCCAAAGCCATTTCACTTCCAGTCTATGTGGCTCCAAGACCCTGATTTTTTCCAGATGGTTATGTTATGGTGGGATGAATCAAAATTTGAAGGATCATGTATGTACAGGTTTGTTCAAAAGTTGAAACATGTAAAGGAGCAAATGAAGATATGGAATGTCAAATATTTTGGTAACATTTTTAAAGAAAAAAAAAATTGAATCCAAACTCCAAAATTTACAAGAGATAGTAGAAATTAATGGAATGGACCAAGATTCTTATGTGAAAGAAAAACAATTACTTTCTGATTATCATAATGCATTGAAAAATGAGTCATATTGGTTCCAAAAATCTAGAGAGAAATGGCTCAAGGAAGGAGATAGAAATACAAATTTTTTTCATGCTACAACAAAAACAAAATTTTATATTCATCATATCAAAAATATTATAACTCCAGATGGAAGAAATATTGAGGATGAAGAAGATATAAGGAAGGAAGCAATAAATTATTTCAAAAATATTTTGTCAGATTCTAGGCAAGATAAGGAGGCACAAGAAAAACTTCTACAAAATATTCCATCAATTATCACTCAGAGACAAAATGAAATCTTGAGGAAGAAGATATCTATGGAGGAGCTCCATGAAGCAGTTTTCTCTTTCCATCCTAACAAGGCACCTGGCCCCGATGGATTTCCTGCAATTTTCTTTCAAAATTTTTGGGATTTATTGAAGAGTGATATGTTAGATGCAGTGGAAGAGGCCCGAAAAAGGAAGGCTATAATAAGTGATATCAATGCTACTTTTATTACCTTGGTTCCCAAGAAGGGTGACACAAAATATTTTGATAATTTTCATCCAATAAGCCTTTGTAATATGATTTACAAGATCATTTCAAAAATTATGGCAAATAGGTTGAAGGGCATTCTAGGGTGTATTATCTCAGAGGAACAAGGTGGCTTTGTTCAGGGTAAACAAATTCTTGATGGTATAATTATTGCACAAGAGGCCATACATTCTCTTCATTCCATGAAAAAACTAGGTATGCTTTTGAAATTAGATATGAACAAAGCATATGATAGGGTTTCCTGGAATTTTTTACATGCTATTCTCAGAAAGTTTGGCTTTGATTATAGTTGGTGTGAGTGGATTAAATGTTGTTATAGCACTGCAAAATTTTCTATTTTGATCAATGGTTCTCTTGTTGGGTACTTCAAGTCATCTTGTGGACTTCATCAAGGTGATCCTCTTTCTCCTTATCTATTCATTATTCTGGCAGAAGCATTAGGGAGAGCATTTTCAAAGGCAAAAATGGAAGGAAAAATCAAGGGTATTCAAGTTGCAAAAAATGGTCCCTTTGAATCTCATCTCCAATTTGTTGATGATACTTTTCTTTTGGGTCATCCCTCAGTCAATGAGGCCATGGAGTTTAAATCAATATTGTCATGTTATGAGAAGGCTACTGGACAGTTGGTAAATACTTCAAAATCCAAGATTTTTTCATTAATACTGCCCTAGATTTACAACAAATTATTGTGAATATTTTGGGGTTTAAAATTGAAAAATTTCCATCAATCTACCTAGGTATTCCTTTGTCTGATAAAGGAAATAAAAAGGAGCTTTGGATCTCTTTTTTGGATAGAATGAAAGCTTGCTTGGCAGGTTGGAAAGGTAAGTTCTTAACCATGGAAGGAAGGCTACAACTCATAAAGACTACTTTGCAATCCATTCCTATTTATATGATGTCAGTTTCAAGACTACCAATAGGTATTGCATCAAAAATTGATAAAATTCAAAGAGAATTTCTATGGAAAGGTTGTGAGGAAAAATTTAGGTTTCCTCTTTGTAAGTGGGAAAGGGTTTGTAGAGGAAAGAATATTGGAGGAGTAAGCTTGTGGAATTGTAAACTTATGAATTTGGCATTAGGAGCAAAGCTTGGGTGGAGATTATTCAGAGATCAAGGAAAGAATTGGGTAAAAATATTACTTCAAAAATATATAGGTTCTCTTGATGCAATGAAATTGTTTAGAAAAATAACTCTACCCAAAGGATCATCAACATGGAACTTCATATCAGAGAGTTTGCAATTGATAAAGAAACATATTAGATGGTCAATCAATGAGGGGAGTTATGCAAATTTTTGGTCTGATGCTTGGTTGAAGCCTTATCCTCTCATCTCAGACTCAAAATGGAAACCATTGGCTCAAGTGTGCCTAGCATGTAAAGGTCCAAAGGTCAAATATTATATTATTATGAACAAAAACTCTAGATCATGGATTTCTTTTAGTGACCTGGTTGAAGGAGAGGAACAAAAAAAAATTGCAGATGAACTTCAAAATATGCTTCTAGAGTTTTATTTGCCAATTTTTACATGAAAATATGAGTTGGTTTGGAACTTATCAAAGGATGGTGGATACTCAATAAAGTTGGGATATGAGAATTTAGAACAATCAAAATTTCCTTCTCCCAAATATTTTCCTTGGAAGAATGTTTGGTCATTAGAGGCTCTCCCTAAGGCCTCAACATTTCTTTGGTTAGCAGTTCAAAGTAAGATTCTTTCAGGAGAGAGTCTACAAAGAAGAGGATATTATGGACCCTTCAGATGTGCCTTGTGTGAGAAGGATTTAGAAACATCAGACCATTTACTCCTTCATTATCCATTTGCTCACACCATTTGGGGTTACTTTTTAAAAAATATGAAATTATATTGGGTATCTCCATCAACATTGAAAGAGTTGATAAAATGTTGGATAAATTATTTCAAAGCTAAAGCATTATGTATTCTTTGGAGGATTGGCCCTACCATTATTTGTTGGAATTTATGGCTTGAAAGGAATAATATAATTTTTAATAATAAATATCAAAATCATGCCCAAGTTTGGAACCGTATCAGTGCCTCTCTTGCAGAATGTCTACAAATATGGTGCTCATCATGGGAAGTCTCAATTGTAGAAAAATAAGTGCTAATAATTTGGCTATAGGATTTGAACATACATGGAAGAGTCATCTGTGACAACGGAATTAAAACAAAGGATCTACTTCGATCTATGGTAAAATGGAAATGTCCAAAAATTGGGTTTATCAAAATTAATTTTGATGGTGCTTCTAAAGGAAATCCAGGAAAAGTTGGTGGAGGTGGTGTTTTTAGAAATAGTGAAGGCAAAATTCTCCTCACTTATTCAGAATCATATGGAACTTCAACTAACAACTATGCAGAGGCTAGGGCACTTCTTACTGGGATTAAAATTGCAGCAAAAAAGGATGGAAATATATCTCAATTGAGGGGGACTCACAAATTATCATCAATGCTATTAACAAAAATGGATGTGGAGACTGGATAAAAAATAATATTATTGTTGATGTTCATCATCTATTACTAGAGGCAATCTCCTAGTAGTGTGAGCATATTTATAGAGAAGGAAATCGAGTAGCAGATAAATTAGCGAATTATGGTGTTGATCTACATCCCCATGAAATTCAAATTTTAGAAGACAATTGGCCAAGTGAGATTTTATGTCTTAATCAAAATGATGTCAAGGAGTTGATTGTGGAAACATAGCACTTTGAGAAAGTTGAAGAATATATTTAAGAGAAAAAAGAAAAGAAAAAATAGTGATAAAAATGTTTGCTACAACAAATGTAATATTCTGGTATTTTGATGGGAGTGGCCCCCAATAGAAGCCACATATAACCTATTCAAAAAAAAAAAAATTTTTTTTGGCACAAATCTTGAGGTCATACAACAAGGACCTATACGATCCAATTTAGTATAAAATATCTGCTAAAATCTGTCTTTACATTTTTTAATTTTTTATTTCAGCTTTTTAAAATAAAAATTTGATTTGTTTTAGAAAAAAATCATTGTTTAAAAAAGAAAAAAATCAATTTTTATTTAAAAAAAAAACCAAAATCTTTTAAATATTAAAAAAAAAAAAGGAATTATAGCACTCTATCATAACCCATATCTATTATTTAAAATATTATTTAATAGTAGATCTACTTTCATATTCCGTTGGTATTTAAAAAATTTAAAAATTAAAAATTAAATTGCAATTTTTTTTGTTCTTAAAAGACATTTTTTTAGGCAATAAATTCCCATTAAAATTGTGTGTAATTTTAATTTTTAAATCTAAGGGAAGTTTTTATTTTTTTTGTTCCTTTAAAGGTACTTTGTGTGCATTTAAATTTCATCTTTATCATGGCCTCTAATGATATTGTTAGCTTTGTCCCTAAGCATATTCTTGAAGGGACAAACTATGGTATTTGGGAGCCTAGGATGAGGGTTGAATACCAAGCGAGGCAACTTTGGAAGATTGTAAACAAGGAGGAGCCACAATCCCAAAATGGAAGAGCACTTGAATCTTGGAATGTAAAAAATCAACAAGCCCTTTCTATGTTATTTAGGGTTGTAAGTGATGACATATTAGTGCATATTTCTAACTTTCCTTTTGTATATGAAGCACAGGATGAGTTAAAAACCATGTTCACAGCGTCAAACATGGGTAGAAAATTTTCTCTTCTTTCAAAATTGTTTAATACAAAAATATCATGTGAAGAATATGTTGTAATATACCTAGCTAAAATGAGGGAAATTAGGACACAACTACTTGCATGTAGTTGTGAATGGGTGAATGAAAAGCTCTTATGTTTCATTGTACTTAGAAATCTCATTGAAAATTTTAAGGACTTTGTAAATGTCCTTAATACAAGATTTGATCAAGAAGACAATCTACCTACACTAGCGGAGCTTTCCAACCTACTTGTTCAACATAAAGAAACCATCAAGCTACAAGAATGTACAAAGGTAAGTGAAGGTAAGGATCCTAACTCTACTTCGATTGCCTTGAATGTTCATAAAGGTTATAAACATAGGAAGTGGAACAAACTTAATAATTTTAAAGGTAAGAATCAAACTAGTTTTTCAAAACCTAAGTTTGAGAAGAAATCGAAGATCAATAATCCTAAATTTAATGGTAATTGTAACTTTTATGGCATTTTTTGCCACAAAGAAAATGATTGTTACAAAAGAAAGCAACCTCTAAAAATATAAAAATTAAGAATAGAGGTAAGCAAACTAATAATGTTGCTTTAGTTCATACATTGACTTCCATTTATGATAAAATAGACCATAATTCTTAGATTATTGATTCAGGATGCACTAATCATATGTCTAATTCTAAGTCATTTTTTACTTCATTAAACTTAGATTACAATTATGTAGTTACTATTGGAGACAATTCCCAAATTATTCAAGGAATTGGCAATGTAAAGATAGGTAAAAATATATAATGATGTTTTATTTCTTCCTAATATTGCAACTAACTTACTTTCTATAAGGCAGTTAGCTTCTCAAGGAAGAAGGCATCGTAAAAAATAATATGGGAGAGATTGTTGGAGAAAGTGTGTTTTCCAACAATTTGTATGTATTCTCTCCACATAACATTTCAAGAAAACATTGCCTTGTTATGTATGTTGACAATAATTTTAAATTTTGGCATAATATATTAGTACATCTAAACTATAGAAGTATGATTGAATGTTTAACAAAAATATGGTAATTGGTCTTCCTTAAATTGAAGCTAATGGAGGACTTTGTGAGGCTTGCATTTTATCCAAGAAACCTAGGACTAATTTTGTGGAAACAATCTTCCTATATATTTCAATTAGTCCATTACGATATTATGCATCAATTTCAAATTAAATAATTAGGTAGATGTTTATATTCTTTAACTTTTATTGATGATTATTCAAGATACACTTGGATTTAGTTTTTGAAAAACAAGTCTCAAGTATTTGAATATTTCAAAAAATTTAAGGCACTTGTTGAAAATGAAACCTCCTCTTCCATAAAAGTCTTAAGGACTAAGAATGGAGGAGAGTATGTGAGTAATGATTTTAACTCTTTTTGTCTTGAAATGGGCATTTTAAGAAAATTACATGCCCATATTCACCCCAACAAAATGGGGTTGCTGAGAGGAAAAATAGGTCCATTGCAAATATGGCAAGGACTTTCCTCCAAAATTTATCTAATTTCTTATGGGCTAAATTTTGTTTTACTTTTGTATATTTGCTTAATAGGTTTACCACTAAGGCACTAAATGGAGTAACTCCATTGAGGCTTGGTTTCAAAGGAAACCATCAATTAAGCATTTGAGAGTAATTGGGTGCATTGCTTATGCACATCATAATAATTCAAATGAATTGGAAAATTAGATGATAGATCTTTGAAATATGTATTATTAGATTATGATAATCAATCCAAAGGATATATATTATATAACCCTAATAATAATACTATATTTGTGAATAGGAATGTTATATTTGATGAGTCTACTTTATATAAATCTTGTTCTTTTAGCATTGATGAAAATTCTCCCTTAGAAAATTGAACTAAAATACCAAAATGGTTAGATAAAAAAACCAAAGACTCTCCATTTGGTTAAATGTACAAATATAGAACTAGAAGCAAAACATCAAGTATAACCTTAATGGCTAAAATTCAAAATTTGAATGAACTCAAACCTATAATCAACCTAAAAATGATCCAAATTGGATCAAAGCTATGGAACAAGAATTCAATTCTCTTATCAAAAATGATACCTGGGATTTAGTCCCAAGGCCTTCTAATAGGAATGTAATAGGTTGTAAATGGGTATTTAGACTTAAGTTAAATTCTTTAGGAGAAGTTGAAAAACATAAGGCCAGATTAGTAGCAAAAGGTTTCTCACACAAGTATGGAGTAGATTATGAGAAAACTTTCACTCCAGTTGCTAAGATGCCTATAATTAGATTAATAATAGCATTAGCTACTACTATTATCAATTAGATGTAAAGAGTTCATTTCTTAATGGTAACTTAGATGTTGAGATTTATATGGAGCAATCTTAAGGCTTTGAGAACCTATAAAAACCAAATCATGTTTGTAGAATAAATAAATACTTATATGGACTTAAGCAAGCTCCAAGAGCTTGGTATGATAAGGTTTCCAACTTTTTTTCTTCAATTGGTTTTAATAAGTATTATTCTAATCCAAATTTGTACATTTCTAGGAAAAATAATAGCATTACTATCATTGTTTTATGTAGATGATTTACTTTTAATAGGAAATAATGAATGCATGATTGAAATATATAAAAAGCAATTACTAAATAGATTTGAAATGATTGACATGGTATTGCATTACTATTTAGGCTTGCAAATCTACCAACAATCCCATAAGATTATGAATTCTAAATCTAAGTATATATTGGAAATCTTGCAAAGGTTTAAAATTAAAAATTGCAAATGTGTTTTTACTCATATGGTTTCTAACAAATATGAAATTAATAAAGACTCTAAGATTGTAGATAAAACTGAATACAAGCAACTTATAGGTAGTTTACTCTATCTTACTATTTCTAGGCCTGATATTGCTTATGTTGTTAATGTAATGGCTAGATTTATGCATAAGCCTTATGATGTTCATCTTAATGTTGTTTACAAAATACTTAAATATCTAAGTGGAACTATTAATTTAGCTTTGGAATATTTAAGTAATTCTCATGTAAATTTGTTTGGCTATTGTGATAGTGACTATGCTATGGATAGTGTTGAAAGAAAATCCATAAGTGGATATTGTTTCTCCTTGGGATCAGGTGTGATCTCTTGGTGTAGTAATAAACAACCAACTATAGCACTCTCCTAAACTGATGCTGAGTATAGAAGCGCTACTCTAGCATGTCAAGAATCCATTTGTCTTCAAAGAGTACTAATAGAAATTGGATTTAACAACAATAAATCTATCACAATATTTTTTGATAACCAAACTTCAATAGCTTTAGAAAAGAATCTTTTTATGCATCAAAGGACAAAACACATTGATATTCAAGCACATTTCATTAGGGAGAATATATTAGATGGGAAAACCAAACTAATATATTGCCCCACAAATGAGAACATTTCTAATATTTTCACAAAACCATTAGTAGAATCTAAATTTTCTTACCTTAGAAGTAAACTAGGCCTAAAATAATTACCCTCAAGGGGGAGTATTGCATAATATTATGTGATGTCAATTCTTTTATTCTTCTAAGTCTTTTAAATGTTTTTTTGAATTCCATGGATGCTCTTTTTTCCATTTTGATGGAATATGTATGCCATGTTGATGGAATATATATATGCCACTTATTATTGATGTTTTTCCATGTTGATGGAAACCTTATTTACATGCCATATTTTTTATATATGATTACTAACTCTATATCATATTTTTTTGTAGATCCATGTTGATGGATGGTGCCTTGTCTATTGCCACACAACTTGGAGTCTCTACTATGCCATTGTTGAAGAAGTATTTTCCAAAATGTATGCTCCTTTATAAAATGGTTCTTTGAAACCTCACCTCTTGTAAAATTGTATTATAACCCCAAAATTAGATTAAGGGCGAGTGTTGGAACAAAAAATCTAATTTAGGGTTTATATTGTAAATTCACCTAAGTATAAAGGTGAATAATAAAATTGGGCATCTAGGCTTAAATATAAATTAAAAATATAAGTATTTAATTTATATTTAATATTATTGTATGAGAAATATCATCCTAATATGATGGCCTTATCAGTAAAAAAATAGATCTTCACCATTTCATATTTAAAAGGTCAATAAAATAGAGTTTTGATCTATAATTTATAAACACATTATGATATGATATATACCTTCATGAAATTTAGATCAATATTATTAAAATGATAAATTTATATTGTCTACATAATTATCCACTAGTTTTTGTTAAGGTTAATTTCTCCAAATTACCACATGGATCAAATTGTCTCTTATATCCTTTTGAGCAAGAAACTTTGTAGAGACCTATTCTAGTGACTCTTGGCCATGTTTGTAGCAGAAAATAAAATTAATAAAAAATTATGAACTCGATTTAAAATAAAATTTAAAAGCAAACTAATTGAAAATGTGTAAATTTTGTTTTTTATTAAAAATAAAGGGAGTATTGTAAAATGTTATAAGCACTAAGTTAGAACCATCTATCAGGGTGTGGCACTAGAGTCGCAATATGTTTATATATGTAAAAATAAATTTCAAGCTAAGGATTCTAAGGTAATGCTAAGAGTGATGTTGTTGTCCTAAAATATACCAATGGTGGTGCTTATGTTGTGGCAATGGGTCTGCTTCTATATTTATTTATCTTTATTTAATATTGGTGTTTCTATAGATATGGGGGACTTATGTTGATGTTGGTTCTTGAATATCAACCAATAATGATCGAATATAAAAACACTTATGTTAATGTGAATGTCCATTACTTTTATGGTACTTACTTGTCCTTTTCTTCTATGATTTTTTATCTAAAATAATATTCTATGGTGTTGGATTTCCTAGCTATTTCTATTAAAATTGATCCTTGGTATATAACTTATTATTTATTGTGCTATTACAGTAGTCATTTTTTTTTTAAGACAATGGATAAAATCATTTATTTCTTTCCTTCTTGTTTGAACTTCTATTCAATCTTAGTTGCATACATATAGGCCTCTTCTAGTATCTTGAAATCTAAGAATTTCCTTTCAACTTAGATGTAACAATGTAAGCCATAGCAATCTTTGAGGATTTTGTGTCTTTCACCAATGATATCAAGTTTTGCAATCAAGACTTATTGTTGTATTCCTACCCAAACTTTTCTCATCCATTTTTTCATCATTATCACCTGATGTTCTTGTTATCTTAATTTGGCATGGGATAATAATGTAATTTAATGAAATTAACAAAATGTGTCTATTTACTCTTATTTTTTTCTTATTGATCCACCTTTGTTTTCCTTAGATTTATAATAAAATGTACTTCTCATAATTTTAAATAGGTGAAATATATTTTGAAGGTACAAATATGATTTTCTCATTAATGAAAAAATAATCATATAGAAATATGATCCTAATTGAACAAAAGCCTTCTTTACTACATTTACATGAATATATTTCCCTCAAAGATTATCAAAATTTATGTGTCTTAAAAGGTGTTAAGACTACAAAGGATCTATATTTTTAATAAGCTCAAGTTGTATAATTTAAAGAATTTACATGAAATAATGTATGATTCCTTTACTTCTCATGTGTTTCACCAACACTCGTAAAAAAGCATAGAAGATTTTAATTCATTATCTTCATGGGGATCCTTCTAAATAATAATGGTAATACGAATCCATGTGTGTCTCAAGGTGATATCTCCTACAACTCTAGTCCTTTGAAAATTCATGTAACAAAAGAAATATTACTTTGATACCACTAGTCCAAATTTGTAGGAAAATTTAACAACATATCATGTAAAATTAATAGAGTGAGATTAACAACATAGTATGGAAACATTCAATATGCAAAAGGAAAAATATTAATTAATTAAGACTACTAAAAATTTGCATAGAAATCTTAAATGTGGATCATGGAAAAGAGAAATATTATACACTATATTCTATAGGTGAACATGTTTTTGTACAAATATCTATAGTAATTGAACATGGTTAGATGATTAAGAGCTTATGTGCATAGGTTTGATTTCAAGTTACAAAAATGAGATAGACTACAAAAGGTGGAGTTAGTGAGATTTGAGGACATCTATAATAATTGCTTGTGGTAGAATTGTAAGGATATTTGCAAAGTACTAGTAAATTTTATTTCTAGCTAAATATTCACGCCACTTGTGAGGGAAGAACCACCCTCAATCGTATACATAACATTCTTGGGTGCATACATAATTATGGTTACGAAATTTCCTTTTTACTATAGATCAAAGAAAAACCATTGTTTTAAAATCATTGTTACAAATGAACCTTTCATGCACATCCAAATCATGTAACCAATAGGCTAGCATATATTTTTCTACTCTTGAGACTTGACATGATGAGCACCATGTTTATAAAAAAAAATGGAAGAAAGGTAATAATACAATTCCAAACATTAGCATGATTTTAAATTTTATTTTTAAATTTTCTAATTTATCCTTTCAATCTATAAATTCCAACAAATAATGATAGGACCAAAACTTCATACAAACACATAATGTTTTAGCTTTAAAATTATTAATCTAATATTTCATCAACTCTTTTAAGTTTTATGGAACCACCTAGTATATTCTCATATTTTTTAAAAGGTGGATCCAGATGGTGTAAGCCAAGGTACAATGAAGAAGGAAATAATCTAATATTTCTAAGTCCTCACAAAAGGTACACCTAAACGTTTTATGATATCTCCTTCTTTGCAAATTATCACCTTTAAGGATGTTGCTTTGAATTGCTAACCAAAGGAATATTGAGGCCTTAAAGAGGCCCTCAAGTGACCAAACATTGTTCCAAGGGAAATCTTCTGGGATAGAAAATTTTGATAGATCTAATATCCCAAATTGACCGAGTGTCCACCATCATTTAAATAATTTGAAATCAACTCATCCTTATAAATAAGAATGGCAAATAGATTTCTTGAAGCATCCTTTGAAGCTCATCTAAATTTTATTTTCAAAGTCCTTTCCTTCGATAAATTTGCTAATAGAATTCCATGATATGGGGTTTTTCTCACATTGATATAACTTTTTACCTTCAAATATTTATAAGCTGATCATGCTTGAGCTCGTCGTTGTTATTTTTGAATTTGAAATAAGAGGATAACACTTCAACCAAGTATTACACCAAGAATTTTTATAAACCCCTCATTATTTAACCCTCTAAGTATGTTTCTTGATTAATTAAAAACTATTTTATATGAAGTCCCATGTTGTCAAGCCTCTATTTTTTAAACAATTTTATTGCATCAATAAAATCTATATATGTTTGAAGTGATGTTTTTACCCAACTCTTTCCTTTATCTTTAAATAATCTCAAACCAATTTTTTCCCCTAATGTAAACAAGTCTACAATTTTGCAAGGATGTCCCTTCAATACTCTTTTCTTTGTAAACTTTATACTACATACAAAGGGAAAACCTAATTTTTTTGTCAAGTTCTTTTTAGATAAAATATATCTAAATTTTATTGAATTTGGATGTTATACCTTTTAGAAAACTTAAAAATAACATCATATATGATGAGGACATCAACTAGCCTAGGTATTAGCTTAAGCATATTTTATTAGATCAATTTATGGCTTGTAATAATGCATGAGCCCATTGCTTGCATGAGATTTCATGTTGGCATATTGTTTTGGGTTGGTTAGCTTGTTAGCTCAAGATAGCTAAGTTGTAAATTGCCTATTGTCAGCTATCTAAAGTAAGTTAGCTATTAGTTGAAACTTACATTATCTTCTTCCAAATTCATTCTGATTTGGAAGAACAACTTTTAGTTATATTAGTGCTTATTTAAGCACCCTATTTGCAATGCCTAGACAACTTGATTTCTATATTTTCAATATTTTTGTCTAGATCTTATGAGACACATCACTGGTATTAGAACATGATTTTGTGGCTTTTGATTATTTTTTGCCTATATATTGATCATGGGTTGTTGCATTTATGCATAGTGTTTTGGAAACTACAGTTGAACAGGCAAAATTTGCATGAGTTGTTGTGTGGTACGTTCCAACAAAGAAGAAGGTTATCAGCTTTGGTGATGTCATTGATGTTGTGATAGATATATCCTATCTCTAACATCAAACCAGTTCTTCATTGACTAACCTTGTTCTTCATCGACTAACCTTACGATGAACATCTCAACAGTGCACCTTTTTGAAATGCTAACCTAAAGGAAATAGTGGGTCACTTTAGGTAGAGTCTTACGAACAACTCCACGAACAAGTCAAGTGGAAAACACCATTGCCTTTGAGTATGCAACCTAAATACATTGGCCAACTTCTGGTGACATCCATTTTGTTAAGAGGGATACGTCCACATCACTAGGTATTAACATACCTAAAATTATCCACTGTCACATTTGTGACAATGTAAAGGTGAGATGGTTGTTGTAGAGAATAAGAGGATGATTTCACCTAGGGTGGCCTATGAGCATCCCTGCATACATATTCTGGTTGGCACCTATGTCTAATTCGATACAAGAAAGTTAATCTAGGGAGAACATGAGCACCACATGGAAACACCCCATTCAGACAACCGAGAAGTAGACCCCCTAATACATGGTAAATAGCAAATTATGGAGGCTAAATTTAGTTTCCTTCACTAAACTTAAGCTCATAGTTTTGGTGAAATTCTTGATCATGGAGAGACAACAAAACCAAAATCCAATAAATACTTGGAATGACCTTATCGAAGCTTTGAATAATACCTTCTACCCACCTAATTACCAAAATGATCTCAAAATCAAATGGTATAGATTGAGACAAACTCATAATATGTCTATCCAAGATTACATCTTTAAGTTCAACAGGTTAAGGATTCTTCTTGAAGTGAAATATCCATTAGAAGCACTAATCATCAAATTTTCTAGTGGTTTGCAAGAACAGGTATTTAGGGAGTTGAAATTCACTCCCTTAGCTACTTTGGATGTTGCATTTAATCATGCACTTTTAGCAGAGGAGAAAGTGGTTGCTCAATATGTATGCACTTCCAAGGCACCAAATTAGAAGCAGTCATATAAGAAGAAGTGCTTCTTTTTTCTCTCCTCATTCTTCCTCTTCTCCTTCTTTCAATGGCAAGAAATTTTGTAATCATTGTAAAAGAAGAGGTCATGTGGAATCAAATTGTTTTAGGAAGAATAAAAATATCATTGTACAATCACAAAATGAGGACCCACAAGATGGTCCCATTAAGGTTTTAGGAGAGGATAGAGCATATGATGAGCTTAGGAGAAAGCTCAATAATGTAACCCTAATGTCTCATCCTTTTATTTAGGGTACCCATGAAAATTTATTCATCAAGGGCCCTCTTGACTCAATTTTTCGATGCATTGTATCCTCGATAATGGATTGTAAAATAATTTAATTGCAAATTCCATTGTTGATAGGTTGCAACTACCTATGGAATCTAATCCTCCTCCCTACTCACTAGGATAGAACCTATCAACATGCACGGTTGCCTTTGCTTTTGGTCTACATTTTTTGGATAGAGTCACATGTGATGTGACTCTAATGGATTGTTGTGGTATGCTTCTAAGCAAGCCCTATCAGTATGAAAAGAGGGCCAAATATAATGTTTTTCAAAATATATACACATTGTATCACAAGAATAACACTTTTCTTATTCAAAGTATTAAGTATCCCACACTTTTGATGTGCTCCATTTAGACACAATATTATCTTAATCTTTAGCAAACCAAACCATAGGATACACCGAAACCAACTACAACATCTCCTCATCCTAAGGAGTCAACTCATTCCTCATCGACTCCTATTATTGCTCCTCTTGTTTCATAGAAGACTCACTAGCCTTAGCAGTAGGTTATTAGTCATCGTAGGCTTCCTCTTCCTTCTAGGATTATCAACAGAGTTGTGACCAAACATGGCATTCCAACACATGTATTGATGGGTATCATCGACCTTGTCCAAGCCTATGATGATATGGCATCTCAGCCTCTAATCCGCCCATCCAACATGACACTTCTTTAGCATTTGGTGTCTCACACTCCTACTTCTATTGTAAAAGCATTGGAGTCTAATGCTTCTATTGTGGGGAGGTATGATAAGGATATCAACTAGCCTAGGTAATAGCTTAGGTATATTTTATTAGATTAATTTATAGCTTATAATAATGTGTGAGTCCATTGCTCACGTGATATTTTATGTTGGCATATTGTTTTGGGTTGGTTAGCTTGTTAGCTCAAGATAGATAAATTGTTAACTACCTATTGTTAGCTATCTAGGGTAAGTTAGCTATTAGTTGCAACTTACCTTGTCTTCTTCCAAATTCATTTAGATTTGGAAGAACAACTTTTAGTTGTATTAGTGCTTATTAAGCACCCTATTTGCAATGCATAGACAACTTGGTTTTCTACATTTTCAATCTTTGTGTCTAGCTTTTATGAGCCACATCAATATATATAGCAATAGATTGTGCAATGTAGTCTTTATGAGTTGTAGTCTTCCAACCATGGTTATAAACTTGTATTTACAACCTTGCAAATAAGATTTCATTCTATTCAAATTTGAGTCCTATCTCCTTATTTCCTTTAGGATATGGGGGAATACCCAAATATGTTGATGGTAGTTTATAAATTTAGATTTTAAAATCTTTGCAATAATTTTTTGTAAATCTATAATTATATTAATGAAAAATATTCTAGATTTTGTGGTATTAACCAACCAACCAAGAACCTTCTCATAGCATGAAAATATTAATTAAAACTGCATGGCCTCATAGACTGAGAAATGACCCAAAAGAAAAGCATGATAATAAAAATAGAGATGAGATTTTAAGGGACAATTTGTTGCAGCCTAAATATCTTTGATTTTTCCTTCCATTTTTGCCTTTAAAAAAATACTCCTAAATGTCTCAACAAGAATAATAAATAGATAAGGACACAATGGTTCATCTTAGCAGATACCACTAGATTATTCAAAGTATCTACTAGGGGATCCATTGATCAAAATTGAATATTTTAGAAAGCTATAGGAACATCTAATCCATTAACACCAAAATTGATCAAAACCAATTTTTTTAAGAATGTCATGTAGGAAACACGAGCAAATCCTATGATATGCTTTATTTATACCTAATTTTATAAGAATTTGTGGTCTTTTCTTGGGATGAAGAGAATGTATGGCCTCTTATATAATGATTAAACCATCAAAAAAAAATTGACCTTAACAAAACTACCTTGTTCATCTACGATAACATAATATAAGAATATTTTTAATCTATTTTCTATAATTTTTTAAATTATCTTATAAATCATATTATAAAGGCATATTGGATGAAAATTATTAAAATATTTTGTCTTGTATTTCTTGGAAACCAATGCAATAAATGTGGCATTGATCTTGCTTATTGTAGCCTTCTTTTTCCTCATCTCTTCAACCATAGCCACCTTACTACTCTTCAACAAAACACAATTTTTAAAAAATGAAATTATAGGAAATCCATTAGGGTCAAGTGCCTTCTTAGTAAAGGTAAATTTCATGTAGCTCATCCATATAGATCTTCCTTTTCGATATTTCATTTTGTCTCTATGTGATAATTGATGGAATATTTTGCAAAAACTTACATAGATCCTCCTTACCTTGCATAACATTTAACAAGACATCTTTGAAATAATCAATTGGTTTCTTTATGATATTTTCTTCTTCCTTAATATTTCTTCCATATGGATTTAATTTTTTTTTTATTCAATGGAAAGACAACTATGTTTTTGTTGTACCATGATCTTAATTCATCTCTCTATATTTTGGGGTCCAATATAAGTCTTCCTTTTTTATACATTATTATAATTAGAAAGTAATTATTTTTCTTGCACATAAGTATCTTGGTCTATTCTATTAATCTCTACTATCTCTTCTAAATTGATAAGCTTGAATTTAATTTTCTCTGTTACTTTAAATATGTAACAAAGATATTTTTCATTCCATATATGCATTTGCTCCTTTAGATATTGAACAAACTTGTATGTACATGATCCTTAAAATCTTGCTTTATACCACCATAACAATTCCATATGACAAAAATTAAGGTCTTTGAGAAACATAGACTAAAATAAAAATGGTTCTAGATGATTATTATTAAGTAACTCACATATCAAGAGAATGTATTTTTGATCTAGTCTTGATTGCAATAAAATATTAGAAGAGATTGCATACTTTGTTTGAAAATATTTATTATATCTTTTTGCTATAAGTTTATCCAATGCATATATAATTCCATGTATATTGAAATTTTGAAGTAATAGCATACCAAAGATCATTTGAATTAACAAATGAAACTGTACTCATAGAAAGTGTGTCATTCCCATTGATAATAAAGAGAATTGTTACAAATTGAGACTCTTTTACAAGTTGCCCCAAGGGCTACAATACGGGTCTTCCAAGGTGGAAGCCCTATTTTAGTGAATAAGCAACGACACAAAAGGTCTTCTCTGAACACCTCAAGGGGAGTGGGCTTACTACATGTGGGCCACTGTTAGCTACACTCTACACCTGCACAACCCAATGAAAGTGTTAGTAGTATATGGGGGTATGTATCAATAAAACCCCTTTTTTATAAAAGATAGATAAATAAAATCTAACCTATTGCATTACAAAAGTACTATAAGTGAATAAAAAGCAGAGGAACAAGTGACAATTACCTAATTTGAAGACTTGCTGGTCTATGTCTGAAATAGGCTTCCTATGGGAATCACAATCTGAGATGTGATTTAGACTATCAATCGCAAGTCTCCTTGTAGTTGGTGCAGGTTTGCTCAGACAAAGAATTACTACGAAGAGATAGTTTTGTTGGTCCTGCTAGAGCTTTTGTCTAAATCTAGTCGTTGCTTGAATCTGTACCTATGAGCAGTTTACAACACAAAGAGGAGCAACAAGAGGTGAATGCAAGGGTCCATAGTGGTTTATGGCAAAATGGGGTTTAAGTGCAATGGGGTCTAGAGAAATTTTAGCAAAGTTTTGGTATGCAAATGTGTGATATTTTTAAATGTGATAAATGACCTATTTATAGACTTGGCCAAGGTTAGGGGGGATGAGGTGTCCCATAAGGTGGCATGGTATGCCATACCTCATAAATGACTTTGGGTGGAGGAAAATCCTCACCCATCCACATGCAATAAATGGGCATGGGTGCACCATGCCTCATAAATGCATGGGTGGAGGAAAGTCTTCACCCCATTATGACATGGTGGATGATGACTCATCAAGGCCTTGAATACCTTGAATGTGAAAGTCTTCAAATATCATTTATGGCATTGAATGAGCACAAGAATGTGGGGGAGCAAGAGTTAAGGATAACTAGGGTCCTAGGTAACCCAATGTGATGTGGAGGCTAGCTAGTCAAAGGATTGACTAGGGTGAGGTGGCCCTAGGATAGGTTAAAGGGGTGATCACATGGTGACCAAGGGCTAGGTGTAGGAGAGGGCTTATGAGGAAAAGGGGATAAAGGGGATGAATAGTGATTTTTGGTAAATTATGCAAATTTTGAAGGGTTTTACAAATTGATCAATTGTTAGCACTACAAAAAGGATAATATGACATTTTTAGGTGTCTACAAAAACAAAATCCTCCATTGATTTATATCATCTAGGAATACCATCCTTTCTCTTTGAAGTACACAAAATTGTGTTGAAGTCCCCCCAAGAATCCATAGATCACAATTATGAAATATTATTGAGTTTGACATATATAAAATGAGGTTCTGCCAACATATTTCAAGAGCACTAATTATATTTGGAGCATATACATTTATAACCCCGACTTTGATATTTTTATTTTTCTTGGAAAATTGACCAACAACCTAATGACTTTTTGTGTGTAGCAATTTTCCATCATGTTGTGTTTGTTTGATATTATTGCAATACCTTCTAAAGCTCTTATAGCAAAAATTGCTAGACAATCTCCCATCTTCCAAATATTTTTTAATGTATCCTTTAAATTTGCCAACACTTATTTTTTTTTCTTATCACATCTTTATTATTGTTATTGAAGTGAAGATATTAGTAATTGAGTTTTTGACAAGTTTTAATGAACCAAGTTTCAAACATTATAACTTTTCCATTACATATGAAAATTACTATTATTATACCTTTATAAAAATTGGGCCTAAAGATGAATGTTTAGTCACTTTAAATAAGAGGTCCAAGGTTTGAATAAAAAAAACATAGTGTTTATATGTTTATAAACCCATAACATAACATAACACCTCCTCCTGCACCTAATGAACCTAGAGAAATACAAAGTGGTCTAATATACATTATGCTTGAAGACCTTAAAAGTTACCTAACTTAAATATACATAATACTTATGGACCTTAAAAATTGCTTAACTTATAGAAGGAATCCTACGACCTAAAACTTGACCACAAATCTTATTTGATAATACCTCAAGATATCACTAACTTGTATTAATAAAAAATCTTTAATCTAAATTAATTATATTCATAATATACACAAAAAATAAAAATATAATCATTCAAATAGATAAATAATTTCTATAAAATATATTTAATATTTAATAATTATATACACATTTAATTATTAATCTATATTAATTTTTTCCATAGTTTTATTTTGCAAACTTTTTGCTCACCATTATAATTTTAAATAACTGTCACAATCGTTCAAATCAAAATCTAATATAAAATGTGAAAGCTTATTTTGTATTAATTTTCAATATTATATATATAATAAAATTACAATAAACTCGTATGCATAAGACTAAGCAGTCTCCTTCCAACCCTTACCCCTCGTAAATCCGAGAACTATGCTTATCAATAGGGAATTTAACACACACCCACCCCCTCACTCACTCACTCATGCCACGGTTTGAACCTTGGACCTCCCGAAGAAGATCCAATGCCTGAACCAATGCGTTGCCCCCTGGGACAAACTTTTAGGTTAAAAAGAAACCTTGAGAACCACTCTTAGTGATCAATAATGTCGTTCCATCTAGGTATACCACTATCTAGAGGAAAGCCACATGAGATTCTTTTGTGTCTCCCTTGATATCGCACAAGTTTATATTGTGGACCTCCCGTACAATGGGGCCAGACTCACCTTCTCCACTTATGCTACAAAGGCGGACTAATTTTCCATGTTTTATTTTTTTCATCATTCTATTTGAATTTAAATAAAACATAAAACCCCTTGTAGGCATCTTCATTGTCTAATTAATTAAATAATAATCCCTCGATAGTAGACTCTAAGGGACTCGAACCGTAGTTGCACATTAAAATAATGTTTTGGACAAAGAAGTGCTAAAAAAATTTGAGGTCTAAGCTTAGATGGTATAATTATTAAATTATATATATATATATATTTTTTTTAAATTTACATGGTTGTCCCGTATATTGTATTGCCCATCCCGAACGTTGCTACACAGATATTCCAACAGTCTACCCCTATAACGACCATGCTACAATCATTTTAAACCTTTTACACTACTGAAAGTACTAGGAAATGGATAAACAATTCAGTCTGGCGAGGTCCGAGATATGAACATGGAACCTCTGCCCCCTTACACGGTTTAGCTGAACCAATTGGTCTACACCTCAGATCTATAATATATATTTTTAAAGATTATTTTATATTGAATTATTTAATATTATCAAGATTTAAATATTTTTTTGGTAAGTTAAAAATTTTATTAAAAGGGGGCATTTGAAAGGCGCCCCAACGCCTTGTACAACAAAGGATCAGAAAGGAAAAACCTTAGAGGAACCCAGAAAAGGAACTAAAATAGAGAGGCAAACAGTCGTCGAACCAAAAAGGACAAAATCCTCTGAAGGAAAGGAACAAAACATAGACAGGCATACAGCCAGCAGAACCAAAGAGGACAAAAACCTCCAAAAGAAAGGAACAAAATATGAGGAAAAATTGCAGATGCAAGAGGACCAGCAGGCCAACTCAAAAGGGTGTGTCAGTCTGCATTGGTGATGCAACAACAACCTCCAGCATGGCATCCTTCACATCATCCTTTAGAGCATCCTTTGGGGCCTCGATGCAAGCTTCCTTCACGATTTCCATGACGTCCTCATCCTTAGCATCAACTTTGACGTCAGAAGGTCCCTCCGCAACAGAGATGGTAGGAATATCCTCGAAAGCATCACAGAAAAATAGAAGGTTGAGCACTTGACGTTGTTCCTTGAGCTTTGAAATTGCCTTTCCAATAGCCACATGAGCACATTCCAAGTGGTCAATAGTAACAGAGGTGGCATGGACAACAAGCTTATGGAGGTATTTTTCAACAATATCAGGGGAGTTGGAAAGATCCTTCAAGGGCTTCTCAGAAGTGGAAGGAGGGGTTTCAACAACTTCCTTGAATTTGAGTCTTTGGGAACAATGAACAAGCATTTTTTCAACCTTAACCTTTTTCTTGATGTTGGACCCAGAATGAGGTCTGTCACTCTTGTCCTTTCTCTTAGGTCTAGAGGCTTTAGGGTTGGGTGTCGAAGAAGAGTTTTCCTCCTCAGGGGCAGGGATATTTCCTTTGGGAAACTTTAGGAGAAGGAACCTATAAAGGATACTAAAAAGGCCCTGGTGACTGGGTAAACCCTCTTCCTTCTTGGTACGGGTGGAGATTATTGCGTAATCCATGGACCAATACAGTGTGGTTGGGATATTCATCATTTTAGCTTCACGAAAATGGTTAATGAAGGCTAAGTGAAAACAACAGAGCTGGGATTCAGGATTATCAGTTGTTAAATACTGCATAATGGGTTTGAGGATTTCCTTCCAAGGTGTAGAGAGGTGGTGGTGATACAAACCTTTCTTATGCAGCTTGTGGATCACCGAATTCTTCTCAAAGTGGGTTAACTCCATGTCCCAATTGTGCTTGTTTTTCCTGATCACCTTACCTTCAAGATTTTGTCCCGTCAGCTCAGCCAATAGCTCCATAGTGATCTGAAACTCCATGCCATGAATGGTAACAATACCATTATCCCAGGAGGTAGCAAAAGCATTGGTCACCTCCCCATCGATGCTAGAGAACATCTTAAAAAAGTTGATAAGCCCACCTTTGTCTTTCAAAATATCATTGGCAATGGTTTCCAAATCAAATATCTCGGGCTCAATAAACACTGGTTTTCCCTCCTTCATGATTAACAACAAAGAGCAACGGAGAGGAGGACAAAGGGGATAGCAAAAAAAAACCAGGAAAAGCCACTTGGAGATGGGATGATGTAAAATCGGAGCATGCAAAGGGAAATATAAATGGAAACTAATGGTGCAGCTCCAGATCCAGTGGGGATACCAATAGGGATGCCTCAAAAAGGAAACAACCCGCCTAGAGGAAGAGGATTGGCCAGACCTAGAAACAAGATGGATTTTGTGACATTGAAAATTGCAATAGGTAATTGGGGAATGCACAAGCCTCTAGAAAGGTTGACTCATGGGGATGCTCAAAAAATGGAGCCAACAGGAGGATCTGGCACAGGAAACATAAAGGATTGGAAAGTTCACCAAATTAAATCTTGGAACAATGCAAAAGGAAAAATGGTAACAGATGATTCTCGAGGAAGCCAAATGGTGAAAATCAAAAAGCACGGGGAAGACATGATTAAAGATCATGCTGGGCTTTGCATTGGGATTCCAACAAGAGTTGGTTATCAAAAAATAAGCACAGGTTGGAAAAAGAGGTGGTGGATAGCCTAAGATCATATCAAAAAGGGTCATGTGATCATGATCCAAGTCAAGGCAGCGCAAGTGGTGTAAAAATATCATCAATCTAAAATTTGAATCTTTCTTAATAATTATGTAATAAGTCCAAGGCATCACATGAAAAATGGAGCATTGGACAATGAAATGAACAAAGAGCTTAAGATTCACCATGATTACCAATATTTTGATCACGCCTGACGAGCTCAACAACTTTGGGAGGAAGAATGTCAGTCCACGTCATCAACCCCTAGGCATTCACTCCAATGTTGGCCAATCTGTCAGCAACAGAGTTGGCTTCCCTGAAGGCATGTTGGACAATGGTGGCATTCTGCTGGAGCAGGATTTGTTTATTTTCTTCTATTATGGTTCTGATCCTCCAACTGTAAGGTTTTGAAGTTTTTAAATAATTGATTATGTTTAGAGAATCTCCTTCGACAATGATATTCCCTGGAATATTTTTGATGAATTGGAGGCCTCTCCATAGAGCCTTGGCTTTAGCAACATGATTAGAAAGAACTCCCAAAGGTTCGGAGTAAGCAAAAATGGAATTGCCAAGGTGATCACGAAGAATTCCTCCAGCTCTAGCATTTCCAGGGTTACCTTTTGTGGCTCCATCAAAGTTAAGCTTAACCCATCCAACCGGAGGAGGATGCCACTTGATGTTGGTTCTAGAGGATGAAGGATTAACCTGTCTAAAAGTATCAAGGTCGATGTGACAGGAATTGAGGATAGCTTTCTCAAAAGGTGGACAAGGAAAAGGATCAAAGGGGGCTATGAGGACGTTCTCCTTGGCATAGAGGATGATCTTATTGGCAATGAGGTTAGCATCCAAGGCTTTTTTATCAAATACTCTTCTATTACGTTCAAGCCAAATTTGCCAAAGGTAATGTTGTAAACAAAATTTCCATAATCCTTTGAGCACAAGATTCTTGAAAGGATTTGGCCACTGGAGGAATAGCTCAACAATGGAAGGAGGACAAACCCAAACTAAATGGAATTTGAGAAAAATATTGCTAATCACCATTCTTGAAAAGGAACAAAATAGAAATAGGTGAGAAGTAGATTCCCAATCAGAAAGACAAAGGTAACATCTGTTAGGAAGAGGAATTCCTCTTTTTATTAGGTTTTCCATTGTAAGTATTCGATCCTGGATACAAATCCAAGAGAAAGAGGTAATTTTGGGGGTCATATGCTTGGTCCAAACCAGCTTAAATGGAATATGAGTTTCAAAAGTATTGAGAGACAACAGATAAGCTGATTTGACTATGAATTCTCTAGAATCAGTAGGTTCCCAAATTGGACGATCTATAGAATCTCCTGCTGGAATTTTGATAGAAGATAACTTAGCTTGCAAACATGAAATTTCAGCCTCATAATTAGGGAAATCAAGTCTTTTCCAGCTCAAGGTTCCATTAGTTGAAGAAATGAAATCAGCCACTAACGGTCCAACCAGATGTTTGGTAATGTTGATTAACCTTTGAAGCATAGGAATCTGGCTGAGAGGACGATCACCACACCATTTGTCTTCCCAAAAGAAAATGGATTTTCCATTCCCAAGTTTCCATATTAATCCTTTTCTCAAAAGAGGATGGGCCAAACAAATGGATTTCCAAAAAGTGGACCCAGCTGAAGGAATCTCACCAAAAAGGAATTCAGAAGTCTGAAGATATTTCCTTCTCATAATCTTGACCCACTCAACATTGTCATTGGAAATAAGTCACCAGGATTGCTTGGAAAGAAGAGAGAGGTTGAGAGGATGGATCCTTCTAAGCCCTAGACCTCCCTATTCTTTGGGTTTGCAAACTTTATCCCAAGCAACTAAATGAAATCTGTGTCTATTTTTCGACCCTGTCCAAAGGAAATATTTTTGGATTTTTTCTATTTTTTGGTAAACATTTACAGGAACTTTGAACAAAGAGAGGAAATAAACTGGAATACTTTGGAGATAGGCCATGGTGAGAATAATTTTACCTGCTTGAGACAAAATATTACCTCTCCAGGTAGAAATATTTTTTTGTAGCCTTTCGATAACATTATCCCATAAACTTTCTTTGACATTTCCAATAAAAAGAGGTAAGCCCAGATAGGATGAAGGAAGATGGGCTATGGAACATTCAAGGATATTGGCAATGATATTTTGTCTTCTTATAGGAGTATTAAGAAAATATAATTTGCTTTTTTGAAAATTTATCCTTTGACCAGCAGCTTCTTCATACAAGAGGAGAATACGCTTGATGATTTTGGCTTCATTAATGGAGGCAAAGGTAGACAATAGGGTATCATCAACAAATTGTTGGTGAGTGATGGGATTACATTGAGAGGTAACCTGAAGTCCAAAAATTAGACCTGCATTTTTTGCTACCATGATTGATCTGCCTAAAGCTTCAGCAGCAATAATAAAAAGAAGAGGAGATAGAGGATCCCCTTGCCTTAAACCCCTGCTACTCTGAAAGTATCCTGTAGGAGAGCCATTAATGAGGACAGAAAACCAAGTTGATGAAATACATCCTTTGATTAAGGAAATCCAATCAGAATGAAATCTAAACTTGTTCAAGATGGCAAAAAGGAAAGTCCAATTGAGTCTATCATAAGCTTTGTTCATGTCAAGTTTAAGAAGGAAAGCAACTCTTTTATTGGAGGATATAGAATGAATTGCTTCATGAACTGAAATGATGCCATCCAAGATGGATCTTCCTCTGACAGAGCTTCCTTGACATTGATTTATGATTAAAGGCATCACCTCTCTCATGTGGATAGTAATGGCTTTTGTTAAAATTTTGTATATAACATTGCAGAGGTTGATCGACCTGAATTCATTAAAATTGCTTGCATTCAGATTTTTTGGTATGAGCACAATAAAGGTGGAATTGAAGCCTCTGGGAATAACTTTAGAACTTTGGATTTCTCTTATGGCATCACAAACCTCCTTACCAACTATATCCCAAAATTCTTGAAAAAATCTTGGAGGGAAACCATCAGGACCAGGAGCTTTGTTAGGTTTCATTGAGAACAGAGCAACTCTAATTTCCTCATCAAAAAGAACAACAATAAGTCTACTATTAATGTCATCAGTAATAATATGAGGAATAAATTGAAGGAAGAAGTCCATAGCAACTTGAGAGTTAGGTCTGTAATCCTCCTGGAGCAATTGCATGAAGTGAGCTATCCCTTCAGATCTGATTTCCTTGATATCATTAATGATCCTTCCATCCTGACTACGAATTTCTTTAATCCTGTTGTTGCTTCGGTGTCTCATAGTAGAAACATGAAAGAACTTTGTATTAGAATCTCCTTGTTTGAGCCAAATATCACGTGACTTTTATCTCCAAAAAGTTTCCTCACATTGAAGGATATTGTGATATTGAGCTAATAAGTCCCTTTCTTCACTTCTCACCTCAACAGAATAATCCCCCCTTTCTTGGATCTCTTTTTCAATTATAGTTAACATGTTCTTGATATCTTGCTTGTTCTGGAAGAGATTTCCAAAGATATCTCTATTCCATATTTTTATATTTTCTTTGATAGTCTTGAGTTTCTGGGCCAAAAAAAAGGAAGGAGTTCCTTGAACTTCAGGTTGCCACCACTGACTCATCCTTTCTCTGAAATCAGGATGTAACATCCACATAGCTTCAAACCTGAAAGGAGTTTTGAAAATTTTGGGGTTGTTGGTATCTAAAAGGATAGGACTATGGTCAAAACCAATTTTGAGAAGATATTGAAGATTTGCATCACCCCAAATGGCAAGAGCTTCCTGAGAAAATAAAACCCTATCAAGTTTGACTTGAATTAGGTGAGACCCACACCTTCGATTTGACCAGGTAAATTGATTGCCTTTCAAATTTACATCCATCAAGTTGTGATCATTGATAAATTCCTGAAAATCCTCCATACTTTTGGAAAAGGAGCCAACCCCTCCCCTCTTGTCAGAAGGAAACAAAGGGGTATTGAAATCTCCCACGAGGATCCATGGGAAATTGGGAAAAGCACTTCTGGAAGTAGACAAGATATCCCACATGCGAGACCTTCCAGATATGGAATTGGGTGCATAGATATTGGTTAGAACCCAGGGTGAGTTATTGTCTTTGTCAAAAAAGAGGATGCTCATCATCTCATCATTGGAATGGATAAGTTTTCCTTCCACAATATTTGGGTTCCATAAACATAGCAGGCCTCCTGAAGCGCCTTTAGCATTGCAAGCAATGAATTCACAATTCTTCCAAATATGATTACAAATATTTTTATCATGAGGCTCACTAACCTTGGTTTCTTGGAGCACAAAAATGGTAGGTCTGATTTCTTTCCTTAATGATTTAGCTAACCTCTGTTTAGCTAGACCATTAAGGCCTCTCACGTTCCATGAGAGGATCTTCATTTTGAATATTTAGAGGTTCGTTTGCCTCCCTTTCCATGAGGTTGGGGAGGTTTGGTGCACTTTGATTCTTCCTTGGAAAGGTTAATGCCAACAGAAAATAAAGTTTTTTGTACTCCATTAGCAATATCTTCATTTACACCCTGCTTCCATTGATCAGAATTAGAAGGCCTTCCATGCTTTTTTTCAATTCCACAATCAATGGGAGATTTCTTCTGGCTTCTGGTCATTTTTGGGCTGAAATTGGTGGTAGAAATTTTTTGAACCACAAGACTAGATGGTTCAAAAAAGGAGGAAGGGATGGAAACCTCATCAACCAGAGGATGGTCTTCATTGAAAGCAGACAGGGATGAGGGATCATCATTCAAAGGTTCAAAAATTGGTTCTTTCTGGATTTCCATAGGATTCAAAGAGGGATTTGACTCAGAATCAGGATTATGGATTTCATTGACCTCAATCTCAGGATCTAAATCTCGCAAAACTTGAAATTGATTAGGAAGTGTGAAAAGACTAACCTCATTGGGATTAGCGGTAGAGGAAGCCTTCTTTCCTTTGTCATTTGGAGACTTGCTATAAGGAGATTTGCCTTGATCATCCTTGGTTTTTTTATCCTTGACGGGCCTGAAGGTGATTCCTTTAGAAGGAGGAAATCTTATTTTATCCTTTTTGAATGGTATCTAAAATTCCTTTCCTTTGCCAGTGGTTTGAGGTTCCTGATTTGGCTCAGCAATGACTGTTTATTTTTTGAGAATGGGGCACTGAGTGCGAAGATGACCTTGAGTCTGACATTCAATGCAGAAGGGAGGTTTGTTCTCATATTCAATAGCTTGCTTGTGGAGAAAGGTCCCATGTTCCAGCTCAACGAAGGTAGGAAGAGCAGAATCAAGATTTGCATTGACACAAAAGTGAGCAGCGTGCATTCTTGATCTGGATAAAGTGACCCTATCAATAAGGAGCAGATCTCCAATAGTCGAGGCAATGGATTTAAAAATAGATTCCCACCAAATATGCCAGGGGAGATTGGGAATTCTGACCCATATAGGAGCAATATTGATGCTTTGAGTGTCTGGATCAAAATTAGGATTCCACTTCATCAGAAAGACACTTCTGGACCCAAGGAACCAAGGCCCATCAGAAAATATCTGCAAGGCATCTTCTTTGGCATTGAGGTGAATGCCAAAAAAGGTATTAGAAAGGCCAACAATTTGCAAGGACCCTCAAACTTTCCATCTGGAGAAAGCCCATCGCCTGATAGTGTCAAGATTGGGATTTCCTCCAACCACTTTCCCAACCAAAGAAAAGGATTCCTCGGCTAAAAATTTATTTGCCACACTTTCAGGAATCTTGACTCTATTCCCAGAGACTTCAAAAGGTGGAGGCGAAGGATCGACAGAGGAAGAAGAAAACCCCAAAACTTTAGCAAAGGAAGGTTTAGGGGTAGGAGGGATGTCATCTCCCCAAAATGACTTGATCGTACCAGATGAAGAATTAGCCAAGCCCATGCTCGAAGGAAGAATGGAGTGAATGGACTCAGGAGCAACGAAGTCAGTCGATGGAGAAACTTGGACAGTATTCTCGGGGATCGTAGAAATAGGTGGAGACTTGAAGGTTTTTAAAATGTCCTCCTACCCAGAGGAAGAAGATTTTCCAGCATCCTCAACAACGGTAGCACCAATCGAAATAGAACTGGTCTTGACACTATTCTCCCACTTTTTAGAGGTTTGAATTGACACCTTCCCACCTTTAAAATTTTGAAAAGCAGAGGACCCACTACCAGAGGAAAAGGAAGCAACCTCAGTAACACTAGTGCCAAGCGAAACAAAACTAGTCATGAGACCTTCCTCCCGCACTCTAGAAATTTGAATTAAATCCTTCCTACCTTCAAAATTTTGAAAAATAGAGGACCCACTACCACAGTTGTAACAACCAGCCATGGTCAGCATGTTACCTAGATTTTCTTCACATGAATCCTTTAAAGTTTTTCCTAAGATCTAGAACAAGAAGTAGCACTTATTCCTTGATTTCCCTTTTCTTTCTACTTCAGGATTCCTACTTCATGCTTCCTGCACATGATTCCTCTTAATGTAAACTAAATCAGTTATTTTTCTTCACTGTTAAATCAAAAAGCCATTAACATCACTCAATAATAATTTCAAAATTTGAATTGTTGGAGAGGTTTTTAAGACATACTAGTATAATAATGTATATATATATATATATATATATATGAATATATAAATTATTTTATTTTTATACAGTTAAGATTTTGATTTTTTAATATATAATATATATTAATATATTTTTTAGTTTGAACTTTAAATCTTTTAAAAAGAAATCAAATCCTTAACCAGTATTTTGTTTCCATCAAGATGATTTTAAATTTTTTAATAAAAGTTTAAAATTTAAAATAGAGAATATTCATCTATGTAACCCAAAAAAAATTATGTTATATTTTAGTATGGATAGATAAACATTTAAATAATTATATATTCACATATACCTTATAATCTTGTAAATACTTTTTAATTGATTATAAAATATTGAAATGACTATCATTTATATTATATTGTGATAACAATAACTTATATCAATATATCAATAAATATATATATATATTCAATAAAAAATATTAATAAATTAAATTAGTTGAAAACCAGATTATATCTCTTACCTTTTCAAGATTGAAGGTTTTTAAACCAAGTTTTAACAAAGGATGTGGGATTATTCTCCCTCACATCTAATCTACTACAACTATCTATATAAAAAAAGGTAACCATATAAAGCAAGGATATATAAATATATATATAACAAGCAATATTATTATCAATGGTAAGAATGGAAAAAAAGAGTTTATGATCCACTGAGGCCACCATTTGGAAAGATATCCATAGCAAGTGAAGTCTCCTCGATCAAGAGCCCAGTTAACCATCGTATATACCACCTTATTTTGATATCTAAATATGTGTATGAACTCCACTACCTCAAAGTGTTGTTGGGTCATCTATATTTGCTCAAGTATTCTTTGTATTCTCCAATATTTATTATTTTTCTTGCTTGGTCCTTTTAAGTGGCTAATCATAGTTTGGGAGTCTTATTCCATTTAAATTATCTTCCACCCCACCTTCAAAGCCTCTTGTAATCCTCTTTAGATGGCATATCTCTCTGCCAGGTTATTATAAGATACCAAGTTTTTTTTGTGAAGATAAAAACAGGGGTGCCATTTGAAATGTGGCCTATTCCCCCCATACTCGCTCTTCTGGATTTCCCCATGAGGCTCCATCCTTATTAATATTACCTAGTACCTTTGGAGGAGATTTCAAATTTCTAGTTCTGATTTCTTGTGCATGATTTGGGGTTACCCTTTTTATGTGACCATTGTTGGAGACACTTGTAATTTGGATATTATCTTAATCCACTTTTGGTTAGGATTTTGGGGCTCTTTTAACAAGTATTGGATTGACTCTCTCATATTGGCTATAATTATTTGCCAAAATAAGTGGCTATCTCTATATTCCTGCTTTAATATAATATTAATATTATTTTTTTCCTTCCATAGAAGGAGAGTCATTCCCATCCAAAAACTCTGTTGAGTGGGTTGGTCCCCCCCCCCCCGCCCCCCCCCCCCCCCCCCCCCGCCCCCCCCCCCCGCCCCCCCCCCCCCCCCCCCCCCCCCCCCCCCCCCCCCCCCCCCCCCCCCCCCCCCCGCCCCCCCCCCCCCCCCCGCCCCCCCCCCCCCCCCCCCCCCCGCCCCCCCGCCCCCCCCCCCCCCCGCGCCCCCCCCCCCCCCCCCCCCCCCCCCCCCCCCCCCCCCCCCCGGCGCCCCCCCCCCCCCCCCCCCCCCCCCCCCGGCGCCGGCCCGGGCCGCCGCCCCCCCCCCCCCGCCCCCCCCCCCCCCCCCCCCCCCCCCCCCCCCCCCCCCCCCCCCCTCCCTCCCCCCCCCCCCCCCCCCCCCCCCCCCCCCCCCCCCCCCCCCCCCCCCCCCCCCCCGCCCCCCCCGCCCCCCCCCCCGGCCCCCCCCCCCCCCCGCCGCCGCGCGCGCGGCGGGGCGCGGCCCGCCCCCCCCCCCGCCCCCCCCCCCCCCCCCCCGCGCCCCCCCCCCCCCGCCCGCCCCGCCCCGGGCCCCCGGCGCCCCCGCCCGCCCCGCCCCCCCCCCCCCCCCCCCGCCCCCCCCCCCCGCGCCCGCCCGCCGCCCCCCCCCCCGCCCCCCCCCCCCCCCCCCCCCCCCCCCCCCGCCCCCCCCGCCGGGGGCGCGGCCCCCCCCCGCCCCCGGCCCCCCCCCCCCCCCCCCCCCCGCGGGGCCCCCGGGGGCCCCCCCCGCCCGCCCCCCCCCCCCCCCCCCCCCCCCCCCCCCCCCCCCCCCCCCCGCGGCCCGGCCGCCCCCCCCCGCCCCCCCCCCCCCCGCCGCCCCCCCCCCCCCCCCCCACGCCCCGCCCCCCCCCCCGCCCCCCCCCCCCCCCCCCCCCCCCCCCCCCCCCCCCGCGCCCGCCCCCCCCCGCCGCGCCCGCGGGGCGCGCCCCCGCCCGCCGCCCCCCCCCCGCCGCCCGCGGGCCGCCCCGGGGCCCCGCCGCGCGGCCCGCGGCGCGCCCCCCCCGGGCGCCCCCCCCCCCCGCGCCCCGCCCCCCCCCCCCGCCGCCCCCCCGCCCGCGCCCCCCCCCCCCCCCGCGCCCCCCCCCCGCCGGCCCCCGCCCCCCCCCCCGCCCCCCCCCGCCGCCGCCCCCCCCCCCCCCCCCCGCCCCCCCCCCCCCCGGCCCCCCCCCCCGCGGCCGCCCGCGCGGCGCCCGGCGGGCCCCCCCCCCGCGGCCCCCCGCGGCCCGCCGCCGCCCCGGCCCCCCCCCGCCCCCCCCCCCCCCCGCCCCCGCCCCCGCGGGGGGGGCCGCGCGGCCCCCCGGCCCCCCGCCCCCCCCCCCCCGCCCCCCCGCCCCCCCGCCCCCCCCCCCCCCCCGCCCCCCCGCCCCCCCCCCCCCCCCCCCGCCCCGCCCCCCCCCCCCCCCCCCCCCCCCCCCCCCCCCCCCGCCCCCCGCCGCCGCCGGGGGGGGGGGCGCCCGGCCCGGGCCCCCCCCCGCGCGCGGCCCCCCCCCGCCCCCGCCCGCGCGCCCCCCCCCCCCGCCCGGGGCGGGGGGGGGGGCCGCCCGCCCCCGCCATTTCCTCCTATTTATGCCACTCCCTCCAAAGTTGTTCTATAGAATATATATTAGACCAGTGGATGCCTAGAAAAGTTATCATATGTTTCCATAGTTTGATTGTGATGGGGCATTCTATAAAAATGTGAGAGATCATTTCCTTATTCTCCCAACACATCTCACATCTAAAAGGCCCATGCATCCCTCTTTTTATCAATTGTTCCCCTATTAGCACCCTTCTATGAAGTAGAAGCCAAATAAAGAATCTAACTTTTGACCAAATGTTAAGTGCCCACAGTTGCATGAATATATCACTTAATGGGCTTGAGATACTCTAACAAAGGGTTAATTATCTAGAGGCATCTATATATTCACTTTGATTTTTCTTTCCCCAACCAATAGTATCCTTCTCTTGAGACCACAAGAGTGATCTTGTTTGGATGGTCTTATAAATTTCTTTTCTCTAATAATCTAGGATTTGGATTGGCCACTCCTCTATTAGGGTCCATTGCCTTGCTACCTCCCAGCCACTACTTTAAGGCTTATAGTATTGGGCTACCTAACCCAATTTTTTCTATGAAGACTCTCCATCAACGATCTCCAAGTCGAGAATTGAGTTAGTAGAGGAGGATGACCATCCCACGAATTTGTCTAAAAGTTAGTTTTTTTTCCATTATGGATCATCCAAAATAATATTTCCTTGATCATATTATCTCATATTCTAAATCCCATTAATATGGGAGATCCTCTTCTAGGAAGTAGAAACCAAATAAGCTATGTCGGGTTTTTATTCTTTGTATATTTGACCCTCAAAATTTGAGCCCACAACTCCCTAGGGGATTTTAACAATCTCTAATATAACTTAGCTATCAATGCCTTGTAATTCTTGATAAGTGATCTGATTCCTAGTCTTCCCTCCTTTTCTATAAAAATAAAGTATCTCATTTCACTAGTGTCCATTTCTTTTCTTCTTTGACTCTATTCTAGAGGAATCTATAACCTATTTGATCCAATTCTTTAAGAATTGTCTTGGGGATAACTAGCACTAAGAAGACATAAATAAGTATGGCGTTGAGGACTATTTTTATTAGGTTCATTCATCCTATTGTAAAGAGCTACCTATTAGTCCATTTTTTCAATTTGGCTTTCACTCTCTCTAATAGCCAAGTTCATTCCTCCTTTTTTTTGGAATATATTACATTATTTGGTATATGTTAATGTACCACCTTGGGTATATCTTTAGATTAGGAAAGTATCCTATACTAGAATATGAGTATTTACTTTATGCAATGCAATAAATGCACAAGTATTAGTAAAGTGTGCAAAGTATTTTGGTAATGTAAATGTGCATAATAGTCCATGTGCACATGAGTCCATAAAGTAGATGAATGAAGGCTAAGAGAGATTCATATGAAGAGTCACATTCCATTATATATATGTCTATGTGTGTATGTGAGACATATATTGTAGAATGAGAGTGTGTGGAAGTATGGATATTTGAGATCTTTATTCAATGGAGTTACAATTTTCATGAGAATTTGTTAATGACAATTCTATGAGTTATTTTTTAAATTATTTATGAGTTTTATATGTTTAGAATATTTCCATTATCATATATTTTATATTGTAACTTTATTTCAGATCTTGTGGTTATTTTATCTTAAGTACTTAGCTTCAAAACCTAACAGTGATATTAAAGCCACAACAAGGTTTTATCTTACACAAGTTATAAAGTTGCAAAGGAGATTTCCACCAGTTAAGGAGAAACTAGTGAAGTTGAAGAAATTACCTTTGGAAAAAAAAACCAAGGAAGATAGTATTTTTTTCACTGAGTTGAAGGAAAACCAATGAAGGTTGAATATTTACCTATTCCAAGAGCAAATTCAAAATAGAAGGAAATTTACAAGTCTTGAAGATATACCTTGACATTGATGAGATTAAGAGATCCAAGAAGGAGGTCCTATTGGAAATTTTGATAGAGATAAGAAGATTCCAAATTGAATATTGAGAAGAGAGAAAGAGGTCAAAGGAGCCCTATTGAATATTGAAGAAATAGGAGACTCAAGAAAGAGGTCTCCATAGAATATTGAAGACTGCAGATTGAAGTTTGAAGAGACCCAAGAAAGAATTCACATTGAAGAACTTCCATATTTGAAAGATAGAATATTGAATATTGAAGATAAAGGAGGACTACAAAAAGGTTCTATTATATATTTGAGAAGCAATAGAATTTGGAGATCCAAGAAAGAGATCTCATTGCAGAATTTCCATAGTTGGAAGATTGGAGAGACCAAGGAAAGGTCTAGTCATCAAAGTTTTGAGAAAAATAACTGAGAAGTTGTTGAATTAGAATACCCAAGGGAAGAGGTCTCAAAATAATTTGAAGAAGAAGAAGGCTAGAGAAAACTTAATTGTAAAGTTGAATTAGTTGTCATTGAAGGAGATTTAAATAAATTTCGTGACAGAATATTAAAAATAGGAGAAGTTCCTACAAATAAGAATTTGGGACAATTTTCACCATCCAAAAACAAGCCCAACAAGGAAGAAGGATTTGGCAAGAAGTTTGTCAAAAATGGAAAGGAATTTTGAAGATCTCAAGACATTCATACTATTAAGAAAGAGGTCAACTAAAGAGGCCAAATTTGAAGTCAGAATTGACAAGAATATTGAAGAAGAAAGAAGAATTGAAGAGGCCACAAATTTTAGAAGTTTGAAGATAGCCATAAAGGATTTGAAGGTTGATTTATGAAGGAGAAGATTGCTAATTTTTGAGGCAAAAGTTGAAGGGTCATAGGATAGAAGATTGAATGCAACATAGAGCTGCAATTTGGAGAATATTTGGGTAAATTTTGAAGAGCCCTTGAACAGCCAATTGAAGGAAGGCTTGACAGCAAAAAGAGAAAGCAATTAGAAGGCAAATTTTGAACAACAAAAAGGCAACATTAAGAGCTGCAACTTTTAGAGTTTGGACAATATTTTGGAAGGAATAAAAAATAGTTTTAGGGAGCAAATTAAAGGAAATTATAAAGCTATTTTTAGGTAGCAATTTAAAGGAGATAGAGGAGATTCTTGGACAAGATAAGGAGGAGAAATCAGATTTTTGAAGCAACAATTTGAAAATATTAGAGCTTTAAAATTGAAAAGTTTGAGGCAACAATTGAGTAGAAAGGAGAGCTGAAAATTTTACAAAATCGAGGCAACAAAAGGGTGAATCAAATCACTAAGGATATTAGCTACAAAAGGAGGCCAAAAAGGTATGTAATATTGGTGCTACAAAAGTTTATTTTTTAAGCATTAAAACCATCCTACATTAAGTATTTGAGAGCACCATATTAGCTTTCTTAAATTCAGAAAAAGGGAAGTTGAAATAGAGAGTCTTTAAGAAAAATAAGGTGGTAGCATTATTGTCCTAAAATCTCCAAAAATAAAACAAAAATCAAAGTTAAATATTGCTTGAAAAAGAAGTAATAAGGAGAAAGAAAAATAATGATGTATATTTTGTTTTATAAACCAAAGTAGTGCAAATTTTTATAAATATTATTGAAGGAAATAGAAGACCGAATAGTGCTAAAAGTAATACAAGGATTAAAGGTGTCTAAAGACACCAAAATGGCTCAATAAAATTATAGGAAAATTTGGTGAAGAAGAGCCACCAAAGAAGTGGAAAAACCATCGAGCCAATGTAGAGGCATCACCATATTGAAGAGAAAGCATCATTTGGTTGAGAATAAAACCAAGGAGGAGCACCATCAGTGGAGAAGTAGTAGCCACCATTTCAATCGAAGAAAAGCTACATACTATTGAAAGCTATAATGTCACATCCACTGGAGAAGTCGAAGAGTTTTTTGGATATCAAAAGAGAAGCATTTTTGTGATAAAGTGAAGAGTCATTTGAGGAAGCTACAACATTGACATAGGATAGTTTTGGTGAGCCAAATAGACTTCATATGAAGTCAAAGCATTTTCTAGAAGAGAAGTAACAAAGGGATATTCATAATCTATGCCACTTGGAGGAAATTCAGGTTGAATCGTTTGGGCGAAGTGAATCTGAGAAGGTAAGATATGTAATGTACCATATGTAATGTATAGCATTTGAGAGGACACTTGGTATTGCGAAAGGAGAAGCACCAATCATTTACAAATGAATCTAAAACATTTCCAAGCTCCATAAAGTGCATGGGAGTTGAACTCCATATGAGAAACAATTGTCTAGCAAAATTCGAATGCGGTAGAAAGAGGAGTTAATGCGCCTGAGTTTGGCATAGTTGAGAATGTTGGAGTTCGTGCAGTAGAAGGGATTTACTTTGAAGAGCACCATCATTTTAAGGCAAGTCAAATGCCATTGACCAAATATTATGCACCTATTTTGAAGGTAAAAATAATTATTTGCTTAAAGGTTGGAGTTATAAGGTTCAAGATTGAATATTATTTTCTAAAGTTAAGATTTAGATTAATTTAATTTTTGTAGAGATAAGGCTTTAAATCAAGATTTACTAGCTTAGAAAGAAATTAACTATTTTTGGAAATTTTTTGAGAAGTTATAAAGTTACTTTTTCAAAATTTTCAAGATTTATTTTTTCAAGTTTTGGAAAGCTTTGAAATTGAATTATAAAGTTCTTATAGTTGCAAATATTTTGAATTTTGGAGAAATAAGGATTTCTACATCAAATTAGGAATACAAAACTTCCAAATATCTTTTTATAGAATTTCTAAATTTTTAAATTTGGGAGATAAAAGGAATTCAACATCGTTTTTGAAAACTAAAAATTGCATTGATATTTAGTCTCTCATTTAAAAAATTAAAAGAGACACAAAAATTGAATTTTTAAAAATTGAAATTACCTCAAAGGTATTATTTGACAAGCCTAACTAAGGAGATAAAAGGTTTTCAACATTAAGATTAACAATTGAGAATTATCCTTAGTCTGTTATTCAAAACTTGAAGAATTGAAAATTGTATTTGATCATATATTCAAAACTATGGAGACATAATGTAGTCAACCTCAAAATTTTAGAGATTTGAAAAAGTTATCTTTCACCTTTAATACTAGCAAATTACGAAGAAGATCTCTTTAACAATGGAAGAACTTATTAAGTATAGAGGATTCAAGGAATCAACATGGCATAGAGACATACTAAATTCAAAGGATAATAACAATATAAAATGTATGAGTAGAAGAGAAGAACCAATATCGCTTAAAATAATTTTTGAGAAATCACGGATTAACAATTTGACAAGAGCAGATACTATAAATACATCTAACAATATGATACAATAATTTGATGATATTTATAATGTTGAGAGTAAATTCAAAGATCATTCTCAAAGTATAGAAAAACATGTAGAACAAAAGAATTTCTTATAGATTTATGAAAAAGCAAAGGTAGAATTTCTTCAACTATACACCCATGGTTATATAAGTTGATTAAGAAAACAAATGAAATTTTAAATGCACTTATTTTAATGAGGACATGAAAAATTTGATTGTTGGAATTTACATCCTTGTAAATATTATGGAAAAGGATCTCATTTATCTACTTTCTATTATTACAAGGAAGAATATTACTTGAATTTTGAAAAGGTTCTAACATACAGATTATAGTATTTGTTTCAAAATATTATTTCTAAAGCCTTTGCTAACAATGAATATAAGCATGAAGAACAGGCAAGAAGATTATTCAAAGAACAAGAAAAACAAAAATGGACTAGAGATGTAATTAGATCCCTTGTTCAACAAATCTATCTAATGATTGACTATCCTAGACGAATAATAGAATAAAAAAATAGAGAAAAGGACAAAGGCAAAGAGAATACTTTTGCAAGAATCAAATGACAATGTGATAGCATCTGAAAGCATAACGATTGACATCAATGGTGAAGACAAGCAAGAAAAGAAATAATCTGAATAAGGAGACATACAGTGCAAATGAAAACTATATTGAAGACTAAAGTCTTCAATAGCCAAATAATGTAATACAAGGGGGTGTTGGAATATATTATATTATTTGGTACATGCTAATGTACCACCTTGGGTACATATTTAGATTAGGAGAGTGTCCTAGATTAGAGTGTGAGTATTTACTTTATGCAATGTAATAAATGCACAAGTATTATTAAAGTGTGCAAAGTATTTTGGTAATGTAAATGTGCATAATAGTCCATGTGCACATGAGTCCATAGAGTAGGAATATGAAGATTCTCTAGAAGAGTGAAGGCCAAGAGTCCTCCATATGAAGAGTCATATTCCATTATATATATGTCTAACTGTGTATGTGTGACATATATTGTAAAATGAGAGTGTGTGGATGTATGGATATTTGAGATCTTTATTCAATGGAGTTACAATTTTTGTGAGCATTTATTAATGGAAATTCTATGAGTTATTTTTGAAGTTATTTATGATTTTTATATGTTTATAATATTACCATTATCATATATTTCATATTGCAATTTTATTTTAGATATTGTGGTTATTTTATCTTAAGTATTTAGCTTCTAAAGTTAACACTTTTTTTGCCTCCCAACTGTAAGTGGAATTCCTAGGTAGGTTATTGGAAGATATGTCTTCTTGTATCTCAATTTATCCAACAAAATTATCTATTGCCTAAGTGAGCAATGGAAAAATATGACCTTAGTTTGGTATCTTCATTTATAAGTTCTTCAATCGCTTTTGTAAACCATCCTAGAATTATTTTAAATTTGAAGGCCTCCTTTGTTGTTTTTTTCCTAATAATGTAGAGTCATCAAAAAATTGTAGGTGAGTAATTGGTTTAGCTCCATTTGCTATTATTATTCCCTCCAAAGCTCTGGTGTCCCTATCCTATCCAATGTTTTACTCAAAACTTCAACCAATATTATGAACAAGTATGGGGATAAGAGGTCTCCCTACCTGATACCTCTAGAAGTTGTAAACAACTAGGTAAGATCTCTATTTACTAGAACCAAATAGGATACCAAAGAAATACATCCCTTGATCCATTCTACCCAATCATACAAGAATCCAAATTGTCTCATCACCTTTAGGAGGAAGTTCCAGTCAACTCTATCATATGCTTTGGATAGGTCTAACCTAATAAACATGGAGGGTATTTTTTGAACCTGCATAGAGTGAATAGCCTCCTAAGTTAAGACTATCTCATCCAAGATATATCTTCCATCCATAAAACCACCCTATTCAAGAGAAATAATTTTTTGAATATGAGGTTTGATCCTTTCTATCATGATATTAGTGATAATTTTATATGGGACATTAAAAAGGGCAATTGGTCGATAGCCAAATATGTGTTCAAACTCCTAGGTTTATAGAACCAATGATATATATGTCTTGTTCACCTCTTTGAGAATCACTTTGGCTATTCTAGCCGCTTGTAAATTTGTAATACTTCCAATAGTTCTTCCTTAAGGATATCCTAAAATTATTGGAAGAATTTTATAGGAAATCCATCTGGACCTAGAGTTATGCCTTTTCACATCTTGAAAACTAATAATTGTAGTTCTTTGGCAGTAATTGGGGTAGTCAAAGTTACATTATCTTCCTTTGTGATGATAGAAGGAATCCCTTGGAGTACTTCTTGTTGTGCCTCCTGATTCAATGGTTTTGCCTTAAGAGTTGAGAAAAGTATTCTCTTGTTATATGTTCCATCCTATCCCATGCGTGTAGTGAATCACCTACAACTATTTTTAGGGGAGAAAAAATTGTGTGACTACCTTACTAGGAGAGATTTATAGAAGAAGCTAGTGTTACTATCTCCCTCCCAGAGCCATTGGATATTAGATTTCTTTTTCCATAGGATATATTCTCTTTTGGTCCATTACTTTGGTTGACTTGTAAACCTAGCCTCCTTGCTTCATATCTTAATAGTGACTTATGTTTGCATTTTCTCATTCATATCCTCAAGTTTGGTTAACATATGTTGTTTATTTTCATTTATAACCAAACTCCTTCCAGTTCCATGTTCTCAATTTGGACTTGAGATACTTAAGCCTTGTAACAAAACTATACATTGTTATATCATGCCTAGGTTTACCCTCTTAACACCATTGCTAAACCTTATCTTGAAAACCACATTAGTTGGAATCTAAAAGGAACACAACTAAATTTGGTCTTGCACACTTCCACCAATATCAACCAATGATCTAATATTACAATATTCAATGTTTGTGCTCTTCAAATATATCGATTACTCAAAAACTCCTTTGATAATAAAAACCTATATAGTCTTTCTAGAATGCATGCTAAGCCCTATATTTTATTTGACTAGGTCATCATACCATTGTATGGTTTGATGTTTACTAGATGAAGAGATCTAATATGCTCTATCATGAGGTTAGTAATATTGTCTAGAGTGTGATTTTATAGGAAATTAGGTAAACCTTAGAAATAATATTGATTATCAAAGGTTATATACAATATGCATAAAATAATATACCATAAATTATGCTATCAACTAACTAATGACGACAACGTAACAATGATGTCGACACTAACAACGTAGTCAAATTGACTACGATGACTAAACTTTTTTTTTGTAGGTAAAAGTAAATTTTATTTACTTTATGGGTTGAAGGGGCCCAACCCTATTTACATATGGAATAGTTGCACAAAATTTGCAGACAATACAAACACTAGCATGCTAGGCCATAAGGCTGGAAACAATCCAAAAAGAAATAAGCCCTCTAACCCGGGCATCCTAAAACCAGAAACAAATGTAATCGAGCAACATAGAAAAAGAAAGGAAACCCCACTCTAAAACCACTGGAACTACCGTCGCCGTTTCCCAGTCTCCTGGGACTTGTCACCACTGGGAAGGAGAGCCTCCAAGATTTTTGGAAGCCTCGAGGAGACATCATTGTGGTGGCTATAGCCACCATTGCTTCTAAAACTAGGGTTGGACAAGGACTCTGAATGGTCCCTTTGTGGGCCTAGCCTGAGACTAGACCTTGACAGGATAGAGCTAACTAGTGGGTATTTTGCCCATATCATGGTTAACCTTTTTGATAACTTCGATGGGAAAATTGCTTTCCCAAATGATGAGGGAGCTTCCTTTGATAGATTTGTTAGCGAGGATGCCAGCCACTTGGTTGGCTTCTTTATAGATGTGCTTGGTCTATTTTCTCTCCCTATCGTGGATCCATCGTTGGCAATCCAAGATGGTATTTTGAATATTTTTTGCTCCCCTGCTATTGCTCTAAATGAGGTTCACTATGATTTCAGAGTCCCCATCGAAGATAACTCGGCTCGCCAGGTTTTTGCATAAATCCATGCACCTCCAAACCACTCTAGCCTCGGCAAAGTTGTTGGTTTGGGTACCCAAGTTTTTAGCAAAGGCCTTGATGATGTTGCCTTTATGATATTTGATGACTCCACCTGCCCTAGCTTTTTTTGGGTTCCCTTTGAATGCTCCATTAAAGTTGGCCTTTAGCCAACCTTGAGGGGGGATTCCACTTGACCAAGGCTCTGTCCTTCGGGGGGTTCTTGGATTTACAGTAGTATAGAGGGATATTAAGGGAAGAACATAGTTGCTCTTTAATCCTAGGTAGAGGTAAGAACTGGAAGGGGATGAGATTGTTGTTTTTTGTGGCAAAGGCCAAGGCTTTAACATCCACTGCATACTGGGTTCTGGATTCTTTTCTAAAAACTTGTTTGTTATGTTCTAGCAATATCTACCAAAAAATGTGGTGGATGATGGAACTCCATAGGAAACTGATTCTGGGATGCCTTAAGGGTCTTGGACCTTGATTGATCAACCCTTTTACTGATTTGGACCATGCCTAGTAGACCTAGAATTTATCAGTGGCTACAGAAAATACTTTCTTGGAAAAGGAACAGTCCATTAAGATGTGTTGGGCTGATTTCCAATCCTACATGCAAAGGTAGCACCTGTTAGGGACCATGACCCCTCTGCGAATAAGGTTGTCCATGGTGAGGATTTTATTATGAACAATGGTCCAGTAGAAGTGAGCTATTTTGAGGATGAGGAACCTAAGCCATATCCTTTGGGAAACCAGTTTCCCGTTGTTGGAGCCTTCCCCAATGGCCTTCCTTTCACAGAGGTGAGACATAGTCTTGACTAAGAAATTCTTGTCGATGGTGCCATTCCAACATTGTTCGTCCTCCTTCCTGGAATAGGGGAGTAAAACTAACCTTAGGACCTCTTGTATCCCTTCTACTACCATGGAAATGGTATCATTAGTAATCCTAAACTTGATCGGCTTCTAGTACTGGATCCTTTGGTTAGAGGAAATGAAGTCGGCAACTCTGGGCCTGAACTTGTTGTTTATCAGATGCCTAACTATAGCCAGCTAGGGGTTGCTACTGAGGGATTCTTTCCCAGCCCATGCATCCTCCTAAAATTTGATGTTAGAACCATCACCCAAAATCCACCCAGATCCTTCACGAATGATTCTTTGGGAGAGCAAAATGGATTTTCAAAAATGGGAGCAATTGCGGGGTATGGTGGCTTGGATAAAGGGCAAATGCTGGAGGTACTTTATTTTCACAATGTTCACCCACTTAAAGCTAGTGTTGGTAACCACTCTCCAAGCTTGCTTGGTTAGGAGCGCTAGGTTTGTGACATTGATGCAGCACAAACCCAGGCCTCCCTAATATTTGGGGTGCAAACTTTATCCCATGCCATAAGGTGGAACTTCTTCTAGGTTTCGAAAAGTGACCACAAGAACTGTTTCTAAATTTTTTCAATGGCTTCACCCATGGTCTTCGGTATTTTAAAAACTAACAAAAAATACGTGGGAATACTCTGCAAGACCAATTTTACCAGGGTTTCCCTCCCTGCGTTGGAGAGGAGAACGCCCTTCCACCCTGCTAGCTTGTTGCAGATCTTGTCCACCATGTTCTCCCACATGTCAGGTGGGTCCTTCCTTGGAACATGGGAATGCCAAGGTAGGTGGTCGAGAAGTCTGCTATGGAGCATCCCTGAATTCTAATAATCTTGCGTTGCCTTCTGATCGGGGTGTGGATGAAAAATAACTTGCTTTTGGTGTAGTTGATCTTCTGCCCAGTAGCCTCTTCAAAGAGGTTAAGGATATCCTTGATCATGATGGCATCTACAATGGAGGATTTGGTTGCGAGCAGGGTGTCATCCACAAACTATTAGTGGTTTGAGGGGGGATCCCTGAAGCTGCTTTGATGCTAGAGAGTTTATTTCTAAAATAGACTTCTTTGATAGTTCTTCCCAAACTTTCAGCAAGAATTATGAACAAGATAGGAGACAGGGGGTCTCCTTGTCTCAGGTCCCTAGAACTCGATAATTAGCCTGCAGTGAAACCATTCACCATAATCGAGAACCAAGAAGAGGAGATGCAATTATATACTAGATTCACCCAGGCCTCATGGAACCCAAACTTGAGGAGGACTTTGCTGAGAAATTCCCTGTTGACCCTATTGAAGGCTTTATTCATGTCCAGTTTGAGGAAAAAACAATGGTCTTGGACATCTGAGCAGAGTGAATCAGCTCATGGATGGTGATGAACCCATATAGAATGTTGTGGCATTTGACTGTACTCCCCTAGCATGGATCAATGATGGCAAGGAGGATGCTGGATATCCGGGTGGCTATGGCTTTGGTAAGAATTTTGTAGATGACATTGCAAAGGTTGATGGGGCGATAGTCTGAGAGGGATAGAGGATTAGCTCCTTTGGGGATAAGAGCCAAGAACATGGATTTAACATCTTTGGGAATGGTTTTTGAATATTGCATTTCCCTGATTGTAGCATAGAGGTCTAGGCCCACAACATCCTAGAAGGTCTGGAAAAACCTGGGCGAGAATCCATTCATGCCGGGAGATTTGTTAGGCTTCATGGAAAGGAGGGCCTAGTGGATTTCTTTGTGGGACAGAGGTCTGAGGAGGAACTCATTGGAATCTCGAGAAATGAGGGTGGGGATATTAGCAAGGATGGATTCCATGGCCAAAGGTGACTGGGAAGAAGAGGTGTCTAGGAGGGCTTTGAAGTGGCTAACAGCTTCATCCCTAATCAGATGGATGTCCAAAGTGACTGCCCCATCTTGAGTGACTAGTCTCTTGATCTTGTTGGCTCCTCTATGCCTAAGGGTTGAAGTGTGGAAGAACTTGGTGTTGGAATCCCCTTCCCTGAGCCATAGCTACCTTGACTTCTAGTGCTAAAATGTTTCTTCTTTAGAGAGGATATTGTGGTACTCAACCAACAGGTTACGCTCCTCATCCCTGAGGCTGTCATTGAATTTCCTTCTCTGAAAGGTGTCCTCGATCTGGCTGATTTAGGATTTGACCTACTGCTTAGATTCAAATATATTCCCGAACGTTTCCCTGTTCCACTTCTTCAGGTTTCCTTTGATGAATATGACTTTCTAGGTGACCTAGTTAGTGGCAGACCCTGGGAATTTTTGCTTCCACCATGACTCAATCAGCCCCTTGAGATCAGGGTGGTGGGTCCACATTGATTTGAATCTGAAGGGAGTCTTGAACTGTGGCTTGGTATCTGATTCTAACAATAGTGGGCTATGGTCAAAATCGATCTTTAGGAGGGCTCGTAGACTAGCATCTCCAAACCAGGGGAGAGCTTCCTAGTAAAGGAGGAATCTATCTAGGCATTCCTAGATGAGATTGTCTCCTTTCCTTCTATTACTCCAGGTGAAGAGGGATCCCTAGAGGTGGATATCCATGAGGATATTGGAATCAATGAAGTGCCTTAAAGCATCAGTATCCTTGTGAGTGATTCTGGCTTCACCCTTCTTGTCACTAAAGTGTAGGAGGGAATTGAAATCCTCGGCTAGGATCCACAGGGTTCCTTCAAAGTCTTACCTCATGGATGTGAACATGTCCCACAGAGCTTCCCTTCCTAGGTGGGAATTAGGGGCATACACATTTGACATTACCTAAGAAAGTTGGGACTCAGGATCATGGAACAGAATATTGCTTATCCTTTCCTATTGGCAAGGTTCCACAGGCAAGGGTGCCCTCCTGATGTCCCAAACGTCGGGGAGTGCACGAAGTCATAGTTTTGCCAGATCTTTCTGGCAATGCTAGGGGACCACTGATCGCCTAGTTTTATTTCCTGAATTAGAAATATAGTTGGGTTATGCTCTCTTCTCATGGTTGCAACTAGTCTTTGCTTGGCTGCCCCATTTAGTCCTCTCACGTTCCAGGAGAGGACTTTCATTTAGAAATCTTGGAGGTTTTCCTGCCCATTTTTCCTTATTGAGTAGGGGGTTTGGTTCTTTGGCCTTCATCCTTTGAGTTGCTTGCCCCTTCTTGAAAGAGCATTCTTTGGGTCCCATTGGCTATGTCTTCCATTGTGTCTATCTTCCTTCTATCTAAATCCATCGGTCTGCCCTTCTTTTTTTCTTTCCCTACATCCATATGGGTTTTTTGGTAGCTTCGAGTTTGTTTGGGGCTCCTTTACTCAGGGGATGACAGATCCTCATCCTCATAGTCAGATGTGACGGGGTCAGAGGGGGATGGTGAGGTTGGGGTTTCACGGATCGAGCAAGGAGAAATATGGGGTGGGTTGGAGGGAGGCTTCGAAGGGTTCCCAAGGGAGCTAGGGCTTGAGGAGGGAGGGGGGATGGGAGTTTGCTTGGCAAAGGGAATGGTCTGGTAAGGGCGGGGAGGGGTGACAGAAGGGGTTTGGAGGATCCATGGGATGGGCATCGACTCAGAGCTCCTCGAGAAATCCCCTTCCTCAATGTCCTCGATAGAAACAAAATTTTTCAAAGCACTAAATTTATTGGCCATGGGAATAGAGGTAAATAGTAAAAATAAATACTAGTGGTAAAAAATAACAAGATAATTTTTACCATGTAGTAAAATAAATTCTACCTAGTGTAGGAAAAAGGGTAAATATCCCAAATTATGGAATATTACTCTAACATCCCCCCTTATTACATTATTTGGGTAATGTATATAACTACCCCAATACAGTGAAAAAGATGTTGAACTATTGGTTCTTGCTCTATCACAGTGCTTTGGTTGCTCCTAAGAAAAAAGTGGGTCATTCCTCACTTTGTCTTCACATCAATGATGTCCTTATTGTAATCTTATCATCCAACCGGATTGCATAGGTATCCAGCCACTACAATTTCTAGGTGTAGTAGAGTAGATCACTTCATATGAGGTTCATTCGGTTACAATATGATTTTGCAAAAGTTTTGATAAGGTAGCTAAGGTGTCGGTCACTACCGAAAATGCACCCTTATAAGTTTCCCCCCTTGTTGCAAAAACATGTAATGAAATTTCTAAAAGAAGTGTGACTAAGGTATCAATCGTTGTCAAAAATGCACCCTTATAAGTCTTCTTCTCTTTTTACAAAAAATTTGTGTGAAGTAAGAAAATAAATATTGATCCCCCCTTAATTGCAAAAGATGTGCAACTCAAGAAGCTTTGTGAAGGATTGTACAAAGATTGCCTCCTAGGAAAAAATTTCACCAGAAAATTCCCTCCTTTTGTTACAAGTACTTCAAACAATGAGAGTTTGCTATTTATGAAGCCTAAAAGAGGTACAATCACCCCTTTATTGCTAGTACTTCAAACAAAAACTTATGCTATTTATGAAGCCTAAAAAGAGAGAGGAAATGGTGCTTGCTTAAGGTGACAAATTTCCTTTCCCTCTACAATACTGTCTTAGCCAAGAGCACTCTGTGTGCTTTTTTTAAACCAGAATCAAAATCAGAATTAGACACTTCACTAGCAATATTGCCTTTGTGTTGCTTCTATGATGTGCCTTTGCCTTTCTTGTTTTGCTTGTTTTTAAACCAACACCGATTGGTGTCATGGTTATCCTTTTTACAATGCGAGCAAAACCTCTTTTGAGTTTTCTTTCCCTTACCTTTTGAAGATGATCCTCCTTTTTGAAAGTTTTATTTCTTCTTATCACCTCGATTTTTTGAGTAAAGTGCATTGTTTGACACTTCATCACTTTGGAGTTGATTTGCTTTCTCTGTTTGAAGCAAATTGACTAACTCCACAAAGGTGACTGATCTTTGAGATACATTTAGGGATGTAATCAACATTTTATAGGATTCGAGAAGAGCCCTCAGTAATACTGAAGTTAGAATAGTATCTTCTACTTTGGCTCCTAAAGCATTTAGCTTTGACTTCAATTCGGACACTCTCCAAAGGAAGAGTTCTACTGATTCACCTATCTTCATAAGGAGTGTATGAAGTTGAGTTTGAAGTTTTAGAATATTTGATTGATTCTTGCCTTTAAAAATGGTACAAAGTGCATCCCATGCCTCTTTACCAAATTTAGCTTCACTTATGTGAGGTTGGATCTCATCAGTAGTTGCTAGGAGTATCAACATGAGAAGACAATTGTTCTTTTTATCCCATGCTTTTTGATCTACTCTTGTTGATGCAGGTCTTGATTCAATGCCATCAACTAAATCCCACATTTCCTCTATAGTCAAGATGGCTTTCATCTTAGTTTTCCATGCTGAATAGTTAGGACCTTTAAGCAATTGTGTATCATTTAAGTATTTTTTGATAGTTGCCATGATGAAGGTCCTAGAATTTGCACTAAGATGGATCTTTCTTTCACTCTTAAGTGATATTTAATGGCACTTGCCTGAAAATCCTCTTGAATAGGAATAATCAGTTTGAGGAAATTAAGCCAAACAAATAAGAGATGAAAGATAATTCACTCAAAAAGATATTTAATGGCACCTACTTGAAAATCCTCTTGAAGAGGAATAATTAGTTTGAGGAAATTAAGCCAAACAAATAAGAGTGAATTAGAGGTTTTTGTTTTTAGGAGAGAATATCAAGTGTAATTGGCTTTAAACTTGTGCAATGGTTGACACAATTCTATTGTGAAATTTTGGGGTTTTAGTGTTCTTGATTTTATGACTTATAATTGCAAAAACTAATGCAATAATAAAAAAATAATGCCCACAAAATTCTTATCACATAGGTGTCGTATGCAACCGAAAATGCACCTAATTTTCCAATGAAGGTGTCGAGTAAAATCGAAAATGCACCTTTTAATTTTTGCAACAAAATTTGGATTTGTGTTGTGCAAAAAATTGATATATTTTGTCTCCTCTTGTTTTCCAAAATTTGCAAAGAATGAGACATGAAATAATTGCCTTTTCTTTTTGTTTTGCAAATTTAACAAGTTTGATTTTGTTTTAAAGTGCTCCTCACTTTTGTGTTACAATTTTGCAAAGAATATCAATTTCTTGTCTTCCCCCTTGATTTGCAAAATTAACAAAACTAGCACTCCTTCCAAGACAAGTCGACATACCAGTCGATACATGACTTGGTTTTAATGGACCCTTTGAAGCTTCAACACTCAAATATGGGAGGGGCATTAGGATCAAAATGTTTTATAATCCTCATGGGACCATAACTTCGGTCCAATCCCTTCCAAGGATCAGTATAAGTGAGAAAACGAGGTAAAATTCTTTGATGCTCTTGAAGCATACAACGAAAATGAGATCTTGTTGTTTGTCGTCAAAGTTCGTTCCTCTTTCTTATAACTCTTTGATGACGAAGAACTTTCTTGATCCAAGGCTTTGTCTTCATGAGATGTTTAACTTGTGCTCTCCAATCAAAGGATTAGAAAAAAAATATGGGAGCAAAGTTTTAATGAAACTCTCAAAAAATGCAACAGATTAGTGTATTGCTTTCTTGTCTATTTATCCCCTTTGAAGGAGAAAACTAAGAAAAACACTTAATTTTGTAGTTGCAACAAAAAAAATAGCCCTTGAAATTTTCTATTTTAATATATAAATTTAGTAAATTTCATTAATTGACTTAATAAAATAATATTTAAGTTTAAAAAACCATCTTTAAGTTAAAAAAAATGATTTAAAAAACATTAAAATATTAAAAAATTAAGAAATTTAAATAAAAAATACTAATAAATAAAAATAATAAAAAATTACCTCTTTGTGAGCAAAAAAGGCTGGCCCCACACCCGCCCCCCGCCCCCCCGCAGCCCTCGTGGTTGATCCGTTAGCCACAGGGCATGTGGTGATATTTGAAGTGCCTCGCGCTTCAAATGGAAGTTTTTTTTTTAACTTCCATGGGAATTATTCCCTTAACTTTTGACTGCCTACGAGTAGTTAAGATCCCATTTTATCGTGCTGACCAAGCAATTGAATGTTGCCACGCATGTGCAGGAATCAACCAATCAACACGCGCCACATTAGTCTTCTCGGGTCAATGCCACGTCAGATCCAACAAAGATTTCACCACGTCAACACAATGCCTGCCACATCAAATCCAACAAAGATTGCGCCACATCAACACAGTTCCTTCCACATCAGATCCAGTAAAGATTTTGCCACATCAACAATAATAAATCATGTGTCAGTCACCACATCAGCTCCTTGGGAGTCATGTCATCTAGATCACCATGTCAGCTCCTCGGGTTTCATGATGGCAGGGGTTACACATTCAGAGTTTGGTTGTTAGTACCGCCTGCATATCGAGGAGTTCATGTTGACGAGTTTGGGCCTGATAGGTTTTCAGTGTCGCTTGCACACCGAGAAGTTTGTGTCAAGGAGTTTGGGCCTAATAGGTTGTCAGTGTCGCCTGCACGTTGAATTTTGGGCCTAACAGATAGGGCCTGATAGGTTGTCGGTTGTCAGTGCTGCCTACACACCAAATACATTAAATTGTGCATATTTCAGCGTCCACCAAATTTCATGTTGGATCTACCTCAGGATTCATGCAGCACCCACCAAAAATTCCTTGTCATGTAGGTTCCAACAAGGGTTGCCTTAGGATGCGGGTCCTGACCAAGGGTTTCGTGTGTCGATATTTTGGCCTTGGTCCAGTTGGAATGGGTTCTGCCTGCCTTTTCCAATAAAACTCCACGCTCCACAAGTCCCGCTCAACAATTTCTCTTAGTAAGTCGTAGCTCTGATACCATATAGGAAATTAGGCAAACCTTAGAAATAATATTGATTATCAAAGGTTATATACAATATGCATAAAATAATATCCCGTAAATTATGCTATCAACTAACTAATGACGACAACGTAACAATGATGTCGACACTAACAACGTAGTCAAATTGACTATGATGACTAACTTACTAACCTAGGTAAATAGTAAAAATAAATACTAGTGGTAAAAAGTAACAAGCTACTTTTTACCATGTAGTAAAATAAATTCTACCTAGTATAGGAAAAAGGGTAAATATCCCACATGATGGAATATTACTCTAATAGATTTCCCCTTATATTTTCTTCCAATAAGAGGATGATGTTGAAATCACCACCTACAAGCGGCCAAGCTATGGGGAAATGACCAGTAATATAAGTTGCATTTCTCCATTGTTTTATTTTTCATCTAGGCTAATAAGAGAGTATACATTAAGACAACTAATGCTAAGAAGAATGTCTACTTTGGGCCAGTAAAGCCATAATCTCCCAACTTCCCATTCTTTGGTGTATCACTATCCCTTTTGAATCCCAAAGGTAAACCACTCCTCCAAAAGCTCTTTAGGAGCTTAGGGATTCAATCCTAGGCAAAATATTTTTGGCAAAAATTACATCACTTTTGCTGACACTTTCATTTCTTGAATAAAAACCATCTATGGACAATGATGTTGAATCATTCATTTTACTTCATTATGCTTTACCGATCTACCCGTAAGCCCTCAAATATTTTGGGTGATGCACTTAATCAAGCATAGGGACTGAAAATATGGGTAAGATCCTTAACCTTACCCATTGTTATCAACTTTGCACCTTCTTTCCCTATTTGATGTTGAATAGTCTTCCTACCTGCTCTTTGGTATGTATCTATATTTATCTTTTTAGTAAACTCTTGACTCACTCCTATTGGTTCTAGGATAGAATCCAAATATGGCATAGCTAAGAATACCACCATGGCCTTGTCAAAAGATTCTTGGGTGCCACCTCCACTATCTATTCATTTATGAGTTCCTCCATTTGATTGGTTAGGGTCATTATCTTTCTCTTGGCTTCTATTTTTTCTTTGGGATCTCAAATTTTGGGGTGGGTTCTCTTGTAGGCTACTTAGAAGATGTGGAATTGGCTCAATGTTACGATTTATTTCTTCAATTGTTGGTTCCTTTCATAGGGCTTGAAGAGGAGTTTCTAGAATCTTCATCTCCATGATGTTCTCCTCATCATCCATTGGAAGTTTAACAAAATTACTGGCAGAGATGACTACCTACTCTTTAGATGTTTGTTTTCTATTAATGTTCTTTTGTTTAGGCAGTTCAAAATCTCTAGGGGTCGTTTCCTCTTGTGCTTGCTTTGGGATCCAATATTTACAATCCCTAGCTAGGTGACCATATTCATGACAAATATTGCACCTAAAGAGGATGTTCTCATAGTCCACATATTTTTCCTAGGTATCCTCCCCAAAATGCAAAGTAATATTTTTTGACAAGGGCTTGTCAAGGTTGATGAAAACATAAATCATGACATAGATAATTTGAATCAGCTTCTACTATCTATTGTCATCATATAAGATCCTAGAGTATTGCATATTGCCAAGAAAATAGATTAGTTCCAAAACTCTATCAACAACCCAAAAAGTCTCACCTAAACTGGACCTATTGAGGGCATTTCCTCTTTTACCTTGAACTTGGTATACTAGGAGTTTATGAAAAGCCTTGCCCTGCCTAAAAACTAAGGACCCTCTTGGAAATCTTGTTCTCTATCCTCCTCATTAGCAAAAAGAACTAAGAAATAACCATTGGGGTAAGCAAAAATATTTAACTCACATTTAGTTCTCCATTATCTAGCAACCCACATCTTGAAAGCAGAGAGGCTTAGATGAAGATCCAAAAACCCACCCCCTAGCATCGATCCTAGTCTATATGTATGAAATTTGAAGTTAGAATATAAGAGAGCCATCTGTCACTTTCATATATCACAAAGTTGTTTTCCTAGGGTCTGTTTTAGGCATTCTCAAAGGTCTATGAGAAGTTCTAGAGTTATTAATTACAATTGTTTGTGATTGTCCTCCTTGCAAGGCATCTTGAAAGGTCATGTTTGGCAAATTTTCACCAAAATCTCTTCCCATATTGGGGATTGACTCATTTTCCTTGCTATGATCAATAACATTGGCCCTCTCTTGATTACTTTCCACCAGTCCAAGGTTATTCCCATTTTTAAACATTTCTGCTTGTTGTAATATAACCCTAGCTTGTGGTTTTAAAGTCAGTCCTCTGCCTCTTGTGTGTTTGCGCCCTTGGTTCTGCCCTTGTTTAAGATTGGCTAATGTGAACTCAAATGAATCATTAGATTTCTCTTGCTATAATATGATTTGATCATTGACTTGTATTATCTGTTCCACCTACATGTGCTCATGGTTATTTTGGCCCTTCTTGGAGTCCACATCCTTTGGCATATGTTGCATATCTATCCTGTTCCCATGGAATCCTCCTTCCTTCCATCATCCAGGTCTTTATTGTTTCATTATCCACTGATCATTATAAACCCTCAACCAAGGGTCTCTAAAAACCCTTAGCCAGGGGTCTACAAAACCCCCCCTTTGACGTTTCTATCCAAAGCTTTATCTTTTCATTATCCATTGATTGCTATAAACCCTTAGCCAAAGATCTCTAAAAACTCTCATCCAAGGATCTCTATAAAACCCTCCTTTAACGTTTTGACTTGCATCTTCACCTATACTTATTCCTTTTTTTTCTCGAATCACCTAAGTTACATTTAAAAAATAAATGAAAATTATTTCTAAACAACTATAACAATTAGGAAAAATTCAACTAATTAAATAAGTTGTATAATATATATATATTATTTATATAAAATTCTAACGTAATTTAAAAAAAAAATTATAGTAAAAATTTAGCATTTAGTCTTGGAAGACAATATAACGGTTTGAGCTTTGATTTTTTTTAGGAAGTCCAAGATTCAAACTGTAATATAAGTGAGTATATGAGAAGGTGGGTACGCTTTTAATTTCCTCCAATTAAACTGGTCCTCTTCTGAAGAGGCATAATAATGTCTCAGATTGTCATCAATAATTTTAATTTAATATTTAAAGCGCACGCGCACAAATATTTGAGATGAACATGAATAGTGTTAGATTAACTGTCTTTAGACAGAGTACTGGTCCTCTTCTCAAGAGGCATAATAATAATGTCTTAGATTGTTAAAGCGCACGCGCACAAATATTTGAGATGAACATGAATAACGTTAGATTACCTGTCTTTAGACAGAGTCCTAAGGGTTGTTAGATTGATAATTTCTTCAGAGGAAATTTTGGTTCAAAGTTTGAAAACAAATTTCTTTCCAATAAAGATGGAAGATTGTGGCTCACACGGGTTGCCAGGAAAAAGTGTCCTATACAGGACGAAAGCGGAATCTTTAACTGGCTTATAAATGCACTTTATGTCACCAACTGTGCACACTTTCATACATCACAAAGTTATTTTCCTAAGGTTTGTTTTAGGCATTTTAAAAGGTCTATGAGAAGTTTTAGAGTTATTAATTACAGTTGTTTGTGATTGTCTTGTTTGTGATTGTCCTCTTTGCAAGGCATCTTGAAAGATCATGTTTGACAAATTTTCATCAAAATATTTTTCCATATTTGGGGATTGACTTATTTTCTTTGCTATGATCAATAACATTGGCCCTCTCTTGATTACTTTCCACTGGTCCAAGGTTATTCCCATTTTTAAACATTTCTACTTGTTGTAATATAACCCTAGCTTGTGGTTTTAAAGTCGGTCTTATGCCTTTTGTGTGTTTGCGCCCTTGGTTCTACCCTTGTTTAATATTGGCTAATGTGAACTCAAATAAATCATTAGCTTTCTCTTGCTATAATATGATTTGATCATTGACTTGTATTATATGTTCCACCTGCATGTGCTCATGGTTATTTTGGCCCTTCTTGGAGTCCACATCCTTTGGCATATGTTGTATATCTATCTTTTTCCCATGGAATCCTCCTTCCTTCCATCATCTAGGGCTTTATTGTTTCATTATCCACTGATCATTATAAACCCTCAACCAAGGGCCTCTAAAAACCCTTAGCCAGGGGTCTAAAAAACCCCCCCTTTGACGTTTCTATCCAAGGCTTTATCTTTTCATTATCCACTGATTGCTATAAACCATTTCTTTCTAGCCTAAAATTTTACCCCCCGAAGGACTAGGTGGATTGGTAGTTTCCTGTCTTGCTAGGCACTTACCAAGAAGAAAACGAGGCTCAAACCTTGGAAGCAGCTTTTTTGCAAAGGTAGTAGTTTGATCTGAATCATTTGAGTGTATGCCAGATTGAATCCCAAGCGATCGGTAGTCCCCTTCACATCGCGTCAACAACAATGAAGTGGAATAGGTTCACATCAAGTCAACAACAATGAAGTGGAATAGGTTTTATGACAAAAACATTTATAATTTAAACCCAAAAAATAATATAATTATAACAAACTTTTCTTCATATTTAAAAAAAAAATTCAATCTCATACCAATTTGCTGCTCTATCTAATATACCTTAGAGCCAAATAATCTTCATTTGTTTTCTTTAGGTCCTTGGCAATTTTTATTGGTTACTTCTTGTAGTTGTAGTGACAAACATCAGTTTGAGGTTGCAATTTTCTCGAGATTATTGGTTCTCTTCTTATTGTTTACCAAAAATAGTTGTATTTTTTTTAAATGGAAAGGTTTATATATACAATATTTTACAATTGAAATTTTAAGTGATAACAAATAAATGATGATGGTTGGTTTTTTTTGAAATATTGTAATGTTATGTTTTTAGTTTTTCATTTAAGAGATCCAAGTTTAAACTACACAAAGAGCTGAACCGTTTCAAAAAACCTATACTTTACCCTAAAATTGTATTCCTTGTTATAACAACATAGTGGTATAACTTTAGGTTCTCATCCAAAGACCCAAGTTCAAACCTCTATACAAGGGATCAAGACCATTTGAAAACACATGATCTTTACTCTAAAATTTTCATCCCTATGGGTATATTGTTTTGGGTTTTCATCCAAGAGACCTAGGTTCAAACCATTGCACAAGGGACCAAAACCCTTTTAAAAACTTGTGCTTTATCCTAAAATTTTGTTTGAGACCCTTTTAAAAACTTGTGCTTTATCCTAATATTTTATCTTATTTGGACATTAGAGTGTTATGTCGTTATATTCTCATCTAGGAAATATAGGTTCAAACCAGTTACAAGAGACTAAGACCCTTTCAAAAACATATGCTTTAACCTAAAATTTTTATCCTTGTTGGGACATTGTAGTAGTATATATTTAGGTTTTCATCTAGGATACCCAAGTTCAAAACACACAAGGGATCGAGACCTTTTTCAAACCCATGCTTTATCCTAAAATTGTGTCCTTGTTGGTGCAATGTAGTGGTATATCTTTGGGTTCTTGTCCAGAAAACCCAAGTTCAAACAATTATACAACGAATTGAGACCCTTTCAAAAAAATCCTACTTTACCCTAAAATTTGGCCCATGTCGGTGCAATGTAGTGGTATGTCTTTGGGTTCTTGTCTAGGAAACCCAAGTTCAAATCACTATACAAGGGACTAGGACCTTCCAAAAAAATTCTTGTTGGGACACCGTACTAGTACATATTTTGGTTCTCATCCAGGAAACCCAAGTTCAAATCATTATACAAGGGACCAAGACCCTTTCAAAAATCCATGCTTTACCCTAAATTTTTTATCTTTTTTGGGACACCATAGTGGTATGTGATGTGGAATCAAGAATAAAGTGCATTATGAATGATGTTTAAATAATATAAAATAGAATCAAAGAGATTACAAGGGTTACAACCAATCTATAACCATCATGGAGTGCAGGCAATAACCTACAAGAGATAAAAATAGTCTCAACAACAAATCCAATGCACCCTAACAAACTAACAAGCACAACTAACATGAGCAAGAAAGGTTGCACATGAATACAATGCAATAATAAAATTAGGCTTAAAAATAATAAGCCTAAGGTCTATAGATGTCCTCATCATTTCTCCCCACTATAGAAGCATTAGACTCCAATGCTTTTACAATAGAAGTGGAAGTGTGAGACACATAACACTGAAGACATATTTGACTGGTTCAATGGATCAAATACTAATATGCCACATCATCATAGGCTTGGACAAGGTTGATGATGCCCATCTATGCCTGTGTTGGAATACCGTTTTATGTCACAACTATGTCGATGACCTAAAAAGAAGGAGGAACCCAATGAGGATCAATAACTTGTTTCTAAGGTTTTTAAGTCTTCTACAAAGTAAGAGCATGAGGAGCAGGAGGAGAAGTCAATGATCAAGGAGTCAAATCCTCAGAAGGAGGAGGAGATGTAGTTGGTGTTAGTGTATCATGTGTTCTACTGAAGATTAAGGAAATCTTCTATATCTAAATGGGGTGCGACAAAAGTTTATTATACTTAATACTTTGGATAAGAAAAGTCTTATTCTCGTGATACAATGTGTATATATTTTGAAAAGCATTATATTCAACCCTCTTGTCATATTGATAGGGCTTTCCTAGAAGCATACCACAACAATCCATTGGAGTCACATCGCATGTGACTCTATCCACAAAATGTGGACCAAAAGCAAAGGATATTGTGCATGTTTCTTTGATGTAGGAGGTGGAACTCTTATCCTTCCATCCTAGTGAGTAGGAATGAGGATGAGGTTCCATAGACAGTTGCAACCTATCAACAATGGACTTTGTAATTAAATTCTTTTATGATCCATTAGTTAGGATACAATGCCTAGAAAAATTGTGAGTCAACTAGGCCTTCACGATGAAAAAATTATCATAGGTACCCTCAATCAAGGGATGAGATATTAGGGTAATATTATTTAGATTTCTAGTAAGCTCATTATATGATTTATCCTCTCTTGAAACTATAATGGGACCATCTTGCGGTTCCTCAATTTGTGATTGTAAAATGCGATTTTTCTTCTTCCTAAAACAATCTGATTCCATATGACCTCTTCTTTTACAATGATTACAAAATTAATAACCTTTGAAAAAAGGAGAAGAGGAAGAAGTCGAGAAAGAAGGAGGAGATAAAGAAGAAGAAGAAGAAGAATGTATATTTGTATTATATGACTATTGTTGATTTGATGCCTTGGAAGTGCATATATATCGAACAACCACTTCCTCCTTCGCTAAAAGTGCATGATTAAATGCAACATCCAAAGTAGCTAAGGGAGTGAATTTGAACTCATTAAATACCTATACTTACAAATCCTTAGGAAATGTGATGATTAGTACCTCTATTGGATCTTTCACTCCAAGAAGAATCCTCAACCTGTTGAACTTCAACATGTAATCTTGGACTGACGTGTTGTGAGTTTGTCTCAGTCTATACCATTTGATTTTGATATGGTTTTGGTAGTTAGGTGGATAGAAGGTATTCTTCAAAGCTTCAACAAGATCACTCCATTTATTGTTTGGATTTTGACTTTGTTGTCTCTCCATGATCAAGAATTTTTCTAAACCCATGAACTTAAGTTTAGTAAATGGAACCTGTTTGTCGATAGAAGTTTCTGAATAAGAGAACCAAGCATCCATATCTCAAAATAAGACATCGAGAAAGCAAGTGGAGCAATGAAGGAGGCAAGTTCCCATAGAAAGAATATGATCACACAGTTTTTATCTTGATTACAAAGGTGGCATTTGGTAATTTGTGCTTAGGATACACAGTAAAACAACCAACATTAGTAGTTTGGTGCATCATCATATACATTGCAGTGAACCTTGTATGAGCCCTTTAGGAGGAAGAAATAGTGTATAGACGTAATTCAAAATTGTAGATATATAGTAAGGGAAGTTGGTGAATTTTGTGTACACATTGGAGGTCTGTTTCGGTGTGGAGCAAGCTAGAAGGAACATAGGAAGAAATCATCGAGCAATAGATTGAAGGAGGTAATATTCAAAATATCAATACTTTAATTTTTTCCAAGGTTGGCCTTGATTATTTTTGCGTTGACGTTTGTAAATAAAAGGGAAACACAAAAACTATGTTTGCATCTTAATCCCACATGAATTGTGTTGGGATATTGAAGGAATTTCTAAGGAGCAAGACTCCTTTACCTTCTTGATTATCTTGTGGTAATCGCAAGAGCGTTGTGAGATTTATAGTGGTAGTCGCTCTACTTGAGACACTTGGAACTAATAGATTGTTGTTGGCTATGAATGATTTAACTACATGTTGTACGTGTTGTTGGGTATGCTATTGATTATCTATTGAAAGAGTTGATCACCTAGATATTTTGCCCAGATTTTTGCTACAGACGGAGTAGGAGGAGTTTGAAAAATAAGTATGAGGAGTTTGAAATAATGAATATGTGTGGATGGTGACTTCTTGTGATTGTGTCAAAGGTATGTTAGTGGGTGTTTTGACTAGGATGCATTAGTTCTAAATTGTAAAATAAAAGTGGTTTGTGTCAAAGGATGTTAGTGGATGTTTTGACTTGGATGAGTTAGTTCTTCATTACAAAATAAAAGTGAATTTTAGTGGCTTCAAATATTTTGTTCCAAGAATTGGAGTATGATGTATACTATGAGTAAGCTACCACGATGAAGGTTTACAAGCTAAGTAAAAGAGAAGAGTGGAAGAGCTTATGAGATAAAAGTGGAAGAGTTCTTTGGCAGCTCATAGTTGAGTTTTCTAAAGATAATAATTTACATTTGAAATATTGATAATAATTAGTGGAATTATAAGACAAAATGGGGTGATTTGTTTTGTGTAAAAGGTGCACAAGATAATTACAAATCAACATTTACAAGGTCAGTTATCAAGTTCTAGACATGGGCTACCTTTAAAATGTAATAAATATGAGACATGTGGAAGCAATAGACTTAATAAGTGTGAAGGATATCTTGGCCATTTGATGCTTCCAACACCAGCATATCGTTCTCTTTATGTTCATGAAGTTAAACAAATTCTAGGTAGAATATGTCTGAATTGCTTTCAATTGAATAAAGCCAACTCAAGAAAAGAGAAAAATTTAAAGAGTAAAAGCAGAATTTTAGATCACATTGTTGAGCATACTTGAGTATATTTGAGCAGTGTTTGTGAGAAAATTTTGGAGCAGATTTGAGCAGTATTTATGAGTAAATTTGGGAGCAGATTTGATCAATGTTTGTGAGTAGATTTTGGATCATATTTGAGCAGTGTTTGTGAGTAGATTTTAGAGCATATTTGAGCAGGACTTGGAAAGCAGATTGGTGTCTCATATGGGTTGGTGCCCATAAAATTGTGAGAGGGGATTGGTGTCTCTTGTGGGTTGGTACCCACAAAATTGATAAGGATATTGGTGTCTCTTTTGGGTTGGTGCCCATGAACTTGAGAAGGGGGCTGGTGTCTCCTACGGGTTTGTGCCCATGAACTTGAGAAGGGGATTTATGTCTCCTGTGGATTGCGTCCAAAAAATTGTATAGGGGATTAGTGTCTCCTATGGATTGGTGTCCACGAACTTGTATAGGGTATTGGTGTCTCTTGTGGGTTGGTGCCCACAAAATTTATTGAAGAAAAATATAAGCAATATTTTTTCGTGGTAAAATAATTCTCTTATGTCTATGGAAATGGTGCATAGATTTATTATTGCATTCATATTATTGTTGTTATAATTTGGATTAAAAAAAATTATCTTATACTGTTCACTCTCCTCTCAGTATAAGCTTATGTTATTCAATTGGTATTAGAACAGGTTCCTTCATGAAAGCCTAACAGCTTGAAGGTAGGTCTTACAAGAACACACATGATCCACCAAGAAGTTTTTTTGTCAAATAGGACTCCATTGTTTGATGGAATCAACTATACTTTCTAGAGTGTACAGATGCAGACTTATTTGATGGTGTGTGGCTATGATATATGTCAATCCATTAAGGATGGGTTACACCACCTACAACTCCTCCCACGGATCATAATGACAAGAAACCATATGAAAATAATGCCAGGGAAATGAATGCAATATTAAGTGGGCTATGTGAATCAGAGTTTGTGAAAGTTATGCAATGCACCACAAAAAAAGAATTATGATACAAGTTACAAAGAACATATGAAGAAGACGATAAGGTTAAAATAGCAAAACTTCAAATCCACAGGAGGAAGTTTGAAGACTTGAAGATGAAACATGAGGAAGATATTGTAAAATATCTACTCTTCGTTGATGAAGTTGTCAACACCATTTGTAGAATTGGAGAAATTATTGAAGACTCTAATATTGTTCAAAATATCTTAAGGTCATTTCCTATGAGGTTTAATGCAAAGGTCTCAGCGATTAAAAAAATGAAGGATCTTAAAACCTTAAGCATGGATGAGCTACATGGAATTCTCATAGCCTATGATATGAGGACTGAAAAAGATCAAACATCCAAATGGGAGGTTGCATTTAAAGATTCAAAGAATACAAAGAATAAATAACCAGAGTCAAGTCAAGAATCAATCAGTAGAGAAGAAGCTAACTTTGTGCGAAGAAATAAGAAGGACCCAAGAAAACACAAAGGTATGCATTCTATGAAATGTTTTAATTGTGGTAACATTGGTTGCTATGCATCTAATTGTCCATAAGATAGAAATAGTAGAAGTGAAGAAAAAAAGGAATACAAGAAAAATAAAGAAAGACAATTTTATCATGGAAAGAAAAATAGACACATTCAAAACAAACATGAGAAGAATATCTTTCAAAGGCATAAGAAAAGTCTTTATGTTGAGAAAGAAAGCAGTTCTTCCAACAGTGATGAATGTCTCTCTGATAGTGAAAGAGAAGAAATATTATTATTGGTCATAGCACAGAAATAAGAAGCTCTTGATGTTGAAAACCAAGAAAAAGAGAAAGATCCTTAAAATGAAGAGGAAACCATAGTTGACATAGAAGAGGAACTTGTTGTTGCTCTTGAAAAGTTTAAAAATATTAGAAATAAGAACTCAATATTGAAGACTCAAGTACAAGAGGATGAGAAGACAAAGGTAAATTTGTTGCAAGAACTCATTGACTTGAAAGTTAAAGTTGAAGAGGTAAAGCAAATTGAAGAAGGTATGGCTAAGCAGTTAAAGGCAAAAGAGTTGGAATGCAAAAAAATGGAGCATGAGATTATCTCTCTAAGAAAGAAAGTGCATGAATATAATGATAAGGTACATTGGTCTGAGAGAAGCACAAAAATGGTGGATGATATAATAAAAATACAAATATCTTTAGTTATAAATACTGGACTTGGTTTTGAATAAAGTAAAAAATAAAATAAAATGCGAAGTCAAGCTCAAAAGAAACAAGAGCATCAAATAAAATAATTAAAGAAGAACCTAAGACCTATGATGATATATTGAGAAGTGGAAGCATCAAGGAGTATGAAAATAAATCATCAAGGAACAAAGTCCATCATAGAAACAATAATGAGAGAACCATATGATAATATCCTCCAAGGCAATAAAACATGTTTCAATATTTCTTCCATGTTTATTGTTTCGAATGTAACCAATTTGATCACAAAGCTATGAATTACAGGGTTTGTGCTTAAAATAATTTTGGTTTCACCAAGAGGAATTTCAATTCATTTGCACCTCTCATGGACTACAACATAATATGCTAGAAATGTAATAATTTTGGGCATAAAACTAGACGGTTTAGAACAGTGTTCCCTGAACTTTCGAAGTCAAGCAAAAAATAGGATGGTCAATCAAAAGGGTATGTCCTCCAAAGTTTGGAGAAAGAAAATAGAACAAGAAGAGGAGCATATTAATTTGGGAGTTTCACTCCTATATCATAATTAAAGTTTCATGAAGAGCAGGTAGGAAGGGGGCATTGTCAAGTGTCTTATATTTTAGACCTAAGGAGCCTTTTCCATTGATGTCAAAGGGGGAGAATTTCAATGAGGAGCAGTTTAGAATTTCAATACGAGGAAGCAACTTGTCAGGGGGAGCAACTTGTGATCTAGTTGCAATAAAGGATATTTTCTTTGTAGGGTTACCATCAATGGCAAAGTGGGAGATTATTATAATTATGGAGTTGTCATTGATGTCAAAGGTTAATTTGGTTGCTAGTAAAAGGTGCATGATTGGACAATTATTCAAGACAGATATCTTCAAGGGTGATTTAATTTTGAATATATGCTTTAATATTTAAATGAAATATTTAATATTAAAGTTGTGTATGCTTTAATATTTAAATTAAATATTTAATATTAAAGTGGTGTTTTTAAATAATAGTTGGGTGCCAAAAGCAATGTAATGTTGAAAAATCCAAAGGTGGACATATTTAATAGATTTGAATTTAAAGTGAGGAGGGTCGACCTTTTTGAAAGTGCAAAGAATTCATATATATGCAATGATGAAATTTCATTTGAGAGATAATTTTTCGATTGATAATATTCAAAATAAAAAAAATAGCACAATAGGTTGAGCCTTGATGGTGGTGGTGGCACCGAGGTCAAGTTTTAGGAGCACTGGAAGGAAGAGTTGGAATTTGGACTATGCAAGAAGAGTGCTAGAGACGAACTATTGGCATTCAGACTACGTAGGAGGCGAACTACAGATGAAGTGTTGGCATTCGGACTACGTAGGAGGAGCATTAGAGATGAAGTGTTGGCATTCAAACTATGAAGGTGGAGTGTTGGAGACGAAGTGGTGGTAATAAGACTCAAATTCCCATGAACACAAAGGGAACCCCACGATTTTAATGAACGCGGAGTTTTTGATTAGCAGCACAGTGGTGAGGCAATTTCATTATGCAATAAGAAGCATAAAGATGAAAGGATCTGGAGACAAATGCAACGATAGATTGAATTTTTTGTAATGAGTGGTCAGATCATTCGAATCTAAAATCACTAGGAGACGCCTTTCAAATTTGTTGAGACAACAAGATAGTCACACCGTTCGAAAAGCAAGTGAAGTAATAGAGGAGGCAAGAACCTATGGAAAGAATATGATGACAAATTTTTTGTCTTGATTACAAAGGTGGCATTTTGTTTTCTATGCTCAAGAAACACAAAAAAACAACCAACATTAGTAGTTGGGTGCATCATCACATACATCACAATGAACCTTGTATGAGCACTTTAGGAGGAAGAAATAGTGTGCAAATGTAATTCAAAATTGTAGATAAACAATGAGGGAAGTTGGTGAATTTTGTGCACACATTGGAGGTCCATTTTGGTGTGGAGCAAGCTAGAAGGAACACATGAATAAATCATCGGGCAGCAGATTGAAGGAGGTAATATTCAAAAGATTAATACTTTGATTTTTGCTAAGGTTGGGCTTGATTATTTTTGTGTTGACATCTGTAAATAAAAGGAAAGTGCAAAACTATGTTTGCATCTTAATCCCACATGAATTGTGTTGGGACATTGAAGGAATTTATAAGGAGCAAGACTCCTTTACCTTCTCGATTACCTTATGGTAATTGCAAGAGCATCATGAGCTTCATAGTGATAGCCACTCCGCTTGAGACACTTGGTACTGATATATTGTTATTGGCTATGAACGGTTTGACTATGTTAATGTACATAGTGTTGGACATGTTGTTGATTATTGAAAGCACGAGATTTCGAAAACAAAAAGGATAAACTAAAATGCGATGTAAATGAAACTAAAGATAACGCTTAAAGCCTATGTATTGAAAAATGCATAAAAGGAAAGAACATAGACGAATGAACACAAGATATAAAAGCAATATAAAATACGGCCCTTTTTATTGATATGCTTTCAAAGTTGTGTTACAATACGTCTCCTTCCTTTTTAGGGGATAGGAGCGTTAAATATTGATTCTTTACAACTTGTTTTAGAATTCCTTCTTCCGCGTGCCCACATATAAGATGGGCGGACCAAAACGTCGTCGCCGCTTGTGTTGATAAGTCTCGACTCCTTGTTGCTCCTCTGATGTTGAAGACCTGCGTTCAAAGAAACAAAAAAAGAGTTAGTAGCACCTGTGTATGAAAATGAAACTCGTGATTCTGAAAGCTTACTTGTTAATGAATGCAAAAGATAAATATAACGATGATTAAAATGAATCCAAATAAACTAAAAACTTGACAAAAGCATAAACATATAACTAGCAAAACACTACAAAAGAAACAGTCACCAAATTCGATACAGATTCGTATTCGTTTCGGGGAGGGACGAGTAAACCTGCAACAAACTGGTATTCGTTCCGGGGTGAAACGAGTAAACCTGCAATAATGCAGGGGGTGCCCGAAGGCAAACCGCCCGTCGGTTGAGACCTTGTTTCGACACCAATCCACTTGGGATGGGTTCGAAACCTATTGTGATGTATTGTCGACAAATTGGTGGTATTTTGTGGCCAAAAATCGGGTTTTGGGTCTTGATTCGCACTTTCAATAGTCACCCAATAACCTCCCCTTCGAATGAGAGATTATGGATGTGAAAGGCACAAATCGCAAGTAAGTAAAATGGCAGCACTTCGTTGCTCAAAATGCTCCTTCTCTCTCTCTTTTGGGTGAGGAAACTCACCATTTTATAGACCCAAGGGGTCTCTTGAATTAACATGCAGAAGTGCTACTTAGCATGAATGCTTTTTCTGTGAAGAGAAGACTTCTTCTTGATCAAGGGCTTCTTAACTGCCTCTGTGCATGCCTTTGCAACTGCCTCTGTATGCTGCCTCTGCATGCTCAAAAAAACTCACTCGCACTCCCATGCAATGAAGGGATAGTTAAGTGGCAGATCTGAGTTGTCATGTGCCGAGGTTTGACTTTTTCTGGTCAAACCTGGTATTCGTCCCACCCAGGAGCGAGCGCGAAATACAAATCCGTATTCGTCCCTGGGTGGAACGAATAAGGAGCAGAGTGCCTGAAAGGTGCCAAAATGGTGTCTGACCTTCCAAAACTGCTGTGAGAGTGGTTAGGACCACTGTTTAACCTCTGTGGGTTGCCCTGGGGGCTTGTGTGTGTCAATGCGATCAGTGTTTGCGGTCACTTAATCGGATTGGTGTTGTTTTGGTGTCTACAGATGCCCCTTTTTGGGATGCACTGTGCATGGCGCAGTGCTGAGCAAAAATAGATAACCAAAGCACTAATGATTAGTTTTTCTTAGTAACCTAACCAACTTGTGATGCCCCAAGTATGGAAAGGGCATGCATTCTTGAATCCTTGCTTCTGACGAGCTAAGGAAATTGATTTCAAGTGTTAACCTATTTTGGTGAGGTGTGACTTGAGCTTGGACATTGATCAATCATGAATAGGAAAAGGGTGCAACCTTTTGTCACCTTGAGTTCATGATTCACGAATGCCAAGTGCTTGATCAGTTTGTGATTATTGCTTGTTTGCTGCCCCAAGTAGGAGCATGATTGTCTTTGTCAATGATTCTTTGAATGCATGCCATTGCCTTGATTGGGTGTGTATTTGTTGATTAGTGACTAAGTGTGACTACCCCCTCAAGCGACGAATCGATGAGGGAATGACCGACATGAGAAAAGCGACGAGTCGCTTGACCCAAGATGACTTTAGTGAGGGTGCCTTCAGATGTTTTCCGTTGAATGCTTAAGCAGTTTCCCGATTTTTGAACCTATTTTTGGTGGGTGTGAACCCATTTTGCGATGCCATATGGGGTTAAAATTGACGAAAATCTGATCTCCCATGGAGCGGTCCGGCCATGGTAGCCTTCTTAGGGAGAAAGATAGTGACAATGTAAACCCCGACATCTATTTTATTATGCCAAGAATGTCAGGTGCAAAAGCACTCTGGTCTGGCAATTTTTAGTGCTTTTGTTGTGTTGCATTTTTCATTTTTTATTTTTGTTGTTTTTTATTTTTGTTGAATTTGGAATTTGTTCCGGGGTGGGACGAACTCCATGTTGGTACTCGTCCTGGGGTGGGACGAGCGCTCTTTCGAGGGAAAAGTGCTCGTCCCAGGCAGGAACGAATACCGGCGAATAAAAATATAAAAGTGTGAAAACGATGGGTTGGGCTCATTTGTGTTGTTCATCGCTTGCGAGTTGGAGCTCTAAGGAGGAGGAGGGAGATTTTTCGAAGTGAAGCACTGTCGGGTTTTCTAGCCACCATGAGTGCATAGACTGGGTCATCGAGCGGCAGAGCTGAAGCAAGACCAGTAATTGTACTATCTCCTCTAGTTTTATTTTGAACATTTTTTAAAATCATAATTTGTTTTTAGCGTGTTTCTTTTTGTTTTTAAAATGAAACCCTAATTAATTAATTAATTAAGGTGAATGAATTGATTTAAAGACCATGAAACAAAAATGAAACGTGTATGCAAACCGTAGGGTAAACCAATTTAAACCTAGATGGAAAACCTTAGGATAAACCAAAGTGAAACTTAGAGTAACACCTTAGGATAAACCATGGTTATAAAAAAAAATTGTTTTGGTGCAATTTTGGCGATGGTTAAACTTAGGTCAAAACCGTAGGTAAACCATGTCAGTTTTTTGTTTGTTTTAAAATTAAAATGAAACCCTAGGTTTTAAAAAAATTGATGAATTTTTGTTTTTGTGTGAATGGTTAAACTTAGGTTAAAAACCTTAGGTAAACAATTCAGTTTTTTTTTTTAAAATTAAAAATGAAATCCTAGGTTAAAAATTGATGAATTTTTGTTTGCGAATGGTTAAACTTAGGTCAAAACCATAGGTAAACCAATTCAGTTTTTTTTTTTAAAATTAAAATGAAACCCTAGGTTAAAAATGATGATTTTTTTTTTTGTGAATGTTAACTTAGTAAAAACCCTAGAACTTTAATAAAAATATTTTTTTTTAACAATTAGAAACCCTAGGATAACTGTTTTTTTTTTTTAATGTATAAAAATGAAAAATGTGTTTTTGTACATGTGAATGAATGGTGTTGTTGTACATTTATGCATTTTTGTACATGTGATTTTTTTTGTTCATGTTTTTGATGTTTTTGTGTTTTCTGTGATGTGCAGGTGGTGAAGAGTCGATACCGGGTACCGACTGTGTTTTCTGATGCCCGAGAGGCATTGACAGTGGAGGACTGGGAGTGGCTTGATGCCTTAGGGCTCAAGCATGTGACTCGATTAGAGCAGGTTTTTGGGGATCGGGCATACTTGACAGCATTGATCAGTTTATGGGATGTTCGGACGAACACCTTCCATCTCCCGATAGGGGAGATGACAATCACATTAGAGGATGTCTATCGGATTCTTCGGATTTCGATAGACGGGATCCCCATTAGGACGACGCCACGGGGCCAGAGGACAGTCATACTGACCCGATGCTTTGGACATGGGGAGGACTTGGGTGTGGAGAGCCCGGTGGAGAGGGCAGAGGATGATTGTCAGATTGGTGGCATCTTGGTGCGGTGGTGGTATGAGAGGAGGGTGTTGGGAGTGAGGCATGCACTACTTATGAGCCTCATTTCCAACATGTTGCTGCCAGACTCTTCGAGGGTGAGGTTCCCATGGAACCTACTGGAGGTGGTGTTTCAGTTAGTGGATTGCCCGATAGTAGAGCCTATGATTATGAGGTGGGGCCAGACACTATTGGCTCAGTTATACGATGAGTTATATGAGGTCCGCTATCGGAGGCGAAAGGGGATTGGCTACAGTTTTTTGTTACAGAGTTGGGCCTGGCAGCATATAGCGGTGGATCGGCCACTGGGGCTACCTTGGACGACATGGGCCGACATGGAGAATAGAGACATTGGATATGTGGCCTTATGGTATCGGTCTAAGGAGCGGGGGCAGAGTCGATGGTTTGCGGGTGACGTGGGGCATTACACGGAGACTCTGGCATGACTGACTCTAGGGGATGTGGTGTGGAGGCCATACCGAGATTGTCCCACATGGCCTGAGGCTGAGGAGTGGCTTCGACGAGTCCGAAGGGGGAGGTGGCTTATTGGGTGGCATGGGATAAAGCAGGAGTACTTCCATTATCTCCGGGTCACACGACAGTTTGGGGTACGCTAGGGGTTGCCTAGGGAGCCCTTAGTCTATCGGCCTCAGAGTGATGAGAGGACCCTAGATGCACCAATCCTTGAGCCACTGGGGGAGGAGGCGGATGTAGTAATTGACACCCCGAACATGGATGACGTTAAGGTTACAGCTGAGTATCAGGAGTGGTGGACACTTCGACGATGGCGGGGTGAGGGGCCACTGGGAGGGGATGAGGCAGCAGTAGGCGGGGAGGGTGCAGAGGCACCAGGAGAGGGTTGGGGAGCTCCCATGGTAGATGTGGAGATGGTAGAGGTTGTTGATGTGGGAGAGGACTTTGGTGGAGGGGAGCAGCCAGAGATGCAGGATGCTCCAGAGCAAGTTGATGCTCTAAAGAGGCCGATGCAACCGACCGGTCCAGGGGATACAAAAGCGAGGTTACGCACGGAGGTGGTGCGGTTGACAGAGTTGATGTGTAGGTGAGACCAGGAGCTTAAGGATGCATTACGGGAGAGGGATATCCTGCAGGTGTAGTTGGGGCAACGGGAGGCTAATCTCGCGACATACCATCAACGAGCGAGGGACCTGGGGCGACGGCGGGATGAGCTAGAGGATGAGATTATCCGCCTCAGTGGGCATGTCCCTACGGATTCTATAGGTGGATCATCACAACGCTCGAGAGGGAGTGATACGGAGCAGACAACATCTTCTCATGGCAGAGGCGGCGGGATGAGGGAGGGGCCAGCAGGCATGATGCAAGGGCGAGCAGTAGCCGCCCTGAGAGGTCCCAGAGGACCCACACAACGGGGGAGATTTCCCTTCACACCGATCCTATATGATCATGGTGGACGACGCCCTGGACTTGGGAGTTTTTGGAGTTTTTGTTGTATTATTGCAAGGTCAGAGGACCAGTTTTATAGCCTACGGGCATCTTTGTTTATGATATATGAATATACGTTGTTTTTGTATTTGTGGATGGTGATGTAAGAATGGAATATATATAACAGTTGGTTTAGAATGTAGTTAAGTTTTTCTAAGATTCAGATGGTTTAACTAACTAGCCAAGACTGTATTTTTATCTTACAAGACTTTTGTATAAGGTATGAATCGGACTTGTTTTTGACCAAGTTATTTCACATCCTTGTGTGTGCAATTGAGTTCGTTTATGTGGTATTTGTCAGGATACCGCCAGTGCCAGATAGGCTATCAACCAAACCTGTATTGAGGATCACCTAATTAGCGCCACTAACTCCTTTGTTGTATTTAGTTAGATTAATCTGCGTTGCTATCTAGGATACCATAAGCTAGCTCATCCACATGCAAACATTGATCTGCACACAAGTAAATGTGACAGATATATCGTCATGCAGGAGGTTTGCCACCAGTGACCGATAGGCTATCCACCAAACCGGTACTGAGGTTCACCTCATGACCTTTTGAATGCTGAGAGTTCCAGGGATTCAAGTTTGACTCCCTTCTTTTCTTCATTTGTATTGGGATACTTGCTCTTTTATAGTGATAAAAATCACTGTTTATTTGTGTTTTTTTTTGAGCAAGGGATTTGAATTTTGGAGTGATGAGAATCACTATTGCTTGTGCTTTTTGATGTATGCACTTTGTGGGATTTGATGTCAATGTTTGGAGTATTGACTTTTGCAAATTTTTGATGTTTTGCAAATTTTTGGAGTATTGACTTGTGCAAATTTTTGATGTTTTGCAACTTTTTGAGAACTTGGGATTCTTGGGGAATTGGGTAGGGAAGATTCTTGTCCTTTTGCCAACTCTCAGCATTCTTGGGGTCATTCGCACAGGGGGATGAGCGAGATAACCTTTTCACTATTTGGTATCCTGAATTGCTTTACAGGTTTCATCTTTCATTTACACAACTTGGGAATTGTTTTATGTGTTTTTAGCTTGTGATGGGATGCTACATAACAAGATGTTGTCCAAGTAGAACTCTACCTTTGTAAAATCTATTTGACTTTGTACAGTGGTGGCTAGACAGCTAAAGACAACTGAATGACGAAAACTCTAGATACATTAGACGACAACTGACGCATGATATGGTGAAACTATGGATGATATTTATTTTGGTTGTATTGCTTGCAAAATGGAAAATGTGAAAAATGGTGGATTTGCCAAGTGACGATAGTCTATGGTGCCTTTGAGCTGTATGACCAACAAATATGCAATGTATGGATGGGATGCCTAATGCAGCTATTTTTTTGTATTTTTGATTTTTTTTTTGAAGTATGCATGAAAGTGAGATGCAGATTTTTTTTTGTAATTTTTGATGTTGACCAAGTGATTGCGATAATCCTTGGAGCTTTTGGGTTGACCAAAGGGTGGATGGACACCTTTGGAGCTTTTTGGTTTGACCAAGCAATGAGGGAAATTCTTGGAGCTTTTTGGTTTGACCAAAGGGTTTATGGAAACCTTTGGAGCTTTTGGATTTGACCAGAGGGTTTATGGGAACCTTTGGAGCTTTTTAGTTTGACCAAGCGATTGCGATAATCCTTGGAGCTTTTTGGTTTGACCAAGCAATGAGGGAAATTATTGGAGCTTTTTGGTTTGACCAAGCAATGAGGGAAATTCTTGGAGCTTTTTGGTTTGACCAAGCAATGAGGGAAATTCTTGGAGCTTTTTGGATTGGGCTATGGCTCTTTTAGATATGGAATGGCCTCAAATGACTGATGTTCAAGGGTTCTAGTTCCTTGATTCTATCAAGAGAGGCTAGCTGGTATGTTCCAGGTCCTATCTTACTTTCAATCACATAAGGACCTAACCAGTTTGTCGTGAACTTGTCCCGTAGATGGGGCGACAAGTTAGAATTCTGTTGGTTCTCTTTTAAAACTAGGTCTCCAACCTGAAAGTCCCTCAAGTGAACTTTCATGTTGTATGCTCTCTTAAGTCGCTCTTGGTAGATACGCAAATGCTCAAGAGCATTGACACGTCTCTCATCAAGCAACGTAAGTTGATCTAACCGGGCTTGTCGTGCAGTGTCATCATCTATGAATTCTTGCATTGATATGTGCAGGGAAGGAATTTCCAACTCAAGAGGCATGACTGCCTCAGAACCATACACCAGCAAAAATGGAGTGGCCCCAGTGGGTGTTCGAATGCTAGTGCGATAAGCCCAAAGAGCAAGCGGGATCTGAATGTGCCAATCCTTATGACTATCTGTGATCGTCTTCTTGAGGATGGCAACTAGCATTTTGTTGGACGCCTCTGCTTGCCCATTTGCCTGTGGATAATAGGGTGTTGAAAAGCTATGCTGAATCTTGTACTTTGTGGTCAAAGCACGCACGTCTTTGTTCTTGAAGGATGTCCCATTATCCGAAAGGATCTTGGATGGAATACCAAAATGACATATGATGTTATGTAAAATGAACTCCGTAATGCGGGCTCCAGTCGTAGAGGTAAGCGGAATTGCTTCCACCCATTTGGTAAAGTACTCTATGGCCGTAATAATGAACGTGTGATGGTCGAACGATGCAGGGGAGATCTTTTCGATTAGATCAAAGCCCCACTATGAAAATGGCCAAGCCGATTGGATCGGTTGCAAGGCCTGAGAAGGTACATGTGTGAGATTAGCATGGTGTTGACACTTCACGCACTTCTTGACATAAGCACAACAATCTCGCTCTAAATATGGCCAATAATAACCCATGCGAAGAATGCACTTTGCGATGGCCATACCGCTAAAGTGGCCACTGTAGGTACCATCGTGCGCTTGGGCGATCGCCCAAGTGGACTCCTGCTGGTCCAAACAATGGAGGAGGATCCCCTCGTAGTTGTGACGATACAAAATGTCTCCTAACAAGACATGCTTTGCCACTCTCTGTTTGAATGCTCATTTTGCGGCATGCGACAATCCAAGTGGGAGGCTACCTAGCTTGAGGTAGTCTCGGATGGGTGAATACCAATCCTGCTGATCGAAAACCTCGATAGTGTGAACAACCAATCCCTCTTGCAAGTCATCCCTAGCAAAAGTTGAGCGGGAAATAATCTGCAAGAACAACGTTGTGTTGCTATTAAGGGGAGTAGGGGAGAACAAGGACCCCTAGTTGGCATGTTTCAAACAGTCATGGATTCGAGAGAACTTATCCGAAGATGGTTCAATCTGGATCAAGTGGATTCTTGGCATTAAATCAGAGCTTGCACGCTCCATCGCGGATTGCGATAATGTTTTGACTTGAATGGTTGTCATATCACCAGTCATGTCTTGCGAGATTAATGACCCCAAGGAGGCCATAGTATCCACAAAATGATTTGATGATCGAGGGAGTGCCTCGATGTCATACCATTCAAGATTTGCCAGGAATTTGTCCACAAGGGCTTTGTAGGCCTGTAGAACTAGGCATTTGCATTGGAATACCCCTTTCACTTGGTTGACTATTAACAACGAATCACCAAAGATGTTCAGGCATTTGATGTTCATGGTGATAGTTGTTTGAAGACCTATGAGCAAGGCTTCATATTCGGCATTGTTATTGGTGCACGGGAAGTCAAGTTTAAATGACAAGGGTATCGGAGCCCCTTGTGGTGTGAAGAATACAATTCCCATGCCACCTCCTTGCTCACATTTAGAACCATCAAAAAATAGGGTTATGTCGACTGTGACTCAGGCTCATCAGAATCTGGCGATTCTGAAACATGGAAGACCCCATCATCGGGTAGTTCTATGACTAGAGGCTGATCATCTTCAAGAGGAGCCTCTGCTAGTTGATCGGCGATGACTTGACCTTTGATAGATTTTTGTCCAATGAATTCTATGTCAAACTCCATCAACAACATGATCCATTTCGTCATGCGGCTACTATGATAAGTATGACTCATCATGTATCGCAATGGATTCTCCTTAGACACAACATACGTCATGTTACTCAACATGTAATGGCATAGCTTTTTGGTAGCAAACACCACTGCCAAGCAGAGCTTCTCAATGTATGCATAGTTAAGTTCATAACTGACCAGGGTGCGGCTAAGATAGTAAGTAGCCTGTTCTTTGTGAAGTTCATTCTTATGGGCTAGCATGGCACCCAGAGCTACCTCAGTGGCTGAGATGTATAAGTAGAATGACACTCCTGGTCTAGGTGGTGCCAATACTAGCGGCGAAGCCAAGTACTATTTGATGTCATCGAAGGCTGACTGGCACTCGTCATCCCAATGAAATGCTACCCCCTTGTGTAATAATTTATTCATGGGTCGGCACTTGTCAGATAATCGTGCTATGAAGCGCTTGATTGACGCGACCTTTCCCTGCAGACTCCTGAGCTGCTTGATGGTAGTTGGGGGAGGCATTTCAAGGATTGCCTTGACTTTGTTTGGGTCCACCTCGATCCCTCGTTTGGAGACTATGAAACCCAAGAGCTTTCCAGATGTGATGCCAAAGATGCACTTCTTGGGATTTAGTCTGACTTTGTGTTCAATGAGGCGATCGAGGATCGTGCTTAAGTCACCGAGATGATCTGGGCGCAAGAGAGACTTGGCCAACAAATCATCCATGTAATCTTCCAAAGTTTTGTGCATGTGATCATGGAAGATGTATGTCATGGCACGTTGGTAGGTGGCGCCGACATTTTTAAGGCCAAAGGGCATAACCCTATAACAAAATGTCCCCCAAGGCATTGTGAACACCATTTTTAGTTGGTCTTCGAGATTGATACGAATTTGATTGTATCCCGAGAAACCATCCATAAGGGAAAGCATTTCGTGGCCCGTTGTAGCATCTACCAATGCGTCGATGCTAGGCAAGGGGAAATCATCCTTAGGACTCGCTTTGTTTAGATCTCAAAAATCAGTGCATATGCGAATCCTCCCATCGAGCTTCTTGATGGGCACCATGTTGGACAACCATGGTGGATAATCCACGTAGATGACAAACTGTGCATCCAACAACTTCTGTAATTCATCTTTGACCATCAAGGCCACCGTTGGATGCATCTTACGTAGTTTTTGCTTTACTGGCTTGACTGTCGGATCAAGCATTAAATTATGCGTGACTAGCTACGGATCTAGCCCCGACATGTCTTTGTATGACCATGCAAAAACCTCCTTCTTTTCCTTGAGAAGGGCAATGTAATCGGCTTGCTCTTTAGGGGACAAACTTACCCCCAGCTTGATGATCCATGGAGCTATTGGGTCAGAGCCGATGTCTATGTCAATTGTTTCCTCAATTAACATGTGGGATCCATCCTCCAACTGGTGTGGAGTTGGGATCAAGTTGATATCATTTGCTGAATTAAGATCTGCGTTGGGAACTTCGGGTTCCTCTTCAGCATGGAAGATATCTTGAGTTGGTCCTGGGGTGTAATGAAGCATCTCACCGAAGGGCCAATACTCTGATGGGGATGGTGGTGAATTAACGTGATCCCAGTCTATGGCATCCATGTCTAGATACAATGACCGTGTTGGATCGGCTGGATTGTGGATGGGGGCGGTTAAGTCAATGGAGATCATGTTGATGAAATGAATTTGGTCTCCATTACCGTGGGTGTGGTTTCTCGGACATCCTTGATGATCTCTGTGTTCTAGATCTGGCTCTGGAGGTATGGGCACAAATGGATCGGCCCTATGTGCGGATAAAAGGACAGGGTCTACCCTTGGCACTGGTAACTCGATAGGGTCCCTAGGCGGAAGTTGCTCTCTGTATGCCCAATGTGGTGGATTCAACACTTGGTCCCCATGTGCTGGGTTTAGGTGCCACTCATGCCCTGGCACTATGTTCAGTTGTTCAAATATGTCATTAATGTCCAAAGGGTGTTGTTGTGGTCACAAGCGATTGAGATGGGCCATATCAATTTCATCTTCATAATCACTATCGGAGATCGATAGACCTTCGTTGGCTCCGACAGCTGCTTGCGACATGTTAGGCTCATCTTGCTCAATCAAATTGATGTGGTCCCATCGAGGTTGTTCCGCTCTCTACGGGGGGACCTGATTTCCTTGGAGTGGCACTTGCTCGATCGGAGCACCCAAGGGGAACATTGTTAAGAGGCTTTCTTGATAATCATCCATGGGAGTCACTTGTGAGTGATTGCTATCCGATTCAAATGGATCCCATGGTGCTACTTCATATTTCGATTCATCCTCTGAAGATCCTTCCTGATTGTGTCTATACCCCTCTTGTAGGGGAGCCCTTGAACTTTCTCCTTTTTAGGCGAAGGGAAAGGGTTGTTGAGGTCAACAAGGTTGGTTGTCAACAATGGGAGATAATCCCCCAATGTGTATGTCATGTTAGGATTGGCATAGGGATCCAATGCCAACCCATCCTTGTTGCCTATCCCTAGGCCTTGCATGTTCTCTACCAAGATGTCCAAGGGTAGGGGGTGGTTGAACCCTACTCCCGACTTGTCATAGGGCATCTGGTATCTCGGCTGGCAAAGAACACGCACTCCTTGCTCATACCTGCCTAACCCATATCCGTGCCAATTGCATTGGCCAAGATATCTTAAAGCAAAGCCTGGATTAGACAAATAATTGACATCTTCCGCAAAGGGCTCTTCATCTTCTTCTTCTTTCATGGAAGGTTCAATACCATAATCAAGGCCCCCATACACAAAGTTTGTCTGGTTTGGCGGGTAGCCTAGAGGAACAACACTGCCAATGGGAAGGCGAGGTCTCCCCATGTCTTGCACGGACTCAAGTGTGGGCGTTGCAACAATGTTCCTCACTAAATACTCCCCCAGGCCCGTATTGGCCATTTCAACAGTGATTGTTGGCGATTGAGGGGGAGAGAACGGAAGTCCTTCTGAAGTCCACTCCATGTCGGGTGTATTAGACATTTTATCTTCCATTCTACTAGGTATCTCTTCAGTAGAGATGTTTGAGACCGAAGGTGGTACTTCTTCCATGGGTTTCTTCCCTTTGTCCTTCGTTGTGGCCACCATAGGTGGCGTTGTTGATGAAGGACCAGCCGATGAAGATGGACCTGGCTGAGGATCCAAGGGCTTTGACAATGGGGATGCCTACGAAATCGGACCCTGTTTGGATGGATTCAACTAAAAATCCACATGCGTTGATGGAAGGGTCGACTGCGGCATTAATTGCATCGAATTGCAATATTTGAAGGGTTCCAGGTCTGTTGGAACTACGTGCACTTCCCCTTCAAAAGTGTACTTGAGGCATTGGTGAGCTATCGAAGGGACACACTTCATGTCCCTGATCCATGGTCGGCCCAACAAGATGTTATAAGCCATCTCACCCTCCAAGATGTGGCACAATGTAGGAATTGTCTTTTGTCCCACTTGGATGGGTAGGACAATTGTGCCAACTATTGAGCATATTGCATCATTAAATGCTCGTAATGTATATGTGGAGGCCACTATGTGAGATGCGGGCAACTTCAAGTGTTTTAATGCCACTGTTGTGATGATGTTACTGGACGAGCCAGTGTCTACCAACACTCTTTTGTACGGAATCCCGTTGACCCACGCGATGACGTGCAGGGGTGGATCCGCCATGTCACCAGCTACTGATTTTATTTCATCATCTCTGAAGGTGATAACTGGCTCCGTGCATCTTTGGACGTGTCCCACAAAATTGTTGAAGGCATTTGCCTCATGGGGCTGCAACTCGATGGCTTTTAATATCTCCATTAGAGCTTCTCGATGAGGTGGCGATTGTTGTATAAGCTCATAAATGGAAAGCCTAGCCGACGTGGTCCGCAAGCTTTGGGTAAGCTTGCTCCGAATCGTGACCACTGGTCTAGGCGGAGGAGAGTGTTGTTGGGGTGGTAACGTTGTTGGCACCTCTCCTGTAGCTACTGCGGGAGCAACTGTGCTTGGATGCCTCTTATTTCGAGTAACGATACTGATCATTCCCACATACCCTTGCATAGGGTAGTTTTGTGTCACTTCGTTGACTTGTACATTCTTTGTTTGTGTATCATGGGTGGGTAAGGGATCCTTGAAGACTCCCATCTGTTGGTTGCCCGGTGCTACGGGATTGTCCACCGCTAATGTCTTGTTATCAATTAGGTCTTGCACCAAGCCTTTGAATTTCCAACAGGCATTAAGATCATGCCCTCTCCGTCTGTGAAACCTACAATATAATTCTTCCCTATAACCTTTAGGTTTTGGTGCATTGGGATCTATGTGTTGAATCTCGGGTAGGTTGATCAAATTTTCCGTTGACAAGCGGTCAAACAGGGAGTCTCTGGACTTCGTGTAGGGTGTGAATTGTCGCTGAGGGCGACGCTGTTGATTCTGCTTTTGCCGATTATTCTCTTGTTCATAATTGTTAGGAGGGACCGCCTGATAGTTAGCCTTTTGGGGCTGTGTTGCTTGTGCAGGCGTAGGTATGTTGATAGCAACTTGATTGACCGTGGCGGGTTTCTGTTGCGTTGTCCCTGTCTTGTTGTTGTTCTTAGTCCATTCTTTCTTTTTCGGCTTAGCAATTTCACCATCTTGAATTTTGATCTCTTCAATGATTCTGGCTTGCGCCAGGGCTTCTTCTAGAGTGGCATATTGTTGCAGCTGCAATAGCACAGAGATCGATCTCAAACAGCTTTTTGAGAACATTTGTGTGAGGTCGGACATAGGAGGGAGGTAGGGCAGCTTTGAAAGCAAAGCCCTCCACCGGTTCCCATAGGCCGCCATAGTTTCTTCCTCATACTACCTGAGGCTGGCTAGGTCACTAAGTGATGCCTTCTTCTTGGTGTTGAAGGCAAAGCATTCGAGGAACGCATCCACTAACTGATCTAAATTACAAATGCTATGCTTTGGCAGTTGGGTGAACCAATCCGAGGCAGGGCCTACGAACGTGGTTATAAATGTTCTTAATAACAAAGCATCATTATCCTGAATGCCGAAGCATTGGCTCAGGAATCTGGTTACATGTTCTTGGGCGTCCTCCTCCCCTTTAAAGAGTGCCAACTGGGGCAGCTTAAAGTGCTCAGGGTAAGGAGGTGCTGGTACTGATGGATGCACAGGGTGGCTACGGAGTTGGCATAAGGTGGGCTTTTGGGGCCCAGAAGTTTTGATCTCCATAGACTCTAAGCGCTCTAAGAGTGCTTTATAGGCATCAGAAGACTTGATTTCTTCCTCTTGAATTGGTCTCCTCTGCGGGTTGTAGGGAACTTGAGGCCTATAGGGGGGTGGCTGAATAGCAGCCCCTCTGCCTTGATAGGGCATTTCAGCCCGCTCTTCTTCCTGTTCATACTCCTCATAATCTTCTTGAGGAGTTTTTGGGCGAGGCCTATGAACATAGATGGGTGCCCGTGGAGGGTGCCCATCATGGTTTCTAGGAGTGGCCTCCCGTTCAAATCTAGGAGGTCTCGGAGGCCACACTTGGTATGTTCTATTTTGCACCAAAGGGTCATGCCTCTCGTGCCTCTCTACCCTTTGTATTCGAGGGGTTGGGACCCTCTCATGCACATTGTTGTTGAGCAGCTCATCTGTTTGGCACCGAATGCGCTCTTTATTAAGGTGATATAAGTGTTCTAGCTATTGTTGATCTTTCTCAAGCTTCGTGATTTGCTCTTGATGGGCGAAGGCTATATCAATTTGCTCTACTGTGTTGGGTCTAGGAGGCCTAGATGCCTCACCTACATGTTTATCTCGGTCATGATGATCCAAGATCTCTATATGTCGCTTCCCTCTGTCGAGGTTGGCAGCATTCACCTGAGGCTCTTGCCTCAATGGGGAATCTTGATGAAAAGCAGGTGCGGAAGCGCATCGCTCCCATGTTGTGTATTGCTCTTGAGGAACGTAATGGTCTTCCTCATATTCCCCTTCATATATGTGAAAGGGGAGGGTGGAATTGGCTCGCCCAGGTTTAAGAGCCTTGTGCTCTAGATGTTGCTTGTTGTTTCTAACATTGATGCGGGCTAGAGGAGGGATGATGAAATCATATGGTTCCTCCTTGGGGACCCTAGGCTGTTCTGGCACTTCATTGCATGGTGGGTACTCATATCGAGCATCTAGGGGTGTTTTCTTTTGGATGTACCCTTCCTGGAAGAGTGTGTGCTCAAAGAGGGTGTCCCTTGAAGGGGTGCCTCTATAGTCTCTTTCCGTCGCGGCGTGAAGGGGACTATTTAATTGAGTTTGCCTAAAAGGTGGTATGACCAAATCTTTGGAGTTGTATCGGAGGTGACTTGTGCCCCCTTGTACCCTCTCTGTAGCTTCTGCCCATGCTTGGGCTTGGCTACGAGTGAATACCATGGTGATGACTCTCTACGAGCTATGTAAATTTTTATCTTTTTTATGATTTTTTGATTTTTATGTTACACTAAACAGAAAAGATCACACACATGCAAGCAATGATTATCTCTTTTAAAGATTAAAAGTGTGCCCTAAATCTGGTTTAGTGTGTTTTGATGTTTGTTTTTGAAAGCTTTTGTGAAGAACGTTTAAATGCAATATGAAGGCTCTTATGACTCCCATAAATGGTCGCCCCTTCGATATACCATTGCCAGGCCGATATACCAACCTCTCTATATACCCGCCCTTACGTGAGGGAAACTATTGGTACGTGAGAGCAGATGGTACATGGTACGTAGGTGGTACGAAAGGGGAATCACCCTATTTATGACACCTACCATAGAAGACTTATCCTCATGCGCTAGGAATCACCCTAGCTACACTTGGTCAGCTTTCGTCAGGATTTACGTCTAGCAACAGTCACGATCGGGGTAATGGATGCAAATATTCAAGCCAACGTGGTGATGAAATCCACCATTGGTCTTGCTCAAGGGCTAGGGTTTTACGACCAGCTCCTTGGTTTAAATCACCACGTGATGTGTGGGGTTCTTTTTATTTTGCAAAGAAATGAAACATGCAGCCAAAAGAAAACTTTCCCTAAGCAATCCAAAAACTAAAAATCAGAAAATAGAAAACAGAAAATTGACAGAGGTTGTTCAAAACCCCTACCTCTTCTCTGCCCAAAAAGGATGCCTCTGATTTGCTGTTCTAAAAATGCACAGAGCGCTATTCATCCCTGGGTGAGACGAATAACAGAACAGTATTCGTTCCAGGGTAGGACGAATTCCTATTCGCCCCTAGGTGAGACGAATCCCAATTCTGTACTCATCGTAGACCGAAACGAATAATAGTCTAATGTTTGAAAAATAGGTACCTGTAAGCAAAACAAGCAATTTCAGATCAAAAATCTAACCTAAAAAAAAAGGACAGAGGTCCCACCGTGATCGCCATTGAAAGCACGAGATTCCGAAAACAAAAAGGATAAACTAAAATGCGATGTAAACGAAACTAAAGATAACGCTTAAAGCCTATGTATTGAAAAATGCATGAAAAGGAAAGAACATAAGAATGAACACAAGATATAAAAGCAATATAAGAATACGGCCCTTTTTATTGATATGCTTTTCAAAGTCGTGTTACAATACGTCTCCTTCCTTTTTAGGGGATAGGAGCGTTAAATATTGATCCTTTACAACTTGTTTTAGAATTCCTTCTTCCGCATGCCCACATATAAGATGGGCGGACCAAAACGTCGTCGTCGCTTGTGTTGATAAGTCTTGACTCCTTGCTGCTCCTCTGATGTTGAAGACCTACGTTCAAAGAAACAAAAAAAGAGTCAGTAGCACCTGTATATGAAAATGAAACTCGTGATTCCCAAAGCTTACTGTTAATGAATGCAAAAGATAAATATAACGATGATTAAAATGAATCCAAATAAACTGAAAACTTGACAGAAGCATAAACATGTAACTAGGAAGATACTGCAAAAGAAATAGTCACCAAATTCGATACAGATCGGTATTCGCTCCGGGGTGGGACGAGTAAACCTGCAACAAATTGGTATTCGTTCCGGGGTGAAACGAGTAAACCTACAATAATGCGGGGGGCGCCCGAAGGCAAGCCGCCCGTCGGTTGAGACCTTGTTTTGACACCAATCCACTTGGGATGGGTCCGAAACCTGTTGTGATGTATTGTCGGCAAATTGGTGGTATTTTGTGGCCAAAAATTGGGTTTTGGGTCTTGATTTGCGCTTCCAATAGTCACCCAATAACCTCCCTTTCGAATGAGAGATTATGGATGTGAAAGGCACAAATCACAAGGTGGGGGATGTAAAATGGCAGCACTTCGTTGCTCAAAATGCTCCTTCTCTCTATCTTTTTGGGTGAGGAAACTCACCATTTTATAGACCCAAGGGGTCTCTTTGAATTAACATGTAGAAGTGCTACTTAGCATGAATGCTTTTTGTGAAGAGAAGACTTCTTCTTGATCAAGGGCTTCTTAACTGCCTCTGTGCATGTCTTTGCAACTGCCTCTATAACTGCCTCTGCATGCTCAAAAAAACTCACTCGCACTCCCATGCAATGAAGGGATAGTTAAGTGGCAGATCTGAGTTGTCATGTGCCGAGGTTTGACTTTTTGCTGGTCAAACCTGGTATTCGTCCCACCCAGGAGCGAGCACGAAATACAAGTCCGTATTCATCCCTGGGTGGAACGAATAAGGAGCAGAGTGCCTGAAAGGTGCCAAAATGGTGTCTGACCTTCCAAAACTATTGTGAGAGTGGTTAGGACCACTGTTTAACCTCTGTGGGCTGCCCTGGGGGCTGTGTGTGTCAATGCGATCAGTGTTTGTGGTCACTTAATCGGATTGGTGTTGTTTTGGTGTCTACAATTATCTATTTAAAGAGTTGATCATCTAGATTTTTCACCAAGATTTTTGCTACAGATGGAGTAGGAGGAGTTTGACATAATGAGTATGAGGAGTTTGAAATAATGAAGATGTGTGGATGGTGACTTCTTGTGATTGTATCAAAGGTATGTTAGTGGGTGTTTTGAATTGGATGCATTAGTTCTAAATTACAAAAGAAAAGTGGCTTGTGTCAAAGGATGTTAGTGGATGTTTTGATTTGGATGCATTAGTTCTTCATTGCAAAAGAAAAGTGAATTTTAGTGGCTTCAAATATTTTATTCCATGAATTAGAGTATGATGTATACTATGAGTAAGCTACCGCAATGAAGGTTTACAAGCTAAGTAAAAGAGAAGAGTGGAAGAGCTTGTGAGAGAAAAGTGGCAGAGTTCTTTGGCAGCTCATAGTTGATATTTCTAAAGGTAATAATTTGCATTTGAGATATTGATAATGATAAGTGGACCTGTAAGACAAAAAGGGGGTGACTTGTTTTGTGTAAAAGGTGCACAAGATAATTAAAAATCAAAATTTACTAGGTTAGTTATCAAGTGCTAGACTTGGGCTACCTTTAAAATGTAATAAATGTGAGACATGTGGAAGCAATTGACTTAATAAGTGTGAAGGATATCTTGGCCATTTGATGCTTCCAACACCAATATATTGTTCTCTATATGTTCAGGAGGTTAAACTAATTTTAGGTAGAATATGTCTAAATTTATCTTAATTGAAGAAAGAAAAATCAAGAAAAGAGAAGAATATAAAGAGTAAGAGCATGGTTTGGATCACATTGTGAGCACACTTGATCAAATATAAGCAGTGTTTGTGAGTAGATTTTTGAGCATATTTGAGCAATGTTTGTGAGCAGATTTGGGAGCATATTTGATCAAGTTTGTGAGTAGATTTTGGAGTAGATTTGAGTAGTGTTTGTGAGCAGATTTTGGAGCAGATTTGAGAAGTGTTTGTGAGCATATTTTGAAGCATTTTTGAGCAGGACTTGAGAAGGGGATTGGTGTCTCCTATGGGTTGGTACCCACAAACTTGTGAGAGGGGATTTGTATCTCCTATGGGTTGGTGCCCGTAAACTTTATAAGGGGATTAGTGTCTCCTGTGGGTTGTTTCCCATGAACTTAAGAAGAGGATTGGTGTCTCCTATGGGTTGGTGCCCACAAAATTGAGAAGGGGATTGGTGTCTCTTATGTATTGGTGTCCATGAAATTGTATAGGGGATTGGTGTCTCTGGTGGATTGATTTCCACAAACTTGTATATGGTATTGGTGTCTCCTATGGATTGGTGTCCATGAATGTGTATAGGGGATTGGTGTCTCATGTGGATTGGTGCCCACAAAATTTATTGAAGAAAAATATAATCAATATTTTGCCATGGTTTTCTCCTGAGAGGGTGTTTCCATGTAAAAGCATTGTCTTTTATGTGTATAGAAATTGTGCATTTATTTATTATTGCATTCATATTATTGTTGTTATCATTTGGATTGAAAAGTTTTATCTTATATTTTTCATGCCTAAGTATAAGCTTGTGTTCTTCAAGTTCTTCACCTATTGCTTGAGCATGCAAAAAGTATACAAGTATTACACTTTAATCAATAGAGGTAGAATACTGGATTGTAGCATTGGCTTATCAGGATATTATTTGGATTTGATAGTTTTTCACAGAGCTTGGATTCTCATAGGATCAATGACAATGCTTCACTTTGGTATAACAACCAAATAACTATACATATTTCTTGCAATCTTATTGAGCATTAGAGGACCAAGCACATTGAGATTCATATGCACTTATTCAATAACTTATCTAGGATGGAGTGATCACCTTGGACTACATTCCCACTTAGCAACATGAGTACCTGATTAGGCCTTGTTGTTGGGACTCATATTATGGATATGCCACTTCTTTTTGACCCCTAACATTGCTTGAGGAGTGTTAGAGTACATTTTTAGACTCTAGATCATGCTCAACTAGGTACTTTATTTTTATATTAGTTTAGTTTATTTTTCCCACCCACTTTATGTGTGGATATTTATTTTTATCTTATTTAGATATTATAGGAATATATTGCATTCCTAGGGAGTTACACTCATTGGTCACATTTGGAGGGTTGAGGTCTTTTCTCCATGGATCATATTGTACCTTCTTGTTTGTACAATGGATTGTTAGAATTATTGAGTTGTCATTAATTTCAAAGGCCAACTTGGTTGCTATCAGACCATGGTGTGCTTGGGAAAATAAAGTTTTGGTGTATGCTTTAATATTAGTGGTGGTATATGCTTTAATATTTAAATTAAATATTTAAATATTAAAGTTATGGTTTAAATTAAAAATATAATATAAATATTTTATATATTTAAATCAAAAGTTTAAATATTATTGTAAGGTATATGTATGGTCCGACCTTGCAAAAATATAGAAGTCTACGTATATAAATATAAAGCCAAAATTTATTTTATGAAAATGATTTTTTGATATCCTCGATATATCTGAGTAACGACTGTGAAGGAAGAATAATAGCAGTGATCTTAAGGAGTGATATAGCAGCGATCCAAAGGAAGAGTGGCGTAGTAGCAATCTAAAGGAGGCATTGTGTAGTAGCGATTCGAATGAGTGGCATAGTGGTGATCCAAATAAGGAGCAATGGTAGTTGTTTTTTAGTAGTGTAGCAACGATCCGAAGAAGGAAGTAGTGTTGTTGTACAAGGATATGTGATGAGCTGTGTCAAACACTAGAAGAGAGAGATCTTACTATAGCGGAGGTTCAAATCAAGGAGCGGTGATGAAGAAGAATAGGAGCGGTAGCATAGTGGAATTGATAGTGTGGAGTGAACATCTTTGATAGATGAGTGCACAAATAACTGTTGTAGATGATACTATCTGGTGGAGCCAACGATGGATTTATTATGAAGCACACAGAATAACACATCAAAGAAGAGCTTTGAAAATATTTTGATTCATGTACTCAAGATATGTCATCTTCAATAGCACTCTTCAATAACAATGAACATAGCACACACAGTCATCAAATGCAAACTAGATAAAGAATAAAGTACATTGATGGTGAATGTCATAGTTAGGAAATTGAAAATGATGTGATGGTGAGCATGCTAAATATGACTGCAAGGAAGTCACCAAAGGTCGAGCCTACACAGGTAGCATAGAAAAAGGTAAAGAGCCTTAGCAAAAGCATTAAAGAGTACGTTGGTAAAAGCATGGTGAGAACCTATGAAAAGTTTGAAGGGTCTAACGTGGTCTTTCAACCGTCACTATTACTATTTTTTCAAAGTTGAATCTGCCCAATATTTATCAAAAACACATCATTTTATTCATTGTTGACAAGCAAAAGAAGTATGCTGCTCAAATTTCTAGGAGTTTTGTGGCTCGATGTTGGTCATTTTGTTGGTGGATATTATATTGTGTTGTGAGCTCGCTAGTTGAATTGGGAGGAGATATATTTTATCATTGAGGAAAGGGAAGTAGCATGAAGCAACGATCATGAATAGGGATACAGTAGAACAATGCAGAGATTTGAAAGAATGTAAAGTGTTTCTAATTAAATTTGATTAAAGTATTAAGGGAGATATAAGGAGTTATTTTTAATTAAAATTTATTATGTATGCTTTTAAAAGGAGTGATAAGGGTTTAAAGTATTTGATTTGATATTTATATCAAGAAGGGAAAAGGAGAATTATTGATCAAATTTTAGAACATAAGAATAAAACAAGAGTAGCCTATGATATAAGTGAAAGAAGGAAGAGTTTGTTGTTTTGGAGTACACGCAGAAATCAACAAAAGAGTGTGGTCACATGAAAATGGAAGGACTGATTTGATACAAGTGAATGCATCAAATAGTGCAATAATAGAGTACACCCAAGAATCCAATTAAAAGGAAGGATAATTCAGCCATCTCAAGAAGAAGAAAAGGTGCACATGATAGTGGAATAAAAGCAAGGTATTAGCATCTCCAATTCAACACACATGTAAGTCATCTAGACTAGAGCTACCTTTAAAATGTAATAAATGTGAGACATGTGGAAGCGACATACTTAATTAATGTGAAGGATATTTTGGCCATTTGAATCTTCCAACACCAGTATATCATTCTCTATTTTGTTGATCAATATTGGTGCCTTCAGATATGAGGTTGGTGCCTCAAGGATATTGGTCTCTCCTATGGGTTAGTGCTCACAAATTTGTATAAGGGGATTGGTGTCTCTTGTGGATTGGTGCTCATAAAATTTTATAAGGGGTTGGTGTCTCCTATGGGTTGATGCCTATGAATGTGTATAAGGTGATTGGTGTCTCCTGTGGATTGGTGCCCACGAACTTGCATAAGTACATTGGTGTCTCCTGTGGGTTGGTGCCCATGAACTTGTATAATGGGATTTGTGTCAACTATGTGTTGGGGCCCACAAAATTGCATAAGCATATTGTTTTCTCCTATGGGTTGGTGCCTACAAAATTGTTACACCTCTCGTGGACTACAACATCATTTGTTACAAATGTAATAATTTTGGGCATAAAACTAAATGGTGTAGAATGGTGTTCCCTGAAATTCTAAAATCTAGTAAGAATGAGGATGGTCAAATTATTAAAAATAATATGCCCTCAAAATTTTAAAAAAATAAAATAGAACAAGAAAAGGAACATAGTAATTTGGGAGTTTCACACCCAACTCATCATTGAAGTCTTAGTTAGAGCAATTTTAAGGGGGCATTGTCAAGTGCCTTATCTTTTAGACCTGAGAAGACTTTGCCATTGATGTCAAAGGGGGAGAATTTTAGTAAGGGGAATAGTTTTGAAATATTCAGTAAGGGGGAGTAGTTTGTCAAGGGAAGCAACTTGTGATCTTATTGTAGTATAGGACAATTTCTTTGCAGGTTTGCCACCAATGAAAAAATGGGAGTTTGTTAGAATTATTGAGTTTTCATTGATTTCAAAGGCCAACTTGGTTGTTGGTATACCATGGTGTACTTGGGAAAATAAAGTGTTGGTGTATGCTTTAGTATTAGTGGTGGTACATGCCTTAATATTTAAATTAAATATTTAAATATTAAAGTGATGGTTTAAAATAAAAATATAATATAAATATTTGATATATTTAAATCAAAAGTTTAAATATTATTGTAAGGTATATGTATGGGCCAACCTTACAAAAATATAGAATTCTGTGTATATAAATATAAAGCCAAAATTTATTTTATGAAGATGATTTATTGATATCCTCGATATATCTAAGTAATGGTGGCACATGAAGAATAATAACAGTGATCTGAAGGAGGAGTGACATAGCAGCAATTTGAAGGAGGCGTGGAATAGCAACAATTTGAAGGAGTGGTGCAGTAGCGATCTGAAGGAGGAGTGATATAGCAACAATCCAAAGGAGGATTGGCATAGCAGTGATCCAAAGAAGTAGCAATGGTAGTTGTTGTTTAGTGACATAGCAGCTATTCAAAGAAGGAAGCGACACTACTATACAAGGAGATGTGATGAGTCACATAAAATAGTAGAAGAGAGAGATCTTGCTGCAGTAGAGGTTCAAAGCAAGGAGCAGCAATGGAGAAGAATAGGAGTGGTAGCATAGTGGAATCGATAGTGTGGAGTGAACGTCCTTGATAGACGAGTGCATGGACATATATTGTAGGCGATACTATTCGATGGATGTAGCGATGGATTTCTTATGGAGTACATAGAATAACACATCAGATAAGAGCTTTTAAAATATTTGATTCATGCACTCAAGATACGTTGGGTTCAATAACACGCTTCAATAACAATAAACATAGCATGCATCATCATCGAATGCAAACCAGATAAATAATAAATCATGTTGATGGTGAATATCACAACTAGAGAATTAAAATGATGTGATAGAGAGCATGCTAAATATGATTGCAAGAAATTCACTGAAGGTCGAGCCTGTGTAGGTAGCATAGCATAAGGAAAAAAGCCTTGGCAAAAGTGTTAAAGAATACCCTTATAAAAGCATGGTGAGAACCTATGAAAATCTTGAAGGGTCTGACATGGTATTTAACTCGTAGATATTACTATTGTTTCAAAGTTAAATTTACCCAATATTTGTTAGCAACACAATATTTTCTTTACTGTTGACAAGCAAAAGAAGCCTTTCTACTCAACTCACTAGGAGTGCTCTGGCTCGAGGTTGGTTGTTTTTTTGGTGGGTATTGTCTTGTGTTGTGAGCTCTCCAGTTGACTTGGGAGGAGAGATAGTCGATCGTTGAGGAAATGGAAGGAGCATCAAGCAGCAACGATGACTAGGGATGTAGTGTCCATATAGTAGAACAATGCAAGGAGTTGAAAAAAGAAGGTAAATTAATTTTATTTAAATTTTATTAAAGTATTAATGAAGGTATAAGGAGTTATTTTTAATTGAGCTTTATTATGTATGTTTTTAAAAGGAATGATAAGGTTTTAAAGTGTTTGATTTGATATTTATACCAAGAAGGGAAAAAAAGAATTATTAATCAGATTTTGGAATAGAAGAATAAAACAAGAGCAGTCTGTGCTATAAGTGAAAGAAGGAATAGTTTGTTGTTTTGGAGTACACGCAAAAATCAGCAAAAGAGTGTGACCACATGCAAATGGAAGGACTTATTTAAAATAAGTCAAGGAATCAAACAGTACAGGAATAGAGTGCACCCAAGAATCCAATTAAAAGGAAGTACAATTCAGCCATCTCAAGAAGAAGAAAAGGTGCACATGATAGTGGAAGAAAAGCAAGGTATTAGCATCTCCAATTCAACACGCATGTAAGTCATCTAGACTAGACTTACCTTTAAAATGTAATAAATGTGAGACATGTGGAAGCGATAGACTTAATGAATGTAAAAAATATTTTGGCCATTTGAAGCTTCCAAAACCAATATATCATTCTCTATTTTTTTGATCAAGGTTGGTGCCTTCAAATCTAAGGTTGGTGCCTTCATATATGAGGTTGGTACCTCAATGATATTGGTGTCTCTTATGGGTTGGTGCTCACAAACTTGTATAAGGGGATTGGTGTCTCCTATGGGTTGGTGCCCATGAACTTGTATAAGGGGATTGGTGTCTCTTGTGGGTTGGTGCCCATGAAATTGTATAAGGGGATTGGTGTCTCTTGTGGGTTGGTGCCCATGAATTTGCATAAGGAGATTGGTGTCTCATGTGGTTTGGTGTCCATGAAATTGTATAAGGGGATTGGTGTCTCTTTGGGTTGGCGCCCATGAACTTGTACAAGGGAGTTGGTTTCTCCTATGGGTTGGTGCCCACAATTTTTTTTGAAGAAAATAAAAGCAATATTTTTTTGTGGTTTTCTCCTGAGAGGGTGTTTCCATGTAAATTATTATCTCTTGTGTGTGTAGAATTTTGTGCATTGATTTACTATTGCATTCATATTATTGCAATTATAATTTTTGGAAAGAAAAGTTTAATCTTATACTGTTCACCCCTCTCTCAGTATAAGCGTGTGTTTCTTTAATTGGTATCAGAGCAAGTTCCTTCGTGAAAGCCTAACCGTTTGAAGGAAGATCTTACAAGAACACACATGGCTTACCAAGAAAGTTTTTCATCAATTAGGGTTCCATTGTTCGATGGGACTAACTATGCTTTCTAGAGTGTGAGGATAAAAACCTATTTGATGGCACATGGTTACGATATATGGTAATCCATCATGGATAGGTTCACACCACCTACAACCCCTCCCATGGATAAAGATAGCAATAAACCATTTGAAAACAATGCCAATGCAATGAAAGCAATATTAAGTGGGTTATGTGAATCAGATTTTGTGAAATTCATGCAATGCACCACAACAAAATTATTATGAAACAAGTTACAAAGAACATATGAAGGAGACGACAAGGTTAAAATGGAAAAAATTCAAACCCAAATGAGGAAGTTTGAAGACTTAAAGATGAAAAGTGAGGAAGATATTACCAAATATTTGTTTCACATTGATGAAATTGTCAACACCATTTGTGGACTTGGAAAAATATTGATGACTCTAATATTTTTCAAAAAATCTTAAGGTCACTTCCCATGATGTTTGATGCAAAGGTCTTGAAAATTGAAGAAATGAAGGATATTAAAACCTTAAGCATGGACGAGCTACACGAAATTCTCACATCCTATGAGATGACGACTAAAAAATATTAAACATCCAAATGGGAGATCACGTTTAAATCTTCAAAGAATACAAAGAGTAGAGAACCAGAGTCAATTGAATAATCGAGTAGCAAAGAAGAAGCTAACTTTATATGAAGAAATAAGAAGGGACCGAGAAAACAAAAAGGTAAGCATATTGTGAAATTTTTTAATTGTGGTAATAGTGGTCACTATGCAGCTCAGCGTCCACAAGCTAGAAGTAGTAGAAATGAAGAAGAAGAGGAATACAGTAAAAATAAGGAAATAAGGTTTTATCATGAAAATAAAAATAGGCACATTAAAAGCAAGCATGAGAAGAAGATATTTCAAAGGCACAAGAAGAGTCTTTCTTTTGAGGAAAAAAGCAGTTCTTCCAACAGTAGTGATAAAAGCCTCTCCGATAGTGAAATAGAAGAAATCCTATTTTTGGGCATGGAGGTGAAATAAGATGATCCTATTGTTGAAAACAAGAAGAGGAGAAAGATCCAGAAGATGAAGAGGAACTTGTTTTTTCTCTTGAAGAGTTGAAAAGGCTTAGAAAGAACTCAATATTTAAGACTCAAGTACAAGAGGATGAGAAGACAAAGGCAAAGCTTTCACAAGATCTCACCGACTTAAAAGTGAAAATTAAAGAGGTAAAATGAATTGAAGAAGGTATGTCTGAGCAGTTAAAGGCAAAAGAATTGGAATGTGAAAAACTAGAACATGAGGTTATATCTCTAAGGAAAGAAATGGTAGAATCTAATGATAAGATACATCAAAATATTAGGTTGGAGAAAAGCACAAAAATCTTGGATGATATCATTAAAGCACAAATATCTTCGGTTATGAAGACTGGACTTGGTTTTGAAGAAGGTCAAAAGAAATAAAAGGAGGAGTCAATCTCAAGAGGAACAAATGCATCACAAAAAATAATTAAAGAAGAACCTAAGACCTATGTTGATGTGTTGAGAAGTGAAAGCATAAAGAAATAAGAAAACAAAGCATCATCAAGAAATAATGTCCATCACATAAACAACAATGAGAGAACCATGTGGCCATATACTCCAAGGCAATCATATAGGGTTCAACATTTCTTTCGAGGTTATTGCTTTTCATGTCACCAATTTGGTCATAATATTGTAAATTGCAGGGTCTGTGCTAAAAATAATTTTGGCTTCACCAAGAGGAATTTAAATTCATTTGCACCTCTCATGGACTACAACATCATTTGTCACAAATGTAATAATTTTGGGCATAAATATAAATGGTGTATAATGGTGTTCCCTAAACTTTTGAAATCCAAAAATAATGAGGATGGTTAAACCATTCAAAAGCATATGCCCTCCAAAGTTTAGAAAACAAAATATAACAAGAAAAGGAGCATAGTAGTTTGGGAGTTTCACACCCATATCATCATTGAAGTCTCAGTTAGAGAAGTAGTAAGGGGGCATTGTCATGTTCCTTTTTTTTAACCTCGAGAAGCCTTTGCCATTGATGTCAAAGGGGGAGAATTTTAGTAAGGGGGAGCAGTTTGAAATATTCAGTAATGGGAGCGGTTTTTCAATGGGAGCAGCTTGTGATCTTGTTGCAATATAGGATAGTTTCTTTTTAGGGTTGCCATCAATGATAAAGGGGGATTTTGTTAGAATTATTGATTCTTCATTGATGTCAAAGTCCAATTTGGTTGATTGCAGACCATGGTGTGTTTGGGCAATTAAAGTGTTGGTGTATGCTTTAATATTAGCGATGGTATATGCTTTAATATTTAAATTAAATATTTAAATATTAAAGTGATGGTTTAAAATAAAAATATAATATAAATATTTAACATATTTAAATCAAAATTTTAAATATTATTGTAAGGTATATGTATGGGCCAACCTTGCAAAAATATAGAAGTATGCATATATAAATCTAAAGCCAAAATTTATTTTATGAAGATGATTTTTTGATATCCTTGATATATTTGAGTAATGGTGGCGAAGGAAGAATAATAGTAGTTAACCAAAGGAAGAGTGGCGTAGCAGCAATCCGAATGAGGAGTGACATAGTAGCAATATGAAGGAGTGGTGTAGCGATGATTCAAATAAGGAGCAATGATAGTTTTTTTTGAGCAGCATAGTAGCGATCCGAAGAAGGAAGTAGTGTTGGTGTATAAGGAGATGTGATTACCTACGCCAAACACTAGAAGAGAGAGATCTTACTATGATGGAGGTTCAAATAAAGGAGAAGAAGTGGATAATAATAGGAGCAACATTGCAGTGGAATCGATAGTGTGGAGCAAACATCTTTGATAGATGAGCGCACAAATAACTTTTGTAGGTGATACTATCCAATGGAGGTAGTGGTGGATTTCTTATGAAGCACACAAAATAATAAATCAATGAGGAGCTTTGAAAATATTTTATTCATATACTCAAGATATGTTGGCTTCAATAGCATGCTTCAATAACAATGAACATAGCACACACCATCGTCGATTGTAAACCATATAAATAATAAAGCATGTTGATGGCAAATGTCATAGTTAGAGAATTGAAAATGATGTGATGGTGAGCATATTGAATATGACTACAAGGAATTCATAAAATTTTAAGCCTATGTAGATAGCGTAGCAGAAGGTAAAGAGCCTTTGCAAAAGCTATGAAAAGCTTGAAGGGTCTGACATGGTATTTAAGTCATCACTATTACTATTGTTTCAAATTTGAATCTGCCTAATATTTGCTGGCAACACAACATTTTCTTTATCGTTGATAAGAGAAAGAATTTTACCACTCAACTCACTAGGAGTGCTCTAGCTCGAGGTTGGTCATTTCGTTGGTGATTGTTGTCTTGTGCTGTGAGCTCGCCAGTTGACTTGGGAGGAGAGATATTTGGTTGTTGAGGAAAGAGAAAGAGCATCAAGCAGCAGTGATGACTAGGGATGTGGTTTCCACATAGTTTAACAATGCAAGGAGTTGAAAGGAGAAGGTAAAGTGTTTTTAATTAAATTTGATTAAAGTATTAAGGGAGATATAAGGAGTTATTTTTAATTAAGCTTTATTATATATGTTTTTAAAACGAGTGATAAGGGTTTAAAATGTTTGATTTGATATTTATATCAAGAAGGGAAAAAAATAATTATTGATCAGATTTTGGAGCTAAATAATAAAACAAGAGCAGCCTATGTTGTAAGTGAAAGAAGGAAGAGTTTGTTGTTTTGGAGTACACATAAAAACCAAAAAATGAGTGTGACCACATGCAAATGGAAGGACTGATTTGAAATAATTCAAGGCATCAAATAGTGCAATAATAGAGTGCACCCAAGCACCCAATTAAAAGAAAGGATAATTCAACTATCTCAAGAAGAAAAAAAGGTGCATGATAGTGGAAGAAAAGCAAGGTATTAGCATCTCCAGTTCAACACACATGTAAGTCATCTAGACTAGAGATACCTTTAAAATATAATAAATGTGAGACATGTAGAAGCGACAGACTTAATGAATGTGAAATATATTTTGGCCATTTGAAGCTTCCAATACCAGTATATCATTCTCTATTTTCTTGATCAAGGTTGGTGCCTTCAAATCTGAGGTTGGTGCCTCAAGGAGATTGTTGTCTCCAATGGTTTGGTGCTCACAAACTTGTATTAGGGGATTGGTGTATCCTATGGGTTGGTGCTCACAAACTTTTATAAGGGGATTGGTGTCTCCTGTGGGTTGGTGCCCATAAACTTGTATAAGGGGATTGGTGTCTCCTATGGGTTGGTGTCCAGGAACTTGCATAAGGATATTGGTGTCTCCTATGGGTTGGTGCCCACGAAATTGTATAAGGATATTGGTGTCTCCTATGTATTGGTGCCCATGAACTTGCATAAGTATATTGGTGTCTCCTATGGGTTGGTGCCCATGAACTTGTACGAGGGGATTGGTGTCTCATGTGGGTTGGTGCCCATAAATTTTTTTGAAGAAAATAAAAGCAATATTTTATCATGGTTTTCTCCCGAGAGGGTGTTTCCACATAAATTCTTATCTCTTGTGTGTGTGGAATTTTGTGCACTGATTTACTATTGCATTCATATTATTACAGTTATTGTTTTGGAAATAAAATTTTTATCTTATATTATTCACCCCCCTCTCAGTATAAGCATGTGTTTCTTCATGGATATCAATCCTTCTCTTTGTTGATCCTATGGTTGTGGTGGATCTTACTTGCCTATTTAAGCAAGGCTTCTCCATTATACTCATAATAAATTTTGATATATGATATGATATTGTATTTTTTGTGTTAGATTCCATCATCTAATTATTTTTAGTTTTTGTTTTGGTTAATGTGGTGTTGCTTCAACCTATTGGTCCTTATGGCTTTGGTTTGATGTTTTACATTTTTTGTCGTTCCTTCTAGACTTCTTATTATTATTGAGTATGGATCTCTCCTTTTAGGATTTGAAGAGATAACCTTTGTTGGTTTATTACCTAAAGGAACCAATTTACCAAGGAAAAATTCTCTCAAATGTTGAATGGAGTCAAGAAGAACACTTTGATCCTTGAGATCTCCTCTTAGGTTAATCCTTATTCTATTTCCTTTTCAATCCAAAACTTATGGAGAATTTTCTTCAAAATCCTTCTATTGGACGTTCTTAGGATAGGTTCTACTATTTCAATGGGTGCACCTAGTTTAGGATGATATCTAGGGAATTGTATCTACCCTCTAAGGGTTTTCTTAGGGGTACCTAGTGTAGTGACAATTGGACACGCTTTTCCACCCTTAGAGATTCAAATATAATGATACAAGTTAGCCTAAAATAGATGCAACATATCACCTAGCCACAAAATGTGTGCTTTAGTTGATAATAACCCAAAACTAACCACCTAAGAAACAATTAAAATCAACGAATTTTTTCCATGCCTTCTTTCAACTTTGATACCAGTGATGTGGGAATCAAGAATGAATCTATAAAATGAAATATAAGTGATGCTTAAAGAGTATACAATATAATCAAAGAGGTTACAATGGTTACAACCAACATGTAACCATCATGGAGTGTAGATAACAACAACATGCAAGAGATAAAAATAGGCTTAACAACAAATATAATGCACCCTAACAAAATAACAAGCAAAACTATGTGAGCAAGAAATATTGCATGTGAATACAATGTAATAATAAACTTAGGATTTAAAATAATAAGCCTAAGGTCTATAAATATCTTCATCAGCATGTCTTTGGATTTTCATCCAAGAGACCTGACTTCATACCACTACACAAGGGACTAGGAACCTTTCAAAAATCTATTCTTTATCCTAAAATTTTATTTGAGCTTCCTTCAAAAACTTGTCCTATTGGGACATCCTAGTGTTATACCTTTGGTTCTCATCCAAGATACCCAAGTTCAAACCACTACACAAGGGACCAAGACCCTTTCAAAAACCTATGCTTTACCCTAAAAACAATTTCCTTAGTGGGACATCGTAGTGGTATGTATTTAGGTTATCATCTAGGAGACCCAAGTTTAAACCACATAAGGGATCAAGACCCATTTTCAAACCTATGCTTTACCCTAAAAAAAAAATATTATTGGGGCACCATAATTGTATGTCTTTGGTCTCTCATATGGGAAACCCAAGTTTAAATCATTGTACGAGGGATTATGATCCTTTCAAAAAACCATGCTTTACCTTAAAAATGTAGTTCAAACGTGTGCTTTACCCTAATATTTGGTCCCTATCAAGGCATTATAGTGGTATGTCTTCGGATTCTCATGTAATAAACCCAAGTTCAAATCACTATGAAGGTACTGGGACCTTTAAACAAAAACCATGTTTTATGCTAAAATTATATTACCTCTTAGGCACCATAGTGGTATGTCTTTAGGTTTTCATATAGGAATCCCAGGTTTAAACCATCATACAAGGGATCGAGACCCTTTCAAAAACCCATGCTTTACCCTAAATTTTTATCTTTGTTGGAACACCGCAGTGGTATATCTTTGGGTTTTCATCCAAGAGACCCAACTTCAAACCACTACACAAGTGACCAAGGGCCTTTCAAAAATCTATGTTTTACCCTAAAATTTTCATCCTATAAGGGATACCATAGTGGTATGCTTTTCAATTTTCATTTAGGAGACCCAAGTTCAAAGCTTGATATAATGGGACTAGGACCCTTTCAAAACCCATGCTTTAGCCATAAAAATATCCTTGTTGGGATATTATAACTCTCTACAAGGGTACTAAGACCCTTTCATAACCAATGCTTTACACTTTAAAAATCTCTATTGGGATAACATAGTGGTATGTCTTTGGATTTTCATCAAAGAGATCCAAGTTCAAACCTTTGCACAAGGAACAAGGACCCTTTCATGTCTTTGAGTTTTCATAAATAAGACCTAAGTTCAAACCAGTTCACTTGGGATTGATATCCTTTAAAAAATGTATGGTTTATTCTAAAATTTACCTAAAAGGAATAGGCTAGTTAGTAGTAGTAGTCGAGTGCGTGTCGATGGGTTGTATCAATTCAATTTCCTAACATTTGCTTTGGTCAATGGATTATCTCATTTTGATTTCCTAGATGGTCAGGGATCTTGTTGACCTCATTTTTAACTAATGGGCCAAGGTTTATAGATTACCTAAAATGGATCATTTAATTCGTAACAGTTGAGTGCTTTTCAGCGGGTTTCCTTAGTTTGATTTCATAGACAATCAGGGATCTCAGTGACTTCAATTTTGTCCAATGGGCTAGAATTTATAGAGTTTTCCTACGCAAAATAAATATATAGGTTCCTTATGGAAAAAAATAAAGATGATGGTTGTTATTAAATATTTCATAAAAAATAATGATGGTTTTAAATTAAATTAATCAAAACATAAATTTATTGAAAATAATTATCTAAAAATATATATAATGAGTTCTATATAATTGAAATGGTTCTTTCTGTATTTTTATTTTTTGGTCTCTAGCAATAGTTGTTTGTATTAACAATATTTTAGAATTGAATCCCCCACTAACAACAAGATATGATGACTACTGATGATGAAGGGAATGATGGGTTGTTTCCTATTCCTTTCTATTAAAAAATAATAGTTTCTAATTGAATTAATTGTAACATAAGTTTTTAATTGCATTAAGTATGTTGAGCCCAATGAACCAAGCTTAATATTTATTGCATTCTCACATCCAAATGGTTCTCCTTAAAAATATATATTGATCTAGTAATTAAAGGTCTAAGATGGGTGGTGGGAATTGGAGAAAAAAATCTATTTGGATGGATACTTAGTGTGATAAAAATCCACTCAATCTAGATTTAATTTTGAAACTATGGATGATTTTACTTCGATATGAATATGGTCATATGGTTTCTAACATTATGTACAAGGATCAAGAAGATACAAATGGAAAAATGACTTTTTTACAAGTATACAAGACATTGATGCTAGGAGGCAATTGAGTAGAAATATAACAACAATGATTATTCTGAGGAGAGCCAAGGATAAGCTAATTTGGGAGTTTAATAGCTCAGAAGAATACACAACAAGAAGTGGATATAATGTAAAGCACCAACAAAATAAATATATTACAAGATATTTCAAATAGTCCAAGAATTCATAAAGTCAAAAAAAAAATGGCTAGTAGATCATAGAAGAATTTTATTTTGAGATAAACTTATAAAAATGGGTTTTAATAGCCCTTCACAATGTATTTATAAAATGGAGGATAGTATAGACCATCTCTTGGGACACTGCTCAATAGTCTAGAATCTATGACAATGAATTCTTAATATGTTTGGTAAATGCATGACAATGAATGCAAGAATTGAAGAATGGTTAGAGCAATGGAAGAGCACTTTTAAAAGTTAGGCTTTACCAAAAAAAACTAGGATATATCAAAATATACAATACTTTGGATTGTTTGACTAGAAAGGAATAGAAGATCATTTCCAAGAAAGGAAAGAAATTTAGAGGTAATGAAAATGAAGATTTGTTTAGCCATAGAGGAGTCTAAACCAACCCTATCAACTCACCCAATTCCTAATCTAGATGCACAAAGAATTGATAGGTGGATTCAAGTCATCAAATGGAATTATGATGTTGGGTATAAGAGAAACAAAAGGAAGGCAAAAAATATAAAATGGAAACCACCAAATGTGGAGTTGGTCAAATTGAATTTTGACAAAGCATCTAAAGGAAATCTAGGACCAATAGGAAGAGGAATAATTAGAAATGACAGAGAAGATATTTTGTATCATTATGCTTAAAATAATGAATTTAAGACAAATTATGAAGCTAATGCTTGGACAGCTTTGGAAGGGTTAAACATATGCAAACAAATGAAATGGAACATAGTATGGATAATTCAATTTTGAGGAAAGCAAAGGCTCCATGGAACACACAAGAGATAATTATGGAAATTCAAGACCTTGCTATAGAGTTTGAAGAAATTAAATTTTTTAAGGGAAGGAAACAAATGTACAAATAGACTCTCCAATAAAGGGGTTTTTATTGAGGATCACGAAGTTAAATTCTCTTTTCCATGATTAGAAGAAGTAGTAAGTTTAGCTGAATTTGAAAATAAAATATTGATTACCCTAATCAAATAAAGATTAATATTTACTTTAATATTTTTTATTGAAAATATTTGTTTTATTTTATAACATTAATGTGTTTTCATATAAACTATTTATTAATTTTTTATAATTATACTTATGAAAAAAACTAACAATCAAGATTTTTTTTGAAATCCGATTACCTGTAAACTTTAAAAAAATAGATCAAAGCAACCAACTGATACACTCACACATTACCTTCCAACCCCTACCCTCTTTTAAATAAACTATATTACCTTTACAATTATATTGTCTTTCCTCTTCCTTATTGTGGCCTTTTCACCTTGTTTGCTATAGTCGACGCCAAACAAAATTTTGGTCCCTCCTTGAGTGGGGTCCTCTAGAGTTGCGATTATTATGACATGATACCCACATCACATTTTGATTTTCTCGATTGCTACCCAATGATAAATATTGCATGTGTTCTTTGTGGAGAATGGCTATTGATGTTGACTGGAATTTTTTTACTTCTCTTCTCTTCTTCTATTTTATTTATGCGGATCTCAAATATATCGAAACAGCCAACAAGCATGTTTTCCACCCATATCATTTTTTATTTGCCTTCCTTAGTTTTAAAACAATGTAGGGTTATAATTCATTAAAAGATTAGTATTTGAATATCGTTTGGCATGAAATGTAGGGCTCTTATGAGCCTAAACTTTCCACCAAATTAAACGATTATGCCTGCACGGTTTTTTAAGATTTAATAGGAAAGAGATTTGGTGACCTGATAGCGAGGGAATATTTGATTACGTAATTTCCGTCAACCGCGGGCTTCTCAATGTTCGAGTGACAGGGTCTATATATTGTATGCAAAACGTTTCTCCTCCTCAGTCTTTGTCTGGCTTGTGTCATGTCATCCATGGAGAACATAAAACACAAACATGTTGATGTTGGGGGCCTCAAGTTACATATTGCAGAGATTGGATCAGGTATGTACTTTCCATCCAAATCTAAAGATGCAGTGAAGCCTATTGCACTATGGGCTTCAGTTCCTGCTTCATTTAGGTCATGAAATTTTATTGAATATCAAATTTATTGTTAGTATTTGTTAGTAAAGTGTGTTGTTTAGTCATTTGATTAATTTCAGCAACTTATACAATTAGATTTCTTTACATATTGAATTTCTATGTATAAATGCATTGCAAAAGATAAATAAAATGAAGTAGATATTTTTCTCCATTCCAATATGGTATTAGAGAGCTAGGGTCTATCTGCTTTCTTCTCGGATCTGATCTGATTCTCGGCTGTGTTCCAAAATCAGATTTTCTTAAAGAGAGAAAGCTTCAGTTCTCCCATTTCTTCCATCAAAGTGTAATCTGTATTGTGGGGTTTTCTCGGGGATTGTGGGTTTTGCACAAGATTTGGGGTCTCTGAATTTTGGGGCAATAAGGGTTTGTGGGGAACCTTTATGGAGGCCATTCCTGCCTACAATCGGCTGAGCCCGGTGACATTTTTCACCCTGTTGGCTGTTTTTTTATTAAATAAAATAAGATAGATTATGTTTTTTTATTAATTTTGTACAGGGCCAGATGTGCTGCTGTTGCATGGATTTCCCAAAATCTGGTATTCATGGCGTCATCAGATGATTGCATTGGCAAACGCAGGGTTTCATGCAATTGCTCCAGATTTCAGAGGCTATGGACTCTCCGACCAGCCTTCTGAAATTGAGAAAGGCAACCATAGTGATCTCGTGGAAGACATGGCCGGCCTTCTTGATGCCCTTGCCATTCAGAATGTAAGAGCACAACACAAAGCTAAAGGTTTATCATTATGGAGGATAATTTTACTCCAAAGATTGTTTATACCGATGCTTAAACCATGACATGAATCTAAGCCAATAAATGAGAAATTGATTGCCAAAATTTCTAGTTAAGGATAAGAGGAATAGATATCTTAATTGTAAAGTATGGTGCATTAAGAACTTTATCCTCCCATGGGGTTTCTTTCCATTTACCTTTATTAGTAGCTTGGGAGATTTTGTACCGAAATAGGTGTTTTTTATTTTCCTCTCTAGTAATGGCTCTAACAACTCATTTTGCACCCAAAGTTTTGCTCAGGGTAAGAGGATCAATAATACCTAGACCTCTTGAAGCCTTTGGTTGAGTACAAAGTTTCCATGATATGGTTAGCATGCCTACCTCCCCATCCCATTTGGTTCATAAAAAATTATGAATAACCTATATAAATTTGTTATAAGCATCCTTTGAGACCATACAACAAGAGTAGTAAACATGAGAGGTTGCCATAACTTTATTTACAACTTGAACTATTCTTTCTAAGGAGAGAAATTGAGTCGTCCATGAATTGAACTTCTTTCGAAGCCTTTCCATTAGGGTTATGCATAGCGACAAATCATCGTGAATTCATGAATATTAATATTTTTGAAATTAGAAATTTATGAATATGGGGACCCTTGATGGGGACCCATTTGCAAAAAAAATTAAGTCCAATTGTTTTTTTTTGTTGGCTCACCCCATGTTGATAATAATTTCATCGTTTTTATTTTAAATTGCCAACACTATGGTCTAAATTGTGGATCTTTTTTGCCTTGAAATTAGAAAAAAAATTATGTGTCTCACCAAATTTACCTCTTATACCACCTGTATGTATATACCTAACATAACAATGATACTCATACATATAAAACATTCAAACTCCTTGAAAATAGATCTAAAGTAATGAAAACCCTGCAACAGACAAACATGATCTTAAGCAGTCAAATAAGACCAAAGAAGATCAATTGTAGAGGATTGTATGTTGATAGAAATGTCAAGCGATTACAAAAAATTGCTTATCGACAGAATAGCCAATAGGTTGTAGAGAAGTGTTATAGGATTGTCTATTAATAGAAAATTTGATCAGTTGTAGAGAACTATCTATCGATAATTTTGTTGAACAGTTGTAGAGAAGTGCCTATCAATAAAATAATCGATAGGTTGTAGAGGTTTGTCTATCAATTGTAGAGGATTATTTAGAAATGTTGATCGATTGTAGAGGATTGTTTATCAACAAAAAAGTTGATCAGTTGCAAAGGATTGTTTATCAATAAAACAGTCAATCAATTATAGAGGATTGTCTAGCAATAAAAAAACTGATAGGCTGTAGAGAAGTGTCAGAGGATTATTTGTCGAAATAACATTCGATTGGTTGTAGAGGATTATCTATTGACATATTTAATTATCAGTTGTAGAGAACTATTATTGACATATTTACTGATTAGCTAAAGAAAATTGTCTATCGATAAAATTATCGATTGGTTGCAAGAATGTGTATCGAAGGGCAAAGGGGGCTTGTTATAGTAGTGAAAGGCCTTGGAGGAGAGTGGTGATCAACAAAGAAACTTTATTTAGTAGTGGGAAAAAAAGAGTGGATCTTCAAAGTTATAGCAAATTAAGTTTTTGGAAGCACGCCTAGGTAAGGTGCAAGCTTTCAAACATCTGAGTATGGTTGTTGTTTTGCTTTAGATCATCTCTAGTAATAGCTTTTACTTAATACCTACTAATTTATATAACATTGTGGTTTGAAACTATGCTTGTAAGGAATACCTATTCCATACCCTTTGTAGTAGAAGTTTATTTAAAATTGAGCTATGCTTGTTTGGAGCTATGCTCCTATAGAGTTTCTTTAGAATTGAGCTACAAACCTATTCTTTTAGTTTGCAACCTATGGTAGTTGTAATCATATTAAATGTCAAGTTGTGTATTTCTGGAAAAGGTTGGCCATGGTGGAGTGCAAGGTCTTCTATTAGTGCTGGGTTTAAAATTTTATTTTGGATTGTTGTCTATTTTCATTGTTTTATTATCCAAAGCTTCATAGGCAACATAGATTCACTATCAGCAACTGTGAGATCTAAGTATCCATGTCATCTTGTAGTGTTTTAGGAGCATTTCTTGTTGTTAGAGCCTACTTCGTGTGTGTTAGAGTAAGTTTGCATAACATTGCATTGTTTTATTTTGTTGTTGTTCCTTGAGCGTGCAAGCAAAGGTCACAATAAAGGAGAGTGTAGTTTCATATTCATAGATAATTAATGCCATGATAGTCTAACCTTGGTTTCTTTGAAGGAAGGCTTTAAATTTATGCTTTAAATTTTATGATTGGCTTTCTAAAAATTATTACTTGTTTCTTATATTATGGAATCAAATAATGTAGGTGTTATTTGATGAGAATTTTAATGGTGAGCATTTAGTTGGAAGTAAGCATCATTATGGTTAGTTGTCAATGTTGTGCATATTAGGTTGCACTTTATAGTTCATAGAAAATCTAAAAATTGTATTGATGTTTCAAAATTTTGATTAATTAAGGAGATGTTAATTAGTTTTTAACAAATTATGTATTAGTTAAAAAATACTTGAATGTTTATAAAGTTGTGAATAGAAAATTGGAATAAAAGTTCTTATGTAAAGAAAAGAAATGCATGAGTTATTTTGTTTTGTTAAAGGAAGTAATGGATAATAATATAAGTTCCCTAACACTTGAGTAAATATGGAAATAATTATTTAGGGAAGTATGGTTGCAAAAGTCATCATAACGATTGAGTGGTGCAAGAAATAGAAATCCTATGAACGGTAGTAGATGACAATTTTTCTTATATCGATTGTATAATTTTTTCAAATTTGTTCAACATCATATTCATTTTCTAACATCAATTTTTTTTATATAGGCACAATGAAACCTACTGGCAATGGAAATAAGGAAGGCCAATCTTCTATTAAAAATAGTATCTTAAAATATTTAACATATCAAAATCTAGCGAGTCATCGACTTCTACACAAATTCAAGGTATACACACCTTTTACCAACTAAAGAGTTAATTTTTGTATTATGTTATTCTTTGATATAAAGTATTTCATCATCAAAAAATGGTGGTTTTTTTAATGGCTTTGGAAAAGTGGTGTGTTTATCTACTTTGTTTTTGCTTGTAAACATGTATTCTACTAATTCTTTAATATAATATCTTTTTACATTAAAAAATTGATATAAAACATTTTTGTATGCAAAAAACACTATTGACCCTAATATGCCTCCACTTCTAGATATTCTTGAGGATGAGATGCCTCCATATGAAAAATTTCTTAACAATGGCATGCAACAACCACTTGATGAGATGTCTCAAACAGACATTCCAACCGAAAAAGAAAATAATCATTCAAATAAAATGTAGACTTTTATGAAATCTTCTAGTCATAAACCTAAATGTAGAAAGTTAACCGGGTGAACTATTGGAAGGACATTTTAGCTGGAATGATCATCAACATGTCCTTTTATTGGGCCAATCCAGCAAGGGAACAACAATGACACAATAATAGAAAGTAGATGTATAATTTGTAGTTGAAAACTAGGAAAGGATCATAAGATGCAACTTAAGTTAGATACAATAGAAAAACACTATGGAAAAGTTTATTCGATAGTAAAAGAAAATGATGGAGAAACTAAGAAATTAATTAGGTTGAAGGATGCATCGAAATGAGTGCATTTCAGATATGCATAGGAATATGAAAAAGAAATGAAACAACATCAAACTCTTGTTCAGAAAGGTGGAATCATTCAATCCCAATTTCAAAAAATTCATAAGACCACTTTAGCTTCAAAAAGCTTCTAGTTTATTATTGTATATAGTATTATTAAAAAGGGTAGACCCATATAATTTTATTGACTATAAGAACCTATTTCAACTACTTGATGTGCAAAACCTTCTTAGTTTCCATTGGTTAGATCAAAGTGGTTGAGAAATTACAAAATTTCTATCATTGATTGAGAAGGAGGACTTGAGAGAGAAATTAAAACACGTTGTCACAACCCAAAAAGTCATATCCTAAATTTCTCATCCCACTTGACTTATTTTTTTTTTGGAAGATTATCTTAAACCCACTTATTAAAGACTCTATCCTGGGGTTGACTTATGTTCTTAGTGGTCCTTAGCTAAGTTGTCTGCTCCTTAACTTCTTTGAGTCAACTTATTCTTCTAAAACCCTCAATGGGTACACTCATCCCTACTCCTTACATACGTTCTTCTATGTAAGAGTACTAGGTGTCTTATATGATAGCTATCATTCTCATTCTTCCAATGAGCTAGCTTGTCCCTCTCTATTCATTGAAAAGGAAATGTTAATCCCTTCACCTATATAAGTCCTTCTATGTAGGTGAACTAAGCACATAGAGTCTAGACCATTCCTCTCATCTCCATGATGAGCTAGTCTTAAGAATAAGTCACAATCTGTGTCTTGACTCATTAGTAATCTATTAAGTCCCTTTTTTTACATTATTTAAGTTTATCATGCTAGGCTCACAATCATCCCAATAAATTCTTGTCAAGGAATTAGTGCACAATTTATGAAAGTAGGAAAACCATAAGAGATTCCTATTATTTAGAGAGCATATGAATTTTGTTAACAATTTAACAAGAAAATTTCATAATAAATAATCTCCACATATAATCATAAAACAACTCATATATCCTGGGAACCCTCATGGGGAATAAACCCAACCTTAAATCATTTCCTTATTTTATTTAATAAGATAATTGGTTCCATACATTGAATTTCAAAGGCATTTCTTTTTGCCTTGATTCCAACATAAGAATTTTCCAAAAAATTTATGAGAACTCAATATAAACCAATCCTTTAACCTTTCAATGCAAACTCATCTCCATGCATTGAATTAAAAACACCCCATAATGCTTTCTCTTCAAGCATAGGAAACTCCATATCTCGATCACATTGCATAATGACTTAGTCCTTCAAATAATACATGCAAATCGATTCCTTATCTTGAGTACATCATTCTCTAATTTGACTTATTACGAGATCATTAGAGAAGACCCCATAATCTTCTCCAATGGTCTCTATGTAAATAATACAAGTAGAGAGTAAATAGATACCCCTAAAGCATACCTAAAACCCCTAAGTATACATAATTAAATACACATTTAAACCCACCAAAGAGATGCTCAACTCTTTTCAATACCATATTGATAATAAGCATGAAACCAACGATATTGATACAAACTTGTTTATCCACCACATCTAGTTTTATGCATAACACAATCTAGTTGTATATTCAATCTATGCAATAAAAAAACTCCAGGTTAGCAATTACATCATCATAAAAATATAAATCCTTCCATGTTAATATGAAACAAAACCTTTTTCGATATCATGAAAACTTTAGTTAGCCCATTAGATTCGAACCACCACATAAATCAAAAGATAGTTTTTAGTGGTACGAGAGAGATATCCAAAGAAGGCAACTCAATAGCACAATCTCCAGTTTGGTGAGTCACAATGAGTTAGGTAAAACCAGGCATCATGGTGCATCGATAGGCAATGACTCGAAGCCTCAACCATCCTTTCAACAACAACAAAGTAAAGAAGAGTTATTCCATCAATTCACAATGCTCACAAGGACAAAATCTCAACACATATAATAAATGAAACCCCTTCCCCAATCGTAGGAAGGTATAGTGATGTTCTATTGGAATAACCCCCTCCTTATTTTATTCATAAGCCACTAACTCAACCAACTAAACTGCAAGTTCAAGGATGTATTCGTAATGAAATTATAATTCGAATACATAATTTTCATGATGCCAAAAACTATTGTTTTATCCGATGAGCACACATTACTTTAGCATAGTTCTAAAGCACCAATATATCAAAGCAAAAACACACCTACATGCATCTGAACTTTGTTGTTTCCAGATAAAACAACCACCAAATCCTTACGTCTTGACCACTATTATTCCTAGTTTAAAATATAACTTTCTAAAATCTAGGATTTACCATATCCGATAGCCAATACAAAGTATTCTAGCATGTATCAAAAGCATCATTTTTCCATAAGGAAAGCATATTTTAAACACCCATTAATTATCATTTCTGGACAACAAAGTCACAAATTAAAGGCTTCTTTTAAAGCTACCACATCCAATTTAAAAATACATGTTGTTTAATTTTGGAAACCTCCATTTTCTTTAGCAAATATCATAGACAACGAAGTCATAAAATCAAGCTCTTTTAAAGCTACCAATTTCAATTAAAAATACATGTTGTTCATTTCTGGAAAACTCCATTTTCTTCAACAAAAATCACAGACAATGAAGTCATAAAATCAAGCTCTTTTAAAGCTACCAATTTCAATTAAAAATACATGTTGTTCATTTATGGAAACCTCCACTTTCTTCAGCAAAAATCACAGCCACTTTCTTCAACAAAAATTACAACAATTCAAACATATATTAAAACATCATTTTAACACATCAAAAATATGTACCTATTCCTCTGTGATTCATTGCTTCTAGTTCAACGTAGTCGTATCTTTTTCCAATGAGTTTAAAGCACCCTTTTATGTTTTTATCAGGAAACTAGACCACACCTCTCCTATCCAAAAAAACCATCTTGTTTTTCCTTTCTTCTCCTAAACCAAAAACCTCCTCCTGAGCAACGCCTCTATTACTTCATTATCCAAATATTTTGAGAGACTTTTTTGGATTATGCACTATCTCCACGAACTCGCCCATGTCCCATACCATTAGGATGATGGAGGAAAATACCAACCAATGCACAATGATGCAATTACCATCGTTCTCCAACATCATGATAGAAGGTTTAATACTATCATTTTTATGATTGCCAATTTAGCCACAGACTAAACTTAGAATGAAATAATAATTCATCTAACAAAGCGGGAGGTTAGTAAGTCTCCACTCAATGACTTTCTTCAAACATGCTTTCCTTTCTTTGGTAAATGGAAGCACTTAATTCATTAATAAAAAATTTAATGAAAACCTTAGTCATTGTTGAGCTCAAGCCAATAATAATAATGCTATCAAACCTTCCACATCATTGTCAAGCAGTAATGTCAATCAAAAGATAAATATTCATTCTTATTTGCAAAGAATTATTTTCTTAAATGAAACCACATCTAAAATAAGATTATATCATATAAAATCATATCTAGAAGAAGATTAAATATGCAATAATCAGTCATTCCATCAACAAGATATATCTTATTCTTCTATAAAATATTTGCCCTACAAAAACAAAACATGAAATAGTCAATCATTCCATCAACAAGATATCATCTCAGTTCACAAATCCATCTCGTGAATAAGTTTTACAAGGGAGGGTCATGACATCCTACCCCCTTAGGCTAAGCACAATCCTCTGTGTTTCATCAAAGTCAAATCTCTAAATCAATAATTACATGTCATTTTCAAACAAAAATGGAAAATGTCTTCGCATATCTACCACTTTCTCCCAAGTAGCATTTCTCTCATAATAGTGGTCCCACTAGACCCTACATTGCTCTAGAGTCCCCTTCCTCATCGATTTGGACCAAAACTCCAAGATCTTCACTAGATGCACCTCAATGGCCTCTAGATCCACCATCTGCAATTTAGAGAAATCCCACACATGATCAAGATTAGCAATGTACTTTCTAAGCAAAGATATATGAAAGGTGTTGTGAATCTTCAACAAACTGGGTGGTAAGGCAAGTCGATATGCCATAGGACTAATCTTTTCTATAATTTCAAAAGGTCCAACAAAATGAGGATCTAGTTTTGTGGACTTTATAGCACTCTTCTTTGGTCTCACCCTCAAAAACACTCTGTCACCCACTAAAAACTCTCTTGGAAACCTCTTAAGATCGACATAACTTTTCTAACGATCCGTGAATTTCCTTAAGCCTCTCTCTGATCATCCTTAATTGTTTCTCCATTTCCCTTACCATATCTGGTCCAAGTACAACCTGATCCTATGGATTATCCCATGACAATGGTGTCCTACACATCCTGCCATACAAAGCTTCGAATGGAGCCATGCCTAAGGTCAAATGGTGACCATTGTTATAAGCAAATTCCACCAAGTGTAGATAGTCCTCCCATCAAGTTTTTTGATCCATACAATACATGCGAAGCATGTCTTCCAACACCTGGTTCACCCTTTCTGTTTTCCCATCAATTTTTGGGTGATATGTAGAACTAATATTTAGTCTGGTACCTATGGCATGATGTAGAGCTTACCAAAAATCTGATGTAAATCTAGAGTCCCTATCTGAAATAATCACCTCAAGAAAACCGTGAAGCCTAAATATTTCTTTGGCAAATTTGTTAGCCATAATCATGACATCATCCTTGGTATTTCCAGGTATAAAATGTGCAACCTTGGTCAGTTTGTCAACCACTACAAGGATTGCATCATGTTGGAACCTGGTTTTAGGCAAACCCACAATGAAATCCATTGAAATCACCTACCATTTTTGCATGGGTACATCATGTGGGTACAATAGACCTATAGGGTGTCTATGTTCAGCATTTACTTTCTAGCATTCAAGGCACTGAGCAACAAATTCAGTGATGTCTTTCTTCATTCCTAGCCAGTAAAAGGTTTTCTTCATGTTTTCCCTCATCTTGGCTCCCCTTGGGTGAGCGAAATAAGGGGATCTATGTGCTTCATTCATGATCATTTTTCTTAGATCACCTACCTCAAGAATTATTACCCGATCCTTGAAGCATAAGAAACCATCCTTAATGCCAAAATCCCTACTTTCCTTGGGCTTCCTTTCCATATTTGTTTGAATTTGGCTGTAGTACACATCCTGATATTGCATCTCTTTGACTTGATTCATCAAGTCTACATGGATGCGGGTCAAAGTAGCAATGTGTCTTCTCCTACTTAGAGCATTGACAACCTTGTTTTCCTTTCCTTTGATGTATTCGACCCCAAAATCATATTTGGTGAGAAACTCCATCCATCTTCTTTGTCTAGCATTGAGCAAAGGTTGAGTAAATATATACTTCAAACTTTGATGGTTGATCCTCAATTCGAAGGGTCTTCCCACTAGATAATATCACTAGATTTTGAGAGCATATACAACCGCTACCAATTCTAGATCATGTGTGGCATAATTGACCTCGTGCCTCTTCATTTTCCTTGAACCATAAGCTATAACTACTCCATCCTTCTAGAGCACACCACCCAAACCTTCCAAAGATGCATATGTGCATACTGAGAAATTACCCTGAGGGTTTGGAATCTTTAAGATGGGTGTTGTGGTGAGCTTTTTCTTGAGCAACTCAAAAACTACCTCACACTTATCTTTCCACTTGAATTCCTTTCCTTTCCTCTAAAGGTTGGTTATTGTAGAGGCTATCTTGGTGTAATCCTTCACATAGCGCCTATAATATCCAATCAAACCCATGAAGCTTTATACTTCAATCACATTTGTGGGTATCGACCAATTCAATATCGCCTCTATCTTCTTGGGATCCATCTCGATCCCTTATATTGATATTATATGCCCTAAGTATTGTACTTTTGACACATAGAAGTTGCACTTGGATAGATTTCCATATAGTTGATTTTTTCTCAATAAATCTAGCATGATTCTAAGATGTTTGTCATGCTCCATCCTATTCCAAGAATAAACCATAATGTCATCCAAAAATATAAGGATGAATCGATCTAGATGCTTCTTGAAGATATTATTCATCAGGTTCATGAATATTTTTGGAGCATTCATCAGTCCAAATGGTAGAACTATAAACTCATAATGTTCATACCAAGTTTTAAATGTTGTCTTATGGGTATCTTCTTCATGGATTCTCAATTGATGGTATCTGGATTTCAAATCTATCTTGGAGAAGATAGTGGCATCCTTTAGCTGATCAAAAAGATCTTCAATTCTAGGTAGAGGGTATTTGTTTTTTATGGTTGCCTTATTAAGCATTATGTAATCTATGCATAACCGTAAGGAACCATCCTTATTTTTAACAAACAACATAGGTGCACCCCATGGTGACACACTCGATCTAAGTAATCTCTTCTCCAACAACCCTTGCAGTTGTACTTTCAACTCTTGCATCTCAATGGGATTCATTCTATAAGGAGCCCTATGAATAGGCTTTGTCTTGGGTTTTAGCTCAATAGTGAAGTCAAATTCATGTTTTGGAGGTAGTCTAGGTAAATCCTCTAGAAATACATCCCTAAATTCCTGAAGTACTAGGTGTTTCCCAAACACCTCTTCCTTATTTTCCTCTTCAATTTCATTTATCTTAACTACATAAACTATTCCTCCCTTTTTAATGGCTTTCTTAAGTTGCATTGTAGAGAGAATCTAGGGTTGAAAAGTCCCTTGCAAACTATAGACTCTCTATCTTTTCCTACCATCTTCTGAATACTCAATCCATCTATCCTGGAAATTGATCACAACCTTACATGCTTGCAACCAATCCATTCCTAAGACTACATCAAAATCATGTAGCGATGCTACATAAAGACATCCAATAGTCATACCACTAGGTAAGGTAATTTTGGTCATAGGATAGCATTGATTCATAGAGTAGGTTTATCTTGAACCATACTCGACCTTCCACCCATGTGCCAAGATTCCTAGCCTTTCTGGTATATCCTTGATCAAACTAGTAGAAACAAAGCTATCTGTAGCTCCACTATCTATCAAAATTTTAACATTTCTACCAAAAATCTTACCCTTTATAAGCAAAGGAGTGGCTTGCCCTTCCATATTTTGACTCCCTATCGTTGCATAGATCTTATGAGTAGGTTCCTTGTGTGCAGGTTCTTTGTAAGTGGGTTATTTTCCTTTCGAACTCGATCCTGCTCTAAGCGGGCAATGATTGACATAATGTGGACCTCCATAATCAAAGCATCCACCCTTGGGTCCTGGATGTGTTTTTTACTTTTATCCTTCTGCTTTCACTACTAGTGAAGGGTTAGGCTACCCTTGCGGTGGTGGCTTGTTATTATTATTGTTGTGATTGTTAGAATTGTTGTTATGGTTGTTATTCTTTCCTTAGAATTTCTTCTTAAACTTTCCTTGTTTCCTGTCGTTTCTTTTGTCCTGCCCTTGGGAACTTTTGTTTGTTTGTTCTCTCTCCCATTTCATGAAGCCAACACTATTTATTTTCTTGAGTGCATGTTTGTCCTGCTTAGATGCCCCTTCATAATCAAAGTAGGGCTTAAGATAAGTCTCTACTTTCCTAGCCAAGTCATAGGCCTTCTGAAGGGTCTTAGGCTCATGCATATTCACTTCATGCCCTATCCTAGGATCTGCCCTCAAAATGAATTTATGGATTTTCATATTCTCATTATACGTGGGTACATACTTCAACAACTTAACAATTTTTTGGTAATAAGCCTCCACCATCTTATTTCCTTTCCTAAGATTGGTGAAATCCTCAAATTTCTTGGCATAAAAATGCTCTGTGAGGAATCTTTCCTTAAAAGTTGTGACAAAATCCTCCCATTTAAGGTCAACTACCTTGATTCCTCTTTTTGTACTAAAAGTCTCCCACCAATCTAGTCCAACACCCTATAAATGTAAGGTGGCATAGGATGTTTGGGTTCCAGTGGAGTAATTCTTCATATTGCAAAAGGTTTCCAATTCCTTCAACCAGGCTTCGATTGCATCACCACCTTCCTCACCATTAAACTTGAAGGATTTTACGTGCTTCAAATCCTTACCCATTTTTACCTCTAACCAAATTCTGGCCTATTGTGCCTTTGTAGGGGGTTCATTAACTTGACCAACTCTAGATTTCCTAGCTTATGAATCCTAATTTACTATGGTTTCCCATAGTTTCTTTTGTTGTTCCATTTGTTCACAAAGTAAATCAATTGTTACAGTGAGGTCTTCTCTTTTATTAGTAGGATTACCTATTTCTATATTTGGGGTCTTAACCTCAACATTAGTTCATCATGTTTACCTCATTGATGGTATAGCACTCCCTCTCATCCTATTTTATGGTATTATCCCTAGCCACACACAAGATAAAAGATAGGGATTAGGTCATAATTCCTTCTCTGAATTGTACCACTTACCTTTAACTAAATAACTAGTTATCTTAACTAATCAAATGGATTTGGTTACCATCATTTACCCTATCCAAGTGAAGTATAGCCCCTTAAGTGAGTATGTATCCTAATACACACCATCATCTAATCTTATGCAGGGAAGCTTATAGTCCTACGACCATGAGCTCTAATACCAAATGTCACAACCCAAAAAGTCACATCCTAAATTTCTCATCCCACTTGACATGTTTTTTTGGAAGATTGTCTTAAACCCACTTATTAAAGACTCTATCCTAGGGTTGACTTATGTTCTTAGTGGTCCTTAGCTAAGTTGTCTACCCCTTAACTTCTTTGAGTCAACTTATTCTTCTAAAACCCTCAATGGGTACACCCATCCCTACTCCTTACATAAGTCCTTCTATGTAAGAGTACTAGGTGTCTTATATGATAGCTATCATTCTCATTCTTCCAATGAGCTAGCTTGTCCCTCTCTATCCATCGCAAAGGAAATGCTAATCCCTTCACCTACATAAGTCCTTCTATGTAGGTGAACTAAGCACATAGAGTCTAGACCATTCCTCTCATCTCCATGATGAGCTAGTCTTAAGAATAAGTCACAATCCATGTCTTGACTCGTTAGTAATCTATTAAGTCCCTTTTTTTGCATTATTTAAGTTTATCATGCTAGGCTCACAATCATCCCAAGAAATTCTTATCAAGGAATTAGTGCACAATTTATGAAAGTAGGGAAACCATAAGATATTCCTATTATTTAGAGAGCATATGAATTTCATTAACAATTTAACAAGAAAATTCCATAATAAATAATCTCCACATATAATCATAAAATAACTCATATATCCTAGGAACCCTCATGGGGAATAAACCCAACCTTAAATCATTTCCTTATTTTATTTAATAAGATAATTGGTTCCATACATTGAATTTCAAAGGCACTCCTTTTTGCCTTGCTTCCAACATAAGAATTTCCAAAAATTCTTATGAGACCTCAATATAAACCAATCCTTTAACCTTTCGGTGCAAACTCATCTCCATGCATTGAATTAAAAACACCCCATAATGCTTTCTCTTCAAGCATAGGAAACTCCATATCTCGATCACATTGCATAATGACTTAGTCCTTCAAATCATACATGCAAATCAATTCCTTATCTTGAGTACATCATTCTCTAATTTGACTTATTACGAGATCGTTAGAGAAGACCCCATAATCTTCTCCAATGGTCTCGCTACAAAGAATACAAGTAGAGAGTAAATAGAGACCTCTCCACTTTCTTTCTTTCCCTAAAGCATACCTAAAAATCCTAAGTATACATAATTAAATACACATTTAAACCCACAAAAGAGATGCTCAACTCTTTTTAATACCATATTGATAATAAGCATGAAACCAACGATATTGATACAAACTTGTTTATCCACCACATCCGGTTTTATGCATAACACAATCTAGTTGTATATTCAATCTCTGCAATAAACAAACTCCAGGTTAGTGATTACATCATCATAAAAATATGAATCCTTCCATGTTAATATGAAACAAGACCCTTTTCGTATCATAAAAACTTCCATCATCCTAATATATTCGAACCACCACATAAATCATAAGATAGTTTTTCAGTGGTCCAAGAGAGAAATTCAAAGAAGGCAACTCAATAGCACAATATCCAGTTTGTGAGTCACAATGAGTCAGGTAAAACTAGGCATCACGATGCATCGAGAGGCAATGACTCAAATCCTCAACCATCCTTTCAGCAACAACAAAGTAAAGAAGAGTTATTCCATCAATTCATAGTGCTCACAAGGACAAAAGCTCAAAACATATAATAAATGAAACCCCTTCCCCAATCGTAGGAAGGTATAGTGATGTTCTATTGGAATAATCCCCTCCTTCTGTTCATAAGCCACTGACTCAACCAACTAAACTGCAAGTTCAAGGACGTATTCGTAATGAAATTTTAATTTGAATACATAATTTTCATGATGCCGAAAACTACTATTTTATCCGGTGAGTGCACATTACTTTAGCATAGTTCTAAAGCACCAATATATCAAAGTAGAAACACACCTACACATATCTAAACTTCATTGTTTCTAGATAAAACAACCACCGAATCCTTACATCTTGACCACTATTATTCCTAGTTTAAAATATAACTTTCTAAAATCTGGGATTTACCATATCCGATAGTGAATACAAAGTATTCTAGCATGTATCAAAAGCATCATTTTTCCATAATGAAAGCATATTTTAAACACCCATGAATCATCATTTTTAGACAATGAAGTCATAAATTCAAAGCTTCTTTTAAAGCTACCACATCCAATTTAAAAATACATGTTGTTTAGTTCTGGAAACCTCCATTTTCTTCAGCAAATATCACAGACAATGAAGTCATAAAATCAAGCTCTTCTAAAGCTACCAATTTCAATTAAAAATACATGTTCATTTATGGAAAAACTCCATTTTCTTTAGCAAAAATCATAGACAATGAAGTCATAAAATCAAGCTCTTTTAAAGCTACCAATTTCAATTAAAAATACATGTTCTTCATTTCTAGAAAACTCCATTTTCTTCAGCAAAAATCATAGACAATGAAGTCATAAAATCAAGCTTTTTAAAGCTACCAATTTCAATTAAAAATACATGCTATTCATTTCTCGAAACCTCCACTTTCTTCAGCAAAAATCACATGAGTTCAAACATAGATTAAAACATCATTTTAACACATCAAGAATACGTACCTATTCCTCTATGATTCATTGCTTCTGGTTCAATGTAGTTACCTCCTTTTTCAATGAGTTTAAAACATCCCTTCTTATGTTTTGATGAGGAACTAGACTACACCTCTCCTATCCCAAAAAAACCATCATGTTCTTCCTTTCTTCTCCAAAACCAAAAACCTCCTCCCGAGTAACGCCTTCTTTACCCATTATCCAAATATTTTGGGTGGATTTCATGGACTATGCACTATCTCCACAAACTCGCCCATATCCCCTCCCATTTGGATGATGGAGGAAAATACCAACCAACGCACGATGATGCAATTACCATCATTCTCCAACGTCATGACAAAAGGTTTAATACTATCATTTTTATGATTACCAATTTAGCCACAGACTAAACTTAGAATGAAATAATAATTCATCTAACAAAGAAGGAGGTTAGTAAGTCTCCACTCAATGAATTTCTTCGAACATGCTTTCCTTTCTTTGGTAAATGGAAGCACTTAATTCATTAATAAAAATTTTAATGAAAACCTTAGTCATTGTTGAGCTCAAGCCAATAATAATAATGCTATCAAACCTTCCACATCATTTTCAAGTAGTAATGTCAATCAAAAGATAAATATTCATTCTTCTTTGCAAAGAATCATTTTTTAAAAAATGAAACCGCATCTAAAATAAGATTATATCATATAAAACTGTAATGACACAATATATAGCTACAAGAAAACACACAAAAAGAAAATAATTTTTTTTTTTAACTAAGGAGAGGGATTCATAAACCCCAAACCAAAAATTGATTATTCTATTAATTTAAGATCACTAAGTTTTCCAACTTTCCCAAAGAGTTATATCTCACTAAATACCTTACGACAAGTTTGTCCATGTAGATGTATTATGTGTTATTGCAAATAAGCTTATCTATCTCATCATCTTTGATGAGCTAAACCTATCACCTTCAGTCAGTCAAAGGTATACGCCCATTGCCATACCATACACAAGTCCATTTGTGTAGGTATGCTATGTGTATTGTAATTTAAGTTATCCATTTGATCTCCATGATGAGCTATCTTAACTCAGATGTAATATTTTAGTCTACTTAGTTTTCATTCTCCCTAAGGGGTCTTAATTCCCTTAGGTCTTCCTACATTCACCCTAAGGGGTCTTAATCCCTTAGGTCATTCTCTAGGTTCACCCTAAGATCTCAATTTCTTAGGTCACTTTTATGTTTAACAAAGAAAATAAGAATAATTCATTTTATCTAATCAAAGAGCATACAAAAAGCATACAAGGAATGCTAAAAAGGAAAAGACATATAAATGAAGTAAGCGATAAATGAAAGAGAAAGAGTTAACTAGAGAAGCATAAGCAGTTCATAAACATAATAATAAAAATACATTTTCCAATCATTCAATGAGTTATTACATATAAGCAAGTATGGTAAACCCTCCATACTTTAAAAGAATAACATAATACATCATTTTCATCCAAGATATCTTCCCACAATTCTAGTCTATTTGAGCATAAGTAAAGCATTGTAAAAGTAATTCAAACCGATGTATATGATCCAACTACCATATTTGGTCCTCCATGTTTTTCCTTCAATCATTTGAGAATAGTAGGGGATCACCGCACTCATGGTTTAAGATAGCCTACCTCTAAATGCATTTACTATTTTCTTTGTCAAATTGCAACTATACAAATTGAATCAAAGTATCTAAACATCTACTACATAGTTGATATCATAAAAATCACCATTTTTATTTTCTACTCTCATTACCCAATGAGAGTCCTTCAACAAATGCAATTAGATCATAGGTTCTACTTTAATCAATTCTTTCCAACCTTTATTTAACAGATTAAAGTCCCAAACCTTTAATATTTTAAATAAGCTAGGTTCCTTTGTTTCCTTAAATCAAGCTCCATCACTTAATCTATAAAATAAATATTTTTCCCTTTATTCCATAGATTAAAGTCCCATACCTTTAATCTATAAAATAAACTATCTTTCATTATTTAATAAATCAAAGTCTAAATACTTTAATTCATAAACAATTCATTTATTCTTCATTTTATAAATCAAAGTCTCATACCTTTAATCTATAAAACATACTATTTTTCATCATTTAATAAATCAAAGTCTAAATATTTTAATTCATAAAAAAATCATTTCTCCTTCATTTTATAAATCAAAGTCTCATACCTTTAATATATAAAATAAACTATCTTTCATTATTTAATAAATCAAAGTCTAAATACTTTAATTCATAAACAATTCATTTCTCCTTCATTTTATAAATCAAAGTCCCATACCTTTAATCTATAAAATAAACTATCTTTCATTATTTAATAAATCAAAGTCTAAATACTTTAATTCATAAACAATTCATTTCTCCTTCATTTTATAAATCAAAGTCCCATACCTTTAATCTATAAAACAAACTATATTTCATTATTTAATAAATCAAAGTCTAAATACTTTAATTCATAAACAATTCATTTCTCCTTCATTTTATAAATCAAAGTCCCATACCTTTAATCTATAAAATAAACCATTCACATTTGTTTCATAAATTAAATATTTCTTCCTTTAACTAATAAAACAAACTATATTATTTCTAATCAAATAGTCCAGTCCCTTCTCCTTAACTACATAATTACCCAATTAAAGCTATCCCATTGATTATTAAATATAAAACCCAATAGAGTTAATTTCTTATAGAACATTTTCAAAACCTAACATCTAAACACAACAAGACTAGCATCCTCTAAATCTGAACCAAACTTCCAAAGGATGCATGAACAACTTTAATCTCAATGGATCATATAGAATGGATGTCATGCTAGGATTGGCCGAAGGAGAAATCCTAGAAGGGTACCGCGATTGATGTGGTACTTGCAAGACCCTTGATAACTGCTCAACTGCAAAAAACTTCACCCTCGATGATTTTAGGAAGGTAAGAGTTTATTTTAAAAGGATATTGGATAGGTTAATTCCACTATTGAACTACATGTGACACTGAGAGGGGGGTGAATCAGTGTAACTTAAAATTTTAATGCAAATGCAAAATCAAGCCAAAGAAGCAAACACACAAATACGCATCACACAACACAAGGTTTATAGTGGAAACCCAATGTGGGAAAAACCACTCTACCAAAGGACTGCTTGGACTCCAATCCAAATCTAGCCACAAAATAAATAGATCTTACAATATTTTCATAGCACCCACTATGGGGAATGGCACCAACCAACCCAGAATTTAGCAGCACCTACTGCACGGAGCACCGACCCCGATCGCCAAGCACCCACTCGACAAAAACAAAAATTGTAGTAGAAAATCTGATCTCCATTCTAAAAGACCCTGAGTGGTCTAGCTCATTGCTTCTCTCTACACATCCACACTGACTAATCTCATCTGATCTGAATCTAAATCTCTCTATTCTCTGTACTCACACTGACTCCTTTTAAAAACCTTTTAGCAACCCCTTCAACTTCCAACACTTCAACTTCCTAACAAATTTTGAGCTGCAAGATGACCATTTTAGAATTCAATAATATCTCCCATGGGAGACATAGTGTTCTTATATATTTTAAAATTCTGCACATGCTGGAAAAATAACGGGCTCAAAAAGAGTTACGGATCAAAAGTTATGACCTTTTTAAGTTGCACTATTATTTTACCTTTTCCCTTTTATTTTATTTTTTAATTTAAAACATGCCAAGTCAGCCACTCATATGTGCGCCACACACACAATATTTAATAGGCATTTTTTCAAATAATTCCCATGCCTACTCTTCACTTACATTTTGGAGAGGCATTTTGTCAAACAGTTCACAGGCCTGCTCTACTTTTCACATACTATGCATACATGGGCATTGATACTTGAATGTTCATACTCCCATAGTCATACAGTCTCATCAATTACACATTGGAAAGATAATATCCTCATAAAATATGCAAATAACACTCAAGAAAATCTGCCTTGACTAAAAATTGAAAAATCCACTAAAAACTCAAAGAGGCATTTCGTCAAACAGTTCACGGACAAAGTGTTGTGCACATTACTCGTTCTCACACTTGGAGGCCTCGAAACCACTTTGACCGAAAAGAAAAAATGCTCAGTATGGTGAAATATACGTGAAAAAACACTTAAAAGGTGAATTCAGCAACAAGAAGATATGAATTTGAGCATTCGAACGCAAAAACACTTAGCTGCCCAAAACTGGAAAAAGTGCTCCGGAGCCATTTTGCAATGCTCACCGTTTCTTCCTCCGGACTCTGTTTGGGCTGAAATTTAAAACTTAAGCTCTCAGTATATCCAGATACCTCCAGTAAAAAATTTGAGGTCCAATTCCTCATGGATTGCTTAATATTCCTCCTGCAAAGTGACCTCCGACGCAGATTTTACACCTGCCCAATAAAGCATGAAACTGACCAACAATGCACCGGCGAAGCAACCGATCGTTCCAATACTGCAACCACACTTGCTAATGATAAAAAAACCTCCAAATAGTATCTTGGGCTGTCCAACACATTCCATTGATGTTTTTGCAACTTTGACGATTTTTGCAACTTTGACAATTTTTGCTACTTTGACAACTTCTTGACGATTTTTGCAACTTTTGCAAATTTGCACGAACAACCTATAACAACTTCACCCGAACATCAAAAACATCCTCATAAGCATTGAACACCATTGTACATACTCCGAAAAACCTCCGAACAACTATCCACTGCATCAACCTGTCCATCTGAGTGTGTTGACAACAATGACAATATTGTCGTTGCACCTTGCTCAACAATCTCCCCCTTTGGAATTGTTGGCAACACATGCACAATTTCCTATAACTCTTCTCCCCTTTGACAACAAGACCAAAGGGCTACTGCAAACTCCCCCTGAGTCCATGCACAACATTCTCAGGCAAAAATTATTACACTTAGCAAAAATCACAAACATGAGCAAAAAGATAAACAAAGACAAAAATGCTCCCCCTGAGAATGTGGCCCCGATAGCTAGTCAATGCTTGGGAAGTGTGACCACTCCCAATTTCTTGTGAAGGTACTCAAAGACTTCCTTGGGCAATGGTTTGGTGAAGATATCCGCTACTTGCTCTGTTGTTGGAACAAAATCCAACTTAACCTCACCTTTCGCAACTTTCTCCTTCAAAAAATGGTACCGGATAGCAATATGTTTTGTGCGAGAATGCATAACCGGATTCTTTGAGATATTGATTGCACTTGTATTGTCACACATGATCGAGATGGGCTCACTAAAATTTATTCCAAGATCCTTCAAAGTTTGTTTCATCCAAAGTACCTGTGTACAACATGATGTCGCTGCAATATACTCTGCCTCTGCTATGGATAATGAGACTGACTCCTACTTTTTGCTATGCCATGCAACAAGATTATCACCAAGATAGAATGCACCTCCACTGGTACTCTTCCTATCATCTACACATCCTACCCAATCTGCATCTGAATACGCAATAAGGGTGAAGTCCTTACCTTTCGGATACCATAACCCATACTCCATAGTACCCTTGAGGTACCAAAAAATCCTCTTCACTGCTGTCACATGAGTCTCCTTGGGACTAGCCTGAAATCATGCTACCATGCATACTACCTACAAAATATTTGGTCTAGTAGCTGTCAAGTACAGTAAGCTCCCAATCATGGATCTGTACATAGTTTGATCAACAGGTGGAGATTTGTCATCCTTGCTCAACTTGCAACCTGTCATCATGGGAGTGCTAACTGGCTTGCAATCCTCCATTGTGAAATTTTTTAGCATCTCTTTCACATATTTAATTTGAGAAATAAATATGCCCTTCTCCTTTTGATTAACTTGCAATCCGAGAAAATACGAAAGTTCACCAATCATTGACATTTCAAACTCTTTCTGCATCTTATTTGCAAAATCTTTACACAACTCATCTTTGTTGTTACCAAATATGATATCATCTACGTATACAACAACAACAATATGATGACCATTTTCTATTTTGACATACAAATTATTGTCCACCATACCTTTCTTGAACCCTTGCTGAGTAAGATAATTGTCTAGCCTTGCATACCATGCCCGGGGTGCCTGTTTTAAGCCATATAACACTTTCTTCAACTTGCAAACCAAGTTGGGATCATCACCAAGCTGAAAACCATCTGGCTGCTCAATATAAACCTCTTCTTCAAGTTTCCCATTCAAAAATGTTGATTTCACATCCATTTGATAAACTTTGAAATTCTTGTAAACTACTAAAGCAAGAAATATTCTAATTGCCTCTAGTCTAGCCACAGGTGCAAAGGTTTCCTCGAAGTCAATACCTTCAACTTGCGCATACCCTTTGCATACCAATCTTGCTTTGTTCCTGACTACCTATCCGTCTTCATTCAATTTGTTTCGAAAGACCCATTTAGTACCGATTACATTTTTATTTGTGGGTCTTGGTACTAACTCCCAAGTCTTGTTTTTCTCGATCTGATCTAATTCTTCATTTATTACCTTTACCCAACTTTCATCTTTGCTTGCTTCGACAATATTTTTGGGCTCAATGCTGGATAGTAAAGAGTAGTTTCTTACTAATCTTCTTCTTGTCTGAACACCAACTATGGGGTCTCCAATTATTTGCTCTCTAGGATGATCTTTCTGCCAACTACCTATTTTGAATTTCTTGTTTTCTTCCAATTCTGAATCACTTTTCGAATCCTCTGAGTCAATTCTTGATTTCTTTTCCATTTCCTCTTCCTCATCTCCTTCAATGACCTCTTCATAAATTGGGTAGTTCTCTTCATAGCTAATTACTCATTCCCTTCCTTCATCAACTTTAACATCGACACTTTCCACAATTTTTCTTAGCCTCTTGTTGTAACATTTGTAAGCTTTGCTTTTTGATGAATAGCCAAGAAAAATACCTTCATCCGCTCTATCTTCAAACTTACCAAGGTTTTCTTCAGTTCTTTTGATGTAACACTTGCTGCCAAAAACTTTAAAATATCTTGTTGTTGCCTTTTTACCGAACCACAACTCATAAGGAGTTTTGCTTTCATGCATCCTCAACATGCACCTATTTTGGATGTATACCATAGTATGGACTACCTCTTTCCAAAATCTATCTGCTACTTTGCTCTCAGTCAACATAGTCCATGCCATTTCTTGCACTACCCTGTTCTTTCTTTCTACCACACCATTCTGTTGAGGTGTCCTGGCTGCTGAAAATTATCTCCTGATGCCATATTTTTCACAATACTCTATGAAATCCTCTGAAATGAACTCTCCTCCTCTGTTTGACCTTAAACATTTAATCATTTTTCCTGTTTGATTCTCAACTTGGTTTTTGAAAACCTTGAACATCTCAAAAGCTTCTGATTTATGCTTCAAAAACAATACCCATGTCATCCTGGAATAGTCATCTATACACAACATGAAATATTTGTCACCATTTATGCTTTGCATTCTCATGGGTCCACATAAATCAGTATGTACTAGTTCCAAAGGTTTGCTCATGTAGTACTCTTTTGTTTTAAATGAGACTCTAGTTTGCTTCCCTTTTTGACATGAAGCACAAATGCTATTTGATGGTTTGCCAATGGTGGGAATATCTCTCACTGCTTTCTTTGAACTAATTTTTACTAGATTGTCAAAACTGATATGACCGAGCCTCTTGTGCCACAACCAATTCTCTTCTTCCTGTCCAATCAAGCAAGCTCCTTCTGAAGTCTCCGAGAGAGTGTACAGGTTGCCAGATGTCCTTGATCCAACTGCTATCAACTTCCCATTGTTTGCCTTTCTGATTTCACAACCCTGCTTCTTAAAGATCACATCATGACCTCTATCACAAATCTGACTTACGCTCAACAAGTTATGCTTCAGACCAACCACAAACAAGACTTCTTCTGACCTAATTTTTCCATCACTGATCTTAACTGAACCTCTGCCAACTATCTTAGCTCCATCATTGTTTTTGAATTTCACTGAACCACCTTCATATTGCTGCAACTTCTCAAATTTTTGTTTGTCACCTATCATATGACTGGAGCATCCACTATCAAGTATCCATGGTGTGGATTTATTCTACGCTTTAAATGTCATCTGTACGATCAAGGATTCCTTTTCTTCCTTAGGTTGCTCTTTTTATTTCCACTTCGGTTTGATTACAATTTTGGGCTCTTGTTTTGGCTTTTCTTTTTCAGTAGCTTGTGCATGTTTTTTGAGAAATTTTCTATTTTGTCTTATTCCATTTGGCTGAAATTTTCTTCCCTGAAATTGATTTGATGCAAATGTACTTCTACAATTTCTTGCAATATGCCCAAAGTTATGACAGTTATAACATTCTACTACATAATCCATCAAAGGTGAAAAAGCATTTCTACTGGCAAAATTCCTTGGTCCTACATTATACTTGCAATCTGAAATCTTATGTCCATAACCATTGCATTTAAAATAGTAACCAGAAAAGGGATGATTGAACCTGGGTGGTGGTCTTTGCCATGTTGTTGTAGGAGCCATAAATCTTCTTCTTCTTTGATGTGTGACATTGGTGAAACCATCATTGTCAATTCTCCTTTCGTGCCTTGCATTATTGCTTTCCTTTGCATGATTCATTTTTGCTTGATTAACCTGTTTCTTTTCTTCATTCTTTGTGGATTCTTCATTTGTGGCCTTTGATCCATTTGATGATTCTCCTTCATCAAAACCCAAACCAAATTTGATGCTTGTAGTCTTCTGGTTCTTTATGATCTTATCCAACTTCATAGAACTCTCTTCACATTTGTGATAAAAGCTAATTTTTTGATTCATCTCTTCTAGATGCATCCTTAAACCAACAATCTCTTCTTCTAACTTGCTGCAATAATCTATTTTCATGGTTATTTGCACTTCGAGATCTTCAGAGATCTTCTTGGATTCTTCTATCTGCACTTTCAAACTTGTTATGATTTCATTTGCATCCTCAAGCTTTCTTGAAATTTTCTTATTCCTTTTTCTTTCTATCTTCAATTCATCCAGAGCTACAATTAGTTCCTCTTCCAAATTCACTTCTGCATCAATTTCTTCTTCATCACATTCCTTATTCTTTTTTGTTTTTCTTCTTCGAATGCCATGAAAAGAGCTTCACCTATTTCTTTTTTAGAATCCTCACTAGAGTTGTCTTCTGATGAACTGACATTCTTGGAGATGAAACTTTTCTTCTTGAAGTTGCCTTTTCTAAAATTTGATTTTTTCTTCTAGTCACTTCTTTCTCCGTGCGATCCTTCATCACTTATGTTCTTCTCATTAAGTGGACATTTAGCTGCGAAATGCCCAATGCCTCCATAGTTGAAACATTTAAATGGTAACTTTCCTCTGTATTTGCCTTTTCCCTTTTTCAGTTTTCTCACGAAGTTAGCTTCCATTTCATCTGACATTTCATCTTCATCTGACTCTGGTTTCGTTTTTGCATTTTTTTGAGCTTTGAAGGCAGCTTCTTTATCTGTAGATTTAGCTTTTCCTATTCTCATTTCATAGGCGGTTAAAGAACCATGCATCTCATCCATAGTAAGAGCATTTAAATCCTTAGCCTCTTCTATTGCAGAAACTTTAGAATCAAATTTTTGAGGAAGAGATCTTAATACCTTTTTAACGATGACCGCATCTTCTATTTTCTCACCAAGTCCTCTGATAGCATTGATGACTTCATTTACCCTCAACATGTAAGCTTCGATACTTTCATCTTCATTCATTTTCAGTCCTTCAAATTGTGCTCGATGTGTCTGCAATTTGGCTTCCTTGATTTTAGCATCTCCTTCATGAATACTCTTCAGCTTATCCCAGATTTCCTTTGCAGTCTTACATCCCATAACCTTTACCAGTTCACTGTCTACTAATCTACACATGATGGCATTCTTGGCTTTTGAATCATTTTCAAAGAGTTTCTTCTCTGCAACATCAGCTGGAGGAGTGGTGGGTATTGTGTATCCACTATTTACTGAATCCCAAATATCGTATCCCAAAGCACAAAGATATGTCTGCATCCTGAGTCTCCAAAATGTGTAATTAGTTCCATCAAACAATGGTGCTTTGTTTGATGAGAAGCCTTCACCACCTGCCATTGTGTCACTTCCAAGATCCCCTTAGCCGATTAAGCCTATTCAGGTACCTGGCTTTGATACCAATTGTTGAACTACGTGTGACACTGAGAGGGGGGGTGAATCAGTGTAACTTAAAATTTTAATGCAAATGCAAAATCAAGCCAAAGAAGCAAACACACAAATACGCATCACACAACACAAGGTTTATAGTGGAAACCCAATGTGGGAAAAACCACTCTGCCAAAGGACTGCTTGGACTCCAATCCAAATCCAGCCACAAAACAAATAGATCTTACAATATTTTCATAGCACCCACTATGGGGAATGGCACCAACCAACCCAGAATTTAGCAGCACCTACTGCACGGAGCACCGACCCCGATCGCCAAGCACCCACTCGACAAAAACAAAAATTATAGTAGAAAATCTGATCTCCATTCCAAAATACCCTGAGTGGTCTAGCTCATTGCTTCTCTCTACACATCCACACTGACTAATCTCATCTGATCTGAATCTAAATCTCTCTGTTCTCTGTACTCACACTGACTCCTTTTAAAAACCTTTTAGCAACCCCTTCAACTTCCAACACTTCAACTTCCTAACAAATTTTGAGCTGCAAGATGACCATTTCAGCATTCAATAACGTCTCCCATGGGAGACATAGCATTCTTCTAGATTTTAAAATTTTGCACATGCTAGAAAAATAACGGGCTCAAAAAGAGTTACGGATCAAAAGTTATGACCTTTTTAAGTTGCACTATTATTTTACCTTTTCCCTTTTATTTTATTTTTTAATTTAAAACATGCCAAGTCAGCCACTCATATGTGCGCCACACACACAATATTTAATAGGAATTTTGTCAAATAATTCCCATGCCTACTCTTCACTTACATTTTGGAGAGGCATTTTGTCAAATAGTTCACAGGCCTGCTCTACTTTTCACATATTGTGCATACATGGGCATTGATACTTGAATGTTCATACTCCCGCAGTCATACAGTCTCATCAATTACACATTGGAAAGATAATATCCTCATAAAATATGCAAATAACACTCAAGCAAATCTGCCTTGACTAAAAATTGAAAAATCCACTGAAAACTCAAAGAGGCATTTCGTCAAACAGTTCACGGACAAAGTGTTGTGCACATTACTCGTTCTCACACTTGGAGGCCTCGAAACCACTTTGATCGAAAAGAAAAAATGCTCAGTATGGTGAACTATACGTGAAACAACACTTAAAAGGTGAATTCGGCAACAAGAAGATATGAATTTGAGCATTCAAACGCAAAAACACTTAGCTGCCCAAAACTGGAAAAAGTGCTCTAGAGCCATTTTGCAACGCTCACCGTTTCTTCCTCCGGACTCCGTTTGGGCTGAAATTTAAAACTTAAGCTCTCAGTATATCCAGATACCTCCAGTAAAAAATTTGAGGTCCAATTCCTCATGGATTGCTTAATATTCCTCCTGCAAAGTGACCTCCGACGCAGATTTTACACCTGCCCAATAAAGCATGAAACTGACCAACAATGCACCGACGAAGCAACCGGCCGTTCCAATACTGCAACCACACTTGCTAATGATAAAAAAACCTCCAAATAGTATCTTGGGCTGTCCAACACATTCCATTGACATTTTTGCAACTTTGACGATTTTTGCAACTTTGACAATTTTTGCTACTTTGACAACTTCCTGACGATTTTTGCAACTTTTGCAAATTTGCACGAACAACCTGTAACAACTTCACCCGAACATCAAAAACATCCTCATAAGCATTGAACACCATTGTACATACTCCGAACAACCTCCGAACAATTGTCCACTGCATCAACCTGTCCATCTGAGTGTGTTGACAACAATGACAATATTGTCGTTGCACCTTGCTCAACATCCATAATCACACTAGTTTATTCTATTTAGGTTGAGCAAATATAAGCTTAAGGTTACAATAAAAAATGTGCACATCACCTTAGAGCAAGGTATACCATGGACACATATACCATAGCAACTAGCTTCACTATTTCCCAAGATAACAGTTTATAACCTGTGGACAACAAGTTGTACAATATAAATTTTTCCAAGCTACTGGGTAAATTTTGAAGGTTATGAACACTACCCATAGCCTAAACATCTCAAATCTAGGGAAGAAGCTCAATAAAAAGCTCTAACAAACCAATAGAATATTAACAAACAAAGGGAAGGTAAAAAACCTGACTACGAAGTGAAAACAACATAAACCATAACAACATTCAATAAATCACTAGAGGTTTGTGCAAACTCTGCTACAAATCTGATAGCTTCCACAAACGTGAAGGATGATGAGATTCTCTGTTTTTAGTTTACTCCCAATTTACTGGTTTTCTTTCAAGTTGTTCGTCTTCCTAAGTTGCTAGTCTGCTTCCAAGTTAATTTTTTTTAGTTAATCAATATGCTTCCTCTTCTCTAAGCAAGAGTGTCCCCTTTGTCATCATACTTTTCTTCCTTAAGGAGTCGAGCCTCCTAATTTTTTATTGCAGTCACATTTTCATTAACTCTTTACCAACACACTATTACTCTCTAAATCTTCTTCAAGCGGTTCGATGAGGTGAGCTATTATTATAAGTTTTATTTCAATCCCCCAAAACCTTATCATTAATGTAACCTTTCCCAAGTCGGTGATGAAGCTTCCCCTTGCAAGTTGATGTGGAGATTTTTTTCTTACCCTTCTAATATTTGTCACATCACATAAAACTCATAAATAACAATGAGTATTGTGGAATCTGGTGGATCCACCTCTTTGACCTAGGAATATATTACCTAGAGAGATCTAAACAGACCAGGTCGTATAAGGAAAACCTAGACAGTGGGCTCATATATTTTATTTTAAGGTTCAATCGCCCATTCACTACCATATAGAATGATATTATTTTAATTATTTATGACCAAACCTATTATTAACAAAGCATATCAAGACTAGATCGGTGCCATGTCCATTGGGTAGTCATAGCAGATTGATATTAAATAATTTAGAAAGGAAATGGAAGGAAGAACTAGCTCATTTTTATTCATTCAAATAATGTAATGTGCAAAATTGATTTGACTAGAGAAATAAAGCATTATCCACATATTTCAATTGCAGTAATACATAAATAAGAAGACACAGATCATCAACATAGGAGATGCCAAAGATAGAGTTGGAATTTTCATTAATATAATTTTTTTTTACATATGGAGAGACCAATAAGGCGCTTGGCTCGCATATGATATTTTATTACAATAAACTCCAGTTTGAATAATGTAACAAGGGTTTGTTCCTCTCCATCATTATTATAGTGATGTAAGAGTCTCCAACTCTAGCGTATTCCATAGTAAATAATCTCAACGAACAACACTCCTTGGGCAGTACCTAGTAAATGACAAAAGAAAGGGCGATAAGAAAAATAGATAGACATACACAGGGAAAATATGACTAACACTAAGATAAATATTATACCTAGACTTTTCTCTCTTAGAGTTTTGATAAAAAATCCCCTACTATAGCAATCTCTCTTTTATAGTGTAGGCTCGTCCAAGCAAGGTTGTAATAGCTTGATGCAGTTGGACCAATATCATTACCTTCAAAAATAATATGGAATAAAAAATAGGTGCATAGCCCATGCCTTCTATTTGTGTAGGTGGTGGCTGTAGTTGTGTATCATCTTCACCACTACCCTATGCTAGCGGTTGAGCTGCAGCTAGCTCATGTGCTTCTAGTGAACTGGGTGATCTGGGCCCCACTCCTCCTTTGAGGTTTTGTAAGCTTTGATCGATAAAACCCCACGCTTCCTTATGTAAGTTAAATAAAAATAATAATAGATTAAGATCTTGTGTGGCTTTATTTACTCTTTGTCATGCCTATTCCACATTATTCTCAGCAAAGACACATAGGTAATCCACCATCTGCACCAAAGCTGTAAGTTGTTTTGATAATTTCTCATTGGGGTCAATGTCAAAATTTTGAATATTTTGGAACATGAATTCCTTGATATCGAGGGTCTGAATAAAGTTATCTAGTTTGAAGCCACAATTCTCTAGCTCATCTTCGATCTCTTGTTCAGTTTCCACCACTTCTTGGTTCCACAAAAGCCAATTTTGTCTATTATGTAAGAATATGAAGACTTTGGCATATTCCCCAATAAATAAATAGTGGGAACCATCTTCTAATATGGTTATCAACCCCGTGATTGACACGTAGTTGTCCTTGAACCTCTTGTATACAAGAAATATGGCATTTACTTTCTGATCTCCTTGCTACAATTGATCTCGCAAGAGGTCAACAGTGTGCTTGGTGGCATAGATGTCAATAAAAATGGACTCAAGGTCCTCCATTTTATCCATTACCTTTTCTTTCATTTCCTATTTAAAATCCTCCATAGACCCAAATTGATCACTGGCCTGTGCAGCACTGGCCTAGGAAGAAGCTAGTATTTTTAACCGATCAACCTCATTTTGGAGCTGTTACATTTTGAGCTAGAGTTACGTCACCTTCATAGCCTTGGCTTTTAAACCTTCTATATCTTTCTCTATTGTTGCTATCACCAGCACTTGGGTGGCCACTTGGGATTTCATCATTTTTACGAGTGCATCTTCTGCCCGTAACACCTTGACTAACATCGATGGTGGTTTCTTTTAGACTTGGTGGCAAAGGGATATAAAATGTGGCAATCGACACTTCACCTGCCTCTTGCACCATTGTTCTTTGGGGCCTTCTTACTCCTTTTCTTGGGGACCTTTGCTCTTCCATATCTTGTATCCAGTACTCTTCATTAGTGGTAAACTAGAATGTGTCTCTTACCCTTGCCAGTGTAAGACTCTCGATGTCCTTAGTAGAATATTTTGTTTTGGCCCTTTTGCTGGTAGGATACTGCAAGGGGCTTCTTTCCTGCATCTCATATTCTCTAAGTATATTAGATAATCCCCTAGATTCTATTATTTTCTTTAAAACCTTAGGGAAATGGGACATTTTTCTCGATTGACAACTAGGGTGGCAAAAAATAAGGAAGGTTGGCCTACTACCACATCGGTCCTCTCTGAAGGACACATCAACGTTAAAGCTGATGATGTGTTACTTTGTGGTTGCTGATAGAGAGAGGAGACGAATTATTTTCCTTTTGAGGTGGCAACTGGAGAACTGGAGGAGGGGAGCTTAGCCTGTTCTTGTTGTGTCGTATCCACTATCTTCATCATGACCTCAAAAATATTAGTATCTTGTTGGACAACTTGGAAGGTAGGGTCCTAAAATTCCTTTAGAGGGGAAGCTAGTACCAGTAGGACAACCTTATCTACTAATAATTCCCTATGAAGTCTCAACTTGAAAAGATAGTCACCAACTACCTCCAACTTGCTATAAAGCCTATTGGTCATCTTCCATACCAAGTCCAACGATTGATTTTCCTAGAAGGCCTTTTGCATTGCATCTTCAAAATAATCTTTCTTGTGGGTAACTTGCAAAATGGTAAGCTTTTTGGCAACGTTATACCTATTTTGACCTTCGAGATCATAGGACCTTCAAGTGACCTCCGGGAAGCAATAGGTGTCCATGTTCCATATGGCCTGCAGCACTGCAAAGTGGCCCAGATAGGTGTAGGGGCCCATTGAGCATAGGATGGGTAGCCACGACACATTTGATTTCTTCCTAAGATATCTAATTTTGACTTTCTCAGCAATCTACTGGGTTATCTCCAAGATGGCAATTGAGGTGTGGTAGTGTCTTGGCAATGCCTTTGGGGGCAATTTAGAACCATATATTCTGATGTAGAAAATATCTTCTGCATAGAAGAAGTCTCCTACCTTTGCCTCGTACAAGAAGTTTATCACCCCAACTCCAAACTTGTCAGGTTTCTTCCCACATATTTGAATGTGTACTACTGGTAGGACCTTCTCAAAGAAGCTCTTGTAACTAGAGCATCCCTCCTGGATGCACAACAACTAATCTTGAATGGCAGCGGTGGTCACCCCCCTATATAAGCCACCAGGTACTTATCCAATCGTGCCACAAACAAATGAATTAAGAAAGAATAATAAGAAAAAGGAGGAAGTTCCTCCTTGTCGGCTAATCTGGCCTTCTTTAATTTGGTTAGTTCCTGGTCCATGTTATTACTGATTACATCATCCCATTGGTAGAGAGGTTTCTTATCTATCCTATTGCACTTAATAATTAAAAACATGACCTCCTTTGTAATCAATTCTAAGTCTTTGACACCTGCCATCAGGTTAATCATATCTACATAGTCCTAAACCCATGGACATGGCAAAAACTTATAAACAATAAAACTTGAAGTCTTGTGTTTCCCTCTCTTTAGGAGCATCTTCGAGAATGTATTATTAAGCATAAAATTATCCTGGAGGGTCAACATCTTGAATTTCATAACCTATGACGCTGTGGCAAGCCTAAATACCTATCTTATCCGGTCCGCCGTCAACCTGGCCACCACCTAATTTTTATAATCGTGAATGGTGCGATTCTTATGGTCATAGGCTACTGCTAACCAAGACAGGAGATCTAAAGAGTAATAAACTCTTGGGCAGGTCAACCGACCCAAATAGGTACCCCATTTATTGCAGATAGGGGTTGGCTTAGTGCCATCCCAATGTACCCTCATGAACAGGCTTCTCAGTAGTGTCGAGTGGCATTGATTATCTTCCTTTATGGGGTCAAAACTGTAGATTGTGATGCCTTCTATTTCCTTATGTTGCTTCGCTATAATATCTCTGCTAGTATTTGGTGGGTTTTCTAGAGCTTTCGGGTCCTAGGCTCTCCTCATCCTTCTGGTAACCGACCATGTACCAGTAATTCTGCTAATTCACATCTTAACATCAATTACCCCCATCGTGGTTGCACTCGTGGAAGCCATTGGAACACACTATTCGATACAGGGAAGACTTATTTTCTCTTTTATGTGCTTGACCTCATCGAGAGATTTTTTGCATGTGATAATTATGCAGGGGGAGGTTCACCACTTTATTTTAAATTGCATGCATTTAATTCAGGTAGGTGGTTTTTGTGCACTTTTTCATTTGATGGGGCTTGCTTATTGGCCAAGTGCACCATGTCATCTACACTTTTAGCTATGCATTACACCAGCTTGATTGAGTTACGGCTTGGGAAGATTCTTAGGATGCATGACAATTTTAGGTTGGCTCGGGTAGAGCACACTCAAGTGAAGCGTGCGTGCAAAGTCTGCACCACATTAACATCTCATGCACCTCGAGAGGATTGGGTGCATAGGTTCATACCAAGCATACCTACAAGCTAGATGACATGGAGGGGGAAGAAATACCCCTACTAGTGAATGGACAACACCTAAAATCCTTCAGTCCCTTTGACAGAGGTCATGAGGAATAATATAAAAAAGTGGTGCAAGTGTGTGTGTAAGTTAGTTTTAGTCCACTTAGAGATTTTGGGGTTCTCAGGTCCATGTATTTCATCCATCCCCCTATCCTAGTTAGATTCGATGTTAGCCCAAAAAAGAGCAGTCCCCATTTTTGGACCCTTTTGTCATTTTTCCTAAGGGTGCACAAGGTGGTGAGCCCGAGTCCACCCTCGTACATCCCTTTAGAGAGTGAGCACACAAAGTTTTCAAAGGGCATGCACTTTCGCATGCCCACCCAAATACCATGCACTCCACTCCTATGGAGTGCATGAAGTCCTTAAAGAGGTGCATGCCTCCACGCGAGCTTTGATCCTGCTAGCATGCACCATTCTAATGGAGCACATGGAAGCCCTGTGAGGCGTACGAATTGTACACCCAATCCCCTAAAATGACACTAAAAACTATTGTGGAGATTTCCTGCTTACCCTTCTAAGATTTGTCACATCATAGGAAACTCAAAAATCACAATGAGTATTGTGGACTCTAGTGGATCCACCTCTTTCACCCAGGAATAGATTACCTAGAGAGCTCTAAACAGACCAGGTCGGGTAAGGAAACCCTAGATAGTGGGCTCGTATATTTGTTGTTATGGTGTAATCGCCCATTCACTACCAAATAAAATGATATTATTTTAATTATTTATGACCAAACCTATTATTAACAAAGCATATCAATACCAGATCAGTGTCATGTCCATTCGGTATTTGTAGCAGATTGATATTAAATGATTTAGAAAGGAAATAGAAGGAATAACTAGCTCATTTTTATTCATTCAAACAATTTAATGCACAAAAAAGATTTGACTAGCAAAAGAAAGTGTTATCCTCATATTCTGATTGTAGTAATATAAAAATAAGCAGACACAAATCATCAACACAAGAGATGCCAAGGATAGAGTTAGAATTTTCATTAATATAAAAGATTTTACATATGGAGATACGAGCAATGCGCTTGGCTCTTATATGATATTTTATTATAATAAATCCTAATTTGAATGATGTAACAGGGGGTTGTTCCTCTTCATCCTGATTGTAGTGACGTAAGAGTCTCCAACTCTGGTGTGTTCCATAGGAAATAATCTTAGTGAACAACGCTCCTTGGATAGTCCCTAGTAAAAGATATGAGAAAGAGCGATAAGAAAAACAGACAAACATACACAGGGAAAATATGACTAACACTATTACAAAGCTTATACTTGGACTTTTCTCTCTCAAAGATTTGATAAAATTTATCCCATTGTAGTAATCTCCCTTTTATAGTGTAGGCTCGTCCAAGCGAGTCTGTAACCGCTTCCTGTAGCTGGACCAATCTCATTGTATTCAAAAATAAAATAGAATAAAAAATGGGCACGTAGCCCATGCCTTCTATCTACACAGGTGGTGGCCATGGATTTACATCATCTTCTCCACTACCCTGTGTCGGTGGTTGAGCTATAGCTGGCTCATGTGCTCTTGGTGAACTTGGTGAACTGGGTCCCACTCCTCCTCCGAGGTTTTGTAAGCTTTGATCGATAAAACCCCATGCTTCCTCATGGAAGGTCAATGAAAATAATAACATATTAAGATCCTGCATGGCTTTATTTACTCTTTGTTCACCCATTCCATGTTGTTCTCAACGAAGACACATAGGAGATCCACCATCTGCACCAAAGTTGTAAGATTTTTTGATAATTTCTCGTTGGGATCAATGTTAAAATTTTGAATCTTTTGGAACATGAATTCCTTGATATCGGGGGCCTGAATAAAGTTATTCAGTTTGAAGCCACAATCCTCTCGATTATATTCGATCTTTTGTTCAGCGTCCACCACTTCTTGGTTTCACAAGAGCCAATTATGTCTATTCTTCAAGAATATGAAGACTTTGGCATATTCATTAGCAAAGAAATAGTGGGAACCATCTGCTAAGATAATTTTCAACCCCACGATTGGTACGTAGTTGTCCCTGAACCTCTTGTACATAGGAAATATGGTGTTTACTTTTTGATCTTCTTGCTGCACTTGATCTCGCAAGAGGTCAACAATGTGCCTGGTGGCATAGATGTTAATAAAAATGGACTCAAGGTCCTCTATTTTTTCCATTACATTTTCTTTAATTTCTTGTTTAAACTCCATAGACCCAAATTGATCACTGGCCTATGTAGCACTAGCCTAGGAAGAAGCTCATATTTTTAACCAATCGACCTCGATTTGGAGTTGTTGCACTTTGAGCTAGAGTTTCCCCACCTCTACAACAATGGCTTTTAAACCTTCTATCTATGTATCTACTATTGTTGCCACCTACGCTTGGGTGGCCACTTGGAATTTCATCATTTGGATGGGTGTAGCTTCTACCCGCATAACACATTTACTGACATCGATGGTGGCCTCTTTTAGACTTGATGGCAAAGGGATATCAAATGTGGTAGTCGACACTTCACCTACCTCTTGCCCCACTATTCTTTGAAGCCTGCTTACTCCTTTGCTTTGGGACCTCTACTCATACATATATTATATCTGGTCCTCTTCATTAGTGGTAAACTGGAAGGTGTCTCTTACCCTTTCCAGTTTAAGACTCTCAGTTTCTGTCCCTTTTTTTGGTAGGAAACTATGAGGGGATTATTTCTTGCACCTCATATTCTCTAAGTATATTAGATAGCCCCCCAAATTTTGTTATTTTCTTTAAAACCTTGTGGGGAACGAGACTTTTTTCTCAATTGACAACTAGGGTGGCAGAAAATAATGAAGGCTGGCCTACTACCACATTGGTCCTCTTTGAAGGATACATCAGTGTTAAAGTTGATGAGGTGTTACTTTGTGGTTGTTTAGAGAGAGGATACCAATTATTTTCCTTTTGATATGGCAGCAGGAGAACTGGAAGACGAGGGGATCTTAGCCTGTTCTTGCTGCACCTCATCCGCTATATTCATAATTAACTCAAAAATATTAGTATCTTATTGGACAACTTGGAAGGTAGGGTATTGAAATTCATCCAGAGGGGCAGCTGGGACTAGTACAACCACTTTATCTACTAATAATTCCTTGTGTAGTCTCAACTCAGAAGGATAGTCACCAACTACCTCTAGCTTGCTATAAGGTCTATTGGTCATCTTCCATACCAAGTCCAATGATTGATTTGCCTGGAAGGCCTTTTGCATCGCATCTTCAAAATCATCTTTCTTGTGGGTAACTTGCAGAATGGCAAGCTTGTTGGTAACGTTATACCTGTGTTGACCCTTAGGATCATAGGGCCTCCAAGTGACCTTCAGGAAGCAATAGCTGTCCATGTTCCATATGGCCTACAAAACTACAAAGTGGCCCAGATAGGTGTAGGGGCCCATTGAGCATAGGATGGGTAGCCACGACACACTTGCTTTCTTCCTAAGATATCTAATTTTGACTTCCTCGACAATCTATTGGGTTATCTCCAGTATGGCAATTGAGGTGGGGCAGTGTATTGGCAATGCCTTTGGGGGAAATTTAGAACCATATATTCTGATGTAGGAAATATCTTCTGCAAAGAAGTCTCCTGCCTTTGCCTCGTACAGGAAGTTTCTCACCCAACTCCAAACCTGTCAAGTTCCTTCCCACACAGTCGAGTGTGTACTACTAGTAGGACCTTCTCGAAGAAGCTCTTGTAACTAGAGCATCCCTCCTGGATGCACAACAACAAATCCTGAATGGCAACATGGTCACCCCCCTATATAAGCCACAAGGTACTTATCCAATTGTGCCACAAAAAAATTAATAAAGAAAGAATAATAAGAAAAATGAGGAAGTTCCTCCTTGTCGGCTAATATGGCCTTCTATAATTTTGTTAGTTCCTGGTCCATGTTATCATTGATTACATCCTCCCACTGATAGAAAGGCATCTTATATATCCTATTGCAATGAATAATTAAAAACATGACCTCCTTTGTAATCAATTATAAGTCTTTAACACCTAGCACCAAGTTAATCATATCTTCATAGTCCTGAGTCCATGGACGTAGCAAGAACTTTCGAACAAGAAGACTTGAAGGCTTGTATTTCTCCCTCTTCAGGAGCATATCCAGAAATGTAGTATTAAGCAAAACATTAGCCTGGAGGGTCAACTTCTTGAAGTCCATGACCCGCAACATTGTGGCAAGCCTAAATACCTTCCTTATCTGGTCTGTCGTAAACCTGGCCACAACCTTATTTTTATAATCATGAATGGTACGATTCTTATGGTCATAGGCTACTACCATCCAGGCCAGGATATATGAAGAATTATAAACTCTTGGGCAGGTCAATTGGCCCAAATAGGTACCTCATTTATTGTAGATAGGGGCTGGCTCAGTGCTATCCCAATGCGCCCTCATGAACAGGCTTCTTAGCAGTGTCGGGTGGTGCTGATTATCTTCCTTTATGGGGTCAAAATTGTAGATTGTGATGCCTTCTATTTACTTCTGTTGCTTCGCTATAATATCTCTGCTAGTATTTGGTGGGTTTTCTAGAGCTTTCGGATCCTGAGCTCTCCCCATACTTTTGGTAACTGGCCATGTACAAGTAATTCTGCTAATTCATGTCTTAACATCAAGTACCCCCATCATAGTTGCACTTGTGGAAGCCATTGGAACACATTTTTGGAGACAGGAAGGGCTTCTTTTTTCTTTTTTGTGCTCAACCTCGTCAAGAGATTTTTTGCATGTGATAATGACGCGAGGGGGAGGTTCACCACCTTATTTTAAAGTGCATGCATTTAATTCGGTAGGTGGTGTTCATGCACTTTTTCATCCGATAAGGCTTGCTGACTGGTCGGGCGCACCATGTCATTTGCGCTTTTAGATGTGGATTACACTAGCTTGATTGAGTTGTGGCTTGGGGATATTCGTAGGATGCATGGAAATTTCAGGTTGGTCCGAGCGGGGTGCACTCAAGTGAAGTGCACACATGAAGTCTACACCACATTAACATCTCACACACCTTGGGACGATTGGGCTCATAGGTTTGTGCACCCGCTTTGAGGTCCATGCACTCCATATTCCTAATGTACCGCACAAATTTTTCTTGGTGCATGAACCTATGCACCCAATCCTCTCAAGGTGCATGATATGTTAATGCAATGTAGACTTTGTGTGTGCGCTTTGCTTTAGTGTGCCCCGCCTGGGCCAACCTAAAATTTCCATGCATCCTAAGAATCTCCCTAAGCCACAACTTAATCAAGTTAGTGTAATACGGAGCTAAAAGCATAGATGACATGGTGCGCCCAACCAATCAACAAGCCCCATTAGATGAAAAAGTGCACGAACACCACCTACCCAAATTAAATGCATGTCCTTTAAAAGAAGGTGGTGAACCTCCCCCCATGTCATTATCACATGCAAAAAATCTTGACGAGATCGAGTGCAGAAGAGAGAAAAGAAGCCCTCCATATCTCCAACAGTGTGTTCCAATGGCTTTCATGAGCGTGACCACGATGGGGGTACCTTATGTTAAGATGTGAATTAGTAGAATTATTGGTACATGGCCAGTTACCAGAAGGATGGTTACCAGAAGGACGGGGAGAGCCTAGGACTCAAAAGCTCTAGAAAACCCACCAAATACTAGCAGGGATATCATGGCGGAGTAGTAGAAGGAAGTAGAAGGTGTCACAATCTATAGTTTTGACCCCATGGAGGAAGATAATCAGTGCCACCCGACATTATTGAGAAGCTTGTTCATGAGGAAGTAGTGGGATAGCACCGAGTCATCCCCCATATACAATAAATGGAGCACCAATTTGGGTTGGTTGACCTACCCAAGAGTTTATCACTCCTTAGATCTCCTGGCCTAACTCGTAGTAGCCTATGACCATAAGAATTGCACCATTCGCGATAAAAATCAGGTGGTGGCCAGGTTGACGGTAGATCGGATAAGGCAGGTATTCAGGATCACCATAGCATCATGGGTTTTGGACTTCAATATGTTGACCCTCCAGGATAATTTTATTATTAATACTACATTCTCGAAGATGCTCCTAAATATGGGAGAATGTAAGACTTCAAGTTTTCCTATTCGGAAGTTCCTGCTATGTCCTTGGGCTTAGGACTATGCATATATGATCAACCTAGCGCTAGGTGTCAAAGACTTAGAATATATTAAAAATGAGGTCATGTTTTTAATTATTTAGTGCAATAGGACATATAATATGCCTTTCTATCAATGGGATGATGTAATCAGTGATAACATGGACCAGGAACTAACAAAATTGCAAAAGGCCATATTAGCCGACAAGGAGGAACTTCCTCCTTTTTCTTATTATTATTTCTTACTTCATTTGTTTATGGCATAGTTGGATAAGTCCTGGGTGGCTAAAATAGGGGGTGACCACCGCTGACATTCAAGATCAGTTGATGTGCATCTAGGAGGGATGCTCTAGTTACAAGAGCTTCTTTGAGAAGGTCCTACCAGTAGTACACACTCGAATGTGCAGGAAGGAGCCTGATAGGTTTGGAGTTGGGGTGAGAAACTTCCTATGTGAGGCAAAGGTAGGAGACTTCTTCTACGCAGAATATTTTTCCTACATCAAGATATATGGTTCTAAATTACCCCCAAAGGCATTTCCAAGACATTGCCCCACCTCAATTGCCATCCTGGAGATAACCCGACAAATTATCAAGGAAGTCAAAATTAGATATCTCAAGAAGAAAGGAAGTGTGTCATGGCTACCCATCCCATGCTCAATGGGCCCATACACCTATCTGGGCCACTTTGTCATGCTGCGGGCCATATGGAACATGGACAACAATTGCTTCCCAAAGGACACTTGGAGGCCCTATGATCCCGAGGGTCAACACAGGTATATCGTTACCAACAAGCTTGCAATTTTACAAGTCACCCACAAGAAATATTATTTTGAATATGTGATGCAAAAGTCCTTCCAGGAAAATCAATCATTGGACTTGGTATGGAAGATGAGCAATAGGACTTATAGAAAGCTAGAGGTAGTTGGTGACTATCCTTCCGAGTTGAGACTACACAGGGAATTATTAGTAGATAAGGTGGTCCCACTGGTCCCAACTGCCCCTTCGAAGGAATTTCAAGGCCCTACCTTCCAAGTTGTCCAACAAGATACTAACCTTTTTGAGGTCATGATGAATATAGTGGATGAGGCACATCAAGAATAGGCTAAGCTCCCCTCCTCCTCCAGTTCTCCTATTGCCACCTCAAAAGGAAAATAATTGGTCTCCTCTCTCTCTCTCAGCAACCACAAAGTAACACCTCATCAGCTTTAACACTGATGTGTCCTTTAGAGAGGACCGATGTGGCAGTAGGCCAACCTTCCTTATTTTCTACCACCCTAGTTGTCAATCAAGAAAAACATCCCATTCCCCCCAAGTTTTTGAAGAAAATAACAGAATTTGGAGGGCTATCTAATATACTTAAAGAGTACAAGATGTATGAAAGAAGCCCCTTGCATTCTCCTGCCAACAAAAGGGCCAAAGTATAATCTTCTACTGAGGACACCGAGAGTCTTACACTGGCAAGGGTAAGAGATACATTCCAGTTTACCACCGATGAAGAGGACTAGATACAAGATATGGAAGAGCAAAGGTCCCCAAGCAAAGGAGTAAGTAAGCCCCAAAGAACAATAAGGCAAGAGGTAGATGAAGTGTCCACTACCACATTTGATATCCCTTTGCCACCAAGTCTAAAGGAGGCCACCATCGACATTAGTAAAGGTGTTATACGGGATAAAGTTACACCTGTCAAAATGATGAAATCTTAAGTGGCCACCTAGGAGTAAGTGGCAACAGTAGTGGAGAAAGAGATAGAATATTTAAAAGCCAAGGCTACGAAGGTGGGGCAACTCCAGCTCAAAGTGCAGTAGCTCCAAATCGAGGTCGATCGGTTAAAAATACCAACTCCTTCCTAGGCCACTGCTGCACAGGCTAGTGATCAATTTGGGTATATGGAGGAGTTTAAACAAGAAATGAAAGAAAAGATAATGGAGAAAATGGAGGACCTTGAGTCCATTTTTATTGACATCTATGCCACCAGGCACACTGTCGGCCTCTTGCGAGATCAATTGCAGCAAGGAGATCATAAAGTAAACACCATATTTCCTATGTACAAGAGGTTCAGATACAACTACATGCCAATAACGGGGTTGATAGCTATCTTAGCATATGGTTCCCACTATTTTTTTACTGAGGAATATGCCAAATTCTTTGTCTTCTTGCAAAATAGATAAAATTGGCTCCTGTGGAACCAAGAAGTGGTGGACGTTGAACAAGAGATCAAATATGAGCTAGAGGATTGTGGCTTCAAACTGGATGACTTTATTCAAGCCCCCGACATCAAGGAATTCGTGTTCCAAAAGATTCAAAATTTTGACATTGACCCAAATGAGAAATTATCAAAATAACTTACAGCTTTGGTGCAGATGGTGGATCACCTATGTGTCTTCGCTAAGAACAATGTGGAATGGGTGAGACAAAGAGTAAATAAAGCCATGCAAGATCTTAATTTGTTATTATTTTCATTGACCTTCCATGAGGAAGCATGGGGTTTTATCGATCAAAGCTTATGGAACCTCAAAGGAGGAGTGCGGCCCAGTTCACTAGGAGCACACACATTAGTTGTAGCTAAACCGTCGACATAGGGCAACGGGGAAGATGATGCACAACCGCAACCACCACATACATAGACAAAAGTAATGGGATAAGTGTCCATTTTTATCCCATATTATTTTTGAAGGCAATGAGATTGGCCTAGCTATAGCAAGCGGTTACAGCCTCACTTGGATGAGCCTACACTATAAAAGGGATATTGCTACAACGGAAGATTTTTTATCAAACCTCTAAGAGAGAAAAGTCTAGGTATAAGCTTTGTCTTAGTGTTAGTTGTATTTTCTCTATATATGTCTATCTATTTTTCTTATCGCTCTTTCTCTTGTCATTTACCAGGGACTACCCAAGGAGCACTGTTCGTTGAGATTATTTCCTATGGAATGCACCAGAGTTGGAGACTCTTACATCACTACAATCAGGATGGAGAGGAACAACCCCTTGTTACGTTATTCAAACTGGGGTTTATTGTAATGAAATATCATATAAGAGCCAAGCGCCTTGCTAGTCTCTCCATATGTAAAAAACTTTTATATTAATGAAAATTCCAACTCTATCCTTGGCATCTCCTATGTTGATGATATGTGTCTGCTTATTTATGTATTACTGCAATCAAAATATGTGGATAACACTTTCTTTCACTAGTTAAATCATTTTTGCGCATTACATTATTTGAATGAATAAAAACAAACTAGTTCTTCCTTCTCTTTCCTTTCTAAATCATTTAATATAAATCTGCTATGACTACCCAATGGACATGGCACCGGTCTAGTCTTGATATACTTTGTTAATAATAGGTTTGGTCATAAATAATTAAAATAATATCATTCTATCTGGTATTGAATGGGCGATTGCACCATAACAGCAAATATACAAGCCCACTATTTGGGGTTTCCTTACCCAACCTAGTTTGTTTAGAGCTCTCTAGGTAATCTATTCCTAGGTCAAAGAGGTGGATCCACCAGAGTTCACAATACTCATTGTTATTTTTTAGTTTCCTGTGATGTGAAAAATCTTAGAAGGGTAAGCAATAAATCTCCACAATAATTTTTGGCATCGTTTTCGGAGATTGGGCACACAATTCGTATGTCTCACAAGGCTTTTGCATGCTCCATTAGAATGGAGTGCATTGGCAGGATCAGAGCACACACGGAGGTGCACACCTCTTGAAGGACTTCGTGTGCTCCATAGGAGTGGAGTACATGGGCTCTGGGTGGGCGTGTGAAGGTACATGCCCTTTGGAAACTTTGTTCTCTCACTCTCTAGAGGGGCACATAGGGGTGGACTCAAGCGCACCACCTTGCGCACCCTTAGGGAAAATGACAAAAGGGGTCAAAAGGGAGACTGCCCTTTTTGGGGTTAACACAAGTATTTATTTATTTTTTTAAATGAAATATTTATTATCTTTGAATGAAATTATGTTATCATTTGTAATAATTCTTTATTATTTTTATTAAATAAAATTCTATTATCAAAAATAAAAAACATCTCTTATTTATAAATGAAATTCTATTAACATTTAAAATAAAAACATTTATTATTTATAAATGAAATTATATTTATCATTTAAAATTAAAACATCTATTATTTAGAATGAAATTGTATTATCATTTAAAATACAAACATCCAATATTTATAAATGAAATTCTATTATCATTTAAAATAATGACTTACTATATATATACACACATAAAACATAGAATAAAAGGGTTTCTTGCCAACTACTATCATCATACTTTTTGAAAGGTTTAAGCAAAACAACGAGCTTTGAAAGGGTGACCAAGTTATGCTTGCCTTTCTAAACCATTGATGTTGTTAGCTTTTGAGGATATATGCAATGGTAGAGATCTATTACAGGTCCTAATAAAATGCAAAATATATAAAAGAAATTAATTCTACTATATGACTAAAATATACTACAAATAGAAAGTGGTGAAAATTCAATACAATATGGAGGTGATGATCACTCCATTAATATAATCTAAAGAACTACATTGTCCTCCATACAAAAGTTCTACCATTATCTACTACTCTATAATATAATGCACTTGATATGCTTTATATATCACTATGAGGCCTTTTATATAGGAAGAGAGATTCCTTGGCCAACACTACCTAGTTGTACAAGGGGATACCTTGCATATTACAACTTGCACATTGACACTTGTGCATGTATTACATTACTTAAAGTCAGTTGCTAAACTCCCCCTAAAGTAATCTCCTACTATATGTACCAAAGGTGGAACATTTACATGACCCAAATGATGTAATATACTCTAACTCTAACCCCCCCTGTATTACATTATTTGGGTATTGAAGTTTTCAATCTTCAATATGGATCTTCTTCTTGGTATTCAATTTTGTATGCTTCTTCTCTGGTTTCTATAACCTATTCAAGAAAGTAGTTGGTATCTTCATAACCTGTTGTTCTTGTTGAAAGAGCTTTGACTTCATAACCATCTATTGGTTCTTCCAATTCTTCTATCCTTTGATCCATGTGTCCTTTCCGATTCTCTTTATGATACTCCAATTGGGGATAATTACTTGGACACTAAAATTATTGTTGATGAGGATTATTTTGATATTGCCATGGTTGAAATCTACTTCCATTGTTCATCTGATTTCCTTCATTCTAATTTTTGGGATTGAATCTGCAATAGTTAGTACTATGACCTTTTCTTTTGCATATATGACTATACCTGTTACTCCATGGTATTCATCATTTTGATGAAGAAGCAATATTCATCTATGGATTGTAATTTGAAGCCAATGCAGTGTTAGTAATTTCATATTTAACTATGTTCTCCACCTCATACTCTTGAAGAGTATTGATTAGGTCATCAAAAGAAGTATCTTTACTTAGGACTTGTAAAGATGTAACCAAATATTTTTATTTGTATGGAAGTGCTCTCATGGTTACTTAAGTAATAAATTCATCTTTAGTCTCTTCTTTTAAGATTAATAATTATTCTTTTAATATCTTCTACGTTCCTTAGGAATAGTTCTATGCTCTTGCCACTATTCATTTTTAGGGAATATAGTTGAGTTTAAAGATGAAGGATAGTGGCTTTATTTTCCCCTTTGAATATCTTCTTTAAGCTTTTCCATGCTCTTGTATATGTCTTTTTTGAACTAATAAAAGGTTGTATTTCATCCGTGATAGCAAAGATTATTATCATTAGGTATTTTACATCATTTTATTCAAACTTTTGTATCTCAGTATCACCTGTACTTGGTATTTTTGATGTTCCTTGAACTATCTTCCAAAGTTTTATATATACTAAGATTGATTTTATCTTATTTTTCTAGGAAAAATAGTTTAAACCTTTAAGTAATTGGGATTTTACAAGAAATAATTTGTTTGATGCCATGATGATCCTTGCAGTCCCCTTTTAAATTCCCTAGTATTTATTTGATGATACCTTGGTGGAATTTTTAGAACCCTTATGACTCCCAAATGGATTGAGTACTTCATAAACTTTGATGAATGATATTATTATCAAGTCTTGTAGAATTCCTTATGTCTCCCTAGTGATTTTGGATATGCTAAATGATTGATAAATTGCTTTTGAGAATAGTAGTTCAATTTTGGGTTGATTTTGTAAAGTTTTGTAAGTAGAAAAATTCAACTTCTATTACACCTTATTAATCCTATTGAACTTAAGCACTTTTCTATTTTGATGAGGTCCTAATGATTGGATTTATTTTATCCCTTTAATGTGGTTTTGAGACAAGTATACCAATTAATTTCCAACCCTTGATAATAATTAAATGAACCTCCCCTTTTATAGCCTTTGATATTTGATATTTAATGTTTCTAAATCCAATATCCTACTTTGGTGTAATATTCTTTATAACTCTCTAATTTGGAATATTAGAAAACAATAATATTTGTAATAATAGAAATTTAAATTTTCTAGGTAGAAATCCTTATTTCTCTTATGTTTTACTTTGCAAATAGTAAGCTATAATTCTCCTTTAATTTTGCTTTCAAATATGGTTGATTTCCCTATAGTTTCAACATTATATTATACCCTTATATCTCCCTATTAATAAAACCAAATAGATTAAGGTAAAGTATTACCTTTATAATACTACAAATATGCTATATGAGCATTGTATTTTCCTTGTATTCTCCAATGTATGCATACCAATATTAATGCTTGCTTTGATCTCCTTTCAATGGTGGATGGCGGTAGATTCCTTTAACTGCAATATTGGGTGCTCCACTTTTGCTTGACCAAGAGCCTTTAATGCTCTTACTTATTCCTCCACGCTGCACTCCCTTGGTTTCTATGAATACACTCCTCCTTAGTATTTGGAAGCTCAAAAAGGGACATAATATTGTAGTGGGTGACAAGTGTCATGACAGTTTCATGATAACACCTAGGAGAGAGAGAACCTTGTTAACTCTTAGAATTTTTTGCAGAATAGAAGGTGAGCATTACAATATTGTATGAGCACTTATATTCCTTGGTGACAAGTGTCACTTCTCTTATAACACTTCCAACATCCTCCTATATAATGCCTTCTTGGACTTTCATTAAAGTGTGCAAAGGGTGAGTTCTCATGTAGGACACGTTAGATTTTCCTTCAAGGTTACAAGTATCAATTTCCCTTTTTGCATGGGTATTTTCTTCTCAATATCTCTCAATCATTAATGTATTCTTTGCAAGGTTATTTTATCAACATATTATGGCTAGCTTATCCTTTGTTGTATTCTTTCAATGGCGCTTGGTGTGAGTTGGTTCTAGCTAGAATCGTGTTGTGGTTGATCCACAACACACCCCAAAATTGGGGACCCACCTCTTTGCAGGCTTGCAGAGAAGAATCTCGGTGACCTAGATGCTAAAATTGAAGAAAAGAAAAAAAAAAAAAAATGCCTAAGTGTTGAAAGGTGTCGCGAAATCGTGACATGTCGCGAAATCGCAACTGGTTGCGCCATTGCTACCGAAAACAGGAAATTTGTCGTGAAATCGCGATATGTAGCTCCATCGCTGCCAAAGAGGAGAGACGTCGTGATTTTGCGACCAATTGCAGCAAATGTGTACGGACGGAGAAAATGGTCACGATTTCGCGACGTGTTTTGGGGAGGCGTACGGAAAGAAAAAGCGGTAGCGATATCGCAACAGAAAACTGCACGAAGGTCCGAGGGGGAAAAACGTCGTGATATCGCGACAGGTTTTGCCAAGGCGTACGAAAGAAAAAGCGGTAGCGATATTGCGACAGAAAATTGCACGAAGGTCCGAGGGGGAAAAACGTCGCGATATCGCGATAGGTTTTGCCAAGGTGTACGGAAGATAAAAGCGGTAGTGATATCATGACGGTTTGTGGCAAGTAGGTTCATAAATAAAAGCGGTAGCGATATCGCGACGGTTTGTCGAGAGAGGGCAAGATAATGATAATGGTCGCGATGTCGCGACGTAAAATTGCCAAGGAGGCCCGACGGAGAAATGGTAGCGATTTCGCTACGCCTTGCGGAAAGAAGACTCAAAGTTCAAAACGGTAGCGAATCGCTGCCATTTCTTGAAGACAAAGGCTCAAAGCCAAAAGGTAGCGAATCGCTGCAAAATTCTCAAAAGAGCCCGACGAAGTCAGAAGGTAGCGATATCGCTACAATTTTCGGGGAAGAAGACTCAAGGTTCAAAGTGGTAGCGATATCGCTACCCTTCGAAGAAGAAGGCCCAAAGCTTTAAAAGAGTAGTGATATCGCTACGAGAAGCGGCCAGGAAGCATGTAGCGATATCGCGACATGTCGTGATATCGCGACATGTCGCCATATCGTGGCTAAGAAGATGAACAGGCAGACTTGCAGTTTTGTCATTTTTTTTTCGCAGTAAGCATTACACAGGACGCAGGAAAAGCAGGACACGTGGCGCACAGGTGTCAAACTTGCAGAGGCGTTACATGTAGAGATGAATTTCGAAGCGTTTTCAAATTTGAGCTGAATCAAAGCGGGAAAAAGCAAGAATTTGAGGGGTCATGTGCAGGAAGGTGAAATGAAGCGACAGAGAAGATCGAAGAGCGGCGTCAAACATTATAAGACCAGAATTGCAAATCGAAGAAGGGGTTGGAAATTGCCGAATACAGAGTTGCAGAGACAAGAGCTTCGCGCTATTCTGGGCCTGTACTTGGGCAATTTCCTTCTTTTTGTTCAGGAATTTTATACCTGGAACATTTTTGAATGTAATCAAAATATTCTTTAATACAAAATACAGAGAGTTGGCATCTTTTGGATGAGAAATAAGGAGTTACTTCTGCATTCATGATTTAATGTCTATCTTTCCTTTCCAGATTTCTTAGGTTTCTAGGTGAAGTTTAATGCAAGATCTCTTGGTTGCTTCATGCGAATGCCGAATACGGAATTATAGTAGAAACCCTCGAGACCCGCACCTAGCCTATTTGGATTGTGTGAAAGTGCAGGTTCATTAGGTTAGGTTGTATATAGAAATCCTCGGTATCTTCGGTTTCATCAGATTAATGACAGCTTTCTGACTGTAATTTATTCTTATTGTTACTTTTGTTTACTTTTGTCTTTGCTTTTCAAACCTATATTTTATTTTCAGCAGTTTAATTACCGTGTTTGAATAAATCACTAAAAATCCATCGAATTAAAGATTAAAACAGATTTTATTCATTTTAGAGTCCATTGCACTTTCGGAATTAAATAAACCACGGTGCCCCTTGTTAACATCCACTTGCAAACCCTAAGGTGTTCTTAGCATTTCATTTTAAACAAAGATCCTTGATAATCAATAATTAGCATAATAAGAACCTTGGAGAAATCGTTTTTCTTTGCAAGCAGAGGATTTGGGACTCGGATCCTACAGGAGAGTGTGTTTTCACAATCGAGTTAAAACACCACTCAACAGATTGGCGCTAGAAGGAGGGGCGAATCGGTTTATCTATTTCAATTTTTATATCTGAATATTTTGTTTTTGATTTAATTCTGAAATTATTTACGGCTAAACTGCAACACTGTTTTTGTGTTTTTTGCAGGTTTTCTTCGAACTAGCCAAGGGTTTCCTCGAGCGAGTTGGACCCACCACGTCGTATTGCGACCGGGTCTCAAACAACCGGAGAAACCATTTTTCACGACCTTCCTGGTACTTCTAAGGGTAAAGTCAAGCAAGTCGTAAGCACTCCAATAGCAAAAGGCCTGTTTTCTCCAGGAACGTCGAGTGGACCTACGCCAATAATATCCGTTGCCCCTAGTGTGCCTATAGTTTGTAATATTTCTTCTGCTATTGTAGGTCTGTCTACATCAATTCTGAGTCAAATGGCTCAAGCTCCAGCGGCTCCTTGGTATGGAGCTAACAATACTCCTTTGAATATTGTTGGGGATATCCATGAAATCCCCAAGAACATTGAAATATTTTTGCCTAAATACAATCCAGATGGCCTAAGAACAGCAGAAGAACATATCCAAGCCTATAGAGATGTTTTAATTAGGCTGCAAGTTCAGCATGAAGATGTAGCCTATAGACTTTTCCCCATGATCTTGGATCCAATAGCATATGAATGGTATATATGCTTGCCAACTGGTTCAATCACCTCTTGGACACAAATGGAAAATGCATTTGTCAATCAATTTAGGTCGCCCTTAGATCCCGCAACTATTTACAATCAGTTTATTACATGCAAACGGGGCCAAGGGGAACCAATCCGAATGTTTAATCAAAGATTCCAAAAGAACTATAACAGAGCAATTAGACATTTTGCCATCGATCCTGTAGTAGCTTTGCAGATATATTTTAGGGCATTGGACCCCATGACAGCCATGTTTGCAAGGCGTAATCCTTAGGTCACCACGCTGGCTTTGGCCTATAATGAAGCCATGACTATTGAGCAGCAATTGACACCGCAAGGCTACGGGTTTACCCAGATGCCTATGTTGGGACAGTGTGCTCCATATGGTCAAGTTCCCCAGGCAAATCAACTCATGGCACCACAAATGCCAAGTATGAACGCCTTCCCATATAAGTAGCCATATCCACCAGCACCCGCATATGCACCCATTCCAATCCAACCAATCACAGCCATTCCACTTGTTCCTGCATTTTTGCAGAACAGTCAATCAACTACGCAGGAAACTAGTCAAGTCAATCCTCAAGCCATAGTTCTTGTTCCGAATCCAATCCCAATTCAAGGTATCAATCCATATGGGAATCCAATTCCTCAGAACCCCACCCAAATTTGGAATCAAGACCCCATCAATTATGCAAATCCAATGGGGGTTAACAACAATGTGGTTCCATCGAAGGATGTCTTTTCGGAAGTCAAAGAGCTCAAGAAACTAGTGCATAAACTAAGTAATGACAGGGTTCAACAGCAGAAGCATGAGTCCCGTGCCCCTCACCCAAGTCAGAATTTTAACAATAGAGGGAGGCATTGGAACACTAAGCCAAACAATGGGGGAGTTCCTGCTCCCATTGCTAATCAATTAGATGCTTCTGTAGGCCCTAGCCAATCCAATTCTCTTTTGAATCTTTCAGATTTGGCATGGGAAAGAGGGTGCAGGTTACATAACACAAAAGAACACAATGAGAGGAATTGTCCTGAGATCGCTAGATACACTCATTGTCTTCAGGCACAAGTTGATGATTTGGAACTGGTATCAAATGAGGATCCATCGTATCAACAAGATGAAAATATTATGGTGATGGAAACAGTATATCACCAAGAGGGTGACAGCGATGAGGAAGAAGACGAAGTTTTGGAACAGGAGGTGCAAGCTTTTCGAGATTTCAGAAAGGGGACTCATGGGTACCATTTGAGGAGTAAGTCTAAAGCCCCTAAAACCTCATCAACACCTCCAAACAGTTCTATTATTCCTCCATATACAAATGCAAGTAACAACCCTCCCCCTCCACTCAGAAGAGAAATGTCTAATGACGTCTAGAAGACAGTCAAATTCGAAAAACCAAATTATGACGTAGTGGAGGATATGAAGAAGTCCAAATCTAGCCTTTCATTCCTGGACGCAGCTAAATTTCCTGGTCAAAAGGAGGCGTTGATAAGAGCTTTGAACTCACCTGATCCGAGGTGGAAGGAAAAAAGAGTTGAATCCCATCTGATTTTGCAAAAGGAGAGAAGGGATGTCCCGCCATTCTTATTAACTCTGAGAATTGCGGGTAAGAACTTGCATAATTGTTTGGTAGACACAGGAGCCACGAGCAACCTCATGCCTACGGAGATATGTCAAATGTTGGGTCTACAACCGGTTTCATCCAAATGCACGGTCTTGCAATTGGACCATTCAGAGGTAAATGTAGTAGGGACCTTATATGATGTCAAGATTCAATTAAATTCTGAATCCAGGGTCCAGCAGGTTGTAGACATTTTGGTGGTTAACATCCTAAGTAGGTATGGAATGTTACTTGTGAGAGATTGGATGATAACGCTGAATGGCTATTTTGCAACAGACTGCTCGCATATGTGGCTGCCATGGAAGGGCATTGCTAACCAAATCAGAGTGGAAAATGAACCGAGGCTTAAGGAGATTATAACGGATTTTAACAAGCCGAATGAGGTTCGGTTTTCTGAGCCAGACCTAGGGGTCTATGCTCTTGATGTTGAGAAAGCTACTAATGAACTTAAAGAAGAAGTGTGTCATGGTGGTTCTTCTGAGGAGAAGGATTACACGTGGTTGCTCAAGTTTTATGGATCAAAATCTAGACAGGGAGCAGGAGCTGGATTCGAGCTCACTGGTCTAGGAGGTAAACCATTATTGGCTGCCTACAGACTGCAATTTCCTTGCACAAACAATGTGGCAGAATACGAAGCATTGATCTACGATTTACGTCTAGCATTGAGCAAACATGTTAAATTCTTGAAGGTTTTGGGAGATTCTGAGTTGGTTGTCAAGCAAATCAAAGGACAGTATACATGCCGCGACAAAATACTGAGCCTTTATAGGACTAGGGTTATGGACCTCATGGAGGAGTTTGATGCATTCAACATAGCCCTTATTTCTAGGAGAGGAAATCGAATAGCAGACTCTCTTGCAGTCGCCGCGGGCATGTTAAACCCGGTGGATATAAAAATATGTAAAAAAATTTCCATTGAGCTGGTTCCTTGTCCATCAATACCTGATAATGTGAAGAATTTCCAGGTTTTTGAGTGTGACAGGCACATCTTCAAGTTTGTCACAAACTCGGGTATTTTTGAAAATCAGGTGATCGATGAGGAACAAAGGTGGCAGGATGAAACAGAAGAAAGTGAAACTGCGTATCAATCCAACAAAATTCCTAAAGACGTGGTTTCATTAGAAAATATGTTCGACATGGAATGCAATAACAAGAAAATAAAAAGAGTCCCGCTCCCCAAAGATGCATGCGATTCAATTAATCTGGGGAGTGCAGACAATCCAAAGGAGGTGTACATAGCAAAGGTATGTACAGAGGAAGAAAGGAGCAATATAATACAGGCTTTGAAGCATTACATAGATTGTATTGCTTGGAACTACAATGAGTCAAGACTTACAACCAGAACATTATCACGCATACCATCCCTTTGAAGCTAGACTCCAAGCCTTTTAGGCAAAGACAATGAGTTGTTAACCCGCTATTGGAGCCTTTGATCGAAAAGGAGGTTAAAAGATTATTGGAAGCAAAAATCATTTTTCCTGTTAGGCACTCAACCTGGGTGGCCAACCTCGTTCCAGTAAGAAAAAAGAGTGGAGAGATTAGGTCGTGCATAGATTTTCGAAATCTTAATAAAGCCTCTCAAAAATATAATTATCCATTACCATCAATCGATGAAATTCTGCAAATGGTAAATGGATCTGAAATGATGTCCTTTCTCGATGGATATTCGGGGTACAACCAAGTTCTTATACATCCAGATGACAGGATGAAAACAGCCTTCACTACCAAGTGGGGGACATTTGCATATAATAGAATGTCGTTCAGACTGTTAAACGCTGGTGCAACTTTTCAACGTGCCATGGATTACGCATTCAAAGGAATAATAGGAAAATGCATCATCGTGTATGTGGATGATATCCCATTTTTCTCGAAGAAGAGAGAAGATCATGTTAAAGATTTGAAGAAAGTGCTTCAAAGATGCAGAGAACATGGAATTTCCTTAAATCCCAAAAAGTGCATTTTCGGAGTAACAAAAGGGAAATTGTTGGGTCACATCATTTCAAAAGAGGGCATATCCATCGACCCATAAAGGATACAAGCTATCCAAAACCTACCTCTCCCGAGCAAGTAAAAAGAACTGATATCTTTCTTTGGGCAAGTCAATTTTGTGAGGAAGTTTATCTCTAGCTTTGCTGAGATAGCCAAACCTCTAAACCAGATGCTCAAGAAAGATGTGGATGTAAAATGGAACGAGGAAAGTAGAGTGGCTTTCCAGAATATCAAAGATGCCATTTCCAGAGCCCCCTGTCCTTATAAGCCCAGATTACTCCAAGCCTTTTTATATTTACGCTTTTGCATCAGAACACTCCTTTGCGAGTGTCTTAACCCAAAAAGGTGAGGATAGTGCCGAAAAGCCCATTGTGTTTTTAAGTGCCCCTCTGAAAGACGCTCAATTAAGGTATTCAATCCTTGATAAGCAAATGTACGCACTTTTTAAAACTATGAAAAAATTTAGGCACTACATAGTGCACAACAGAATTATCGCCATCGTGCCCGATTCTGCTGTCAAGACCATGTTTTTACAAAATGAACTAGGTGAGAAGAGAGGAAAATGGATTTCGACCATCCAAGAATTTGATCTCGAAATCCAACCAATGAAACTAGTTCGAGGACAAGGACTGGCAAAGGCGATCGTAGAAAATGATCCACAAATAATAGGTCAATGCTCAAATACAGAATACATGGCTAAGGACGACTGGTATGCTGATATTGTGCATTTTTTATTGACTGGTAATTATCCTTCTAATCTGAATTCAACACAGAGAAGAGCTTTAAGGCTTAATTCTGTTAACTATATAATAAAATCTGGTGTGCTTTACAAGAAGAATCATGAAGGCATCTACCTGAGGTGCTTGAACAAAGAAGAAGCTACCGGGGTATTGCAGGAATTTCACGGGAAACATGGAACTGGTCATGGTGCAGCCAACGCTACAGCACATCAAATCCTGAGAGCAGGATATTACTGGCCACATATTTTCAAGGATGCGCATACCCATGTACGATCTTGTCACATCTGTCAAGTGGCTGCAAATAGAGAAAGAAATGCAGCCATGCCGTTGCAGCCTGTAGTCGAAATGAGACCGTCTGCGCAGTGGGGACTAGATTTTATTGGGATTATTAACCCAAATTCTTCCGATTCTCATAAATTCATTTTGACAACTACGAGACTATTGTACAAGGTGGACAGAGGCGATTCCTACTAAACATGCCACCACAGATGTGATTAAATTTCTTGAGGATCAAATTATAACAAGATTTGGGATGCCCGACTCTATTGTCAGTGACAATGGTAAAGCTTTTATTTCTACACAATTTGCAGATTGGGCATATGATAAAAAAGTGAGCTTAAAGTTTGCATCCAATTACTATCCTCAAGGAAATGGGTTGGCCGAGTCTTCAAATAAGAATTTGTTGAATACTATTAAGAAGTTGCGTTGGAAAAGAACCCTCGGGACTGGCACAATCAACTAAAGTTTGCCCTTTGGGCGAGATAGGACCAGAGTGAAAGAATCCATAGGGAATACTCCCTATCATTTGGTCTATGGGCAAGACCCGATATTTCCAAAAAATTTGAAGTTGCGAGACCTTACATTTCATACAAGAGTACTTGGGGACGGATGATCAAGTTGAAGCCAAGTTGAGCCAGTTGTTGCACCTTGATGAAAAGAGAGAAGAGGCTGTGAATCACATGAATAAACACCAGGAAGTAATCAAGAGATGGTTTGACAGAAAGGCCAAAGTTAAATCATTCAGAATTTCAGATTTAGTATTGCTATGGGACAAAAGACATGAGGAAAAAGGAAACCATCAAAAGTTTGATTGTCTTTGGTTAGGCCCATATCAGATTTCAGAGATTCTTGGGAAGAATACCTTCAGGCTAAAAACCTTAGAAGGGAAATATTTCACGCTGCCGGTTAATGGGCAGATTTTAAAACATTATTTTAGCCCTTAGGTTGTGGGACTTTCATATCATTCTTTGATTTTGGTGGGATTTTCAGATCTTGTTTCATTGTTTAGGATTTTCAGATTTTGTTTGATTTAGGATTGTTAGCTTAGCTAGGATTTTGGTTGTGGATTTGATTTCAATTGTCATGTTGTTAATTTTGATAAAAATAAATAAAAATAAATAAATAAATAAATTGAGATGCCAACTTATGCTTAAGGTTAGGAGAATATGAAATATTGGAATTATCTTGTACAGGCTCCACCAATAACATAAAACATTTTAAGTTATATTGTTTGATTTTGTGATACATGAAAGAATCAGTTTTGCATGACATATCATTTCATTTGCAAAGATAATGCATTCATATTCCATCTCACCTCACATACATTTCATTTTAGTTACATATGCATCTTATGTACAAGCCATGAAAGTACGTCAAATTCTCTTAGGGTTATGTTATAACATAAATGTAAGTGAATCCTAAGGTTGGAAACTGAGTCTTGAGGTATCTAGAACCAAGCACGTCTCATAAATTAAAAAGGATCTTGAGCAAAATGATCAAAACCTAGCTTGGAGGAAAAGGTTGAGCGAAAGTGGTTTTCATGTCTATCCTATTATGCAACATGATCCTAAAAACAGTGGTTTTGACCACTTCCATAGAACTTAAAGCCCACATAGAGTAGTAAGGATAGGGTGTAAATTCTCATCTCGGTTGGTTGAGAATCTGATTCCCCTAAGCTCCTATGTTTTCATTTCATAATTAGTCTTGGATTGTAAGGATCGTACTATTTGTCCTCTGCAAAGGATGGGTAGTCATCCCCAAGGTCTAAGTAATAAAATTAATATTTTCCATTCTCATCAGTCTTGGATTGTAAGGATCGTACTATTTTTCCTCTGCAAAGGATGGGTAGTCATCCCCAAGGTTTAAGCAACAGAATTAATGATTTATATCTAAGGTTTGGATTTTAAGGATCGTACTACTTGTCCCTAACCAGGATGGGTAGTCGTCCCCAAGGTCCAAGAAGTAAAAAGTAAATAATTTTTTCCCATCTCATCTTTATTTTGGATTGTAAGGATCGTACTACTTGTCCTCTGCAAGGGATGGGTAGTCATCCCCAAGGTCCAAAGAAATGGAGATAAGTTTTGGATTGTGGGGTTAGATATGCCCATGCATGGCATCATGTCTTGCCTAAAAAACAAGACCACTGATTGTCTAGAGGGTTAGACTAGCATGACCATTTCTTCCATAACTGGTTTAATTATTTTGCTCAAAGTGAGGTAACGAACTCTAAATCAGAATAGTAAGGATAGGGTTAAACTCTCATCTCGGTTGGTTGGGAGTCTGATTCCCCAAAATTTTGATTTCACATTCACTTGCACATGGGTTCCGGATAGTAGGGACTTATAACCAACTTTGGGATACAATAAGGTAATGAATTAGTGGATCTTAAGAGGGTTTGGCAATCTTGAATGCTTGTACATAATAATAGAAGAATGACTTAGCCTTTTACAAATATATATATATATATATATATATATATATATATCCTAGCACATTCATTAGGGTACACCAATCATTCATCGTCCCACATATGCATTCATGCAAAACTGATGATGGAGTGTGGATCAAATTCAAATGATAGGGAAGGAATTCATTGCACACACTGAGCTAATACTTGAGGATTCTAATGATTCATGTACTTTTGATCTTTGGGCATTTGTTATTTTGCTTATGTGCTAACATGTATTTGCGAGTTTGTGATATGTTTCAGGTTGGGTTCTTACTAAAATGCTCAAGAGCATTTGACAGCAGAGTCGCCATTTGTTGTGGTTGATCCACAACACACCCCAAAATTGGGGACCCACCTCTTTGCAGGCTTGCAAAGAAGAATCTCGGTGACCCAGATGCTAAAATTGAAGAAAAGAAAAAAAAAAAAAATGCTTAAGTGTTGAAAGGTGTCGCGAAATCGCGACATGTCGCGAAATCGCGACTGGTTGCGCCATCGCTGCCGAAAATAGGAAAGTTGTCGCGAAATCGCGACATGTAGCTCCATCGCTGCCAAAGAGGAGAGACGTCGCAATTTCGCGACCGATTGCAGCAAAGGTGTACGGAAGGAGAAAATGGTTGCGATTTTGCGACGTGTTTTGGGGAGGTGTACGGAAAGAAAAAGCGATAGCGATATCGCGACAGAAAACTGCACGAAGATCCGAGGGGGAAAAACGTCGTGATATCGCGATAGGTTTTGCCAAGGCGTACGGAAGAAAAAGCGGTAGCGATATCGCGACAGAAAACTGCACGAAGGTCCAAGGGGGAAAAACGTCGCGATATCGCGACAGGTTTTGCCAAGGCGTACGGAAGATAAAAGCGGTAGCGATATCATGACGGTTTGTGGCAAGCAGGTTCGAAAATAAAAGCGGTAGCGATATCGCGACGGTTTTTCGAGAGAGGGCAAGAGAATGATAATGGTCGCGATGTCGCGACGTAAAATTGCCAAGGAGGCCCGACGGAGAAACGGTAGCAATTTCGCTACGCCTTGCGGAAAGAAGACTCAAAGTTCAAAACGGTAGCGAATCGCTGCCATTTCTTGAAGACAAAGGCTCAAAGCCAAAAGGTAGCGAATCGCTGCAAAATTCTCAAAAGAGCCCGACGAAGTCAGAAGGTAGCGATATCGCTACAATTTTCGAGGAAGAAGACTCAAGGTTCAAAGTGGTAGCGATATCGCTACCCTTCGAAGAAGAAGGCCCAAAGCTTTAAAAGAGTAGCGATATCGCTACGAGAAGCGGCCGGGAAGCATGTAGCGATATCGCGACATGTCGCGATTTCGCGACATGTCGCCATATCACGGCTAAGAAGATGAACAGGCAGACTTGCAGTTTTGTCATTTTTTTTTCGCAATAAGCGTTACACAGACGCAGAGAAGCGCGACACATGGCGCACATGTGTCAAACTTGCAGGGGCGTTACATGCAGAGATGAATTTTGAAGCGTTTTCAAATTTGAGCATGAATCAAAGCGAGAAAGCAGGAATTTGAGGGGTCATGTGCAGGAAGGTGAAATGAAGCGACGAGAGAAGATCGAAGAGCCGCGTCAAACATTATAAGACCAGAATTGCAAATCGAAGAAGGGGTTGGAAATTGTCGAATACAGATTTGCAGAGACAAGAGCTTCGTGCTATTCTGGGCCTGTACTTGGGCAATTTCTTTCTTTTTGTTCGGGAATTTTATACCCGGAACATTTTTGAATGTAATCGAAATATTCTTTAATACAAAATACCAGAGAGTTGGCATCTTTTGGATGAGAAAGAAGGAGTTACTTCTGCATGCATGATTTAATGTCTATCTTTCCTTTCCAGATTTCTTAGGTTTCTAGGTGAAGTTTAATGCAAGATCTCTTGGTTGCTTCATGCGAATGCCTGAATCTGGAATTATAGTAGAAACCCTCGAGACTCGCACCTAGCCTATTTGGATTGTGTGAAAGTGCAGGTTCATTAGGTTAGGTTGTATGTATAAAGCCTCAGTATCTTCGGTTTCATCAGATTAATGACAGCTTTCTGACTGTAATCTATTCTTATTGTTACTTTTGTTTACTTTTGTCTTTGCTTTTCAAACCTATATTTTATTTTCAGCAGTTTAATTCACCGTGTTTGAATAAATCACTAAAAATCCATCGAATTAAATATTAAAACAGATTTTATTCATTTTAGAGTCCATTGCACTTTCGTAATTAAATAAACCACGGTGCCCCTTGTTAACATCCACTTGCAAACCCTAAGGTGTTCTTAGCATTTCATTTTAAACAAGCATCCTTGATAATCAATAATTAGCATAATAAGAACCTTGGAGAAATCGTTTTTCTTTGCAAGCAGAGGATTTGGGACTCGGATCCTACAGGAGAGTGTGTTTTCACAATCGGGTTAAAACACCACTCAACAAATCGTAAGCAATGCTTTGGTGTCTTTGACCTAGGATTGTGAGCAATGCTTTGGTGGCTATGGGTAATGCTTTTGTGGAGTTTTGAGATACTCCAATGGTACCCTTGAGTTCTCCTTATGGATGTACATCTAGCTGGTATAGCCTATTTTGTGTTTTGTTTTCCTCCTTTCAACCTACTATATATTTGCCTTTGTAGATAATATTTTTCCTTCCTTGTGTTATATTGTGTTTGCTTACAATTACCTTGATACGACTATCCAAAACTATGGATGATATGAGCTCTTTGAGAGGCTCTTTTACCTTGCTTGGATAATGCTTTTACATGGTAACTTTCAGTTGATTTCTCCTTGTGAAGAATGTGCCTTTGTGGCACTTAAACCCTATCCTTTTTCCTACATAGGATAGATTAGTATGATGCAAGATGATGTAAATTAAATTGTGAATATAATACCTTTTTGCACCTCCTTTTGCAACCTTATTTTTACTGGTTTTGATGGTAGATTTTGAGGTTGTCTCATTTGCTAAACAACTCTCTCCTTTGCTTGGTCATTTTTGGTAATAAACCCAAGCTAATAATCACGTAGATAGAAGCCTTTGTAGAAGTATTTTTTGCACTAATTTTTTATGTAAATAGCCCTTAGTGCATCATGAATATGAGACTCACCAAGTTTTAATTTGTAGCTCTTTTTATTTATTTTTATGGTGGCTTTCTTCTCCACTCTTTGGAGTAATATGATCTGATTTTGGTGGCTTATTTGGGCCACAAAATATTGTATGTTTTTTGCACCAAATAGTGTCTCTAGACAATTTGATAATCTACTAGTTTTGTGCTCTTGATCTTAAACAATCAACAAACACAAACTAACCCTTTTGAGAGTAACTAGTTAAAGATCAACTAGTATAGTGCTAATGGATTAATAATGCACTTTAATGGTAACAATAATCTCACCTTATTGCTCCTGTAAATAAAATCTCAAAATAATTTCAAATGCACTTAATAATATTTACAAATTTTAGGAGTAATATTCAATGAACCCTTAATGAATATCTACAATTTTCACTACAATCAATATTGTAGGATGTAGTCTTTTTGCTTTCTGGATAGATAATAGGTAGGTGATAATTTTAATTATTTCAAAAAATATCCAACTTATATTTAATGTGCAAAAATATCTTTAAAATGAACTCTCATTTTTTGCACTTTTATAAAGACTATAATATAAGCCCTTTTCCTTTGCAACTCTAATCTAAATATGGTGCTTAATGGAATTTGATAATGAACCCTAATTTGAAGTTCAACTAATTGCACCCAAGTTGCTTACCTTTAATGGCTTATGTAGTAGATGTAGATCTTGGTGTTTTGATTCACCAAGTTGTTGCCTTGTAATGGATGAATTCACAACTTCTTGTTGGCTATCCAAAATAACATTTTTGCTTCACCAAACTATGGTCTCAAAACTTCTCTCTTGAGCCTAGGGTTTGGTGGCTTTATCTTTCTAGTGATATTCTATTTTTTTCTATAGATTTAGAGAAATATTATCTCTGAACTATACTTTCTTGCTATGAGAGGTAATCTAAAAATATCTTGTATTTGGTAGACTTCTTCTGTCTAAATTCTCCTTCCATCTTCTTGTTGAATTCTAACTTCAAATAGGATATTCTTCTTCTCAAGATTTTTAATACCTTGAGTTCTTCACTGTATTATTCTTATGTATTTGGTACTCTTTACCAAATTCTTCTTCTCTTGGTCTTATTTTTAGATGACAATAATTGTCCCAAGTTCTTCACTATCAGGAACTTTTCATAGGTAGTGTATTTCTCCAATGAGTTCTCCTATGAACTCTTTTGATAATGCTTCTATGAGATCTACAAAAATGCTCTCCAAGCCTTCTTATTTTCCTCCTTGAGACCTCTCCAAGGTCTTCTATGTTGTAGCTTCTTTGGTCTTCAACTAAGACCTTTTCTTCAACCTTCTACTTTTGGAAGTGTTGGTAATGAGATCTTCTTCTTGGATCACTGAAATCTACTACTCTTGGATTCTAGAATGGGATATTACTGGTCATTCTTCACTATTCCAAGATTATAAGTTCTTCAAGGAGATATTCTATCTCTTATTTTCAATGGGGTCTTTGACTCTTTTCATAGACCTTTTCAATCTTCACTAGTTATTCTTGAAACTAGTGGTATAAGTTCTATGTTGAGTCCTGGTCTTCACAGTCTTGTGGAAAGACTAGCTAATATGCAACTTGCAATATTCAATGGAGATCAACAATCTCATATCTTCTATTTCTCATGAACTCTTCTCTAGAGTCTTCTTCAAGAACTCTTATTTGGAGTCGTCTTCAAAATTAATGCTTCTATGGCCCTTTCTTCTAGATCAAGGCTTCTCTAACCTTTTCTTTTGTATCAAGGCTTATATGGCTTTTTATTTTGGTACAATGCTTCTATGGCCTTTTATTCTTCAATATGCAAGTCTTCAATCATCTATGGAGATCACCAATCTCCTATATCCTCCTTGACTCATATTCTAGAGTCTCTTCTTCCTTGATTCTGCTATAAGGCTACTATGGAATTTTCTTCACTTATGTAATCTACAAGATTTGCACATCTTGTAATGGGACCTTTTTCCAAGGTCTTTAAAATCCTAAATCTTCTCCTCATTACTGCAAGTGCTGGAATTATTCTAAGAAGATATTCTTCCTATCTCTCTTATAGGAATCTCTCTAACCTTTTTTGAATCTTCTTTTCGTGCAACAAGTTGTTATAAACTAGAACATAAGAATTTATAATTCTAGAGATAATAATCTTCACTAGTTGATTTGTCAATCTAGTGGTATGATGTTGAGTTATAATCTTCATGATTTTTTCTACAACTTTGTGGAAATACTCTAGCCAAATGTATCAAAATTTCTGTAACTAATATTTATTTCAATCCTTTTAGTCTTTCTTATGACTATCCACAATCCTATCTCAACTCATCATGAATATGATACCACTGTTAGATTTTGAGGATATATGTAGTGGGAGATATTTATCATAGGTCCTAATAAAATGCAAAAAATATGAAAGAAAGTAATTTTGTAATATGACTAAAATATACTATAAATAGAAAGTGGTGAAAATACAATGCAGTATGGAGGTGATGGTCACTCCATTAATATAAGATAAAGAACTACATTTTACTCCACACAGGAGTTCTACCACTATCTACTAATCTCTAATATAATGCACTTGATATGCTTGATATATCACTGTGAGGCTCTTTTTATAGGAAGAGAGATTCCTTGGACAACACTCTACTTAGTTGTATAAGGGGACACCTTGCACATTACAACTTGCACATTGATACTTGTGCATTTATTACATTACTTGAAGTAAGTATCTACCTTCCCCCTAAAGTAATATCCTACTCTAAATATGTACGAAAGGTGGTACATTTACATGATCCAAATGATGTAATATACTCTAACTCTAATAGATGCAATAATTAATGAAGTAAAATATAATAAATAATATGCAATAGATAAAATAGGAAGTCTTTACATCAACCCAATCACCCATCTCAACCCAAGAATTTATAATATCTACCAGGCTATCAACTGAGGCTCGAGGTGACTAGCTAGTTGATGATTATCCCTAATCGATAATGCATACCTATATGAAGGTATCTATCCATGTTACCCTCAAGTTACTATAATCATAACTTACCCTATCTTAGGTACCCCATTTTTGGTGGATGATTCTACCTCTTCCACCCATGAGTGTACCTAATTCTGCACATTAACAATATGTTAGTAGTATCATGTTCTTTCAAAAATTTAAACTAGCATCGTGTAGCTGTTCAATTGCGCAAATTAAGTATTAAAGCATCATAAATTTATATGTTTTTATTTGTGCCAAAAATCCTGCTAGGGAGGGTCATGAAAAAATCATATCTACAAGAAGATTAAATATGTAATAATCATTCATTCCATCAACAAGATATATATTATTCTTCTATAAAATATTTTCCTTACAAAAACAAAATATGAAATAGGCAATCATTCCATCAAAAATATATAATATCAATTCATAAATCCATCTCGTAAATAAGTTTGCCAAGGGAGGGTCATGACACATGCCAAATTCATTTTACTTTCAATTGATGAGATATTGGTTTTTGACAACACATATTGGATTTGCATGCATGTTTACACATTCTAAAATTATTTAAGGTAACCTTACTAGAACTACATAAGATGGTGAAAAATTTTAATGCAAAAAATATTTACAATATTGTTGTAACCAGTTTAAAGGATATTGCAGGAATGGATGATACAAAAATAGCCATAAAGTTAATATGTGTTGGAGTTGATGATGCTGCTACAATACAAGGACACATGAATGGTCTTTGTGTTTAACTTTAGATATCAATTACCCCATATTTGATACCCATTCATTGCATGGCTCATAGAATTAATCTTGCATACAAAAGTGTGAGCATATTTGAAAATGTTGCAAGAGTGAAAGAACTCGTCCGTGAAATATATGCTTACTTATTGAGTAATTCAAAAATATTTGTAGTCTCAATAGTTTTCACTAGGATTTAATGAAGGTAGAAAATTGTTAAAAAAATATAAATACCATGTGGATTTCATTGTTTCAACTTGCATATAGAATTTTTATACAATATCAATCCTTAGAGAGGTTTATGTATGCAAATTGTAGGGTAGTTGATAAGGAAAAAGATTTGATATATCATATGACTAACTTGGAAACACTTCTCACAATATGTGGTATTCTTCCATTCTTGCAAGAAATGAATACTTTGATTAAACTTTCACAAAAAATATTCATATATATTATTGATTTCAATATGAAAAAATAAATAAGTATGCATATTGATAAGATATACTTGTTTGAAGAAAATTTTACAGATCCTTTTTCTGATAGTTGAAAAACTTTAACTAATGTTAATGATCCAAAAAACCTTTTGAAGTTCAACATCAATGATCATATTTGTATTAATGTTCATGGAAAGATGATACATTTATATTATTTTGAAAAACAATCACATATAGTTATAGAGGATGTTGAACAAATTCCCATAACACACAATGAATTTGATGTAGTTTTACACAATACTATGATTAAATTGATAAAATTAACAAATTTATTGACAAGGGAAATAAGAGATAATTTTCAAATAAATGATTTACTTGAGGCAATGGGTGTGGTTAACTCCATGTTCTAGGACCCTTGTACTAACTACAATACTACAAGTGTGTTTTTTATAAGATATATGGGCACTCTTGTTAAATTTTTTATTAAAAGTATGGAAGCCAATGGTATTGAAATAAAAGGTATTCTCAACAAAAAACTTTTTGTTAGAATATTATTATAATGTGCACTATGCCCTTCTACAGTTCTGCCACTTGTCCTATTTTTTAGTTTCAATTTGAGTTGGAGTTGTGTCTTCTGTTTTGACACTTGGAGTGGAGCTTATGACACTTGTCATATCTCCCTCATAGGATTTATGCCTATATATTGTAACACAACTTGTAAATACAAATATGCTTTTGTGTTCATTACTATGTAGCCCCAACGGTTTCACATTCCCTGCATCTGGCTAAGAAGATGTTGAAACCCATAAATCAACTCGCGACCCCTTTGAAAAAATTTTGATGCCTCTCAACACTAGATACACAACATGATCCATGTCTTCCATGAAAAATTTCTCTGATTGATTTGCATAGCTCGATCATTGTCTTCTATATATTGCCAAGGAAACAGTTTGTCTCTTCGTAGTGAGAATCCAACAGGTTACCTCGGTCTACCCAGCCAAAAAAATTACAACCATGTAACCTTCTTCAATCATCAGGTGATTGCATTATTTTCCTAACATATTATAAAAAAATTCAGCGTTTACGGCCATTAGAACCATAGAGGATTGAAACACCTCATCCATCATCTCAAATTATTGGCTATCGCCAAACTATTGTGCATAAGAATGCCCAAAAATGGGCTTCAACAAACATGCGAGGATTGCTAGTCCAGCAACAATCAGGCAAATCATCACGTAAAACTCCTGCGGTGTCTGAGAAACTTGGGCACATTACAACTCACCAACATGGACTCATGGCTACTGTTGTTGATCAATATAATATGTAGAGCTGACTTATCCATGCTCTTTGCACTAGGATAATCTCTAACGGTATGTCCATAGTGAAAAAATATGCACAACGAAAGTAGATCTCCATAGACTTGAATCTCACTTTGAGGGATAGAACATCGATCTCATAAAAAAAAATCTTTTAGACGGTTTTATGAGAGATCACATCCAACTCTGCTTGGCATTGCACTGAGGAAAACTGTGGAGGAAAATTTAATCTAGATAGCTAACCTATAGAGATCGACAACCACTGAAAATAGGAGATTTCGAAAGTGGAAAGGAAAACTAATGCGATGTATCCGAAACAAAACTAATGCTTAAATCCTACAAATTGCAATGCATGAAATAAAGAAAAGAGACGAATTGAAATGAAATGAAAGAAGTATAGAAAGCATAGCCCTTTTTATTTATACTCTCTCAATATCGGTTACAAAGATGTCTCCCGCATTTTCAGGGGCTAGGAGCGTTAACATGTTTCGGTTACAATAGTGACTAGTGATCCTCCTTCCGCGTGCCCACATGCAAAATGGGCGGGCCAAAGTGTTGCCGCCACTGGTGTTGATGAATCCTCAATCCTTGCTGCTCCTCCTACGTTCAAAGAAACAACAAATCGTTAGTAGCACCTGTTGCAAATATTGAAACATTTGATCTCTAAAACAAATAAAATATGCAAGCAAAAGATTAAGTATAGCGATACATAAACCGATTCCAAACAACTTGCAAATTTGACAGAAACCAGGGAACATTACTAGAGGGCCATTGCCATCAGAATAGTCAAAAAATTCATCATGATTTTCTAATTGTTTCGGGCCGAGACGAGTAAACCTGCAACAAAACAGGGATCGTTCTGGATCGGGATGAATAAACCTGTAGAAAATTGGGATTCATTCCAGGCAGGGACGAATAAACCTGTAGAAAGTTGGTTTAAAGGCAATGCCCAAAATGTCTCATCTCTGGGGTTCCAAGTGACCTGCAAGGTTAGGGCTTAGGTAAATAGGGGTGTTTTGGGAAGACCCAGAAGGTCGGATTGCCCCAATTCGGCTTCGATCACTGGGAATTAGACAAGTTCGCCTGCATGTTAGTGAAGACAAGATATAAAATAAACATGATAGAAAATGCTTGAAATCAACTGAAACTTGGAATCTGATCTATTTAAGCAGTATGGAAAAAGATGCAAAATTGACAGTGAGCAAATCTGTCACAGATCCGTAATCATTTCGGGGTGGAACGATTAAGCCTACAGCAATGCGGGGCGCGCTCGCAGGCAAGGCGCCCGCCATTTGGGTCTCTGTTTCAGCCCCAATCCACTTGGAATTGGTCCAAAACTAGTTTGTTAGGTGTTGTCGGCAAATTGGTGGGGCAATGTGGTCAAGTGTCGGGTTTTTGGATCCGGATTCACACTTCCAATAGCCACCCAATGACCTCTCTTGCAAAAGAGATCAAGGATGTGGAAAGGGTGAATCAAAGGTAAGGCACGATAGTAATTTGGCAGCACTTCGTTACTCAAAAATTCTTCCAACCTGTTCTCTTTTTGGGGTGAGGAAGCTCACCAATTTATAGACCCAGGGGGTCTCTTTGGATGGACATGCAGGGGTGCCACTTGGCGGCCATGCCTTCCCATGAGGGAGGAAATTCCTCCCTGACTTGGGCTTCCATGACTGCCCTTGTGACAGTCCTCTAACATCCAATTTGCTCACCTACACACGCATGCAAGGCAGGGAGCATTAATTGACTGTCCTTGGCTGCCATTTGGTGCAATTTTTCTTTTTTCCCGTTGAACCTAGAATTCGTCCCATCCAAGAGCGAATTGGTAACTGTCCCTAGGTAGGACAAATTCTAGTTGGTACTCATCTCGGGGAGGGACAGATTTGGAGCAGAGTGCTTGCATGTGCCAAATTGCTTTTTGACCTTGTAAAACTGTTGTGTGAGTGGTTAGGACCACTGTTTAACCTCTGATGGCTGCCTTGGGGGCTGTGTGTGTCAATGCGATCAGTGTTTGTAGTCACATAATCAGATTGGTGCTATTTTGGTGTCTACAGATGCCCCTTTTTGGAAAGTGTTGCGGGTGATGCAGTGCTGAGCAAAAATAGATAACCAAAGCACTAATGATTAGGGTTTCTTGGTAACCTAACCAACTTGTGATGCCCCAAGTATGGAAAGGGCATGCATTCTTGAATCCTTGCTTTTGACAAGCTAAGGAATTTGATTTCAAGTGTTAACCTATTTTGGTGAGGTGTGACTTGAGCTTGGGCATTGATCATTCATGAATAGGCAAAGGGCACAACCTTTTGTCTATGGGAACCTTGAGTTCATGATTCACGAATGCCAAGCGTTTGATCAACTTGTGATTATTGCTTGTTTGCTGCCCCAAGCAGGAGCGTGATTGTCTTTGTCAATGATTCTTTGAATGCATGCCATTCCCGTGATTGGGTGTGTGTTTGTTGATTTATGACTAAGTGTGACTACCCCCTCAAGCGACGAATCGATGAGGGAATGACTGCCATGAGAAAAGCGACGATTAGCTTGACCCAAGATGACTTAGGTGAGGGTGTCTTCAAATGTTTTCCGTTGAATGCTCAAGCAGTTTCCCGACATTTGGACCTATTTTTGGTGGGTAAGAACCCTTTTGGTGATGCCATTATGGGGTGAAAGTGTCAACAATTCGTCTTCCCGTGGAGCGGTCCGGCTATGGTAGCCTTCTTAGGGAGTAGAATAGCGACAATTTGCGCATCGACATCGATTTTACTATGCCAAGAGGTTAAGTGCAAGAGCACTTTTGTCTGGCAACGTTTACTGCTCTTTTTTGTTGCATTTATTTGTTGTTTTTGTTGTTTTTGTTGTTTTTAATTTTATGCTTTGTATTCGTCCCAAGGTGGGACGAGTGCCAATTGGTATTCGTCTCGGGGTGGAACGAGTGCCACTAGAGCGCTCGTTCCGGGCAGGGATGATTATTAGCGAAACAAAATTATTTAAGGGCAAAAATTATGATTTGGGCTCATTTGTGCTGTCACTTGCTTGCGATTTGGAGCTCTGAGGAGGAGGAGGTAGATTTGCCGAAGCGAAGCACTGTCAAGATTTTCTGCCACCATGAGTGCACATACCGGGTCATCGAGCGGAGGAGCCGAGGCGAGACCAGTAAGTGCACTAGCTCCTCTTATTTTGTTTTTATTGTGTTTGAAAATCGTACTTTGATTTTTATTGTGTTTTTCTTTTAAAGACATGAAACCCTAATTAATTAAAAAAATTTGAATGAATTTATTTGAAAACCATGCTTGAAACTACACTGAAACCCTAGGGCAAACTGTAGGGTAGACCAGTTTAAACCGCTATTAAAACCGTGATTTAACCGTGATTAACCAAGATTAAAACCTAGATTAAACCTAGATTAAAACCAATATTAAAACCTAGATTAAACCAAGATTAAAACCAAGATTAAAACCCAGATTAAACCTATATTACCTAGATTAAAACCGAGATTAAAACCTAGATTAAAACCTAGATTTGTTTTTTTTTTCGAGTTTAAATGAAACCCTAAAAAGAAATGGGTGGATGAAATTTTGTTTTTTGTTTTTCGAGTTTAAATAAAACCCTAAAAAAGGGATGAATGAAATTTTGTTTTTTTTTTTGTTTTTTGTTTATGAATGGTTAAAACCATAGGTAAACCATATCAATTTTTGTTTGTCAGTTTAAACTAGGTTTCAAAAATCCTAGGTTTAAAATTGTTTTTATGTTTTATTTTATTTTGTCAGTTTAACTAGGATTCGAAACCCTAGGTTTAAAAAAACTATCATTTGTTTGTTTTTTTTGTTTTTATTTGTCAGTGAAAACTAGGCTGGGAAACACTAGTTAAACTATTTTTAATTGTTAAGTTTTTTGTCAGTTAGAACTAGGCTATGAAAAACCATAGTTAAACTATTTTTATTTGTCTGTTTTTGTTTTGTTTATTACTTGTCAATTTGCACTGTATAGATTTGAAAAACTATAAGTACTGACAAGTGTTTTGAACTACTTTTGCTTAGATGTACATTGTTGTGCTTGTTTATTAATGTTGTACATTACTATTTTCGTCCTTGTTTTTAATATTTTGATGTTTTTGTGTTGTGCAGGTGGTGAAGATTCGATACCAGGTATCGACCGTGTTCTCTGACGCCCGAGGGGCATTGACTATGGAGGACTGGGATTGGCTTGATGCCCTTAGGCTCAAGCACGTGACGCGATTGGAGCCAGTGATTGGGGATCGGGCCTACCTGACGGCCTTGATCAGTTTGTGGGATGTGCGGACTAACACATTCCATATCCCGACAGGGGAGATGACGATGACCTTAGAGGATGTCTATCAGATTATTCGGATTCTGATAGATGGGATCCCCATCAAGACGACGGTGCGGGACCAGAGGACAACCGTACTGACCCATTGCTTTGGGCATGGGGAGGACTTGGATGTGGAAAGCCCAGTGGAGAGGTCTGAGGAGGATTTTCAGATTGGAGGCATCTTGGTATGGTGGTGGTATGAGAGGGGAGTGTTGGGAGTGAGGCACGCTCTGCTCATGAGCCTCATTTCCAACATGCTGCTGCCAGACTCTTTGGGTGCGAGGTTCCCATGGAACCTGCTAGAGGTGGTGTATCGGCTGGTGGACTGCCTAGTGACAGATCCCCTAATCCTGAGGTGGGGCCAGACACTTTTGGCATAGTTGTACGATGAGCTGTACGAGGTCCGTTGTCGAAGGCGAAAGGGGGTCAATTGTAGTTATTTGTTGCAGAGCTAGGGGTGGCAGCATATAGCAGTGGATCAACCGCTAGGGCTACCTTGGATGACACGGGCTGACATGGTGGACAGAGATATTGGCTATGCAGCCTTGTGGTACTGGTCAGAGGAGCGAGGGCATAGTCGGTGGTTTGTTGGGGATGTAGAGCACTACATCGAGATGTTCGCACGACTTATGTCGAGGGATGTGGTGTGGAGGCCATACTGGGATTGTCCCGCGTGGCCTGAGGCTGAGGAGTGGCTTCAGTGAGTTTAGAGGGGGAGGTGGCTCATTGGGCATCACGGGACAGAGCAGGAGTATTTTACCTACACCTGGGTCACACGACAGTTTGGGGTGCGCCAGGGGTTGCCTGGGGAGCCCTTAGTCTATCGATGTCGGAGCGATGAGAGGACCCTGGCTACACCGATCCTTGAGCCATTGGGGGAGGAGGTGGACCCAGCTATTGATACCCCGGACATGGATGACGTCGGGGTGACAGCGAAGTATGAGGGATGGTGGACCCTTTGACGGTGGCAGGGAGAGGGGCCACTAGGTGGATAGGAGGCGGCAGCAGCAAGCGATGAGGGTGCAGAGGCACCAAGGGAGGATTGGGGAGCTCCCTCGGTGGATATTGAGATGGTGGAGGTTGATGATGCAGGGGAGGATTTCGGGGTAGCGGAGCAGCCAGAGATCCAGGATGCTCTAGAGTAGTGGGTTCCTGAGGAGGCTGGGGTTCTGGAGATGCCGATGCATCGGGTAGCTCCAGGGGATACAGGTGCAGGGTTATGCATGGAGGTTGCTCATTTGACAGAGCTGCTATGGAGACAGGATGAGGAGCACCAGGTCGATGTGGATCGCTTGCATGCTCAATTGGCACAGCGGGATGAGGCATTGGCTGCATTGCATCGGTGGGATGGGGAGACAGATGTTATGTAGGAGGTGGACTGCCTGCGAGTGCAGCTAGCACAGTGAAGGGCGAATGTGGATATGTATCGAAACCGATAGCTAGAGTTGATGCAGCATTAGTTAGAGATGGAGGCGAATATTGACTGCCTCGGTGGGCATGTCCTGAAATTGTCTTTGGGCAGATCGTTGTGCCGCTTGAGAGGGAGCGAGACTGAGTAGTCAGCATCCTCTCGGTGCAGGCGGCTGGATGAGGGAGGAGCTAGCAGGCGTGATGCGGGGGCTAGCAGTAGCCGCCCTGAGGGGTCACACAGGACCCACACCATGGGGGTAGTTCCCGTCACACCGATCCTACGTGATCATGGTGGCCGATGCCCTAGGCTTGGGGGTTTTTGGGTTCTTGTTGTATGATTGTGGGGTCAGAGGACCAGTTATTGTAGCCTGTGGGCAATTTTTTTTTTTGATTGGTAGAAAGGGTTTTGAAAGGTCCCTGAACCTTGTACAAGAGAGATTACAATAAATCCAAATTGACCGAGGTGGTCCAAGAAGAAAGGAATAGAATGCTGGCAAACCTCCACCCTAGGGAAGGTGTCGCGAAATCGTGACCAAAATGGTGATGTCGCGAAATCGCGACAAGAAGCGTCATTGAAGCCGAAGGGAAGAAGGGAAGAAGAAGCAATATCGCCATCGGAGCCGAAGAAGGGAAGAAGTCGTGATATCGCGACATGTTGTAAAGTGTCGTGATATCACGACAAGTTGCAGGGTTGGAGCCGATCGAGAAGAAGAGTCGTGAAATCACGACAAGAAAAAGGAGTCGCAAAATCGCTACAAGAATTGAAAACACTGCCGAAGAGAAAAGGTGTCGTGAAATCACGACAAGAATGCAGACCGCAGACAAAATAGAAAATGATCCCCAAAATCACGACGAAAGTGGAAGCCTGCTGCCAAGAATAAAAAGTGTCACGAAATCGCGACAAAAAAGAAGACCGCCGTTGGAGAGAAAAAATGTCGCGATATCGCGAAAAAAATGAAAGTCCGTCATTGGAGAGAAAAAAGGTCGCGATATCGCGACAACCTGGAAGCCCGCCATTGGAGAGAGAAAAAGCGTCGCGAAATCGCGACAAAAATGAAGACCGCCTTTGGAGAGAAAAAAATGTCGTGATATCGCGACAAGTTTGCGCAAAGGCACCCAAAGAGAAAAAGTGTCGCGATATCGTGACAAGTTTGTGCAAAGGACCCGGAGAGAAAAAGTGTCGTGATATCACGATAGAATGGAAGACCGTCGTTGGAGAGAAAACCTGTCGCGATATCGCAATCGAATGGAAGACCGACATTGGAGAGAGAAAAGGTGTCACGATATCGCGACAAAAAGCAAGACCGCGCCTGAGGGCCAAAAGTGTCGCGATATCGCGACACTTTTGCGAAAAAGCACCCGAAGGGAAAAGGTGTCGCGATATCACGACAATTTTGCGAAAAAGTACCCGAAGGGAAAAGGTGTCGCGATATCGCGACAAGTTTGCAAAAAGGCACCCGGAGAGAAAAGGTGTCACGATATCGTGACAAGTTGGAATACCGCACCAGAGGGAGAGAAAAGTGTCACGATATCACGACAAAAAGCAACCTCACGGCCTGAGCAAAAAGGATAACGCAGCAAGCTGAGATTTTGCAACCAACTTAGAAAAATGACACGAAAACGCTCCAAGATGCCAAAACACAGCCGAAAAACCTGAAGACCAGTAACCCACTCACATTGTGCAAACATTGGAACTTGAAGAAACGTCCCTTAGGCTGATTGGAAAGGAATCTCTCTAGACCTGAATGTCTGTTGCGTCAACTCCCTTATTAGCAAGCCAGTCCGTAGCTTTGTTTCCTTCCCGATATTGATGTTGAATGATTAATTCTAGATAGACACCAATTAGTGTCTTGCATTCATCGAAGATGGAAACAAGGGCCCAGGGAGGCACAGAGGTTCCTTTGAGCCAATTGATGCAATGCAATGAGTCTCCTTCTATGATGAGTTTATTGATAGACAAGCCTTCCAAGAGAATCAAGCTTTGGAACAAGGCCCGAGCCTCGGCCATATTGTTGGACTGAATTCCTAAGTTTTGAGCAAAGGCCAAAATTATTTCTCCTCTGTGATTTTTGAGAATTCCACCTCCGCCAGCCGCTCCAGGGTTGCCTTTGGCTGTGCCATCGAAGTTGAGCTTGTGCCACCCAGAAGGAGGTAAGACCCACTTGATAATAGACCTGTCAACAGAAGTGCGGGGTGTTGCAAAAAAATTGAGAAGATTGAAATGATTTGCTAGATCCAATTCAAGTCCAGGAGGGGGAGGTTTGGATGATGATACGAGAGAGGCATTCTTCGCAGCAAGGGCCAAGATTTTGGCAACAACAATCTTCTTATCCTTGGCAAGGTTTTGAAAAATTCTAGCATTTCTCTCAAGCCAAATCTGCCATAGGAAAATGTGAAGGCATGCTTGCCACATGAATTTGAGTTGACTGCTTTTGAAGGGTCGGGGCCACTGTTGAAAAAGGAGGGGAATGGAATGAGGGAGGGCTACGGAGATGGCGAAAGTGTTGAAAACCTGGTTGAGCACTACAAGGGAGAAGGGACATTCCAGAAAAACATGCTCAGTAGACTCACAGGCATTTTTACATAGGATGCACCAATTGGGGATGAGAAGCCCTCTGTTTATCAGATTGTCAGTGGTGAGGATTATGTTTTGGATGGCCAACCAGCAGAAGAATTTAACCTTGGGAATGATCTTGGGAACCCAGACCAGATTAGTGGAGTCACGGCCATCACTGGGAGCTTCTTGGCCGTAGTAGGCAGATTTAACAGTGAACTCCCCGAATCTTCAAGGTTCCAAACCATGGAGTCTTCTTTGTGAGAGCTGGGGATTATGCAGCTCCTCAGTAAGTTTTGAAGCCGTCTAAGCGCCTCGGTGATAAGTCTAGGCCCATTCAAATCCAATTGTTTCCATTCGGGTCTTGTAGTACCTGGGTTGATGAAATGACACACCTTATCTCCAAATGTAGCTTTGATCATCGTCTTGAGCATAGCAATATGAGGATCTTGACTGAGAGGTTTGTCACGGATCCAAGGATCATCCCAAAAATGAATGGCCAATCCATTTCCAAGACACCACCTTAAACCTTCCATGATGATCTTCCTTGATTTAGTGACACCATTCCAGAAATGAGATCCGCCAGGAAGGTTGTGCTCTCCAAGAAAGGGAACTCGATGAAGGTACTTAGCTTTGATGATGTCAATCCAGGTGGCTTTTTCATTGATGGTAAGTCTCCAGGACTGTTTGGCAATGAGAGCCATGTTCATCCGCTTGATGTCCCTGAAGCCGAGACCTCCATCCTTTTTCTTGGAACAAACCTTGTCCCAGGAAACAAAAGAAAATTTGTTCTTGTTTTCATTTCCTGCCCAAAGGAATCTACATTGAATTTGCTCAATTCTTTGGCAGATGGAAGCTGGAGCTTTGAAGATAGATAAGAAAAAAATAGGAATACTTTGTAGGCAAGCCTGGACCAGAGTGGCTTTGGCTGCCTGACTGAGCATTAAACTTTTCCAGCCTGCAAGTTTCTTGTTGAGACGATCTAGAACAGGGTTCCACATAGCCGAGACCGATTTGCCATGGAAAAGTGATAATCCGAGATAAGTAGTTGGAAGGCTCCCAATGATACACCCAAGGATCTCAGCAATCCTGTTTTTCCTGTGGATGGGAGTATTGAGGAAGTATAGCTTGCTTTTGCGGTAATTGACTTTCTGGCCCGTCGCATCTTCATAAGAGTCAAGGATGTTCTTAATGATTTTTCCTTCGGGGACAAAAGCCAGAGAGGAAAGAATAGTATCATCCACAAGCTGCTGATGGGAAATGGCCTTGGTAGTTGAGGCAGGTTTGATCCCAGAGACGAGTCCACTGTTGCAGGCAGCAGTAAGGGTTCTTCCAAGAGTTTTAGCTAAAATGATGAAGAGGAAGGGTGACAGGGGGTCCCCTTGATGAATGCCTTTAAAACTTGGAAAGAAGTCAACAGGTGAACCATTGATAAGAACAGAGAACCAAGCAGTAGAGATACATTCTCGAACCATCTTAACCCATTCTTTGTGAAACCCAAACTTCTCAAGGACCTCAAACAAGAATTTCCATGAAACCCGATCAAAAGCCTTGTTCATGTCAAGCTTAAGGAACATACTGGGTTTTTTGTTTTTATAAGCCGAATGAGCCAACTCATGGACGGTTATCACTCCATCAGCAATGAATCTGCCTTTGACCGAGCTGCCTTGGCACTGGTCAATGATGGATGGAAGGATGTCTTTCAGCCTGTTTGCCATGACTTTGGTGATAAGTTTGTAGATGACACTACAGAGACTTATAGGTCTGAAGTCGGAGAGGGAAGCACGCTCATTAGACTTGGGAATTAAAACAATGAAGGTGGAATTGGCTTCTCTCGACATCTTTTTGGCTCTCTAGAAGAATTTAACCGCAGCAACAACATCAGGGCCCATGACATCCCAAAAGTGTTGAAAAAATCAGGGTGGAAAGCCATCAGGACCAGGAGCCTTATCAGGTTCCATTGCAAACAGAGCATCTTTGATCTCCTCTTCAGTGTAGGATTGCAGCAATTTCTCATTATCATCGTTAGACACCAACATTGGAATGTTCTGAAGTAGAGAACTTGTTGTGCGAGGGTGGAAGTCAACACTTGGACCTAAGATTTCTTGGAAGTGGTGCACAGCTTCCTGTCTGATGGCATGGATATCAGATACAATGGTACCATCAGCCTTGGTCAACTCTGAGATTTTATTAGAACCTCTGTGGCGCAGGGTGGAAGCATGGAAAAACTTCGTGTTGGTGTCTCCTTCTTTGAGCCAGAGGCTTCGGATTTTTGTCTCCAGTAGGACTCTTCCTTAGCAAAAACATTGTGAAGGTTTGAAAGGAGGCATTTTTCTTCCATGAAAGTTTCAACCCTCTGATCCCCTTCCTGAATCAGATTTTCCACCATTTTGAGCTCATCCAGCATAAGCTTTTTTTCACTAAAAAGGTTGCCGAAAACCTCCCTGTTCCAGCATTTTAGCTTGAGTTTGACTGCTTTGAGTTTGAGGAACAGATTCAAGAGGGGGTTTGGACAAAGGTTTTGCTGCCACCATTTTCAAATACACCAACCTAAATCTGGATGAGTGAGCCACATCTTTTCAAACCTAAAAGGGGTTTTAAAGGTTTTTTGGGGTCGAGAACAATCCATAATTATAGGGTTGTGATCAGATCCAATTTTTGGGTGGCTATGCAGCCTGGCATCACCAAAAACAAGAATGAGTTCTTTGGACAAGAGAAATATGTCAAGCCAAATTTGGATGTGATGAATGCCCACCCGTCTGTTGCTCCATGTATAGTTGGATCCTTGGAGCGATAAGTCCATAAGCTCATTGAGGTTGACAAAATTGTTGAAATCTTCAATGCAGTGGCTAGTGATCGGATTGCCTTCTTGCTTATCAAACAGGTGAAGGGGAGAATTGAAGTCGCCACAGAGCATCCAAGGAAAGTCAGGAAAGTTGTTGCACATTGCGGTAATGTTATCCCATAGCAATCTTCTGTTGACAGGATTGTTTGGTCCATAGACATTGGTGGCAATCCATTGAAGGTTGGTGACTTTGTTAGTGAACAAAATGTTGATGGTTCCGTCGGAGATCTGAAAGGACTCTCCCCTCAATAGTTGTCAGATCCCACAAACAAAGGAGACCCCGAAGGCCCCTGAGGAGGGGCAAGAGACGAAATTGCTATTTTCCCAGATAAGTTTGCAAACTTGATTGTTGTTGTTCTCATCCAGTTTTTATTCTTGAAGAAACATGATATTTGGTTTTAGGTTTTTTCTCACCGACTTGATAGTCCTTTTTTTGGCAGATCCGTTGAGGCCTGTACAGATGCCTTTATTTTGTTTATACACTTGTCATGTTTTGATTTTATGCACGACGTTTGATGAATGTATGTTAATTTACATTGATTGATGTGCATGGTATGATGGATGCAAATGTTTTTGATGTATATGGTATGTAATGGAATGGATGAAATGTTTTGTTGATAACTTTGCGTTGGCACCATAGACTGTACAAGACTTATGGATTTTTGTACTAGGCGATTGCTTTATGTCATGACTTTGTACTTGTACATAGCTCTCTTTTTTTTTTTTTTTTTTGGTGATGTATGAAAATGGATTGTATTGCGACAGTTGGCTTGGAATGTAGCTAAGTTGTTCTGAGGCTCAGATGTTTTAACTAACTAGCCAAGACTATACTTTTATCTTACAAGATGTTTGAGCAAGGTATGAATCGTGCTTGTTTTTTACCAAGTTATTTAACATCCCTATGTGTGCAATTGAGTTTGTTTTTGTGGTATTTGTCAGGATACCGCCAGTGCCAGATGGGCTTTCAACCGAACCTGTACTGAGGATCACCTGATTAGTTCCACTAACTCCTTTGTTTTATTTAGTCAGATTAATCTGTTTTGTGATTTAGGATACCATAAGCTAGCTTATCCACATGCAAACATTGATCTGCACACAAGTTAACATGATAGATATATCGTCATGTGGGAGGTTTGCCGCCAGTGACCGATAGGTTATCCACCAAATCTATACTGAGGTTCACCTCATGACCTTTTGAATGCTGAGAGTTCCAGGGATTCATGTTCGACTCCCTTCTTTTCTTCATCTGTATTGGGATACTTTCTCTTTTATAGTGATGAAAGTCACTATTTATTTTTATTTTTCTTTTGAGCAAGGAATTTGAATTTTGGAGTGATGAGAATCACTATTGCTTGTGCCTTTTATGGTATGCACTTTGTGGGATTTGATGTCAAATTTGTAGTGTTTGACTTTTTGCAAATTTTTGATGTTTTGCAACTTTTTGAGAACTTGGGATTCTTGGGGAATTGGGTAGGGAAGATTCTTGTCCTTTTGCCAACTCTCAGCATTCTTGGGGTCATTCGCATGGGGGGATGAGCGAGATAACCTTTTTCACTGTATGGTATCCTATACTGCTTTACAGGTTTCATCTTTCGTTGACACAACTTGGGAATTATTTTTATGTGTTTTAGCTTGTGATGGGATGCTACGTAACAAGGTGTATTTCAAGTAAAAATCTACCATTGTAACATCTGTTTTGACTTTGTATAGTTCTTGGCTAGAAATTTAATGACAGCTGAATGACGAAAAACTCTAGATACATTTAAATGATAACTGACTTATGATATGGTGAAATAGTGAATGGCATTTATGTTTGTTGTATGGTTTTCAAAATGGAAAATGTGAAAAGTGGTGGTTTTGCCAAGTAATGACAGTCTATGGTGCCTTTGAACCGTATGACCAATGAATATGCAATGGATGGATGTGATGCCTATGCAACTTATTTTTTGTATTTTTTTTTTTTTGAAGTGTGCATGAAAATAAAATGCCGATTTTTTTATTTTTTTTTGATGATTTTGTTGTTTTTGGATTTTCTTGATGATGACCAAGTGATTGCGAGAATCCTTGGAGCTTTTTGGTTTGACCAAAAGGGATTGTGGGCACCTTTGGGGCGTTTTTGGGATTGACCAAGTGATTGTGGGAATCCTTGGGGATTTTTGGTATGAGCAAAGGGATAATGGGCACCTTTGGAGCATTTTTGGGATTGACCAAACAATTGTGGGAATCCTTGGGGCTTTTTGGTTTGACCAAAGGGATAATAGGCACCTTTGGAGCATTTTTGGGGTTGACCAAGCGATTGTGATAATCCTTGGAGCTTTTTGGGTTGGGCTATGGCTCTTTTAGATGTGGAATGGTCTCAAATGACTGATGTTCAAGGGTTCTAGTTCCTTGATTCTGTCAAGAGATGCTAGCCGGTATGTTCCAGGTCCTATTTTACTTTCAATCACATAAGGACCTAACCAGTTTGCCATGAACTTGTCTTGAAGATGGGGAGGCAAGTTAGGGTTCTGCTGGTTCTCTTTTAGGACTAGGTCACCAACCTAAAAGTCCCTTAGGTGAACTTTCATGTTGTATGCCCTCTTAGGTTGCTCTTGGTAGATATGCAAATGCTCGAGAGCATTTACAAGTTGTTCGTCAAGCAACATAAGCTGGTCTAACCGGGCTTGCCATGCAGTGTCATCATCGATGAACTCTTGCATTGATATGCGCAGGGAAGGAATTTCCAACTCAAGAGGCATGACTGCCTCGGAGCCATACACCAGTGAAAACAAAGTTGCCCCAGTGGGTGTCCGAATGCTAGTGCGATAAGCCCACAGGGCAAGTGGGATCTGAATGTGCCAATCCTTATGATTGTATGCGACTGTCTTTTTGAGGATGGCAACTAGCATTTTGTTTGACGCCTCTGCTTGAGAATAATAGGGTGTTGAAAAACTGTGCTGAATTTTGTACTTTGTGGTCAAAGCACGCACGTCTTTGTTCTTGAAGGACGTCCCATTATCGAAGATTATTTTGGATGGAATACCACAATGACATATGATGTTATGCAAAATGAACTCCATGATGCGGGGTCCAGTTATCGAGGTAAGCGAAATTGCTTCCACCCATTTAGTAAAATACTCTATGGCCATTATGATGAACATGTGATGGCCTGATGACGTAGGGGAGATATTTTTGATTAGATCTAAGCCCCACTATGCAAAGGGCCAAACTGATTGGATCGTTTGCAAGGCCTTGGAAGGTACGTGTGTCAAATTAGCATGGTGTTGATACTTCATGCACTTCCTAACATAAGCGCAACAATATCGCTTTAAAGATGGCCAATAGTAGTCCATGCAAAGAATGCGCTTGGCGATGGCCATACCACTGAAATGGCCATCGCACGTGCCATCGTGCACTTGGGTGATCGTCCAAGTGGACTCTTGCTGGTCCAAGTAATGAAGGAGGATTCCCTCATAGCTACGACGGTAAATAATGTCTCCTAACAAGACATGTTTTGCCGCTCTCTATTTAAATGATCTTTTTGTGGCTTGCGACAATCCAAGTGGGAGGCTACCTAACTTGAGGTAGTCTCGGATGGGTGAATACCAATCCTGCTGATCTGAAGCCTCGGCGGCATGAAGAGCCAATCCCTCTTGCAGTTCATCCCTAGCGAAATCTAAGTGGGAAAGAATCTGCAAGAATAGCGTTGTGTTGCTATTGATGGGAGGAGGGGAGAACAAGGACCCCCAGTTGGCATGTTTCAAATGATCAAAGATTTGAGTGAACTTATCCGTAGATGGTTCAATCTGGATCAAATGGACTCCTGGCATTGAATCAGAGCTTGCGCGCTCCATCACAGATTGCGATAGTGTTTTGACTTGAATAGATGTCATATCACCAGAAAGGTCTTACGGGATTAGGGACCCCAAGGAGGCCATAGTGTTCGCAAAACGATTTGATGACCGAGGGAGTGCTTCGATGTCATACCATTCAATTTTTGCTAGGAGTTTGTCCACAAGGGCTTTGTAAGCCTGCAAGACTGGGCATTTACACTGAAATACCCCTTTCACTTGGTTGACTATTAGTAGCGAATCACCAAATATATTCAAGTGTTTGATGTTCATGGTGATTGCTATCTAAAGACCTATGAGCAAGGCTTCATATTCAACGTTATTATTGGTGCATGGGAAGTCAAGTTTAAATGACAAGGGGATTGGAGCCCCTTGCGGTGTGAAGAATATAATTCTCATGCCACCTCCTTGCTCACATTTAGAACCATCGAAGAACAGGGTTATGTCGGCCTGTGACTCAAGCACATCAGAATCTGGCGATTCTGAGACATGGAAGACCCCATCATCGGGTATTTCTACTACCAGAGGCTGATCGTCTTCAAGAGGAGCCTCTGCTAGTTGATCGGCTATGACTTGACCTTTAATGGATTTTTTTCCAATGAACTCTATGTCAAACTCTGTCAACAACATGATCCATTTTGCCATGCGGCTACTATGGTAAGTACAACCCATCATGTATCACAATGGATTCTCCTTAGACACAACATACATCATGTTGCCCAACATGTAGTGGCATAGCTTTTTGGTAGCAAACACCACTGCCAAGCAAAGCTTCTCGGCGTATGCATAGTCAAGTTCTTAACTAACCAGGGTGCGGCTAAGATAGTAAGTAGCCTGTTCTTTGTGAAGTTCATTCTTCTGGGCTAGAATGGCACCCAGTGCCACCTCAGTAGCTGAGATGTATAAATAGAATGACACTCCTAGTCTGGGTGGTGCCAATACTGGTGACGAAGCCATGTATTGTTTTATGTCGTCAAAGGCGGGCTGGCACTCGTCATCCCAATGGAATGCTACCCCCTTGTGCAATAATTTTTTCATGGGTTGGCACTTGTCAGATAGCTACGCTATGAAGTGCTTGATCAACGCAACCTTTCCCTGTAGGCTTCTGAGCTGCCTAATGGTAGTTGGGGGAAGCATTTCAAGGATTTCCTTGACTTTGTTTGGGTCCACCTCAATTCCTCGCTTTGAGACTATGAAACCCAATAGTTTTCCAGATGTGATGCCAAAGACGCACTTCTTGGGGTTTAGTCTGACCTTATGTTCTATGAGGCAATCGAGGATCTTTCTCAAGTCAACGAGATGATCTGGGCACAAGAGGGACTTGGTCAACAAATCATCCATGTATTCTTCCAAAGTTTTGTGCATGTAATCATGGAAAATGTACGTCATGGCATGTTGGTAGGTGGCGCTAGCATTTTTAAGGCCAAAAGGCATGACCTTATAACAAAATGTCCCCCAAGGTGTTGTGAACGCCATTTTGAATTGGTCCTCAGGATTGATACGAATCTGGTTGTATCCCGAGAAACCATCCATTAGGGAGAGCATTTCGTGACCTATTGTCATGTCTACCAATGCGTCGATGCTTGGCAAGGGAAAATCATCCTTAGGACTCGCTTTGTTTAGATCACAAAAATTAGTGCATATGCGAATCCTCCCATCGGGCTTCTTGATGGGTACCATGTTGGACAACCATGGCGGATAATCCACGCAGATGAAAAATTGTGCATCCAATAGCTTTTGCAATTTGTCTTTGACCATTAAGGCCACTGTTGGGTACATCTTGCGTAGTTTTTGTTTTACTGGCTTGACTGTCGGATCAAGCATCAGGTTATGCATGACTAGCTATGGATCTAGCCCCGGTATGTCTTTGTATGACCATGCAAAAACCTCCTTCTTCTCTTTGAGAAGGGCAATGTAGTCGGCTCACTCTTCAGGGGATAGACTTACCCCCAACTTGAGAATCCATGGATTCATTGAATCTGAGCCGATGTCTATGTCAGTTGTCTCCTCAACTGACATGTGCGATCCGTCCTCCAAATGATGTGGAGTCAGGATCAAGTGGATATCGTCTGCTGAATTAAGATCTGTGTTGGGAACCTCGGGTTCCTCTTCAACACAAAAGACATCCTGAGTTGGCCCAGGGGTGCGATGAAGCATCTCACCAAAAGTCCAATACTCTAATGGCGATGGGGGTGAATTAGCACTATCCCAGCCAATGACATCTAAGTCTAGATGCAATGGTCGTGCTGGATCGACTGGATTGTGGATGGGGGCGGTTAAGTCAATGGATATCATGTTAATGAAATGAGTTTTATCTCCATTACCGTGGGTGTGATACTTCTGACTTCTTGGATGATCTCTGTGCTCCGGATCTGGCTCTATAGGGATTGGCACGAATGGATCGACCCTATGCACAAAGAGGAGGATAGGGTCCACCCTCGGAACTGATGTTGCTATGTGATCCCTTGGTGGAAGTTGCTCTTGGTCTACCCAAAGGGGTGGATTCAACATTTGATTCCAGTGGGTTGGGTCTATGCACCACTCATGCCCTAGCCTTATGCCTAGTTGCCCCAACATTTCTTCATGGGTTACGGGGTGATTGTGCCATCGCGCATGGTTGAGATACTCCATCTCAGTGTCATCTTCATAGTCACTATCAAAAATCCAAAAGCCCTCATTGACTCCGATAGCTATCTGTGACGTGCTAGGTTGTCCTTGTTCGAGCAGATTGATGTGGTCCCCACAGGGTTGTTCCACTCTTTACGAGGGGACCGGGTTGCCTTGATGTGGCATTTTCTTGACTGGCACTTCTAAATGGAATAGTTGCAAGAGAGTTTCTTGAAATTCGTCCATAGGAACTACCTGTGAATGATCACTGTCTGATTCAAACGGGTCCCATGGAGCTACCTCGTATGCCGACTCATCCTCGAAATATTCTTCCATACCTTGTTGATACCCCTATTTTGGGTGAGTCCTTGAGCCTTCTCCTATCTCAAGCGAATGGAGAGGGTTGTTACGGCCAACAAGGTTTATGGCTAACAATGGGAGATAGTCCCCCAATGTATATTGCGTGTTAGGGTTGGCGTATGGATCTACTACCATTTCAGCCTTGTTGCCTATCCCTAGGCTTTGCATATCTTCAACCAAAATATCTAGGGGCAGGGGGTGGTTGAACCCTATGCCCGAATTGTCATACGACATCTGGTACCATGGTTGGCAGAGGACCCTTATGCCTTGCTCATACCTGCCTAACCCGTATCCATGCCAATTGCATTGGTCAAGATACTTTAGAGCAAAATTCGGGTTAGAGAGATAATTGACATCTCCTGTGAAAGGCTCTTCATCGTCTATCTCTTGTACGCATGGTTCACTACCATGATCAATGCCCCTATACACAAAGTTGGTCTGGTTCGGCGGGTAGCCTAGGGGGATGATAGTACCGATGGGGAGGCGAGGTCTCCCCATGTCCTGCATGGACTCCAGTGTGGGTGTTGCTATAACGTTCCGCACTATATACTCCCCCAGGCCCATGTTGGCCATTTCAATAGTAATTGTTGGCAATTAGGGGGAGGGAATAGGAGTTCTTCCTGAATCCACTCCATGTCAGGTGGACTAGGTGTCTCGACTTCCATTCCATTAGATATCTCCTCGGTGGATATGGTTGAGACGAAAGGTGTTTCTTCTTCTACAGGTCTCTTCCCTTTATCCTTCATTGTAGCCACTTCTGGTGGCGTCGTTGGTGAAGGATCAACCGATGAATATGGACCCAACTGAGGTATTGGTGGACTTAGCAATGGCAATGCCTTCGAAATCAAACCCTTTTTGGATGGATTTAATTGGAAATCCATGTGCGTTGAAGGAAGGGTCGATTGGGGCATCAATTGCATCGTGTTGCAGTATTTGAAGGGTTCTAAGTTCGCTGGGACTATGTGCACTTGACTTTTAAATGTGTACTTCAAACACTGGTGCGCTATTGAAGGTACACACTTCATGTCCCTAATCCATGGTCTGCCCAATAAGATGTTGTAGGCCATCCAAAACAAAACTAATGCGATGTCCCACCGTGATCACCACTGAAAACACGAGATTTTGGAAGTGGAAATGAAAACCAATGCGATGTATCCAAAACAAAACTAATGCTTAAATCCTACAAATTGCAATGCATGAAATAAAGAAAAGAAATGAAATGAAAGAAGTATAGAAAGCACAGCCCTTTTTATTTATACTCTCTCAATATTGGTTACAAAGACGTCTCCCACCTTTTCAGGGGCTAGGAGCGTTAACATGTTTCGATTACAATAGTGACTAGTGATCCTCCTTTCGCGTGCCCACATGCAAAATGGGCGGGCCAAAGTGTTGCCACCGCTGGTGTTGATGAATCCTCAATCCTTGCTGCTCCTCCTACGTTCAAAGAAACAACAAATAGTTAGTAGCACTTGTTGCAAATATTGAAACTTTTGATCTCTAAAACAAATAAAATATGCAAGCAAAAGATTAAGTACAGCGATACATAAATCGATTCCAAACAACCTGCAAATTTGATAGAAACCAGGGAACATTACCAGAGGGCCACTGCCATCAGAACAGTCAGAAAATTCATTGTGATTTTCTAATCCTTCTGGGCTGGGACAAGTAAACCTACAACAAAACAGGGATCGTTCTAGGTCGGGACGAATAAACCTGCAGAAAATTGGGATTCATTCCAGGCAGGGACGAATAAACCTACAAAAAGTTGGTTTAAAGGCAATGCCCAAAATGTCTCATCTCTAGGGTTCCAAGTGACCTACAAGGTTAGGGATTAGGTAAATAGGGGTGTTTTGGGAAGACCCAGAAGGTCGGATTGCCCCAATTTGGCTTCGATCACTGGGAATTAGACAAGTTTGCCTGCATGTTAGTGAAGACAAGATATAAAATAAACATGATAGAAAATGCTTGAAATCAACTGAAACTTGGAATCTGATCTATTTAAGTAGTATGGAAAAAGATGCAAAATTGACAGTGAGCAAATCTGCCACAGATCCGTAATCATTTTGGGGTGGAACGATTAAGCCTGCAGCAATGCGCGGCGCACCCGCGGGCAAGGCGCCCATCGTTTGGGTCTCTGTTTTGGCCCCAATCCACTTGGAATTGGTCCAAAACTGGTTTTTTAGGTGTTGTCGGCAAATTGGTGGGGCAATGTGGTCAAGTGTTAGGTTTTTGGATCCGGATTCACACTTCCAATAGCCACCCAATGACCTCTCTTGCAAAAGAGATCAAGGATGTGGAAAGGGTGAATCAAAGGTAAGGCACGATAGTAATTTGGCAGCACTTCGTTGCTCAAAAATGCTTCCAACCTATTCTCTTTTTGTGGTGAGGAAGCTCACCAATTTATATACCCAGGGGGTCTCTTTGGATGGACATGTAGGGGTGCCATTTTGCGGCCATGCCTTCCCATGAGGGAGGAAATTCCTCCCTGACTTGGGCTTCCATGATTGCCCTTGTGACAGTCCTCTAACGTCTAATTTTCTCACCTACGAGCGCATGCAAGGCAAGGAGCATTAATTAACTGTCCTTGGCTGCCATTTGGCACAATTTTTCTTTTTGCCCGTTGAACCTAGAATTCGTCTCATCTAGGAGCGAATTGGTAATCGTCCCTGGGTAGGACGAATTCCAGTTGGTACTCATCTCGGGGAGGGATGGATTTGGATCAGAGTGCTTGCATGTGCCAAATTTCTTTTTGACCTTGTAAAACTATTGTGTGAGTGGTTAGGACCACTATTTAACCTCTGAGGGCTGCCCTGGGGGCTATGTGTGTCAATGCGATCAGTTTTTGTAGTCACATAATCGGATTGGTGTTGTTTTGGTGTCTACAACCACATCTCAGATAATGACCAAAAAACCTTGTATTCTTCTTTAAGGATTTCTATGGCATCGTCGAGCATATCTGCCATCACAAGTCTAAAAAAAATAGCAATTTATCCCACTTTTGACAATGGTCTTATCACACATTCGAAATGACAATGTCAAAGAAAATTGTAACTTTAATAGTACCTCCTCCAAATATTCTCATACTCTGGACGCGACACGATGAGTTAATCTCTCTCACTTTTACTCCACAACAGGTGGAAAGAACAACAACACATCTCAAATTTTGCGATGATGATTACAGAGAAAAATGCATAGCATGGGACCTCCTTTGGCATCATCAATGAGTTTTTTGAAACATCGAAACTTCCAGATTTCAATAGCAAAGATTTCACAACTCGTCCAACCAACCAACAAAGCAATAAAACAAAGAAATCCTTTCTCTCTTCATAAATGTGTAGTAGTCATAGCAAGTGTTTGGAACAACAAAAAAACTGATCGATCGTGTCGCTTGAACTTGAAAACATAACAAAAACAACCATAAAAATGGTCATAAATGACCACACCTTCTGCATTGGTAGGTTTTGTGGAGTGTTCCAAGAGTACACTAGAAAAACTAGTAGTGGTTGCTGTGATTTATCTTCATGCAAATAAGAGTTGGCTGGTGGACGCAATCTCCATGCACTGCGTGGTGATCTGCATTTGAAGAAACCACCTTCAATGTGGCCTACATGTATTATCGTCGCTCACAACAGGTATTGCAAATCTGTGTGGCTTCTATTAAGAGTGTGATCCATGTACTTTGTAACTACATTACAAAACTCTGTAAAACTATTGATGAAAACTTAGGTGAGTGTTTTAACCAAAACACTGCTCGTTTACCGCATGCACTCACATAGACTTTTCATGATGGAATGCACCGAATGGAGCACAAATTTGAAAACTCCAGTAAGGACAAAAAAACTTTTGGGCTCTGAATGTGATGTGTTCTCCTCCATCTGAAACATGCTTCTTTCTAAACAATTTATGCAGGCATAGCAGACGATGCGGATGCTACATCCACCAGAGATAATTTCTTCATCACTATGCCTTAAAAATACAAAAGGAGACCCGATGCTGCATATCTTTTACAAATTGAACTATCTAAATCTTCTCTAAGTGCCATTTCTACTAGTCACTAGACTTTGTGCAGAGTCTATGGTCAATTCCTCTGTGTTATCCAGAGTTTCTATGGTCTTCAATAGGTCTATTGCAGTTTCCACAACTATAGCCTCTTCACGTAGAATCTCAAACCAACTTTATCGGCCACACAGATGATAAAACATATAAAGCTGGATCTCGTATGGTCTTGTCGCTTTAAATCATATCACCATATGCGAACAAAAAATAACTTCATCGTACCAAACTTCTCCATGCTCGATCTAACAATAGTAAACCCCTTACAATAGCGTGCTCCAACTGACATGAATCTTGTAGTGACAAATACCACCGTGAGCAAGATCATGAAAATGGCCATCTTCTATCCTTAACATTGCATCTCGGATACTTTCCATTAATCATGCATGTTGTAAACTGTGCTTAACAATGAGCAATGACCAACGAACAATGGCATTCAACAACCACAAAGCATTCAATGGCAGCTCATCAACTGCATCAAATATCCTGCAAAATAAAATCCAAAAAAAAAAAATTCTGCCACTAAAATAAAATTAATATTTAAAAATTTAGTTTCCTGTTTTTCATTTCTATTTCAAGAAATTACTTCTTCGAATAGAACAAAGGACATTTAACCTCCCAATCACTCAGGAAAATATGGCAGCCATTAATTTTCTTTAGAAATATGGTTTTTGATCCATTAAAAACAATGGAGAGCATACTCCCTCAGAATGAGAAAAAAATGGAGGGAGGGAAAAAAAATGAGGGGGGGATTTCCATGAGGAAAATCCCCCCTCAAGCTCACATGGTAGGAGAACACCTGGAGCTCTGATACCAAATTATGGGAATGACAAAAGAGATGAGATATATTATTGATACAAAATTTTACAATATATAGGCATAATCCTATATGACAAGTGTCAGTGATGATGACAAGTGTCAAAAACTAGGTAGGCATAGTGCACATTAGAATACATTAATTCTAACAGTGTTTGCATCTCCAAAAATAGCATCAAAGGAACTAGAATATTTGCATGGTCAGGCTCAAATGAGGAAGAGGAGATGATTATGAGAGGGGGAATTAAAATGGTAGAGTGGATGGAAGAACCTGGTTCGATCATAGTTACGCTCACTCTTGGAGGAGCTTGCGTACTTACAGCTACGATGGAAGAAGAGGGAAGGAAAAATGTACCTTTAGGCACAGGCATCATGTGTCCTGATGATGGAAGTGAATGCATAATAATTTATTCCTCTTGCTCTTCCACTTCCACTTCAAGGTTAACAATTTCAACCCGTTAGTCCATCGGCTACTTGTGAATCAATAGGAACTCTTGGGCAATGCTATCTAGAGCAACTGACACCAGTAGAGGCAGATTAACAGTTGCGACAGCAACTATAACTATGGAAATTGGAATAGCCAAAATTGCAATAGTATATGAAGAAATAGTGTCAGTTCTTAGCCTCTTTGTAGCATTCGGGAATGGAAGTGCCTCTCAAATAGTTTGCTTCTCCAACAAAGGTGCCTCATCTATTTTTCACTTTACCCGCTGCGACCTTAATTGAAACACATATTATTGCTCCTCTTCTTCATGTGTCTCTTTCTCAAATTCTAGGTACTCTTCTTTAGCCATGTTTTTACCACTTTTAGACTTTTAAAAACTTTGAAGCACAACCTTGGTGAAAGTGATAGGTTGATAGACATTAAAAAACTCATCATACACTTCTAAAAATGCCCCATCCATATTCAATCCAAAACCATACGTAATTTTCCCTCTATGGACCCACATAATCCACCAGTTTATGATCTTCTCTTTGGAACATAGGGGTTTATTCTCTTTCACCTAGCAAAATAGTTCCTATAGAGGAATTTTATCTCTATACATTGTGGGGTTATATTTGGCCTCTTTCTCATAGAAGTCATGCTACAATGGAAGCAACATCATTGCTTCAATATGCCACTCTAAATCATGCCCATCAAAATTTTTGTACCTTTCCTGAATATCTTATTGTGGATAGCAATGGAAATTATTGGCTTTGATTATTTCCAAAAACTTTCGTAATGGATCATATATCCATCACTGTAGCAGTTCCACCAGACCCAACTCTTGAAGCACTTATGTAAGTAATATGTTTTGGCCAACCTGGCTCACTTCTATGCTGCTAAAATTGAACTACATTGTGCATGTTATTCTTTTGTTGTGTTCTACTCCATAAACATCATTGGCATAATCAGTCTGGCACACCACCTCCATCATGAAAACATGCTCGATGGTGAAGTATGGCAACAAGAATGGCTTACCTGTGATGTCGAAAATCTGTACGACTACGCCTTGAGTAAGCAAAAAGATATCTCCCTTGTCTACTGTAACCACTGCTTCTCTCATCTCTCGTGGCACTCTTTCAATATTTCTACAAATCAACTCAATTGTGGGCCCCAAAAATAAATGGTTAAAACTATAGAATGCCTCCCTCCTCGACAAAGTGGGATTCCACATATAAACTAGCAAAAGCTCATTCTCCTCATCAACTTATCTGACTACAATAAACAAAAAATGCTAATGTAAATGGAAGAAGAAATACCAAACAAGGAAATATGTATGCTTGAATGAAGTCTCCTCTCCCATATTTAGTTTCTCTAATTAGACGTGCATTTTTCGATAAATGAAATTATCCCAATCAAAATAAATCAGGTTGGTCCCTTTCCTCATCGTTGTTGGAGCATAAACTCCACCTGGGATATACACTGCACAAGTGCAGCCTACCACTTGTGCACTGTGGAGTCTGTAGAAAGGCCAACAACCCATGCCAACCTTGAAAATAATTTTGGGCTCTTGAATTCGAACAAAGACTTAGGCAGATTTGGAAACTGCCCTAGCAGTGGTTCTTTAATTAGCTGCGTCTCCATGAACTGGCGTATTGTTACGATAGAAACATATCTTTCTTCTTACTCATTGATGTGCAGCTTATTGCAAATCATATGGAATGGGGTTTTTAGCTCGCAATCAAATGCTTCCCTTACTTCATCAGTGGAGATAGAGAAAATAACCTTCTTATTCATATTTCAAACTATCCTGGTAACTGGGTTGTAAAATCGGGCAATCAACTTTACTAGTTTCGGATAGGCATGTACGAACGTACATAGATACCAAAATAACTACACATAAAATGACATAGTCAAAGGGCTCTCCATAGTTAATCCTTGCTATCCCACGAATTCCACATCGCGTCGAAGCTTAACCATACCCTTGTTGGTGATCACGCAGTCTTCGACCTCTTCCATGGTGTCAGAGTATGGGTCCAAGTCTACATTTTTATTTCTACGGGTCTTCTTGGATTTTGTCTTACCTTTCACCCGCTTCTTAGACTACTTGGCTCTACAGTTTCTTTCACCTCTTTGCTTTTCTTACCCATTATGCAAACCCTGGAAACTCTGAAGGCATTCTACAGCTTTTGGAAATAAAAAACTCAAAAACGCACTGGTAGGAAATTTTTTAAAAATTTCAACTCTTGGGCAAGTTTACCTATTCTATTTATAGAATGTGTTGCAACTACCACAGTAAATGCGATAATTCTTCTTGGTGGATTTAGGAGTTGCACTTTACTTCCATTGGCGAGCACTATTCCCAATACTGTAATAGCAATTAATTTTTAATTCACCATGAAATCCTTCTTAAAAAACATGTCCTTCTTACCAATAATATCTTTGGACAGTGTGCCCTAGCTACTGAAACTGCCTCAAAAAAATAAACTTGCCACCTGGGGACCAATGAGCGCTTCTTATTTCAACGTTGTGAAATTTTGACTCTCGAGGAGGCAAAAACCTCTCCCAATGCACATTGGACACACATATTAAATTCAATGGTTTTAAAATACACCATAACATCCATGAATATCTCCCAAAATATACAAAGTATCGATGAGTGAAATCGCTTTGAGAATATGCTCTAAAAATTCGATTACACTTGAAAAATCATCATATGCCTAAAAAATAAATGATACTAAAAATAATTGATATATGTCTCTTAGTAGTTGTACTATCACACGATAAATACTATAAATTTCATAGGTGTTGAAGGCCAAGTCAATAAAATCAAAATCTTTTATCTCATTAATCTCTTGTTGCATGATGAATATTGCAACATTTATAGATGTTGATAACAAGATCAATAAATTCATCTCGTCTCTTATATAGCACCGAGCATGGGGACAACATATTCACACCATATTCATCCTCCCAATTAGAACATAGTCCATTGCCATCTCCAATCAAAAACCCTTTATGACACTTCTCTATGAGGTAAATCAATCTAAGCAAAAGTCCTTTATAGATTTTTGTAAAGAAAAAATCTCTAAGCTAAATCAGAAGTCTTGTAGGTAAAGCTAAACTAGAAGTCCTTTAGGAAAAGCTGAATCATAAGTCCTATGGGCCAAGTAGAAGTATTTTAGACATTTGTTTAAAGGTAAATATTTTATATTTATTTGTGCATGTTTGAACATATTTGTACATACTTTGTGTTATAGCAAGCTAACCATAAGTACTCTAGGCAAAGCTAACTAAAGTTACCTTGGGTAAATCTCAAAGCTAACTAGAATTTATTTGCACAAAGTTAACTAAAGTCCCCCTTCACAAATATCAAAGCTAACCAGAATTCCTCTATACAAAGCTAACTAAATTCCCATTGGAAAAATATTTAAGCACATATTTATATATAGCTATACATATTTGTATATATATTTATATATCTAAGCTAATGCCCACTTGGAAAAATATAAATTTGTACATAGTTGTACTATATCAATACCTCTTAGTATTCCTTCCAAACCACTTTTGCATCATTTTTGCATGTTCTATGAAAGCCTCATACACATTTTATCTCTCCTATTCCAGTTGTAGCAATTGAGCCAATCTTGCACTCATAGGATCGAATTCATCATCTTCATCTTGGAACAATTGTAACGTTTGGAGCATAGGAAGCTCGATGTGAGTGGGTAACATTAATTATTTCCCATACATCAAGGAGTAGGGATAAGCTTTAATAGACTTCTTTACCGATATCTGATCTACCCATAGAGCCTGATTCAATAATAGGTGTCAGCTCCTTTTATTGTTCCCCAGTGTCCTTTTCAAGATCCATAGCAAGTTTTTGTTTGTTGATTTGGCAAATTTGTTTCCTTACGGGTAATAATTGGAGGATGTATTGAGATAAATCCCATAATTGATTACAAATTTGGTGATATTTGCCCTAATAAATGGATTCCAATTGTCTATTACAATAACATCTGGAATACCAAAATGGGTGATCAGTCCCTCTAGGAAGGATATAACTATAGCCTGATATACCTTTTCAGTCAGAATGGTCTCTACCCACCTGGTAAAATAATAAGTCACTTTCAAGATATATCTATGCTCTATGGATGAATGGTGATCAATAACTCCAATGAAATCTAAGCCCCACTACTAAAATGGCACTTCCACCTGAATTGGGTGCAGGGGAAAAGATGATTTCTTATTCTTGCCAACATATCGTTGATAGCTATCACAACTTTGGCTCACCTTGTGTGCATCTACGAAAAGAGTAGGCCAAAAATACCCAACTCGGATGATCTTCAAGGCCATAGGCCTTCCTACATAATGTCCACCGGATAAGCCAGAATGGAATTCCTCCAAGATTTTTTGCTTCTCTAACTCCTTCACACATTTGAGGAGTACTTCATCTATATTCTTATGGAACATCCCACTTGGCAACAGGACATACCTAAGCACCTACAGTGTAAATGTTTGATGTTGTGAAGCATCAAGATGTGATGGAGATTTTCTATATGTAAAGAATTCGACAAGGTCCTCTATCCAGTCACAATAAACTATATCTCGATTCACACAGATGCTTTTGTTGATTACCTCATTTTGTACTGAAGTCAATGATTCAAAATTTGTGCTTTTGGCTAGTTCTTGGCAGAGAGCTCATCCATGAAACAACTTAGTCAGTCAGATCTCCATGTCATTTTCTTGAATATTTGAAACCCATCATGCTCTCTTATCGCCTAATTCTCCTTAAAGAATAAAATTCTTGATATCTGCATGTATGACATAGACAACCATCTTGCTCTGTGAAATGAAGTGTCAGAATTTATTTAGGGATTTCATGACTGCATACACCTACTTTTTGATGAAATTATACTTCTCCTAGTGTGGTGATATGACTTGACTCAAGAAGGTAATCAACTTTTCATCTCCATTTTCTTGCTTCTGGGTGAGAATGGTAGCTTAATGCTTCTACTCACCTACTGCATAAAGGATGAAGTCCTTCGAGTAATCTGAATTAATCAATACTAGAACTTGGGTGATTATCTCCTTAATTTCTCAAAATACCTATCTTCGTGCTTATGTGCACTTAAAGTTTACATTCTTCTTCAGAATTTTGATCATTGGCTTCACCACCTGAGCAAAATCAGCAATGAACTTCCGAATGAAATTTATCTAGCCAAAGAATGATTGCATATCCTTCTTACTAGTCGGTAGATGCAATTTCAATAGAGTCTCAGCTCTCACAGGATCAATCGCCAGTCCTTCTTGCAAAATCACATGTCCCAAAAGTTTCCCTTCTTTGACAACGAAAATGGACTTCTTTGGATTAATGGAAATTCCAAATTCTTGATAATTTTTGAACACTTACCTCAAATTAAAGACCTGCTCTTCCTTCTGGTGTGATAAAACCATCATGTCATCAAGGTAAATTACAATAACTCTATTTAATAAGTCATCGAAAACAATGTCTATAGCTCTTTGAAAGGTAGCACCAACATTTGAAAGAACAAATGGTATTCTTTGATAGGCAAAAGTATCCCGCTTTGTAGTAAATATTGTCTTGTGTTGGTCTTCGTCCTTCACCCAGATATGGTTATAACTGGAGAAACCATCTAGCAATGAAAACCTCTGCACTCTAGCAACCACATAAATAACTTGATCATCTGTGGCAAGGGGTAGTGATATTTTAACGATGCCTGGTTCAAATTTCAAAAATCCACGTACATATGGATATCACTATTCTTCTTTCGAATTAGAACCAAATTTGCCACCCATGTTGAGTGCTTTATTGGATAAATTATTTTTATCTCCAACATTTTTAGCAGCTCTACCTTCATAAGCACTTTAATTTTTAAGTTTACAGGCCATTGTTTCTACCAAAAAGGTTTGACCCCCTCCTATAGTTCAATAGTATGTTGGATTAAATTTTTATCATATCCTTTTAAATCATGATAGCTCCATGCAATGATGTCGGGGAACTCATAACACAAATTTTAATATCTTCAAGTTCTTTTTTCATACATTTTATTCCGACTTTGATAATATTCTCATAATCCAATTGCATTTCCTTGTATTCCTTTGCATCCACCTTAATTTTATGTTTCTCCTACCTATCGTTTTTATCAAAAAATATCTCAAGCAAAATCAGTCCCCTGGGAATGTGACTATTCTTTAGTTAAATCATTCCTTCCATATCATCTTCGAATAGTATTCTTTCTTTCACACTTGCAGTTTCCTTAATCAAAAAATTGATTATTCGTTCATCATTGTCGAACACTTTCCAATAAATATTTTTATTAGGGACCGAGGTTCTATAAATCACTCTCATAGTCCTTTGTTTCCTAACTACTTGCTCTATGGGAGAGAAATTAGCACCAAGGGAAGTTAGAATATCTACATGTTTGTTCTAATCTCGTAAAATTTCCTGAATGTTTAATTTTGTAATGGACTCAAACAAATCCTATACCTTTTTACGATAGGCCTTCAAGTAGTGCTACTTCTACACACACTTGTTTGTAGTCTAGATAACGATGAGCTTAGAATCTCCAAAAATTTACAACTATTTTATGTCCAAATTTTCAGCTTTCTTCAAACCAAGACACAATGCTTTATACTTAGCGGTGTTATTGGTGCATCTCCAAGTTAACAGATATGAATATATTTTCTACAACCTTTTAGGAGAAACAAGAACAATACCAACCCTTGCACCATGTTTGCACCTTGCACCATCAAAATACAACTTCCATAGCTAATCACATACAGGGTATAAAGAATCTGGTACTTTTTCTTTAGTCTACTTAGGTTTAGTTATGGTATAACAACTGATGACAATTTCAACCATCATGTTGAAATACATCAATGAGAACTCATACTTTATGTGGAGATCGCTAAGAGCTTCCTCCATCAAGTCCACTTCTTGTAATTCCTCTGTCATCATGTTGACTGCACCAGTGGGATTTTCTTCCTCTTCCAATTTTTCTATATGAAAAGTGGATGGCTTTTCATTATAGATGCAGATTCTTCTTCCCTTGAATGGAATCTCCAAATGTGAATAATCCAAGGAAATATATCCTCCTATTCTCACTATGAACTCCATCGAAAGGCACATGCTTAAGTATGGTTCCAAGTCAACCACCACTACTTCTTGAATGACAGTGATTTGTAGCATGTTGTATAGAACGATAGGAATATCCTTGATTACTACCACCATTTTGACTGGGGTACCATCTAACTACAATACACCTATACTATTCCTTATATACTCCATCCCAATTACATCACATACTGCCTTTGGCATGATAGTAGTCACAACATCGGAGTCAATCATACAATTATGCACAACCCACCCTTCCATTCTGAGAGACAAACAGAATGGAGGTGGTCTATTCCTACCAGTGGTGGAAGTGGGCAGTGTCTATGCTAATAGTGTTTGGGAAGGGCTTTTATTTTGATCTTTTGTATACTTGAGAGACTCTTGCAACAAGTCAAATTTTCCAGGTAACTGTAATGCATCATATAAACTCACCTTCATAGGAATCTTCTTCATTTCCTCAACAATATTATAATTGGAAGTACCAAGAGCCTTTTCTTCTATAGCCTGCTAATGCTTTTTTTGATACTTTTGAGTAGCTTCTACCCTTTACCTCTTGGCTAATTATGGATATTTAAGGCGTTCTTTAGCTTGCTCTTTTACCTCTATTTGCACTTGAGTGGTTGTGGGCTGTGAATTTGATGCCTTCATCTACAAATTTTGTTGAGCTTGCTTAGGCAATATATCCTTCAACAGGACAGGATCTTGATACTTCATTGTCACACTAGGCACTTTCGCTTATGGTTGCACTTTTTTATTTCATACATTTTATTCAGTAGGAACTTTTCGAGGCTCAATTTTTGCTGGATCAACAATCATCGAATTATTTCCAGCCCTCATAAGGACTAAAACTTACTCCAAATATGGTACCATAAAATTATGATCATCTTCCATTATCGTATTTATTTTTCCACCAAAAAAAAATTATGTTAACATCTACACATAATTCAGATGAACCATGCATGTGTCTTCTCCATGAGGATCATTGCAGGTGGAGCACCAATATGCTCTCTCAGATGTACTAGTTTTATCATTTACCAATACAGTTGTATTCCTATCATGGCCCTTGCTAGTAGTTGGTTACTCCCTAGTAATTGGTGGTGTTTGAAACCTCCTTAACTAAAAATTAGCTTCAGCTTACTTCTTCTTAATTGTCGTGATTTTGTTCGACATCGTCCTTACGACTAAATTAACAAATTGTATTTCTTGTAATAATTTCATGTAAGGATTAGGATTTGAAGGTGCATGAGGTTTTGGTAAGGGTAGAGGCACTAATAGAGTAGGCAACGGTAGTGTAACAGGTTGTGTTGGTAGCACTAGGAAATAAATAGGTACTGGCAACTACGGAATGATTGGTGCAGGTAATTGCAAAATACTTAGATCAAGGAGTTACAGAATTGGGATTGGAGCAATTTGAGGTGGATCCGAGATCCATGAGGAAACATGATACATAGAGGGCATAGGCTATGAAAATGCACTTGAATACAAATATTGTGGAAGATCGGGAAGGATGGACATAGTTACCTTCGAGGGGAGCTTGCCTATGGTGATCAAATCTACTTCGGTCTTCTGCACTTGTGTATACAGGTCAGGAAAAGTATTTACATTGTCTTGTTAGACCGCCATACCAATGTTTGAGTTGAAGGCCTGAAGATAGCAAAATGTAACTTGCTCATGCATGGACCGAAGGCCATCAAGAACTCTCTAATAGCTTTGGGTGAACCTGATGTTGAAATCCATTATTTTCTCCTACAAATGTCTCTAGATATTCATGAATTGATGCAAAACGGAGAAAGGATCAGCTTGCTCATTAAATTTTTTGATTAACAATTATGGCAATTGGTCCCATGTGATAATAGTGGACAAATATTAGTACAAATACAACAACTTCCCTCTAAGTGATAAAAAAACAATATTACCATAATATATTCATTCGTGATACCATGGATTGTTGCTAGGGACACCACATATTAGATATGTTCATAAGTGGTCTTACCAGTACCATCATAGATAGGTAGAGCCTTAAATGCTAATTAAGGGACTAGATTTTGCGCTTGCATATTCAAAGCTCCTGAGCCATTCCATGCTAGGAATTGCCTTGGTGATTGTGGTTTTTGTGGGGGTGGATTTTGAGCCACATGTACTGGTGTGTGTGGTTGGACTAGAGGAACACTAGTAGAAGTACTAGCTGGGCTTGCAGGGGTAGAAAACACACCAGCTAATAGTGAATATTTTGCAACTGATGTATGAGGCAAGGGAACTAACCTAGGGTGTTCTAATTTTTGGGTGTCAAGTTCAAAAAACTCTAGGATTTTTAAGATTTTTGGCCTTCAATCTTGTGATCATGAAGTACAGCTTTCGTTGCCTTTACGTTCATGGGCTTATGAGTATTTCTAAGTAACCAGATGTTCTAAAAGTACAAGATGAAGGCAAACATCAAACCTCAATACTATTGGAAGTGGAAATTTTGAAGGTCCCACCGGGCATGCCAAAAACTATTGGTAAAATATCTACCTAAATTACAAATATACATTTGTACACCCTAGACACGGCTAACATTAAAATGCCAGAGGAAAGAAATGTCCTTTGTGCAAATCTCCAGAGAGGACTGAATTCCTTAGTAATCCTACACTAGTTGAAGTTTAGAGTTGCGGGAAAGAAATTAGAAATAATAGAAAGAAATGAGAAATATAACCACAGGCCAACGATGTAGGATTTGTTAGAATTTCCCAAGAATAGACATGCAAAGCATTACAAGAACTATGAAGAGAAGAGTAGAACTGATTGATTATTCCATGGGATCAACTTTGTATAAATAGCAAAGTTGATCATTGAGAGTCGTTGGATTACAACAACTCAACAAATCTGAACTAGTCTAAACTGAGAGTTCACCTGACTCATGGAAGAGTGGTAACTCAAGTAAGTCTATCCTAGTAGAACTTAAGAGAATAAATATTTATTCTAACACCCCCCTTAAGTGATACTAGGGGTGAATGTAACAACAAGAGATGAGTCCCAACAATAGGGCCTGATGAGGTACTCATGTACAATGATTCTTATTGAAGAGATGGTAAAAAACCACATGGGAAAAATCCATATTTCAAAAAAAAAAAAGAAAAAGAAGAGGCATGTCTTCGGATTGCGAAGATTGTCCTCTATTGAACACCCAAAAAAAAAATGAGTCCCGACAACTGGGCCTGATGAGGTACTCATGTACAATGTACTTTTATATAGGATAGATGGTGAAAAAACCACATGGGAAAAACCATCTTCCAAGAAGAACAATAAGAAGAAGGGAGAGGTGAAAACCTTTGTGCACCCTTCTAATTCATCTGCCTAACCCCAAGTTTCTCTCGCAACTGAATGTAACGCGGAGAAGGAAAGGATTTGGTGAAGATGTCTGCAATTTGATTTTCTGTGGGAATGTAGTCCAAGTGGATATCCCCTCTCTGAATATGTTGTCGAATGAAATGCATGTGAATTTCAATGTGTTTGGTGCGTTGATGCTCAACTGGATTATGGGCAATATGAATTGTGCTCTGATTATCACACCAAAGGGTAATAGGTTTGTCATGGAAAAAACCAAATTCCCTTAGTATCCATGAAGCCAAAGAGCTTCCACTGCCCAAACTTGCCCTATATTCTGCCTCTATAGATGATAATGCTACTGCTTGTTTTTTGCATGACCAAGCAATAGGTGAAGAACCAAGACAAAAAACATAGCCAAAAGTTGAACATCTATCTTCTACTGAACCTGCCCAATTAGAATCTATGTAACCAATGATTTCCTTGGATCTGCCCTCATATAAGAGCCCAAAGTGAGTAGTTCCTTGCAAGTAGCGGAGAATCCTCTTTGCTGCTAGCCAATGGCTGAAATGAGGTTGATGTGAGAATCTAGATATTAAGCCAACAACATATGAAATATCTGGGTGAGTATGAGTGAGGTATAATAGACTTCCTACAAGTTGTCTGTAGAGAGTAGCATCACATAGAGGGGTCTTGCAGGAAGTACTTAGAGTGACTCCAGACTGAAAAGGTGTGGAAGAAGGCTTACAATCAGTCATCTTAAACCGCTGAAGAAGGTCTAGAGTATATTTCTATTGAGACAATGAAATTCTTGCATTTGTTTGAGTTATCTAAATGCCAAGGAAGTAATGAGCTAAACCTAGATCAGCCATCTCAAATTTCTCAGAAAGGGAGTCTTTGATAGTCTGGATGTGAGAAATGTCACTACCAGTGAGAAGTAGATCATCAACATAGAGAACAAGTATGGTGATTTTTTCTTCATCTCTCCAAATGTAGACTGTGGCATCAGACTCACAATGAGAAAATCTTGAGGAAAGAAGGAAGGAGTCCATTTTTTCATACCAAGCTCTAGGAGCTTGTTTGAGACCATAGAGAGATTTTCTTAGTCTACAAACAAGGGAGGAGTCTTGAGTGAATCCAACAGGTTGTTCCATGAATATTTCCTCTTTTAAGTCACCATGTAAGAAAGCACTTTTAACATCCATCTGAAATACAGGCCATTTTTGGGAAGCAGCAAGTGCAAGTACCAACCTAACAGAATCCATTTTTGCAACTGGTGCAAAGGTTTTAGAGTAATCAATGCCTTCAATTTGTGAGAAACCTTTAGCTACCAAGCGAGCTTTGTGTTTGTCAATTTCTCCATCAGGTCCATACTTAGTTCTGTAGATCCATTTACAATGAACCAACTTCCTTCCTTTAGGTAGAGGGACTAAATCCCAAGTTTTTTTTTATTAAGGAAGAAAATTCATTTTCCATGGCATCATCCCATTCTTTTATACCAGTTGCTTCTTTGAAGGATTGAGGATCTATGGAAATGGACTGACAGAGAAGACTAGAACCCATGGAGTTGCCTAATCTGGATGATGGGAGATTTTGGATGTAAGGAGTGGCTTCTTCAACTACGGTGCGGGCCCATTTTGGCATTGTGGAAGGAGTAATTGGTGTGGCAGGACTTTGAGTTGGAGTTTGGAGTATAGGATCCTCAGTTTGGTCATTTATCTCTAGAATGGGATCATCATTATATTGAGGCTCTAATATTGGAGATGGCTCAAGAGAATTAATGTTGGAAGAGGATGGTTGAGGATATTTATGAGGGAATGTTTCATCAAATTGAACATTTCTATGAAAAAAGACCTCATGAGTTGTGGGATCAAGGAGCCTGTATGCTTTCATTTCCTCACAATAACCAACAAATATGAGTTGCTTGCTTTTCTTATCTAGAGCCTTCCTTTTCTTCTTTGGGATATGTGCCCAAGCAGTACACCCAAAAATTTTGAAGAAAGAGACATCAGGTTTTGAGCCAGTCCATGCTTCCTCGGGAGTAAAATGGCCAAGAGTTTTATGAGGAGTGTGGTTTTGAATATAGTTCGCACAGTTAATTGCTTCAGCCCAAAAAACTATTGGAAGATCTCTTGAGTGGAGCATGCAGTTTGCCATTTCCTTTAAAGTTCTATTTTTCCTTTCTACAATGCCATTTTGCTATGGATTATGGGAGACTGAATGTTGATGAATTATGCCATGAGTTGAGAGAAAATTTGAGAACTCATTACTGAAGTATTCCCCCCATTATCTATATGAATTTGCTTGATTTTGCAAGTGGCTTGATTTTCAACTAAGGCTTTGAAGATTTTGAAGTGGGATAGAACATCACTTTTGTATTTTAGAAAGTAGACCCAAGTTCTTCTGGAAAAATCATCAATGAAGGTTAAGGCATATTTTGCTCCTTTGAAAGAAGGTTCTGGGAAGACCATCAAGTCACTATGGATTAACTCTAGAGGGGATGAGGCTCTTTGAGAACCACTTGGGTGGAAGGGATCTTGATGTTGCTTTCCAAGAGCACATCCAGGACATACTCCATCAATAGAAGAGACTTTTGGCAACCCTGTTACCATTTCATGAGTGTTTAACTCCTTTAGATAGTTATAACTGAGATGCCCAAACCTTTCATGCCAAATTTTGCTTTCAAGATCTCCATGTGCAACAAAATAGGAGGCCCCTTCTAAATTTTTGAATCCCTTGAAGTGAAATAGGTGAGTGTTATGATCAATATCTCCTTTTGCTATGAGAGAGTTTGGTTCTTGAAAGTCTCTTATCTCAACTCCTGTTGGTGAGAAAAGAATTGTTTTACCCTTTTCAAAAGTACAAATTTGATAGATGGAGAGGAGATTTGTAGCTATGTTTGGGACATAGAGAACATTATTGATATAGCCACCTTCAATGGATATGTCACCTTTTCCTTTGACTGGGATAAAGGATGAGTCACCAACTTCTATGCTACATGTTGAACTTGAGGAGATTGAAGTGAATGACTCATCTGAGGAGGTCATGTGATGAGTTGCTCCTGAATCTAGAACCCAGTATTTTGATGAAGTTTTTATAGCTTTACCTTGAACATTTAAAGCTTTTCCTATCTACTTCTTAATGTCTATCTTGTGATCCTTCATTGTTGCCTCTAGTTGTTGTAGTCTTTTCCAACATTTGTTCATAGAATGACCATCCTTTTTGCAATGTGTACAAGTTATAGGACTTCTTTCTTTATTTTTGAATTTTTCTTTAGTGGAGGTGGATGCTACTAAGGCTTTTGAGGAAGAGGGAGAGATCTCATATTTTGCAAGTTTTGTTTCCTCTCTAGTTAGCCTATCACAAAACTCCTCTAAAGAGGGCATTTTAAAACTTGTACCAAGAGCATCTTTTGTAGACAAAAAAGTGGTTGCAAAAATTTGAAATACACCATTTAATTTAGAAAGAATTAGATAGATGCATTCTTCTTCTATTTTATTCTTGCCACTACCTTTGAATTGAGTGAGGACTTCTTTAAATTTGGTGAGAAAGTCAACAATATTGTTGAAGTCTTCAGGAGATAATGTTGTTAATTCTGCCTCTAGCTGCATTGACCTTATTTGATCCACTTTTCCAAACAAGTTTTTTAGTTTCTGCCAACTCTCAAATGGAGTTTTACATTCTGAAATGTGAAACCATAAGATTTCATTTACATTTGTGCTTATAATACCCATTGTTTCATACATCTTCCCTTTATGAACAAATATTTCATATTCCTTTTCAAATTCAGGTTGCTTCTCTTCTAGCAAGTGTGTGAGCCCTTTTTGAGAAATGAGATTTAATATTTTTGGTTTCCATGTGTGATAGTTATGAGGGGTGAGTGGATCAATTGTATTCATTTTTTCAAAGAATAATTGAAGTGAACCAATAATCCCCCCTTTAACTTCAAGAACTTCTTTAGAGAATACAATGAATCTCTAGAAAAAACACCTGTTTATTGAAGGCAGCAGTAGCCCGACCTTTATACCAATTTCTTCAATTTACCCACCCTTACGAGAGGGAAACTATAAGTAAATGAGGAGAATTGATACGTGGAACATAGGCATATGAAGCAATAATAATCAGCCAGACCTTTATACCGATTCTTCTCAATTACCCACCCTTACGTGAGGGAAACTATAAGTTAATGAGAAGACCGATACGTGGAACATAGGTGATTATTTAAAAATTTTATGTGTTCTTTGGAAATATTTTAAGTTTTGCTTGCTTGAGTGTACAAATGTTCATGTGTTTTTAAAAAAATAGTTATGCAGGTAGAACATTTAGAAGATGTTGAAATTGAGATGTAAGCAACAATACCAAGTGGGAATAAAAGTTCCACATTTAGGCTCCACCACCAAAATTTCCTCCTAAATCTGCCTACTTAAAGGGATGTAGCAAAAAAGGAATGTGTGAACAAAGCTAAGGACCAAAAAAGGATGCAAGGACCAGCACTAACAACCCCCCTGAAGTCTTGAAAATAGGTGCAAGAAGTTGCACCTCAAAAAAAACCCCCAGAAAAGATATTTCATTTAGATGTTACAAGGAGACCCATCACTCTCTTGCCTTTATACATTAGGGAGAGAAATAGTGAGAGGGGCCTTTAAACCACGTAGTTATTTTACAATATTTGAAAAAATATATTTAAAAAAGATAATACAATGACATTAAAAGAAATGTCTATGTAAACCATCAACGGACTTCTGAAATGGCACCCTTTGTTCCCTATGTAGTTCAATGGATTAAAAAAATCATGCAGTGATCTCTTGATGTGGTGATTATTTCAACATGCAAGCTTTCGAATGGATTCGGGTCTATTGACGTGGCTACTCCCCTCGATACACAAAATGTTGGGTGACCAATATTTGGTGAAGCACATCAACACGCAGTCCTTCAACGCTGTCTTTCAAGTTTCGAATGCAAGTCGTTGTCTTCAATGTAGTCCCTCAACTTTGTATCCCCAGAGGAGTCTTAAGGCAATGCAGGTCTTCAAATTTGAATGCAATTTGTTATCTTCACTCAGTTTTATAGCACATCACACATCCTTCAACATAGTCCTTCAAGATTTGAATTCAAGTCACTATCTACACTTTGGTTTGCATAGCACATCAACACATAGTCCTTCAACGCAGTCCTTCAATCTCCATATGATGGTGCCAAGTATGTACGTCTTCGAACACCAAACAAAGGAACGCAGTCCTTTGTTATATTCTCTGCACTCTCAAAGCCTCCAATCACCAGTAGATAATTTCCAATCTATGCAATGAAATAAGAAAGCAAAGGAAGGCTTTCTTATAAATAAAAAAGGTAGACGTTAGCTTGGAAATCATGAAAGGAATGCGATATCCATAAAATCTCAGAGAATATTTGAGATTAATGGTAAATTTTGGAGTGCAATGGATTTAAGTTGTAGATTTCTTCACGAAGGAGAGCGCCAGCTATGTCAAGTGTAGTGAACACGATCGGATCTGATATTTACTCAAAGTGAAACGCTTCGTATCCCGATAAGGGAACAACGTTCACAACGTATTAATTTTGGAACAACGTGCAAAAGAAAGTGATGAACGTCGAGTATTGCAGTTTCCACCAAATTTTACGTAAGACTCCCTCGTAAAGGTGAAGTACACATGTGGTCGTTGGCCAACATGTACGAATTGGCTTCATGGACGATGGCACCTTCGGTAGTCTCAACAATGGAGACTGTATATGCTAGATGGCGTACGTCTCGCCTTCGTGGTAGATGGCGCCTTTGGCTTGCTTGAAGTGGAGAGCGATGGATGTTGTAGTCCCCTTTGGAGAGGGGAGACAAAAATATGGTGGGCATCGAGGCTTCAAAAAGTGGCCTGAGATTTCTGAAATGTCGTAGAGAAAAAAAGGTTAAAAAAAATAATTTGAGGCCAAGATTGCGATAGCAATTTTTGGCCAAAAAATTTTATAATTCACTAAAACAGTAGTGAAGTTCTCCCTTTTTTTGCAGATATTTGAAGAAGACAATAACATTCAGAAGAAACCCTTTTTACATATATTTCAAAAAAATATAGTTAGAAAGAACTATATATAAAAAAATTTGTAGACTTGAACAAATGCAGTGAGTAGTCTACAAGAGATACAATGAACCAGCTCCTAGAAACTTCAAGAGAGAATGCTAGCAAAATCTATCCTGCTCTGGTACCATGTTAGAATTTCCCAAGAATAGACATGCAAAGCATTACAAGAACTATGAAGAGAAGAGTAGAACTGATTGATTATTCCATGGGATCAACTTTGTATAAATAGCAAAGTTGATCATTGAGAGTCGTTGGATTACAACAACTCAACAAATATGAACTAGTCTAAACTGAGAGTTCACCTGACTCATGGAAGAGTGGTAACTCAAGTAAGTCTATCCTAGTAGAACTTAAGAGAATAAATATTTATTCTAACAGGATTTGGGATGGACTAGTAGCAGAAATTCTAACCAATGATTATAGCAGCATAAAATAGAAAGAATACAAGAGAATCCACTTACATTTCCCCGGAGACAACTTCCAAAATTGCATTCTAGTACTCACACTTACACTAGCAATACCCAAATCTAGGTGCAAAATTTGAACTTAATATAAGATAGCAAAAATGAATATAAAATATAAATACTTGAATAGAAAGAAATCACACAAAAAGACTGCTTGCAAAATCAGAAGCCACAACTTCTTCTATTTACATAGAAAACTTGAATAGTTTTTTCTACAGAGTATCTATCCATATTTTTTTTACAATGGAAAATTAGTAGTATTTATAGAGGATTTTTCCTCTTTCATTTAATTCACTCCTTGAATTCATTTAAAATCTTCCTCTTGAGACAACGATCCATTTTCTAAGATGAAATATCCAAGAAATTAGCACATTCAAGAATCGGTGCATGGAAAATTGCAAAGTTGGTCATTGAATTGATGTATCCATTGCTCCTTGTAAATTATTCCTTGTACGATATGTCTTGGAACTCATGAAAATTATCCTATGATTTTGATCTTGCAGCTCTTTTTAGTGTAAAATTAAAAATGGCAGTCACTCTTCGCCCCAATCATTAAAGTCTTCTTACTTCTCCAATTTGGGTGCCTTTGAAAAAATTCTCCCTTGATGTTTGAAATCAAATTCACCCATAATGAAGTGATGAGCGAAATTTCCTCCTTTAACTTAAATCATTTTCGCTCTATTTGTGCTCCTTGGTGGAAAGGGCACCCTCAAAGTGATGATAATCATAATTTTATCCTATCCACAAATCAGAATTGCGCCTTTACTATTGCTCATAATTTCTCTTCAAAGAGAAGTGAAAATATTGATTTAAAAATCCTTCTATTACATTCACATCTTTGTCATAGCAGTAACCAACTCTAGAGAAAAAAATAGGCGAAAATGGCATATTACTCTTTCAATTTTATGTTGGATGCTTCAAATCATCCTTGTTTTATTTCACCTTTGAAGGAGGCAACTGAAAACCTTACTTTTCCTCCCAAGATGAAAGCACTTTATATAAGACGTATTTTCCTTTTAAAATATACGTTCACCCCCAAAAGGGGCGAAAGGCGCTATCGCCCTCCACCTTTGGTGAACGTAATTTTGACTTTTCAATGCCCCATCTCTTTTAATATTTGCTTGAAAATAAAAATAACCTTTGACGTGTTTGTCGAGCCATTCTTCTTGTAACTTTACCCTAGTGAAGGGCGAATGGGGTGTTCGCCCCTCACCTAGTACGAAAGCACTTTCAACTTTTCACTCTTCTTAACTGCCACTAAAGTGTGGTCCATACCTTATGCTTTATATATGTTCGCTCAAAGGAAGAGAAAAAAGTATTTTTACCCTCCTCTTGGAACGAATGCAGAGTTCACTTTTCAATGTCATTCTGGCACCTTGCTATTTCCTTTATGTTCACCTGAACTCATCATTTGTTGAGATTTCATGCTAGGGAGGGGCAAAATTTACTTTCACCACTCACCAAGGGCGAAAGTCCTTTTGACTGGTCAACAAAACAACTAGGTGCATTATCTTAAAAACTTTAATATGTTCGCCCCAAAGTGTGGCGAATGATGCTTTCACCTCGTCTTTGGGGTGAACGCACTTATTTGAGTTGTTGTTGCATTCGAATTTTGGACCCAATTCAAACTTAGCCATTTTAGTGTATTTTCACCCCAATGAGAGGCAAAAGGGACTTTCGCCTCTCACTTGGGGCGAAAGGGCTTTAACCCAACTTAGCATATTTTCTTCCTTTTTACAACCCTCATTCACCCTGAAGTGGAGTGAATGCGCATATTACCCCATTTTTGGGGTGAACGTACTTATGTTCTTTCCACTTCTTGACAACACAATTTTTGAAGGCGATAAGGGTTCTTCATTCTTCATTCGTGTGAAAAGGATGTCATTTTTTATTACTCTTAGTCTTTGGGTGCTATTTTTTGCAGACAATTTTAACTAATCTCACCAACCAATTTTCCCAACCATTTTACCTTATAACACCCATTATTTTCAAACAAAAAAGAAGATCAACACATAAGAATGGACTGCAACATGTTATAGAAAATATTGCAACATTTAATTAAGTATATTTGCCACTTTTATAATCAAAAATCATTCAACAAAACTCCATCAAAATTTCAATGTGGCATAATGTCCAAAGTTCCAACAATAATATAATATAATTCTAACACCCCTTGTGTTACATTATTTATATATTGAAGAATTTAGTCTTCAATATGGATCCTCTTCCATTTAATAGATTTGATTATTCTATAGTTGCTTTAGTATTAAAATTATGCAAAAATAGGTTGACGTTGTAGGTTCTTCTTTCACTTGACTTTGCACTCTATTCCTCCTTCTTTGGATTCATATTATTTTGTTGCTTTAGTATTCACGTTATTGCCTCTGACCTTTTTCAATTTGGTGTCCCTTAATGTCAAGTGTTTTTGGTGAACAATTATTCTCACGATTTTCAATGTCATGAGTGGATCTAAATAGGTTCTTCTCCTTTCTTTTTTACCTATGTAAGACCTATTTATCTGCTCTTCATAAGTATCAACCTTGAGATCAATTTTTGTAGATCCATCTAATATAATTTATTGAAGATAACAATTAATTCTTTGTAGTAATCTTCTTTCATAGCCCTTATAGTATTGATATTTGAATCGATAGGAAAAATATGAGCGATTTATCCCATCACAATATTTGCAAGGATGGAAACTCCAATAATTTGTCTTTTCATGACCATATTGATTGCAATAGGTGCACAATAGAGATGATCTGATAGCTTTGAAGTCTATTTTAGGAACATCATGTTTGTCTATCTCCTTAATAAGATATTCTAACCATATATGCACAATTGAAGCTATTCCATATTTTCATTTTTGTATAAAATCTTGTTGATCAATTTTTTCTTGTCTTGAGTCTCCTTTGATGTTAGATTCACTAGATGAATCTCCCTTTATATGGATTTTAATTTTAGAACTTATTTCATATTTTGTTGGTTCTTCCTTGTCTTTTCCCTTTTCATCATTGTAATCCATTGGGTTTTTAATCCATGTTAATATCTTTCTTATTCCACTTTTAAGAGTGTTGTTTAGCATACTAGTAGTCATTTGTATTACCTATATTTTTTAGGATAGAGTAGTCTACCTTATAACTCCCTACTCAGTGTCTATAAAATCCCAATTAATATAAGTTTAATTTGATAAAACCTTTATTAATCCTTAGTTTTGTAGGCTTCCTTATGAATCCCAAGTAATGTGAGTGTATACTCTTAAGGATTTTTAGGTTTTGAAGAAAGCTTATATTTTGTAACTTGATAATCTTTGATAAATGCTGATATTACCAAGTTTTGTAGAATTCCTTATGAATCCTTAGTATGCTTTGGATAATATATAGTTCTTTTGTAAATTATAGTTCAATATTTGGTTGATTTTGTAAATTTTCGTAAGAAATCAACTTCTAACATCCGTTATTTATCCTATTGAACTAAGCAATTTTTCCAAATTTTAAAGAGGTTATAATATTGGATATTTTATCTCCTTTTGAGAAATTTGAGACAGTAATTTTATAAATTTCCAACCTTTGAAATATGATGATAAACCTCTATTTCAAATAACCCTTTGGGAATTAATTTAAGTGTATCTAATTTTCAATAGATTAATTTGATGTAGTAACCCTTATGACTCCCTATTTTTTGGAAAAATTAGATCACAAAAATATTTGCATGTATTTAATATTTATTCCAGTAGAAACCCTTATTACTCCTAGGTTTTATATTACAAATATTATATTGTTTTGATAAAATATTCCCTCTAATATATGGCTTTCAATATAATCAAATTCCTTCAATTTTAACCTTATAACTCCCAAGGAAAGAAAGCACATAGAAATGGGAATAAACTTCCTTTATCAAGCAGTAATTGGTGTTGTTTTCATATGAGCTAGGGCTGCAACATTGATATAAATGCTTTGAATTTTTTTATTGTACCCTCCAATGGAATCACTTGGAGCTTATCCTTGTGAGAAGCGTTCCAAATCTGGTGTCATTTAAACTCTAATTTTGACCTCGCTAGAGCATTGAAGGCTCTACCACCTTCTTGACATGCTACAATACATAAATCTTGATGATTGAGATGATGAGTGTCGATTGGGCTAGTCTTTTCTTCAATGCTAGAGTGAAGAGCACTATAGATTTGAGAAGGTTTGAACTTCTTTTCTAGGATCCTTTAATGCTCCTCCTTCCTTCCTTCCTTCCATGTTGTGCTTTGGACGTGTTTCACTATGCTATTCTCTCCTAGATTCCTTTGACTACGCTATTCTCTCTTCTTCACCCTATACTGCTACATGCTTAGATGCCTTTTAATGTGGTGACGGATTTAAAAGTGTCACTGAGCATTACGTACAAGCTCTCTCCTTTGTAACATAAAAATCCTTTAGTAACACTCTGCTAGCTTCTTGGTCACCTTGTAACACATGAACACTTGTGTGAGCACTTGTAACTCCTTCGTGAGTTTTCTTGGATGTTAAGAAATGGCATGATGTCTTAGATAATTCATGCCAAGTGGCTTTCAACATTTATGCAAGGATTTATTTCATTGTAACGCTTCCAAGGAGATTATAACTCATTTTTTATGCCTCTTCTTTGCTTGTTGCGTTTCTTGGAGTGCAAGCAACCTCTTCTCTTGTTGGTAGATATTTGAGACAATTTTGGAGCTTTAAATGGTATTGTAGGTGATTCCTTTGGTTTAAAATCTTCACCAAGCTAGAAACCTCTAAAAATATCATATTTTCTCCTCGTTCCTTGTTCCCTTCAACGTTCTCCTTTTACGATGTTCGTCCATGTTGCTTTAGGTAGGATCTACCACATTTTTGTTTGTAAAAGATAGCTCCCTTTCTATATACGTAAATGCATGATTATGATTGATCGATATGTAGATTACCTTTTGTAGGTTCATCCATACAAGATGTGAAGTGTGAGCCCCTTCGAATGTTTCCTTGTACTATGGATGAGGAGTGCTTGACGTTCGATCTTCCTTGCTTGACGTTCAACCTTTCTTTGCTGGATTTCCCTATAGTTTTTGTGCCTTTAGTGGCACCTTCAATCTACCATTTTCTTGCAAATAATGTAGTGCAATATCTTGCAATATTCTATGAGAATAATATATTCTTATTGCACCCTTTTTGCACTCCTTCTTGCACGTCTTGTAGTATGATTTTGTAGCAGATTTTAAATGCACAAATGAGGGTCTTGAGGATGTCTCTTTGGATATACTCCTTGCCCTATTTTCTTGGATATTTAATGATATATCCAAGCTTTATAAATGTTGTAGATAGAATTTTTTTCTGCTGCACTTGACCCTAGAGTGCTTTGGATTTGAGACTCATCAAGTCTCAATATTTGAAGCTTCTTTTGGTTAGTTTTTATTCACTTGTACTAACCAATTTCGGTGGCTTCTATTGGCTACTATGAGTTGCAAATTTTTGTGCACTATTTGTATCTTTAGACACTTTGAAATTTTCTAATTTTGTGCCCTTCTCACAAATACAACAATAATATTTTTGAGAGCAATATAATAGTGCAAATTAATCTAATAATATTTTACTTTTAATGCACTAACAATTTCACCTTATCACTCCAATCAACTCTCAAAAAATAATGCCTTTAATTAATTTACTACAACTAATCAAGAATAATATAAAATGAATCTTCCAGAATTATTTTACAATTGTTTTATAAGTAAGGTAGTAGGAGCTAGTCTTCTTTTGCTTTCCAAAGTAGATGATAGGTAGTTGATAGATAGTTTGAAATTATGAAATTTAATAAACTCCTAAAGTGCAAATGAACCTTAAAGAAACCTCTCTTTTTGCAATTTTGAATACTGTAATTCAATTCTCCTTATTGCAACTTTAATCTAAATTAAGGTTTCTAAACAAATCTGATAAGTAATCCACTTTAATGAATCTTCTTGCACCAATAGTTGCTTACCTTTTTTGAAAGCCCTTTTTTTCACTTTTGTAGAGGATGTAGATCTTGGTGTCTAAGATCACCAAGTTGCTACTTGAGTAAGATCTTGTAGCTCTTTGTAGGATGCCTTGAACATCTTCGTCTGGTCTTCCTTAATATCTTATCTTCAACATTTTGCTTCTGGAAGTGTTGGTGGTGAAATCTTCTCCTAGATATCTGATTTAGCTGCTTATGGATTCGAGTAGGACTCTCCTAGTCCTTCTTCTTCTTCCAAGTTCGGAAGTTCTTCAATGAGATATTCTCCTGATCTATTTTGCTTCAAGTGTTTGATTGATTCTGAAGAAGATGATCTTCCTAACTTACTTATAGGAAGCTTTCCCAACTCACTGAATCTCCTTGTTCCTACAACAAATTATTAGTACTAAAATTTGCTTCTAAATTGGATACTCTCTTCTAAATTCTTCTTCAAGATCAATGCTTCTATGGCATTTTCTTCAATATCAAGGCTTATGTGGTCTTTTATGTATCGAGGCTTATGTGGACTTTTCTTTTGGATTAAGGCTACTATGGCCTTTTCTTCTGGATGAAGGCTACTATGGCCTTTTCTTCTAGATCAAGGCTTCTATTACCTTTTTTTATTAAGTCTTTTGTGTCATTTTTTCTTGTGAAGTTTTCAATCTAGAAATCCAAGGTGTAGACCAATTGGTTCACCAAACCCCATAAGGGGGGCGGAGGTCCAAGGTTCAAATCTCAGGCCTTGTCGAACTGAACGCTTGTTCCTTTCCTGGTGATTTTAGCGGCGTAAAAGGTTTAAAATTATTGTGGCATGGTGGTTATAGGGGCATATTGTGCAAATATCTGTGTGGCGGCTTCAGGGCGGACATCATAGAATACTATGGTGGCCATAAAAATCCGGATAGCCTACCCGGATTCGTGGCGGCTACCGATTCCACCATGTAAATTCAAAAAAAAACAAAAAAAAAATGGAGATCTCATGTCTCCCAACTTCACCATTATTCTTTTCCAGAAGTCTCTTTTGTAGTATTCTTCTCTTGCAGTAACTAATCTCTACACTATGAAGGAACTCTGATATTTAGGCAAAAAATCTAAAATCTCCTAGCTTTTTGTTGTAGGAAGTGTCCCAATCATCTAAGAATTAATTCCTTGCAATAAAATAAACTTCAGGTAAATTTTTTTGGATCTCTTAGATGAGCTTCACTAGTTGATTCATCAAACTAGTGGATCAAATATTGAGTCCTAGTCTTCACGAGTTTTTCCTTGTAACTTTATAGAAATACTCTAGCCATATGCAATCTCAATATTTCAGAAACTAAGATTTCTATTAGTCCTTCCTTGTGGCTCTCCCTAATTCTACCACCTAGACTCTTATAAAAAAATTTGATAGTTACTGATCCAATAGTGCATCTAGTTGACAAAAAATCAGGGTCAATAATAATAGTGGTTTTCCTATTGATCTACAATAGCTATGATACCACTATTAGCTTTTGATGTAGCAAGTAATGGGAGATAGCAATCACAAGATGCAGAATAATATGACATAAAGTAAATCTATGAGATGACTAAAAATATACTATAAATAGAAATGATGGAAATGTATACAAAGTAGCTATGGAGGAAATGAACACTCCATGAATAAAGCTACTGCTCAAGAATGAGCTTTGAGCATATCACACTCCATCACATTACATCACACTCTACTACATCACACCACACTATTCTACACTACTTCCTACTGCTATATCATGCTCTATGTCTATGGCCCTTTATATAGGAAAATAGGTTCCTTGGCCAACACTCTACCTAGCTGTGCAAGGGACAACTTGCACATATACAACTTGCACATTGACACTTGTGCATTTATTACATTGCATGAAGTAACTAGATAACTTCCCCTAAAGTAATCTAATGTCCTAAGTATGTACCAAGAAAGGTACATTTACATGATCCAAATGATGTAATATAATCTATTTCTAACACCCCCTATATTACATTATTTGGATATTGAAGACTTTAGTCTTCAATGTGGATCTTCTTCCATCTGATAGCTTTGATTCTTCTGTAGTTGCTTCAGTCTTCAGATGATGCAAAAATAGGTTGTAGGTTCTTCTTTCAATTGACTTTGCACTATATTCCTCCTTTGGATTCATCTTCTTATTGCTTCAGTCTTCACGTTATTGCCTCTGACATTTTTCAGTTCGATGTCCCTTGATGTCAGGCATTTTTGGTGAACAATTGTTCTCATGATTTTGCATGTCATGAGTGGATCTGAATAGGTTCTTCTCCTTTCTTTTGTACCTATGTAAGACCTGTTTCTCTGCTCTTCATAAGTATCAACCTTGAGATCAATGTTAGTAGATCCATCTGAAATAAGTTCTTGAAGATAACAATTTATTCTTTGTAGTAATATTCTTTCATAGCCCTTATAGTATCGGTATTTGAAATGATAGAAAAATATGAGTGATTTATCCCATCACAATATTTGCAAGGATGGAAACTCCAACAATTTATCTTTTCATGACCATATTGATTGCAATAGGTGCACAATAGAGATGATCTGACAACTTTGAAGTCTATTTTAGGAACATCATGTTTGTCTATCTCCTTAATAAGATCTTCTAACCATATATGCACAATTGAAGCTATTCCATATTTTCCTTTTTGTATAAAATCTTGTTGATCAATTTTTTCCTATCTTGAGTCTCCTTTGATGTTAGATTCACTAGATGAATCTCCCTTTATATGGATTTTAATTTTAGAACTTATTTCATATTGTATTGGTTCTTCCTTGTCTTTGCCCTTTTCATCATTGTAATCCATCAGGTTTTTAATCCATGTTGGTATCTTCCTTATTCCACTTTTAAGAGTGTTGCTTAGCATGCTAGTAGTCATTTGTATTACCTGTATTCTTTGGGATAGAGTAGTCTACCTTATAACTCCCTACTCAGTGTCTATAAAATCCCAATTAATATAAGCTTGATTTGATAAAACCTTTATTAATCCTTAGTTTTGTAGGCTTCCTTATGACTCCCAAGTAATGTGAGTGTATACTCTTAAGGATTTTTAGGTTTTGAAGAAAGCTTATATTTTGTAACTTGATAATATTTGATAAATGCTGATATTACCAAGTTTTGTAGAATGCCTTATGACTCCCTAGTATGCTCTGGATAAGATATAGTGCTTTTGTAAATTATAGTTCAATATTTGGTTGATTTTGTAAAGTTTTGTAAAAAATCAACTTCTAATATCCCTTATTGCTCCTATTGAACTAAGCACTTTTCCCAAATTTTAAAGAGGTTATAATGTTGGATCTTTTGTCTCCTTTTGAGAAGTTTGAGACAATAATTTTATAAATTTCCAACCTTTGAAATACTATGATAAACCTCTCTTTTAAATAACCCTTTGGGAATTAATTTAAGTGTATCTAATTTCCAATAAATTAATTTGATGTAGTAACCCTTATGACTCCCTAATTTTTGGAAAAATTAGACCACAATAATATTTACAAATATTTAATATTTATCCCAGTAGAATCCCTTATTACTCCTAGGTTTTATATTGCAAATATTATATTTAGTTTGATAAATTATTCCCTATGATATATGGCTTTCAATATAATCAAAATCCTTCAATTTTAAACCTTATAACTCCCAAGGAAAGAAAGCACATAGAAATGGGAATAAACCTTACCTTTATCAGCAAATCACATTTTTTAAATGAGCTAGGCTCAATATCACTAGATGCTTTGAATTTTATTACCATCCAATGGAATCCTTAGCTTATCCTTGTGAGAACTACCAAACACATTTAAACTCTACCTTTGACCTCACTAGAGCATTGAAGGCTATACCACCTTCTTGACATGCTGCAATTCATAAATTTTGGTGCTTGAGATGATGAGTGTAGATTGGTCCCTTTTAATGTTAAGTGAAAGATTTGAGAAGGTTTGACCTTAATTTCCAGGAGCCTTTATCTCCTCCTTCCTTCCTTCCATGTTGTGCTTCAAATGTGTTTCACTATGCTATTCTCTCTTGGATTCCTTTGACTACACTATTCTCTCTTCTTCACACTATGTCACTTCGTGTTTAGATGCCTTTTAAGGTGGTGAAGGCTTTGACAAGTGTCACTAAGCATTACGTATGAGCTCTCTCCTTTGTAACGTAACAATCCTTTAGTAATGCTCTACTAGCTTCTTGGTCACCTTGTAATGCATGAACACTTGTGTGAGCACTTGTAACTCCTTCATGAGTTTTCTTGGACGTTAAGAAATGGGATGGCACCTTAGAGAATTCATGCCAAGTGGCTTTCAACCTTTTTGCATGGAGTTCTTTCATTGTAACACTTCCAAGGAGAGTATAACTCCTTTTTGTATGCCTCTTCTTTGCTTGCTATGTTTCTTGGAGTGCAAGCAACCTCTTCTCTTGTTGGTCGATCATTGAGGTGATTTTGGAGCTTCGAATGGCATTGTAGGTGATTCTTTTGGTGGACAATCTTCACCAAGCTAGCAACCTCTAAATATATCACATATTCTCCTCATTCCTTGTTCCCTTCAATGTGCTCCTTTTACATTGTTCATCCATATTGATTGAGGTAGAATCTGCCATCTTTTTGCTTGTAAAAGAGAGCTCCCTTTCTATCTACGTAAATGCAGGTTGATGATCGACTGATATGTGCATTGCCTTTTGCAGGTTCATCCATCCAAGATGTGAAGTGTGAGCCCCTTCGAATGGCTCCTTGTGTCGTGGATGAGGAGTGCTTGATATTCAACATTTCTTGCTTGATGTTCGACCTTTCTTGGCTGGATTTCCCTATAGTTTTTGTGCCTTTAGTGGCACCTTCAATCTACCCTTTTCCTATGAACAATGTAGTGCAATACCTTGTAATCTTCTATGAGAATAATACGTTCTTATTGCACCCTTTTTGCACTCCTTCTTGTAGGTCTTGTAGTCTAATTTTGTAGCAGATTTTGAATGCACAAATGAGGGTTTTGAGGACATCCCTTTGGATAGACTCCTTGCCCTCTTTGCTTGGATATTTAATGATAGATCCAAGCTTTACAAATGTTGTAGATAGAAGTTTTTTTTGCTGCACTTAACCCTGTAGTGCTTTGGATTTGAGACTCACCAAGTCTCAATATTTGAAGCTTCTTTTGGTTAGTTTTTATTCACTTGTACTAACCAATTTTGTGTGGCTTCTATTGGCCACTATGAGTTGCAGATTTTTGTGCACTAATAGTGTCTTTAGACACTTTGATAAATTCTATTTTTGTGCCCTTCTCAAGAACACAAAAATAATATTTTTGAGAGTAATATAATAGTGCAAATGAATCTAATAATATTTTACTTTTAATGCACTAAAAATTTCACCTTATCACTCCAATCAACTCTAAAAAATAATGCACTTAATCAATTTACTGCAACTAATCAAGAATAATATGAAATGAATCTTCAAGAATTATTCTACAATTCTCTTATAAGCAAGGTAGTAGGAGCTAGTCTTCTTTTGCTTTCCAAAGTAGATGATAGGTAGTTGATAGATAGTTTGAAATTCTGAAATCTAATCAACTCCTAAAGTGCAAATGAACCTTAAAGAAACCTTTCTCTTTTTGCACTTTTGAAGACTGTAATTCAATTCTCCTTATTGCAACTTTAATCCAAATTAAGGTGCTTAAACAAATCTGATAAGTAATCCACTTTAATGAATCTACTTGCACCAATAGTTGCTTACCTTTTTCTGAAAGCCCTTTTCACCACTTCTGTAGAGGATGTAGATCTTGGTGTCTAAGATCACCAAGTTGCTGCCTTGAGTAAGATCTTGTAGCTCTTTGTAGGCTACCCTGAACAACTTCATCTTCACCAAAATATGGTCTCAAACTCTCTTTCACGAGCCTAGGTTTTTGGTGGCTTGTTCTCCTCTTGTAGTCTCCTCCTTTTGCTATAGATTTGAAGAGATATTTGTTTCTGAAGTGGTGCCTTCTTGCTATGAGAGGTAATCTCCAAATCTCCTGGATTTGGTAGGCTTCTTCTATCTGAATCTTCCTTCAAGCTTCTTGTCGAATTCTAACTTCAAACAGGATCTTCATCTCAAGATTCTGAATGTCTTGAGGTCTTCTGATATTTGGCACTCCTTGCCAAATTCTTCTTCTTGGGCTTGTTGTCGGATGGTGATAATTATCCCAAATCTTTCACTATCTCCAATAGTGAATTTCTCCAATGAGTTCTCCTTGGAACTCCTTTGATGATATCTTTAGTAAGGCTCTCCAAGCCTTTTACTGGATGCTCATAGAGACCTCTCCAAGGCCTTTGATCTTGCAGCTTCTTCTGGTCTTCCTTGAGACCTTATCTTCAACCTTCTACTTATGGAAGTGTTGGTGGTGAGATCTTCTCCTGGATCTCTGATTCTACTACTTCTAGATTCGAGCAGGACTCTCCTAGTCCTTCTTCTTCCAAGTCTAGAAGTTCTTCAATGAGATCTTCTCCTGATCTCTTTTGCTTCAGGTGCTGGATTGATTCTGAAGAAGATACTCTTCCTATCCTTTTTGTAGGAAGCTTTCCCAACTCATTGAATCTCCATATTCCTACAACAAAGTATTAGTACTAAAATCTACTTCTGAATTAGATACTCTCTTCTAGAGTCTTCTTCAGGATCAAGGCTTCTATGGCCTTTTCTTCAATATCAAGGCTTTTATGGCCTTTTTCATATCAAGGCTTCTATGGCCTTTTCTTCTAGATCAAGGCTACTATGGCCTTTTCTTCTGGATCAAGGCTTCTATGGCCTTTTTTGATTAAGGCTTTTGTGGCCTTTTTTCTTGTGAAGTTTCCAATCTAGCAATGGAGATCTCCTATCTCCCAAATTCACCATAATTCTTCTCTAGAAGTCTCTTCTATAGTATTCTTCTCTTGCAACAACTAATCTCTACACTATGAAGGCACTCCGACCTTTGAGCAATGAAGTTGAAATCTCCTAGATTTTTATTGTAGGAGGTGTCCCAATCATCTGAGAATTAATTCCCTACAATAAAAGAAACTTTAGGTAAATTTCTCTAGATCTCTTAGATGAGCTTCACTAGTTGATTCATCAAACTAGTGGATCAAATGTTGAGTCCTAGTCTTCACGAGTTTTCCCTTGTAACTCTATGGAAAGACTCTAGCCATATGCAATCTCAGTATTTCAAAAACTGATATTTCTTTTAGTCCTTACTTGTGGCTCTCCCTAATTCTACCACCTAGACTCTTCTGAGAATTTTTTATAGTGATTGGTCCAATGGCATGTCAAGTTGACAAAAACTTAGGGTCAATGATAATGGTGGTTTTCCTATTGATCTACCATAGCTCTGATACCATTGTTAGCTTTTGATGTAGCAAGTAATGGGAGATAGCAATCACAAGATGCATAATAATATGACATAAAGTAAATCTATGAGATGACTAAAAATATACTATAAATAGAAATGATGGAAATGTATACAAAGTAGCTATGGAGGAAATGAACACTCCATGAATAAAGCTACTGCTCAAGAATGAGCTTTGAGCATATCACACTCCATCACATTACATCACACTCTACTACATCACACCACAATGTTCTACACTACTTCCTATTGCTATATCATGCTCTATGTCTATGGCCCTTTATATAGGAAAATAGGTTCCTTGGCCAACACTCTACCTAGTTGTGCAAGGGACAACTTGCACATTGACACTTGTGCATTTATTACATTGCATGAAGTAACTAGATAACTTCCCCCTAAAGTAATCTAATGTCCTAAGTATGTACCAAGAAAGGTACATTTACATGATCCAAATGATGTAATATAATCTATTTCTAACACTATATGGACCAACTAAGTTCCTAGTTATTTGTCTAGTAAATATTTAAAATCCCCCTTGGTACATCTATTATGCAAATAACTACACTAAATAAGACAATCAACATTAAACCAATAGTAAATATTTATTTTGTAAATTAAAGTACAATAGTAAACGTAATTAAATTATCATAAATTTTAAATTAGCACAAGAATATACATGAAAACAATATTTAAATAGTATATTACTCAAATTAAAGAAATATATTTCTTATAATTTGAAAAATATATCATTACATTGTACAAAATTATTGATTGTAATACAACAAAATTTGCAGTCAACAAGTGAACTATGTTCACTTTTTTATTCTTGATATTGGGGGCTTGAGGCAGTTTCATGCTCTCCTTGAGTTTGAGGTTCTTTTCCCTCTTGTCCTTCATTTACAGTCTACACTTCCAGTGCTCCAGTTTAGATTAGACTTTCCTCTATTGTCTCTAAATCCCCAAGAATACCATTTCTTATTTCATAGGATCTTTGTGTATTGTTGAAATTATTTATTTACCCTTCTTCTTAAGAAAACTATCAGGATCCAAATCATTTTCCTTTATGATATTTTTGAAAGTGTTGTTCTTTCTAATTGTGGCTTGTAATATTTCTTTCATTTTTATAACACCTTGCTAGGTTTTCTTTGCCATGTTTAGATAAATTTACAGGTTTTTCACATGTTTCTTTAAGTTATCAAAATTGGACTATAAAAGAGAAAATAAAAAATAAGTTAGTTGATAATTATATGGAAAAAAAGAGAACAAACAAAATTAATATGACTTACCTCGACTAACTCCTTTGTAGCCTCAACAATTGTAACTTTTTCTTGTCAAATACCCATTGATTAAAATAAGTTTGGGGTTCAGCATAAATGTTCCCCGACCTATTCAACATAATATCTAAAATTTCATCATTTTAGAAATAGGTGGCCTTCACTGTGTTGGATTTAGCTTGATGTAGTAGAGTATCAAGCTTATTTGGTTCATTTTTAATCAATGAAAAAATCTTTTCTTTTTAAATTTTTTTATATCGAGTATTTAATTGCTCTATTAAAACTTTCACCTGATACTCCTAATCTTTTATTTCTACTAAATATTGAAGCAGCATATCTTTTATGGTTGCTTAACAATTATCTAAAATTAAAATATCTTTAGAAAAAATGACTTTCTCATCCTCAGTTAGAGGATGAGGATCACTAGTTTCATGAGGAGGTGATGAGGTCTAGGGAGATTGAACTAAAACTTATGTTTTTGTGCTTTATTTTAGGATCTTGAAGCACATTTGTTGTTTAAAATAAACTAGGAATTTTGTCCTACAAAAGATAATCTCCATAAAGTGGACAATTATCTAATATTGAAGCTAAAATTCCTTGCATACTTGAAATATTTCCAAAATAAAAATTTAAAAAATATGAAAAATTTTGGTTTGGTGCTCCCCATGTGATGGCTAGAAAAAAATGTTTTCCTCGTATACATTGACCTCTCTCATTAGTTATTGTCATGGTGGAGGCGATGGCGACATCATTTGTTGTATTCTTTGGGTGAATTACAATGATGTTACTAAAAATATTACAATTAAATTTTGTTAATTTTTTTGTCAATAGTGATACAAAAAAAATTAATTAAGTAAATATATATTAATTTAAATGAATTACACTTACCAAAAAAATATGAGATCTATTGGGAAGCTACACCCTGTAATGGCATCTTGGTGTGACGTAGCTCTAAAAACATCTAAAAATAATCAATAAAAATAATTTATTATAATTTTAACTAAATGAATACATGAATTGAAGCTCAAAATAGTAAGATTACGTGTAGTGGGCATGGCCTAACTAACTTCAACAACACTTTACAAATGACATGCAGGTAGAGGTGGATGAGAAACATGAGAAGTAAAAGATCTCAAACGTTTCGTAGGTCATCTCTGTAATGGTGTTGATTTTGATTGTGTCAAAATCTCCAATGGCTTTTGGTATAACTAACTTCAAAAAAAACTTTACAAAATCCTATTGTGTAGAGGAAGAGGATGCCCTTGTTTGCATTTAGGTACAAATTCAAAAAAGGAAAAAAGTACTTGAATACAAAAATTATTACTTTATCAAAAATATAATTTTACCTTCACCTGTTCACCTATCATGCCAACATTCGCTAGGTTTGGGTGTAAAAAGGTCGATATTGTACTATTCTACACATTATAATAATATTCGTAGTAAAACAAATGTATATAATTGCATTTGAATACTATTTTAGCAGTGTCCATTTGGTTGATATGTAGATTTTTTCAAATGCGCTACAAAACATAGGTGCACTAGTCAATTTTTTTGTGAGCAAGACATCGAACCAAATATTTCAATGCCCAAAATGGAATGTCCATCGGTCTTCCTTACATAACAAGTCTTGCTTGGAATAATTCGATATACACTCTAATAAACGTGTCTTGAACATATGATAAAGTCAAGACCCTTCCAGACTTAGAAGTGAAAACTACAAAAATAAATAGTACTTGAGAAACCCAAATTTTCAAATTTAAACAAGACAAAATATGGAGAGTTATACCTGACAAAATATTTGAAGATACTTTGTAGTTGGTATCTAGGTATACTTTATCATCATCACTTATAATGAACTTTGGAATGATGGGATCACCATCCTTATGTGGTAAACCTATCAATATCTTGACGTCTAAGGGTTTGACAGTAAATAAGATATTCTTGTTATCAATTGTGAGATTGAAAATCATCACATCATTGTTGTACGTGTCAATAATATTTAGCAATAATTTATTGTATGTTTTATACTATAACATTAATACTAAACCCTAAAGACCAAAGTTGTTGATCCATGACATATAATATCCTAATATGGTTAGTATTTCAAAAATAAGGGGGCACACAAGGTTTCTAAAAAAAAATGGAAGGAATAGGGGTAGAAGAGGTCACCATTGTTGTATTTGTTAGAAAATAAGGTAAAGTTCAAGGAATTAGGGTGTAGGGTGCAAGGTAAAAAGTTCAAAGGCGTATGGTGGTTTTCATATAGCTCTAATGTATTACACATGAGAAAATATTAAAAAATTATTATTGATGCCTTTTTATAGGCTTTTTCATGCCAAAATTAAATTTGGGTTTGACTTGTGGTAACATTTTATTGGAGCTATACAGGTAATGCTACTGATCATTTGACATGTAGCTTCTTAAAACCTATCATTAGTGTATAACTTTGTTGCAACCAGTAATTAGTCAAACCCTCTACTTCAATTAATCGTTAGTTGAACCCTCTACTACAACTGATTGTCAATTGAATCGCCTACTACAATCAATCGTTAGTCAAACCATATCCTAAAATCGATCGTTAATCAAATCATCTCCTACAATCGATTATCGTTTGAATCCTCTCTTGTAATAATTCATTATTTGAACCCTCTATTGCAATCAATCATTAGTTGAACCCTCATTGAAGACTCTGCTATAACCGATTGTCAAGGTGCTATCAACACAATATGTTATAGCCAGTAGTCAAATTTTAATTGTCAAGCATAATTATTTGTAGCCATTAATACATGGTTTTAGTTGTCTATAGTTAAGATTTTATCAAATATTGTATGGCATCGGTCATCAACACTATAACATTCACCACAATTTTAAAATTTTTGGTGAAAAATAAAAGCAATTTGCCATGTCTCCTACATGATTTTGGACACAATTCACCTCAATTTTGAAACTGATTCATCCCATTTTTATAAATAGATTTTGGGCCCAACCCCTTATGCATAACCTTACTTTCCATAACCTAGTTCCACATATATTTAGAAGAAATATTAATATCAAAGTGGATTCCCAAGTAACTAAGGGTCATTCCATGAGGGATGATCTTTCACTTAGCCAAAAATTTACAACCATTTGGATTGAAAGAAGTATATAAGACTTATGTTTTAGAGTGGTTGATATGAGAGCCAAAAACATCACAAACAATTGCATCTCTTTAACCGTTTCCGCCTCCTATTAGGTATTTTAAAGAAAATAATGGAATCATCAACAAAATGTGAGTTGAGAGCATATTTGTCGCCATGAAGCTTAATACCTTGAATGAGACCATCAAATTGAGCTTTATGAAGAAGATAACCAAGAGTATCAATAGCAAGAACACATAAAAAAAATAGCAATAGGGAAACCTTATCTAATAGACCATTGTAGATGGAAGGATGGGGATAGAGCTCCATTAAACGTAAAATAATTTGAAGCATCACCAAAGAACGTACCAATTTGATTACATAATTTTGGACCAAAACCAAGACAAGAAAGCATTTGAATAAAAAAATTCCATATGATTATATCATACGCTTTGTCAAAATCTAACTTAACCAAAAGAACATCTTGATTGGAGTTGATAGCCCATTCCGTTGTTTCCCAAGCCATCATAAGATTATTTAAAATATAACAACCCTTAAAAAATTGGGTTGTTTGAGGCAAACAATAGCTTGTGCCATAGGTTTGATTTTAAAGCTATATCTTTAGCTGTTATCTTGTAAAAAACATTAATGAGGGTAATAGGTCTCCAATTGGAGATTTGATTACAAGTAGTTCCTTTGGAAATAAGTTTTATTAACATTGCATTGATATAAGCTCCAAGAGAACTATTTTGGAGATCTTCTAGGTAAACACAATGAAAATTTGAGAAAAGGATCTACCTATTTTTTTATAAAACTCCATTGAAAGACCGTTTATACCAAGAGCTTTGTCATTCTTCATAAAAATAAAGCATTATTTAGATCATTCACTAGAAAGAAGACATTAACGTTGATCCTAAATAATTAGGTCTACTAGGAAGAGAATTTGTTTTTACACATGTTCCATTAAGAGAAGATGAATGTCATCCCTTGGTTTTGTTGTAAAATGTTGAGAGAAGTGGGTTACAAAAAGATTCATGATCTCATTGGAGTTGGAAAGGGACCTAAAAGGTCTACTAACTCATTAATCTTTTTTGAAATATTCTTATGCTTGAGATAAAAGAAAAATTTAGTTCTTTTGTCATCCTAAAAGATCCAATTAAAACATGATTTAATTTGTGCCCCATTAGTACGTAACCTCTCATCTAATTTTTGACATTAACTAAATCACTTTAAATAACATTACTAATAAAATCTTTGATAAACATAAAATAAAGATTAAAAAAAAAATTATAAAAACATTACCAAAATTTAATTATTATTATTTTTTATTGGAAATTTAATTTTTTTAGTCTAGGAAAAACTCAAAAAATATAACCTTACATACCATTAACTGCTTTTGGTTTTAAAAAATTAATATAAAATTTGTGCAGTGCAATTTGACCATTTGTTACATCTGATTGATACCCACTTTGGACAACAGTAATAGGTTTTAATAAAAAATATTTGTCCAGTGTAATTTGACCATTTGCTACATCTGATTTATTGCGAGTCCACCCACTTCTGACAACGGCAATGGGGAGATTAATGCAGGGAGGCTTTCAACAACTTGAAAAATATAACCTTGTATACCATACCTGCTTTTCGTCTTAAAAGTTTAATATATAAATTTGTGCAGTGCAAAGTGTAAAAGTTTATCGCGAGTCCCGCCCACTTCGGGCACCAGTAATTTTATTGCGAGTCCCACCAAGTCCAGACAACAACATTGAAGACAACATTACCGAGGAAATTAAACTAAGCAAGATTTTTATAGTATTTTACATTTTTATAGTAAAATCAGTTATATTCAGTCTAGTAAAGTTTAAAATTTGGGGTTTATTATAATCTTTATTGGATTTTATTGGTTGTTAATTTGGTGTGAAGTGGACCATTGTAATTGGTACTGTTGTCTTTAGGCTGGTGTGTTGACTTGCACTCATCGAATTCAGGTCAGACAAACATGTCCCTGTGTTTAAACCTAAATCTCTTCTTAATAAAACACTAAAACTTACCAATCCATTAACCCTACAAAAACTTTATATTGATAACATACTTTTTATTTTTTTTAACAAAAGTTTAATGTAATCAACAGACCGGATGCAAAAGCTGTTTTTCTGTAAAACTATGGACGCAAACCTAATTTACTTAGAAGTGGCGGTTTAATTCAATTGTCCTCGTTGACAGAAAGATGATCCGCCAATAAATGTGGAGACACTTGCAACAACCGCCAAAAAGAGATTCCAACAACTGCAATCTCACTTGCCATTTCTTTTTTCTAATGATTAAGCGCTATTTTCAGAAAGAGATTCCAGCAACTGCAATCTCACTTGCCATTTCTTTTTTCTAATGGTCGCACAAATTTGGTCGATCACCCACGCAAAGTCATTGAATTTTCTATTAACATTGTCTTTCGTTTCAGCCAACGCATCTTGGACTTTAGCTCTGGCTGACAAACCACTACATTGTCAGTGGCCGACAACATCTTTAACTTTAAGAAAATATATGCAAAGTTTCATAATGACAATACGCTTCCGCTGAAAACTAGGGCATCAGTTGGGTAGTCGAAGAGATTTTTGGTTACTGTAGATTTGAAGACAAGATTGCTGTCCCAGGAGGGCCCAATGGGGACAGGAGGGTCCAATGGGGACACTTTCGGATCCTCTTCTAGAGAGATATAGTTCTTTTGCAGATTTGTTAAAGGATAAATCTCCATCAAAGACTGAAGAAGCACAAAAAACTGCATTAAAAATGCTCTTTACGATTGCTGGAAATAGATCAACATCTCAACGAGTTAATGGATGCTTGCCACAGTCATAATCAAGGCCAAAGATTGTCATTGAGCAAAGGATGGTTGAAGAAACAGTTTTATATAGAGCCAATCATGATTTGATCTGTAAATTCATGGGTATTCGCCCTACCCTGAATTTTTTGCATTTCTCGGTCCGGCAAAACTGGGAGCCTCTTGGTGAGTATTCTTTATGGTTTATTAGCGATGGATATTTTATTGTTAGTTTTTCTTCACTTTCCGATAGAAATAGGGCTTTCAAATCAGAAAAGAGGAATCATGGTTCGGCAGGATTATTTGTTCAACCCTGGAGAGTGGGATTTGATCCTCGAATTGAACCCACTATTGTCCCGATTTGGATCTGTTTGTATGCACTTCCAATGGAGTTTTGGAGTGAGCAGGTATTGGAAATTATCGATAATTCCCTTGGAAGACATTTGGGTGTTTCCAAAGACACAATAGAAGGAAACACGATATGTTTATGCAATATTATGTGTGGAAATGGATCTTAGCCAACCTCTACCGACAGAGGTGGAACTTGAACTTGCAGGACTATCTTGGATTCAACAACTGGATTATGAGGCATTGCCCTTCAGATGCAGAGTTTGCCACAAATATGGTCATTTGGTCCGATCTTGCCCAAATAATATGAACATAAAAATGGAGGCTCCTCTAGGAATGTCAAATCTTCCTAAGGAGGGTAAGTCAACAATCAACAAAGAACCAACCAATATTTCTTAGGGTAAAGAAGCACGGGGAGATGGTTTTGAACAACCCAAAAGAAGGAGAAGGCAAAAGAAAAAAAGATGGTAAAGAGCAAACCCAACTCAAGCCCTCCAATAGGTATGAGATATTTAAGACACTAATGGACCAAGAAGAACAATTCATGGAAGGAGTGGATGGGAATAATGAAAATAATAATAGCCATGTTCAAGCTCCTCTTTCATCTCCCCCCATCATAGAGCAGATAATTGAGTACAGTGAGTTACCGCAGTCAGAGAGTGCAGGGGCATTGATAGTGCATAACCAAGAGCAACCAATAATTAAGGATGTCAACATGGGTATAGCAGAAAAGAATAGAGAAAGGCCAACTTTAGGGATAACTCAGGTGGAAAAGAGATCAAAAAATAGCAACTCTCAAGGAGTGGGTAGAAAATCAAATAAGGAATTGATAGTAGTTCAAGGAGACAAACTAATCACTGGAGGATCGGTGAGGCCAATAGATTTTTACTGCTCTCAAGGTAACCAATGATTATACAATCATGGAATGTTAAGGATTTAAACAGTAGAACCCATCAATCTGATGTTCGAAGACTTAGAAAAATGTAAAACAAATTTTTTGCTTATCCAGGAGATAAAAATGTCGTCAGATCTTATGTGTAAAACAGTTAACAGACTTTGGAGGGGTGTTGGTCATATGGAAGTGGCTACCCAAGGTGCCTCAGGGGGGATAGTTACTCTTTGGAACTCTCTTGAATGGATTGCAATAGAACATATATCTTGGAGGGGTGTTCTCACATCACATTTTAGAAATAATGTCACAGTTGAACATGTTTTAATCACAAATTTTTATGGGGCTTAAAACCTAGATGGTCATATGCATCAATGGAAAGTTGTGTATAACATGAGAGTCTCAAGGGAAGATTTAGACTGGATTATTGCTTGGGATCGACTTATGATTGCCCAAGTCCAGGAATTACACTTGGTGGATATTAAATGCCCTGGAACCAACTATACTTGGACTAGTAAGAGGAGGGAGCCACATAGCAGGAAGGTGAAGTTAGACCGTTTTTTGGTTTCAGAGGAGGAATTTGTAAAATGGAATATAAAATTTTAGATTTTTGAGGGTCTAGTTTCAGATCACTTTCCCATTTTGTTGGAAGGAGGGATCAAGACAGTGCAGCATCACAAACCATTTAAATTTGAAAAGTTTTGGTTACAAAAAGAGGAACTTCGAAAGAAAATTCCATGGTGGTGGGAAGAAGGTTGCCCAACATATGGGACAACAATGTTTAGATTCCACAAACAACTTCATTATGTCAAAGATCAAGCTGAAACAATGGAGGTGAGCTAACAAGACAGACTTCCAGGTCCAAAGAGCTCCATTGGTGGCCAGATGGGATGAGGTTCAAAAACACTTTAGGGAAGGAACAATTACAGAGCAGCTCAAAGAAGAGGATGATGCATTGCATAAAGCGGTTGAGGGCATTGACAACCAAGAGGAGACCTACTAGAAACAAAGAGCAAGAACCACTTGGTTATTAGAAGGTGATAAAAATACCAAATTTTTCCATCGGATTGCTTGTGCTAGGAGATAGATGAACAACATGGAAGCTCTTCAAGATGAGAATGGACACTCCTTTGATACAATTCCAGGTATGCATATCCATTCAATGGATTATTTTTCTAAACTATTTAAGGAAAGTATGGTGCAATATGAAGAGGCTCAAAAAGAAGTTATTTTTGCCATACCCTCTGTTATCTCCCAAGAAGAAAATCAGACCCTACTTAAACCCATTGATAGAGAGGAACTGAAGAATGTAGTCTTTGGAATGAGCACCAAAAAAACACCAGGTCCATATGGCTTTCCAATTGAGTTTTTCAGGCCTTCTGGGATAACTTGGAGGAGGATGTAATGGCTATTATAGAGGAGTCCAAAGGTAGTAAAAGAATGCTTAAAGCATTAAATCATACTTTCATTACCTTAATTCCAAAAGGGGAGGAGGGGGTACATATTTCATATTATAGACCTATTGCCTTATGCAATTTCATATATAAAATAATCACAAAGGTAATGGTTGAGCGGCTAAAACCTCTTCTACATAGCATTATCTCCTCGGAGCAAGGGGGTTTTGTAGAGGGTAGGCAGATCTTGGATGGTGTGGTTCTAGCTCAGGAGGCAATCCATTCAATGCAAACATCTAGTAATAGAGGAATGTTCATAAAATTAGATATGTCAAAGGCTTATGATAGGATGGAGTGGAGCTTCTTGTCAAAGATGATGGCATCCTTTGGTTTCTCTCAGGATTGGATAGAATGGGTCATGAGTTGTGTTTCTACTCCGACATACTCAGTGTTAATCAAGGGTCTTCCCTCCCCCGCCTAAAAGCCCTTTTTAAGGGAGAAAAAAGGGGGGAAGGGGGGAGAAAAAAAAAAAAAAAAAACAAAAAAAAAAAAAAAAAAAAAAATGTGAAAGGTGAGTGTGGAGATAAAACGATAAATTGCATTAACCATAATCATAAGGTTACACAGATTAAATAAACAGTAAATAACCATTTTGAGAGAAAAGGGGGGAAAGGAGAAATTGGGGGAAAAGAAAGTAAACTTGAGTTCTCTTGCCGCCCAAATGCTGTCGTCCACTGCCGTCCAGGTAAGGTAAAAGGTAAGTTACCTTTACCCAAGGTAAAATCAAATTTTTAACCTTTTTACTAATGGTAACTTTCCAACATTCTCCCCCTTAAAGTTGAGAGGACTGACTATATAGTCTCTCAGCTTTATAAATTGAGCTTTAGCCATGCCTTTGGTGAAGATGTCTGTTGTATTATCCAAAGTGCTACAATATTGAAGCTCAACTATCTGTTGTTCCACCATATCTCTTATGAAGTGATACTTCATATCAAAATGTTTTGACCTTTTGTGGTGGATCGGATTATATGCCAACTGTATGGCACTGATATTATCACAATTCAGTTTGGTTGGACCAATTTGTTTTTCGCCAATCTCTTCAAGGATTTTCCTCAACCAGAGGATCTGAGTACTAGCATGAGTAATGGCTATGTACTCAGCTTCTGTAGATGATAATGCTACAACAGATTGCTTCTTGGAACTCCAAGTTATTAGTCCTGAACCTAGACTAAAACAGTTCCCTGATGTAGATTTTATGTCATCTATATTACTGCCCCAATCGCTGTCACTATAACCAATTAACTTCACAGAGTTAGACTTGTGGTAATGGATTCCAAAATCCAATGTACCTTTTACATATCGTAAAATTCGTTTGGTTGCTTGAAGATGCAGCTCGGATGGGCATGCCATAAAACGTGATACAAGAGAAACAACATATTGTATATCTGGCCTAGTGTTGGTGAGAAACATTAAACTCCCAACCATGCTTCTGAAATTGGTCAAGTCAACTTTTGGTGCTCCATCTTCTTTGCTTAGTTGGATTCCATGTCCGGTTGGTGTTGCAGCTGATTTGCACTCTTTGCATAGCAAATTTCTTGATCATGTCATGAGCATATTTATGTTGACATATGAAGATCCCATTCTTTGATTGATGTACTTCCATTCCTAGGAAGTATCTCATTAATCCGAGATCCTTCATCTCAAACTGATTCATCATGGAGTTTTTGAACTCCATATTCATTTTATTATTACTACCCATAAATATTAGATCATCCACATATAAACAAACTATGAGGATATCTACTCCATTCTTCAGGTAGTATAGAGTTGGTTCACTCTTGCTTTTTGTGAAACCATATTTGCTGAAATAGCCGTCAATTCGTGAGTACCATGCTCGTGGTGCTTGCTTGAGGCCATAAAGTGCTTTTTTCAATTTATAAACAAGGTTCTCTTTTCCTGGTTCTTGGAAACCTTGAGGTTGTTGAACATACACCTCTTCTGTCAGGTATCCATTTAAAAATGCACTTTTCACATCCATGTGTTGAATGTTCCATCCTTTATGAGCTGCCAAGGAAAGAACAGTTCTGATTGTTTCTTGTCGAGCAACTGGAGCAAAGGTTTCCTCATAATCTATTCCATATTTCTGAGTAAAACCCTTAGCTACTAATCTTGCCTTGTGCCTCTCAATGCTTCCATCAGCATTGAATTTGGTCTTATAGACCCATTTACATCCAACACATTTTTTTCCCTTGGGAAGCTTCACAAGCTCCCAAGTATCATTCTTTTTAATTGAGGATATTTCCTCTTCCATGGCATCTTGCCATATACTTTCAGTGCAAGCTTTTTCATAGCTAGATGGTTCTAGCTGTGCAGTAGCCAACAAAGCATAATTGACTACATCACCCCTTGGTTCATGAGACTCATCATCTCCCGACATTTGAAGATTTTCGAGTCTTGACAAAATGTCGTCCATCTCACTAGCTTGACTCCTAGTGTATCTTTGTTGGAAATTCCTATCCAACATTTGAGAAGATGGATGACTCTGTAGTATGCGCTTTCCTCTATTTGTCTGTTTCCTTTGAGAAACTGGATCAATATCCATCGGACTTGGAGCGCTTACAGATCTCTGAAATCATTTTGGAGAATTTGGGGGTGCCAACAAAGAAGTCCCTCTTGGACTTGGTGTACCACTTGATGTACTTGATGAAGTTTCCTGATGTGGAATTTGTGGAGAAGGATTTTTTCCACTGCTTTTCTTGGGTTGTACCAATGTGGGAGGTACTAATGTGGAACTGTCCGAATTAGAGTCAAAATCAACAAATTTTTTATGACCCCATTCTCCCCCTTCATCAAAAATTACATCCCTGGAGATAATGATTTTATGTGTCTTGGGATTGTACAATCTATACCCTTTGGTTGAATCACAATACCCTACAAAAACACATGCTTGACTCTTTGGATCAAGCTTCTTTCTCTTCTCCTCAGGGATGTGTGCATAAGCTAAAGAACCAAATACTCGAAAATGTTTGACATTTGGTTTCTTACCGTACCATCCTTCATAAGGAGTGATACCATCTAAACTAGAAGTCGGACTTCTATTTAGAATATATGCACTTGTTCTCACTGCATCTGCCCAATAGTTGTTTGTGAGATGCTTTGCCTGAAGCATTGTTCGTGCCATTTCAACAAGGGTGCGGTTCTTTCTCTCGGCCACACCATTCTGTTGTGGGGTATAGGCAGTGGTGAACTGCCTTTTTATCCCATTTTGCTTACAATAATGTAAAAATTCATTTGAGGAGTACTCTCCTCCTTTATCAGTGCTAAGACATTTGACATAGTAGTCACTTTGCTTTTCTACATTATTTTTGAAGTCTATGAAGCAATCAAATGCTTCATCTTTGTGTTTCAGAAAATAGATCCAACACATTCTAGAATAATCATCTATGAATGTTAGAAAATAAGAATTGTTTCCAAGGCTTTTTGTTTGCATTGGACCACGGATGTCCGAATGTACTAGGCTGAAGAGGATAGCTTGCTCTCCACGCTCGGCCTCTTGGAAACTTCGTTGCAGAGTGCTTTCCCAAAGCACATGCTTCGCATACCTTTTTATGTTCTGGAATTTTTGGTAGTCCTGTCACCATAGCTTGTGATGTTAACATTTTCAAGCTAGCGGAATTGAGGTGACCATATCTCAAGTGCCACAATTCACTTGGATTTGTAATAGCAATGTTTGCAAGTTGAGCTCCCCCTGGCTCACCAAATTTTAGAGGGAACAACCTATTTTTTGTCATAGGTACTTATGTGATGACTCGGTTACAATTGTTTTTATCAAAGATTGTACATTTTCTTTCATCAAAAACTAATTTGTAATGCTTCTCCATCATTTGGCCAACACTCAACAAATTGTGTTGTAGCTGTGGAGTATAGTATATGTCATTCACATTTTTAAGGCCTTCTTTTGTTGGAACTTCCATAGCTCCTATGCCTTCAACTTGCAAGGATTTATTATCCCCTAACTTAACATGTGATTTGTAATTTGTATCTAATGTAGCAAAGAGATTTTCTTTGCCACTCATGTGGTTGGAGCAACCAATATCTAAAATCCATGTATCATTTAGATTTTGATCTGGCTGTCCATAAGAGAGAAAAAGATTTGGTGGACCTTCTTCTTCTTCGTAGAATGAGCCATATTGTCTGCTTTGATCTTTTGAAGTCTTTGACCAGCAGTCACGAGCGAAGTGTCCTTGTTTCCCACAATTGAAACAAGTTGTTTTAGTCTTGTTACTTCCTCGTCCTTGATTTCCACGACCTGCATTGCCGCTTTGGTTCTGATTGGCTCCTCTATTTTGATTTCCACCTCTGTTTTGATTACCTCCTCTGTAGGAGTTGCTTTGGCCTTTGCCTCTTTGTTGTTGTCCTCTGCCTCGGCCTCTTCCTTGTCCTCGTCTTGCAGTTTCATTCGAAGTGAAGGCTTTGTCATCACCTCCATAGCTTGGTGAAGGTGCTCCTTGAAGTCTCTCTTCATGTGATGTTAATGATCCAATCAAACTATCAAATGTAAGAGTAGAAAGGTCTTTGGATTCTTCAATTATGATGGCAATGTGATTCCACTTAGGAAGAAGTGTTCTCAACACTTTCTTCACAATTGTTTCATTTTTTGTGTCATCACCTAAAGTTTGCATCATATCAACTACTGCTTTGACTCGTACACAGTAGTCTCCGACTCTTTCATTTTCCTTCATTATGAGATTTTCAAAATCTCTTTTTAAGGTCTGAAGCCTGACTTGCTTTACTTTATCACTTCCTTGGAATCCTTCTTTCAAGGCATTCCATGCATCTGTAGCAGTTAAGTAAGATGCAATTCTAGGAAAGATACTTGGATCTAATGCTTGATTGAAGATGGTATAAGGCAAAAGAATTATTTTTTTGTGCATCTTTGTAGATCTTCTTGTCATTTGCACTTAAAGTAGTCCAATCTGTTGGAGCAATGTATCCATCTTCAATAATATCCCATAGTCCTTTTCCGATGAGTAATGTCCTCATCTTGATGGACCAGTACTCATAATTATCCCCACTGAATTCGGGAATTGGTAGATTATTATGTGATCCCATTATTATCTACTAAAACAAGAAACCTCTCTCTTATATAGTCTTATTTCAAAAAAGACTTTACAAACTATCAAGCCTTGCTTGATTTACAATCATAAACAACTCACTCTTGTTGTTCAGCAATTACAAAATTGTCAGCGACTTGTTCATCATCGTCACTGATCAATATTATTTCAGGAGAAGGAGTTTGAAGGATTTCAACTGAATTACTATAATGAGTATATTCAGATCCTTGTGAAACAATTGCCACTGTGTCGGATTGTTCAAACCTGCTGCCAAAGGAGTTATCTTACGAATCTGCTTCGTATCCTAGATCAGGATTTCTCTGGTGTGCAATAACCGCGTTTTGCAACTGTGAAAAAAGTGTATTAAGTCCTAGTGTTTTCACGTGCCTATCAAAGTTTTCAGCATTTGTTCTCAGTAATAACTTGCAGAGGGCATGATAACATCCTTCCGATCTTATCATTTAAGAAAATTTCCCAAAAATTTTCTTTTACAAAGATTTCCTCTTAGGAAATTTAAAAAAGAATTTCAACTTTCAAAGTTTTTTTTTTTTTTAAATTTTACAATTATTTCCTCTCAGGAAATTACAATAAATAAAAAACAATTTTAACAAAATTAAAAAATTTCCTTATAGTTTTTTCTTAAATTTTTTTTTTTTTAAATTGACCCCGTCGAGGATCGATCGTGCGACCTCGCGGGCGTCAAGGCAGAGGGTAGCCGCTGTGCTACCGGGCAGATCCGGGAGCTAAGCGGTCTCCCTGGCCTATAGCTTTCGCTTGATCACGTGAAGCTTTTAAAAAAAATGACCCCGTCGAGGATCGAACGTTCGACCTCGCGGGAGTCAAGGCTTAGGGTAGCCGCTGTGCTACCGGGCTGATCCGGGAGCTAAGCGGGCTCCCTGGCCTATAGCCTTCGCGTCGAGCGCGAAGCTATTATTGGCTTCGCGCTTCGGCGCGAAGCTTAAGTTTAATTTCTTGGGACTTTAGTCCCACATCGCCCGTGAGGCGATGTTTTAGCTCTTTAAGAAGAGCTAAGCACAGATAGTGCTTTGACTGCCTGCGGGCAGTCTCTGACAGTGCAGACCACCTTTTGCCTCGCCACGCCACGTCGCACCTCCAGCCATGTCACCTCCTCCCACCATGTCCACCATGCCACGTCACCACGCCTCGGGCTCCCGTCCCCCCTCCATGCCACGTCACACCATGCCACGTCACCAGTGCCTCGGGCTGCGTGTAGGTCGCCACGCCACGTCAACAGTGCCTCGAGAATCGTGTCGATCTGCTGCTCCTGCGGGCCGCCTCGTCCAGCTCCACCAGTGCCTCGAGAATCATGTCGATCTGCACCTACGGGCCACCTCGGGATCCGTGTCGCCTCGGCTCCTACGGGCTGCCTCGGGATCCGTGTCGTCGCCTCGAACTACGGGCCCCATCGCCTCGGGATTCGGGCCGGTCTCGGCTCTCCGCTCTGATACCAAATGTGAAAGGTGAGTGTGGAGATAAAACGATAAATTGCATTAACCATAATCATAAGGTTACACAGATTAAATAAACAGTAAATAACCATTTTGAGAGAAAAGGGGGGAAAGGAGAAATTGGGGGAAAAGAAAGTAAACTTGAGTTCTCTTGCCGCCCAAATGCTGTCGTCCACTGCCGTCCAGGTAAGGTAAAAGGTAAGTTACCTTTACCCAAGGTAAAATCAAATTTTTAACCTTTTTACTAATGGTAACTTTCCAACACTTCCCTCGCAACCGTTTGGAGCTACTCAAGGTCTTCGTCAAGGAGATCCTTGCTCTCCCTATCTTTTTCTCATATTGGTTGAAGGATTGGGTAGACTCATCTTGAGGAGAAGACAACAAGGTTTGCTAATAGGTATCAAGGTGGGTGAGGAAGTTTTGACTCACCTACAATTGTGGATGACACGGATTGGTGGAAGGGGACAGGGAAGCAAGAATGATTAGAGATACACTTAATGTCTACCTTAGGGCTACAAACCAAGTCATCAATGATAAAAAAACCAAAGTGGTCTTTTTCAATCTTGATTAAAGGCTTCAGGACAGAATTTTAGAGATCTTGGGATTCACAAAGACTTATATCCCAGTGGTATACTTGGGGGTCCCTTTGCATTTTAAAAAACTAAAAATAGATATCTAGAGGAATATTTTGGATTGTATCAAGGATATAATTAATCATTGGTCTCACAAATGGTTAAGCTATGGGGGTAGATTAACTTTTTTATAGTCAGTAATTCAAGCCATGCCAATTTATAAATTTTCTATCCTTGCTGCCCCACATACCATATGGAAAGAGTTGGACAAGATGGCTAGAAATTTTTTATGGAAGGAGTAAAAGGAGAGAGGAAATGAGCCTTAGTAGGTTGGGAGAAAGTAAGCCAGCCCAAGGTAAAAGGAGGTTTGGGACTAAGAAGATTAAAGTTAAATAATAAAGCTTTGGCTGGAAAGCTTTATTGGAGGTGGATTTCCCAACCAACTTCTTTATTTAGTAGAATCTTAACTAGTAAATATTTGGGACAGGTAAAACCAAATGAGGTGGGTCATTTCCCTTTGGATGGTAATGGATCCTTAGTGTGGTGGGCTCTCAAGTTAGGATCTCAAGTAGTAAAAGATAGATTATTTTGGAAAGTGGGGAGAGGGGAGAAGGCACGATTTTGGACAGATTCATGGGATCAATACCCACCTATCATTGTTGAATTTCCTGAACTACAACCAATAAAAATAGCTATAGAAACTAGGGGATGGGTCCAAATTGAAAGTTATTTCAACACTAGTCAGTTGGGGGATTATAAGTTTAAGCATTTTAAGAAGTTGGATGAGTGGCCAATTTCAATCCCTTCGGATTTGACACCCATCATGACTAAAATCTTGGCAAAAATATTTCTCATAGGTAGAGATGAGGAGGATGAATTAGCTTGGGGCTATGGGAGCCTTGGTGTCTACATAGTGAAGGATGGATATGATAAGATCCTTCCAGAGCCTCCTCCTCATACATATCAGGTTGAGGATTGGAGAAATATTTGGCAGTCCAAGGGTTGGCCGAAAGTAAACTTTTTTTCCTGGTAGTTCATGCATAATGGAATTCTTACTTTTGATAATCTCATATGTAGGGGAATCATTGGTCCATCTCAATGTGTTTTATGCTACAAGAGTGAGGAAACAGCTGATCACTTGATGTTTGAGTGCCCATTCACGCGCTAGATTTGGGAGAGATGGTTTTTATATTATAAAATTCAAGTTAATGGTGATTTGAATCGGATTAATATTTGGGAAATATGGAAGAGGGGTAGATTTAAATCTAAAGCTCTTTGTATTGGTTGGGACCTTGGATTAAACTTTATTTGGTGGCAAGTATGGTTGGAGAGAAATGCCAAAATTTTTAGAGAAACTTTTTCTTCTTTAGATGGAGTTTGGTAGGTCATTTGGAGCAAAGTCATAGAAACTGTGGCAGTCTATGCTAAAGAGGAAACTCAAGTTGTTATTGGGGCAATGGAAAAGGAAGTTGAAGTGCAAGAGGGACAGGACAGAGCTAGTTGGAAACCACCTCTAGAAGGTTGGATTAAAATTAATACTGATGGAGTTGCAAAAGGCAATCCGGGTAGAGCTGGAATTGGAGTGGTTTATCGATAATCATGTTGGAACAGTGCTCTATTGGGAACTTCAAGGCTTGGGAAGAGCCACAAACAATGAATCATAAGCCTTAGCTATCAAATCTGCTTCTATTTGGGTAGTAAAACAAGGTCACAGGAGGATAATCCTAGAATCATATTCTCAAATAATGGTTGGAGCTCTAGATTGCATGAGGAACTTTGCTTTGAAAACATGGAGGTTGAGGATTCTTGTCACTCAAATTAAGGAATTATGGAGGGAATTAGATGATGTGATTCCAGTTTATGTGAGTAGAGATCTAAATAAAGTGGTAGACTTCCTGGCTAATATGGGTACTGAGAAGGAGGTAGGGGTTCAGTGGCATAGTGACATGGCTATTGAGGATGAGATGATTAGGCGGGTTGGTGAGCAAATCCAGTGCTTAGCTAATTTGGATAACCATTCTAGAAATATTATTTAGGAGATTTGTTCTTCAATGTAGATCTTCTTTTATAGTTGTAAACATGTGAACAGTCATTGTAGAAATATGGTTTAAGATATTTGGCTCCAATGCAAATCTTCTTTTACTATTGTAAACATGTGTTCTCTTTGACTAAGGCTGGGAAAAGTCTCATCCCAACTTGTAAATGATCTTTGTTTTAATACAAGTTTTTTCAAATTAATTTTAAAAAAAAAAAAAGACAATACGCTTCGGCTTAGACACCAGATTCTTCTCTTACTAAGTTTTTTGAGCTCCTAGTTGACTATACTCACATTCACCGCACTTACTCGCATGCAAATTCTTCTAAATTTTTCTAATCAAGGTTATGCATAACGGGTCGGCTTCGAAATCTATTTATAAAATGAAGGCGAATTGTCTCGGAATCCCAGTGAAATATGTAGAAGTATACATGGCGAATTGCAATTATTTATTTCCAAAAAAATTCAAACAGTGGCGAATTTCAAAAAAAATTCTCCAAAAATTTTCAAACTGTGACAAATTTTTTTGTGTTTGGGACATTGAATATCAGGTTACAAACTCTAAAAATGTACGGTAAACTTAAAGGATTTAGGCCAACAAGAAAGGTTTTTAGCCTTTATGATTTATGACGATCGGTATGAGATGTAAAATTCAATCAGTTGCAGGCATGTCGATCGATTGCAAACTTGATGATCGATTGTAGAGATACTGATCAGTTCCAGATATGCCAATCGGTTGTAGCGATGATGATCGGTTACAGATATATCGATCGGTTGCAGACATACTGACAATCTATAGACATGTCGATCAATTGCAGACATGTCGATTGTCGATTGGTTGCATAGATGTCGATCAGTTGCAGCAATGACAATCAACTGTAGCGATGTTGATCGACTGTAGCTATGTCGATCGATTGTAGACATTTCGATCGGTTGTAGTCATGCCGATCGATTGCAGCTGTGCCAATCAGTTGCAGCCATATCGATCAGTTGTAGACATACCGATCGGTTGTAGACATACCAATCGATTGTAGCCATGTTGATCGGTTGCAGACATACCGATCGGTTGGATCCATACAGATCGATTGTAGACATACCGCTTATCGATCGGTTGCAGACATGTTGATCGATTACAGGTATGACGATTGCATGCATACCGACTAGATGCAAGAATATCTATCGATTGTAGTAAAGTTGATTAGCTCCTACAAAGTCGATCGATTACAACATTGTTAATGGGCTACAAGAATGACGATCGTGTGTATAGTACCCAGTGGCATGTGTCATCGGATACCATGGATCTATGGCAAGAGAAATTCTCTTAACATACATCTAGATGACATTGATAGTTGTCTACCACAGTTGCGTATAGTTGACCTACAATGCCTATGAAACTGAAGAAAAAAAAAATTGGAAAAAAGAACAATGGAAGAAGAATATCCTACCAATTTTTTAGTCGTGAATCCTCTGCAACTGATCGACTTTTATCGACAGTATCTTCTTAGCAACCGATCATCTTAGGCTGATTACTGTGTCTCTAAAACCTTGTGTCGACAGACAATGCTCTACAACCGATCAGCTTATGCCTATATACACTACTCTACAACCGATTGACTTGAATTGATCGATAGACACTACAATCGATAGGCTTATGAGACCTCTACAATCGACATACAAATACCGATCGACACGGCCCTCCAACCGATATAATTATGATGATTGACACCTCTACAACCCGATTGAAACCTCTGCAATTGACAAACAAATGCAGATCGACACGATCTTGCAACCAACTGACTAATATCGATCAACAAGTTTGCAACTGATAGATAATTTTTGATAGACAGTCCTTGCAACCGATAGACTAATGGTGATCGACAACCATGCAATCGACCAACTAATGTTGATTTGCACAGTACTACAACCTACTGACAAATGCCTATTGGCACTTTTGCAATCGATAGACAATTTTCGATCGATAGTCCCTACAATCGATAACCTACTACCGATCGACCCTCTGCAACCAATCGACTAATGTTGATAGACACGATGCTACAACCAACTAACAAATGATGATCGACACCTCTGCAACCGATAGATAAATGTCGATTGACAACCCCTACAACCGATAGGCTAATGTCGATCGACACTTCTGCAACCGATCGACACCTCTACAAGTGATAGATGTATGTCGACCAACACCTCAAGTTTTTCATTGTTTTAGAGCTATTTTCGAGTTACAGTATTTTTGATGTATGTTTATCGGTACCCAGTACAGTATATATACGGGTAGTATATGAGGCGATTTATGCAAGAAATATAAAATCATTTATAATTTGAAGGCGATTTGGGTGGGAAATAAAAAATCATTTATAATTTGAAGGCGATTTGGGGGGAATATCAAAATCATTTGTAATTTGTGGTCAAGGAATTAAAATACAATTATTTTCTTGATTATCAACGGTGGGCGAATTTACCCCAAAAAAACTTCCACCCTGTAAATTGCGGACGAATGGGCCTCACTGAAAAGATCTAAAATTAGCCATTTTAAAATATTGAAAATCCCAAATAGAGCCAATTTGTGATATTTTGCGCTTATCCATAACCGTGTTTCTAATTTTTAATAAATTCGTCTAAATTTTTTCTAATTCTTCTAATTAATTTTATTTCTATTTTAATGGATTTATTTTGCTTTTAATTTATTAAAATTTTTATAAATCCCTCTAAGTCCTAATTTCATTTTACTTTTATCTATTTCTTCTAATTTCTCTAAAGTTTTCTTAATTTTTCTAATTTTTATGTAATCTTTTTATTTTCCCTAATTTTTAATTTCTTTTAATTTTCTCCCAATTTTCCTAATATTCTCTTATCCCACTTAATAATTCTAATCCACCTTTATTCTCTTCTAATCCTTCCCTTTCCACCTAATCTCCCATTAATTTCTCTCCATTCCTCAAAATTCTCCATAATCCACATTACCCATCTAATCCCTCCTAATCCATCGCTAACCATGTCCTAATCCCAGCTTAAGCCTTCATTCAAATCCTAAGGGATATACACACTAATTTAAAAATTCTCATCAAGTCCCTAGGTCTGCCAAAATCCCCATCTAAATTCCTCATTTATTCCACCTTGTCTCCCCATCCCCTTTCCCTCCAAATTTGGATGATTTAAAAATGCAATAAAAAGTCCCAAGTCAAAAGGAGTTAATTTGGCATATTTAATGGGTTAGTCCTCCTCACCCTCCATGTCACCTTTTTAGCAATTTTAAAATTCCATGTGCAACCACATCTCATCAGCCCCTAAGCCAATTTATGGTACTTGTGTGGGTGAGAAATCACCCCAACCAAGGCTATTAAATGGGGAGGGTGCACATTCTTCCATGTGTCCTCTCCCATATTTGCCTTGGATTTTCCACCTTCAACTTGAATCAAAATCAGCTCCATCTCATTGTCATGTCACCTACCCCCTCCTCTCTCCAAATTCCTATAAATTCCCCTCCATTCTCCTCATTTTTCAAGAGAGAGGTGAAGCTACTTTTATGCTATTGAAATTCTACTAGACCACCTTGATGCCATTAGAGATCCTAGCTGCCTTTCCCACCAACCTTGAGGAGCCCAACCATTGTAGCCATGGAGTCTACGTGAAGGGTTCAAATTATATTTTGCTTGTAACTACACCCAGACTAGTCATCATCTTGTCGAAATACTTGCACTAGAGGACACCAACCATCACCAAAACCTCTCAACAATAGCACTTGGTACCATCTACCATATCATCCCAATCATCATTAGTAGTTATACAGTCCCAACCACAGCCTACGATCACCCAAAACAAACTGTAGTTGATGGTTACCCAGAAGAGCAAATAGAACATTCTAGACTACAAGCAAGTAAATAAGGTATAAAACATTATCTTTTCAAGTTTTGTGAACTTTTGTTACAGTTTTGTAATGTTTTTCATGAGTTTTGTGAAGCATTGTTTAACCTATTTTTACTAGGGCCTCATCTAAGGGAGGCCCATCATATATTGTTGACTCTATCTTGTGATAATGTGTGTAGGTATGATGTAGATGGCAGAACACTAAGGTGGTCCAAGAAGCTCGAGACACAAAACCCACCCACCACTTGATTGTGGCATCATAAGGAGATTGCACCAAGGGTCCTTGATTGTAAAAAGGGGTCATCCCCCTTTGTTCTTGAATTGTATTATTAGCAAAGATACCCTCCAAAAGGGTTACGTTATATTCAAAAATATTTATATTGGACAATATATATACATGTTTTATCTTTGCTTGTTTGATTGCATGGTGCATTTTCATGCCTATAAAATGACGATCATGGTGGGACCCTCACCCTTAACTCATTAGGTATTGTTTTTTTTCATGTAGGAGCATGAAGATAGCAAATATTTTTTGTTTTTAATTCTATATATCTAATGTGTGGTGTTTTAAGGGTTTACTATTATTTTGTTCCTTCATTTGATTGCGTCCACTGATGCTCTACTTTTTATTTTGATCACAGGTCTCTGATTGTCTTGAGGTGTAGCCACATTGGGGACTTACAGTCGTACACAACCACCATTGATATTTAGCAACCATAGTTGTAGCCGACGATTCATAGACATACACAAAATCCACCCTTGAAGCTTTGGGATTCACAAATGAGTACCCCAAAGTAGATAGACTTAGATTCTTTGTTTTTAATGTCTAATTCTCCTCTAGTTGTTAGCATAACTAAAATTCTTCTTCTCCATTTTTTATATTAAATGAAACCTTCCTCTATAGGATAGTTGTAAACCTCCCTACCTCCTATAGGTTTTCTTCTCTAGGTTAATAGTGAAAAAAAAAGTACATTATTATTAGATTTCTTTATTTGCATAAGGGTCATTAGACTCAAGATTCAAGACTTAACGTTGAGCTCTGAGTGGCTTATTAGTGTAGGATTACATGCTTGCATAAGACTCAAGACTCAAATGGATCATTAGGTTAGATTTTTAGATTTGTGCAAGATTCAAAGACTCATTGGCACATTAGGATAGACATATTTCTTTGTTTTGACTCAAAAGACTCAAAATAATCATTAGAGTAGTTTTTACTTGTGTTGAATTAAAAATGGCTCATTAGATTAGGTGTTTGCTTACTTTAATTCAAAATAGACTCATTGGCTCATTAGATTAGAATTTTCTTTATTTACATTTGACTCAAAAGGCACAAAATGGCTTATTAGTGTAGATTTTGCTTATATGTTTTTGACTCAAAAATAATTATTTGGCTCATTAGTTTAGAAGTTGTTTTATCTGCTTTGGCACATAGAACTTAATGGCTCATTAGTATAGTTTTTATTTTTATTTTTTTGGACTCATTGGCTCAATAGATTAGCCTAGAATATTTTTTTTTGTTTATTGACTCAGTTTAGTCTCATTTTATTAGATTAGCACATTTTGTGTTTTGGATCAGTTTTTTATCATTAAAAAAATTAGTTTGCATTATAGGCATGTTTTGTTACCTTTAGGATAGTTGCAATAGGTTAGTTTCATTATCATTAGGGTAATTTTGCTTGTTATCATCCTTAGTGTAGGATTTCCTATCTCTATAGAGTAGTTTCATTGTATTCCCTTTAAGGATAAGTGCATTTTTGATGATATTAGGCCATTCTATCCATAGACCCTCTAGGACACAAGTTTAATCACCAATGGCAGTTGGTAACCACCCTTGGAGGTCGGGTAGACTATGCAACCATCAATGGTGATCAGACAACCACCAATTGTGATTAGACCTATGAGTCAAACCTATTTGGTAGCTCCCTTAGGCACTTTTTGTATTCTATCCTTAGATAGTAATCTCTATTTTTCCAGGAACCTACTTGTTATCTCCCACAAGCCATATCCTACTATAGTTGCATTTTATGGTTTTAGATCATATTAGAGATAACCAAGTCCTCCTCTAGCTCACATTTTGTTTTCTTGCACTTTAGCATCAAACAAAGAGAGAAAAATTAAAAAAAAAAAAAAAGGAATTAAAAATCAAACACAATGAACCTTTTTGTTATACACACTTTTGTATGCTATTATTTCACACATAGATATATTGTGCTACGAAAACCTCCTGGTGATTTGGACTTCATCCCCAACTACCGATTGATCCCCTAGCATAACCATAGTTAGTACACATAGTTTCTTGGACCTCATCACTGAGAAATTGGTTAGGGGTAATGTTGTTGTTAGATTCTCTTTAACCACAAGGATTAATAATTAGTGGACTATAGCTATTGTTTTTTTCAAGCCCAACCAAAGGTGAAGCAAAAGCCTGGGTAGGCTGATAGCAAGACATAGATAACACGACATCTTTCGAGAAGTACATTTTACCCCCTTAGGATACCCATCACCTATCCTCCATCCTAGGAAGGCACATTAGCCATTTGTGTCTCATCCCTCAAAATAGGGGTGGGTACGAATACATCCTCTTAGATTTCAATTCATCATTCCCCTTTTTATAGTTCCTAGATGTAGAGACATAAAACACAAAAACAAAAATTTCAAAAAAAAACATCAAAACAAAAAAAAAACCACTCTCAAAGTCATTTTTCACTTTTGGCCTATACTTCCCCAAAATTATCTCAAAACCATCAAAAATTCACAAAAACATACAAAACATCCAAAAAAATCAAAAACTTAGAAAAACAACAACAACAAAAAGGAAAAAAAAAAAATCCAAAATAAAAGTTTTTTTTTTGTTTGTTTAATCATTCATCAACATTAATTAGATAGTGCATTTGTTTAAAAAACAAAAAAAACTAAGCAAAACCAACCCATTTGTATCCATTCCAAATACCCCTTATTACCACATCCCATTTCATCTTCGCTATTCCATGGTCTTGACTCGTAGTCAAACCCAAGCCCAAGCTCAAGCCTAAGTCTCCATGGACCATTTCGATCAAACATCCCATACCTCAATCACTTTTTTACCTCGTTAAGGAGATTTACCACAAGTTTACCATGGTAACCTATCCAATGAGCCTTCCTTATACACTCAATATATGCCTAAGGGATATCATACCAGATATGATCTAGGTATGATGCATTGTGCCATTCATGCCACCATTCATGTTTCTCCTGGTATTGTGGCACCCTTGTCACCTATGCATCCCCAAATCACCCACATTGATATTGATGTCTTGCATGCATTTTACACTGACACTTTTCCTCCATCGGAATCACCATGATCATCTTTGCCTCCTCTCCAAATTTTGGCATGTACTGCCCCCCCTCCATCAAGAACAAACATATTCACACACATCTTATCAGCCTTCTACTTCCACCATAATTGTGGGCACTTTTGAGACTCAACTTACCTTATTTGAGACTTCTTTTCGCACATCACATCATCCACCCCCTTCGTCCATGTCATCTGTCAACCCTAACCCCACCTCTAATTTGCTATTTTCTAGAATGCCATCTTATTTCTCTCCTTTTGAAGGAACTAACCTCATCTCACCTCAACATGACACTCATAACAAGTCACTAGCCATTGACCCAAACCATCCTTCATCTAATGATGCTCATTTTCCACAAATTTACCATACTCCAACATCTTCATCTTACATAAATCCTAATCGTAATCAATTTTATTTCACTCAAGTCCACGTTACCTCTCATATTCCTACTTTTATTCCTTTTGTGACTTATCCCCCATTTACAACCATTCAAATCATTGGCACACATGTTGCACAACCTTCTACCTCATATTCTTTGAATACTCTTCCTACCTCTTCAATTCCAAGCCATCAAAATTATTAGTCTCAATACCCTCTCTCTCAAGGTTATTCTTCTATGCAGCAAGTGCTCATTGATGCTACTCATCAGCATTCTCATCCTTCATACAATACTTATGTTCCTCAACAATAGCTACAAGCAATAAATCCTCCTCCTCCTACATCGATTCAAAACTCCTTCTTTACCCAATATTCATCATGGAACTCTCACCCACCCATAGTTCATGACCCAATTCCTCCTCTTTCAAATGCCTATCAAGGGCCACCGATGCAATCTCAAAATATACCTTCAACACATTATCAACAAGCACCTCCCAACCACCAATAATCACACCCTAGACAATACTAGCCCCTCCTTAATTATTACCAAGCTCCTTCCACTCCCATGCAACCTCCCCTTGAGTACAAGACCTACAACCCTCCACCTGATTAGTATGTTACCTATTCTCAATACCATTTCCAAACACCTTCTCATAAACCCCTCTCATATGCAATACCAACTACCATTCCATCAAGCACAAAAACCTCCTATCTACCAACAACATACATCTTACAAACCCCCATCCAACACCTATCCATATTCCCATTAAATGATGGACACATAAAAATCAACCTCGTCATTCTCCAACCCATGCACAATATTCATATACCACTCCACCCTATCCAGGATCTCAACTTTGATTGGATGTGTTTCAAATATTGGCTAATTGATTTTATAGTCTAGAGTTACAATCAACTAATACTGGATATCAAAACCCACTCTTCACCAACTCATCAACCATCCAATTCATCCCTCAATACCTTCACCACCATACCCTCTCGATTTTGAGGTCGCTAAACTTGACAAATTCAAAGGGAACAAGGACCCCTGAGAGCATGTAAGTGCGTTCATCAATGTTTGCTTTGAGATCCAAGATAGTGATCCACTCATACTTAGAATTGCTTCTCAAACCCTTGGGGGAGGCACCTTGGATTGGTACAATCATTTGCCAATCATAGCATCTTTACTTTTGAACAACTTACCAATATTTTCCTAGAACATTTTTCTCTCACTATAAAAAAAGAAAACTACATTGAATGATCTTTACAATATTTATCAATTCAAATATGAGGATATCTTGGATTATGGCCCTCGGTGGATATCGGTCATAACCAAATTACCCTTCACCTCTTACCTATGTCTGAGCTCACTCAAATGTTCACAAGGAGTTGTTCAAAAAGTATCTCTTATTACAACTCCAACAATATTGCATGCTTGAGGATGCTTTGAATCAAGCTAAATTTATTGAAGACATCAAAGTTTAAGAGGGTGAGATCAAACTCAAAAAACAAATGGCTTGATAAGAATTATCAGGGCAATTTCAACAATAACCCAAGCCTCCTCAAATCAATCAAGTATTATTGAGTACACTAGGTCCTTCCAATCAACAACCTTAGTATCCATATTTGCAACAACCACAACATCTATATCAATATTCACAACCCCAATATCCACCCCCACAACAAGTACAACCCCAATCTCCATACTTGCCATCTCAATGCCAATATCCTCCTCAATAATCTTCTTATCCACCACCTCAACCAACATACCCTACACCAAAAAGGGTCTTTAAGGGGGGGTTATTCAGTCATCGTCTATGAGGATATCGTAAAAAGTCTGTATCATATGATGATGGTTAAAAATTGCCTCAAAAACCACCCTCTTAGGGTCTATTAGGGTGGTTAAAAACTGCCTTAGGTTATCATTATGAGGGTGGTTAAAAACTTCCTTATTTTATCACTATGAGGGTGGTTAAAAACCACCCTCTCAAGGTCTATTAGGGTGGTTCAAAACCACCCTCTTAGGATATTTCAGTGCATTTTATAACCATCCTCTTATTATTACTTTTTAAATATATATAAAAACCTGAGAAAACCTCCCTCTTATTATTAATTTTAAAAAATATATAAAAATCGTAAGTCCAAAGAGGACAAACCTACCTCGAGATGATCTAAGCTAATAATTTAAATAGATGTGCCCATTCAACCTTCATACTCTGATCCAAAGCAAAATTTTGTGAAAAGACCAAGTAAACTATAACATGTTTGTAAGCCATTTTAAGCAATCATTTACCTCAGATGAATGATAGATATATTGCCAATGGGTTAGCATTGAAGATGTTTATGAGCCATTTAGTAAAGGAAAACAATACATTGGCAAACAATACTATAATGGTAGAACTCAAATATCCAAAGTTTAAAGTTCTTAACATTTAAATTGAGTTATCATCAAGAAGAGACAATAAATGAAAAGCTGAAATCTTATTAAAATGCCACACATGGGGAATGATAGATTCTTCAACAATGCATTAGCATTGAGAATGTTTGTCAACCATTTAGTTAAGGAAAACTATCTACTAGCAAAAACTACTCTAATAGCAGAACTCAACAAAAAATCCAAACTTGAAAGTTCTTGAATTGGGCTATCACCAACAAAAGAAAATACCTACAAGGAGCTATGTAATACAAACTAGTTACAGGATTAAAGGTCAACCCCTTTTTTGAATGAGGACTTGTGTTAACACCAAACAAAAAACTTCTACAAATATGCCTGTAACCTAATATAATGTTATGATGATATTGAAATGAATCTCTCCATAAGAATAAATCACAACTCAGATACTGACCAACACCATGTTAAGGAATAAATCACATCAAAATTTGTCAGTGCCATGATACACAACCATCAAAATAGTTACAACTGAAAATACAATGGAAACAAACCAGGGTTATACATAGAGGCTATTTATCGCCAAATTGGCTAATATTAGGATTTTCAAATTTTGGAATTGGCTAATATTTGGGACCCTTGACCAGAGCCCATTAGCCAAAAATGTTTGGGTGCAAAAAAAAAAATGGGTCGATTCACCCCAATTTTATAATAATTTGACCATTTTAATTTTAAATTTACAACATTACCCCTAATAATATGAACCTTCTACATGTGTTTGGATACTATTCACTTGAATTTTGAAACTAATTCACCAAATTTTTATAAATACATTTTGGGGTTGACCCCTTACGCATAACCCTAACACAAACTAATAAATTCAAAATATTTTTCTAGGAAATTAGATGGATATGAGAATATTAATAAGACTAAATCAAAGGCGAACACTTCAAAACATAAGGTACTAGGGAGAAACATAATATTTTGACATACTGAGAGCTTTCAACATTTGAATAAAAGCCACTAAAATATGAAGATATGTGGTATTTCTAAACCTGGCAATAGCACAGGCATAAGTACAAAGACTATAAAGGTGCATGACAGGTTCCACCCTCAATGCCAAAAATAATATAATAAATAAAAAATAAAATAAATTCATTAAAAGTTAAAAAAATTACAGCATATGAATATGGAGTCTACAACAATTTGAATTTCCACTTGTAGCCATTAACCAAATAGGGATTTAAAAAAAAATGTTGGAAAATGTAAATTTGTTGATACCAAAGCAATCCATTTAGATAGCATTCAATTTCAGATCTCAATTTTATTTTCCCGTATTTGAATAAAAGGATGCAATATTTCAAACACTTACCACGCACTTCATGCAAAGAAAGCACTGATCGGGACAACACATGTTGCATATTTGCAATATGGATGAAAGTAAACTTTATCAAAAGAAAGATAAAAATGCTTGGGCACCTAGTAAATATCAACTAATTTCAGAATAATAAAGGAACAAGATTTTCAACATAGTTCTTACATTTCAAATGTCATTTTGATTGGTGCTACAACCTGCACATTCAACAATCCATGAGTTAGATCCCTTCCAGGAAAGGCATCACAAAAACAATTTGAAAGATCTTGCAATTCATAGAAAATATCCAAAAACATGCAAATGTTGCTACCTTCTAGTAACTTCTGAGCACCTTAAGTTCTCAATATCTATTCTATTGTAAATTAGTTGTCCTTAGGATTTGACCTCGTAGTGAATTTGTTCCCACTCCCTATATAAGCGTGACCTCTTATACAATTTGCAACTATGTATTTGTAACTCCCTTAGAGATTCTTCATGGTCAGCTAAGCTGGCACTCATCTAAAAGTGACTTACTCCTATAAAGTCCCAACATTCTTTCTATTATTGCAAGCAAGTTTCAATTTTACAATTGCCCATTCAGACCCAAAGTTTAAGGGAAAAAATGTTTGTGTTTTTCAAGAAGTTATTATGTTTTGCATTTAGCAATCCTTACTTTGCTCCACCTTTGGCTCACATCAATTGAAATAGAAGGATCCTTCAAGGTCTTACTCTTGTTGTTCTTTGTAATCTTCATGTCTACCAAGATATTTCCTTAGTTACATTTAGATTCTATAACCCCTCAACTATTGTAGTCAAGTCTTCCATACCTATTCAAATCTTGTGCATACCTATTCAAATATCCTGCACACCATTCAAATCTCTCATTGAACCTTTTAATTATGTGTGGTTGACTAACTTCACTGTGCAAATGACATGATCTATCTAAATCCAATATTTTACTCTTTCATTCTCCTTACTCAAGTGTTCCAATGTGCTTTGCTCTAGGAAGTCATACTTTAGTTAAAAAAATAAATCCATATTTCTCCTCTTAATATGTTATCTTAGCCTGCAATTAGTTTTAAACCCATATAGGTAATTCTGAAGACAACATTTCTTTCCTCTACAACATAGTAATCACTCTGATCCACTACAACAACTTTACACCCCTGTCACAAAACCCAATATTCACACTTCTCAACAACTCCATGAAACCCATAAATTATAATGGAAATTATTTTAAATGTTATGATTCCTGAATCAAACATTAGACTATATGCATTGCAATTAATAAAATAACCTATATATGATAGAGAAATAATAATTCTATGCAATTACAAATATTAATAGGACTTGACTACATCACAGTTAAGACAAAATTTAACTCTCACAACAATAGTTACATGACTCTTTGAATTAGTCATAAAAGAGTCAAGTCCAAGTACCAAGCAACCCAAAATGAGCTAAAATCAATCAACTCCATGAGACTCTTCAAGCTTTGGTCAAACTCTGCCACTCTAAGCTTGAGTCTTTGTTGCTCATAGCACAAAGAATGAAACACCCTCATTTTTAGTACACAAGTCTTGTGTCAAGGTTGAGTCAACTTAGTGTGTTGGCCTTGCCAAGTTTGAGCCAAGTACAAGTCTGACTACTATGCTCCTGATTCAGGTGTCCTTGTAGCAATAATAAGAACCAAATATGTAACCATCCAACATAAGATAATTACTCTACAAGAAATGCAACAATATCCAAGATATACTTTTAAAACAAAATATAAACTAATAATATTCTCCATAATTTATTGGATAGTCCAGTGTCATGTTTCACATCCAACAATATTTTTTCTATAACATAGCTTTTTGGCTACTTATATGAGATTAATTTGAAACTTCTTTGAAAGTTTTTCCAATAGGGTCTCATCTTATATTTTTTAAATTAGATCTATTCTTTACCAAAAGGATTTATATATACAGATTATTTGAGTTTATGATTAGTGATAATTTCTATGACAACAAAAATGTTTATTGGTAACTTTCAGAAGGTGTTCAATTGTTTTTAGCACTGAGCAATATACAGTTGTCATTTGCAGCATTGTAAGCATGGCCTTAACATATAAAGCATTGCCTATATTTGGTGTGGCCCTATGTTTCCTTACAGCCTAAAGCAGATTCCAATAAGCTGGTTGTTGAATTGGCCCTCTTGTGATTTGAACTTAAAACCTCTTGACTAGATTTTTTGTAATTCTTATGCATGTTTACTTTTGTTGTGATTTGAATAGGAGACCTTTCTTTTAGATTTTTGTATCTTAATTCGTATGCAGGTTTTAATTTGTTGTGATTCAAACTTGAGACCTCTAGTCCTAGATTTTTTATGTGGGTATTATATGTTGCATTAAGAAGTATTTACTTTAACAAGTATTTTGTCCTAGATTATAGAATAGAAGGCTTGAGAGGTCCATGGTTTGAGTCTTCATCCCTAACAAGATTTCAAAAATCAACATCAACAGAGGTGCACTATGAATTAAAAAAGAAAAAGGAAACAGGCCTAAATGCAGGCCTAATATTGATTCAACAATTGATAGGGTTTGAAAATATCAATGAATTTAATTTAATTATAAATCAAATAAATTTGAGGTGATCAAAAAATTTAAAACACTATCATTTCTGCTTGTGACATTCTTTGATTTACCTCTACCCTAACATATTAAAATCCAACAAGCTAAAAATATTAATCTATAAAGAAACTCTTAGGAAAATTTTGCACTAAAATATTTCCCTCTTCAAACAATTTATGTGATGTTTTTGCATCCATAAGGTGTTTGGGCATCCATGATCCTTGTTACTGTGAATATGAAAAAAAAATTGAATTAGAAATTTAAAACAAAAACAAATAAAAGAGGGAAGATGTATTCAAAATAAATATGAGCAAAAATAAAAAATGCAAATGTATTGAAATTAAATATATTGTACATAAAAATATGCATACGTGTTCAAAACACGAAAGGGAATAGAGGAGCCAATGGTACCTTGAAACATCTTGATCAGGCACAAAATAAAACCAGAAATAACATGAACAAAGAAAAAGAGGGGAAAATGTGATAATGCAAAATCCTACCCTATCTCTAAAGTTGAATTTCAAAAATCCTGCCCTATCTCTAAAGTGCCTACAAATCATATATATATAAAGGGTGGTTTTAAACCACCCTCTTAGGGTCTATTAGGATATTTTTTTACCATCGTAAACAACTGTCATATTTTAGGCATCGTTAAAAGCTTTTTTGGTGAGGGTGGTTTAAAATCGCTCTCTTAGGTCTATTAGGGTGGTTTTTTACATTGTAAAACCATCGTATTTTAGGCATTATTAAAATATTTTTTTTGTGAGGGAGGTTTAAAACTACCCTCTTAGGGTCTATTCAGGTGGTTTTTTACAATCATACTTTTGCCACCCTTAAAAGCCTTTTTTGGTGTAGTGATACCAACTTGCACCACCTCCAACTCAAACTCAAAATACCACTAAATTCAATAATCATGGAAGACGCTCCAATAGTAGACCTCCTCATAATTTAACTTCTCTCTATGAGCCCCTCTCTATCATTTTCCAAAGGATCTATAAGACAAGCAATATTCTTATTGCAAAGCAAGACAAAGGATCCTAAAAAACCTTGATCTAAATCATATAAGGAGTATCACCATTATGTCTTTCATCATCATAGGGGTCATGATATCAATGATTTCATCTAATTCAAGCACTTGATATAAGATCTAATCGACAAGGGGAATATTCAAGTTGGAAATCCTCTCGCTCCCCCTAACTAAAATTTGGGTATTTATCAAACCCCTTTACCCTAGCCTGGGATGACACATTCAACAAGCGGATTTTCAACCCTGAATACCCCTTAAAATCAAGTGAATCATGTTGCCAACATCCCATATTATTAGGTTTTTGTTGGTATGATCCATGTGGTCAATCAAAACCAATGATATTTAGATCAGCCACAACAACAAAGTGTCCATGCTAATGCACATTCCACTTTTCCACCTTCACCAATTCAACCCATATTGCCTTCCCTCATCCATCTCATATCTCCACCCCATGACCAATTATATCATTGAGGAGTCATATTATAGCCTCAATTTGACATCTACTAAGATTTCAATCTATGAACTCATTCAATAGTCTCCCCCACATCGTGAGGTATTGATGGATATTCTCAAGTCCATCGACCTTTAAGCACATTATCTAAATACCTTTGCTAATTTTGTGGTAAATATTCAGACTTGCATGGAGATATCAGTCACATTTTATTATTATGAGACTAATTCAATTTCAATTGATTTTCCTGACCCGTCTTTACACATTGTGACTCATATCAATCGAAAGCCTTTTAAATATGTCCTCATAGACACTAGCTTCTCCATAAATATCATCAATTTCATTGCTTTTCAACATCTTAACCTTCCACCCTCCCATACCATCACTTCCAATTTCACTCTTAATCCTTTAACAATGCTCTATGTTCAACTCTTGAAACAGTTGTTTTACCTATCTAAGTCGATGCACAAATTATCCATACACTATGCCACATCCTCAAAGGGGAGGTGTAGTACAATGTGTTTCTCGATCGACCATGGATCAAGGATACATGGTGAAACCCCTTGGTCTTACATAATTACCACAAATATATCCATGATTATCACATCCATTGCATCCCTACTGATAAACCATTCAAGTATTGCAACATCATCTCCAATCTGTATGAACCTCCCCTACCTTATCGTCACCTATTCATCGCCCATGTGGCTGCCCAACCAATTTTCTATCACTTCACCCTATCATATACTCATGTCCCTCAATCCAATCCATTATATGATCACCACCCCATTCCACCTAATTCACAGCATGCACCTCCCTCTCATCCTTCCTCTTCACTTTCTATCCATGTCTCTCATTTCAACCCCCCATCACACTCTCATAAACCTCCCCTCTTCTCAAACCCATCATGCCCATTCTTATGCTTCATCTACAGCCATCACCACTATTCAACCTTCATCGCTTGATCCCCCTCTATTACCCACCTTCATTTATCCTCCACTTCACCCTTCCAATATCCCTCCTACATGCCATCATATATCAACCATACTTGTCTCCCACCATCATAGACCCATCACTCTAGTCTTTTTCTCTCTTTGTCATCCACAAATGGACAAGTCCCCACTACACCCCTAACCACCTCTACCTCACCTTCTATGGTCATGCAATCCAAAGTTACTTCCCTTATTGCATAACTAGAACCTCTCCCCTCATCCATCATTGGATAGGTTATCACACCACCCATCGTAAACTCGATCACCTCATCTTCCACTGCAATGCCCTAAACCATTTCCCCTTCCACTTAGATTGAATCACCTCCTCCTTTGAATTCTCTCCATCCATACACCACTAGTCTTGATGCCACCCATGCCACTCATCTCATGGATGACAATACTTACTCTTCCTCATACATGTATCAACCCACTCATGTCACAGTCCACATGACCAATCCCAGTATCAATGAGTACTGCATCCAAAATGTTACCTTTACCTCATCGTTCATAAATTCAATTCAAGATTATCGTCACCCATGAGACATTCCTATAACAATAGGTGAAATCTATCCAATGGGATCCTACCCTAATCATATCAATTTTGTATATGGGGGTATTGATACTACTTTTAATAAACCTCCAGATAGAGAGCGTAAACCACCATTTTACAATAATACACAATTTTTGTCTAACCCCTTCTTTGTCATGCAGTACTTCCAACACTTCAATTGGTAAGGATACAGTCTTGGTTGTTATGAGCAAGATATTCCTGATATTCTTAAGCCCCATTACCAATTATAAAATGACATATCTAGTCTAGGGTATGGTAATCCCCCTTCAAATAGCCTTCTCAAATATGAGATCCAATGTATAACTCTTGGTCTCGAGGCAGATAGTGATTATAATTGCATTTATCTAGAATTCGTTCACCTTTTATCAGACGATCCTCTCCAAGTAGTAACTATTGATATCTTTCTATCTGAATCCTTGGAAGATGAGCTTGATGAGATATTTGAGCAAATTTTAATTACCTCTTGTAGCTCCAAGGACTCATCCCCCATAGTTTCCATCATGGACCCCATATAAAATGGTAACTTCTACCTATTTCTCTTCCTTATTTCCTATCCCATCATTCCTATCCTCCTCCATTTGGAGCATGTCTATCTCTATGTTCATCACCCACCAATAGCTCCACTCAATCATCACCCTCCCATCCTAGCCCAACTCCTGTCTTGTAAGCACAAGACCCAGATTCTAATCCACCTCTTTCCCCCTCCTTATATAAACATGATTTCCATTGACATTTTTACCCCCCGCCATGACCCAAATTACCCTTCACACCCTATTCATGTTGATCCTAGCCTCATTGATTTTGACCATATTTCTTCTTCCCCTTCTCCCTCTAAGTTTCTTCCTTCCGACTAGCTTCTTCGAGATGCCAACTCGTACCTCTTTCCTTCTTCCCTTGTCACCCCTTCTCTAGTTTATCAAGTTGACCTTATTGACATATAGCCCCAAATATTTGAAAACACTATTGATTATATTCATCTTATTCCTACTCATTAATTAAAATAGGGTTCCCATATGCTTGTTGATGATACTATTGATGTAGACCTTAGCACTGATTCCATAAACCCCTAGATTGGTAACCTTGACTAAGGTCTTTCATCTAAATAAATGGAGCAATTCACTACTCTTTTGACTAAGTATAAATAGGTCTTTGTGTGGTCCTATAAGGAAATGCCTAGCCTAGATCCAAATTTAGTCATTCACAACCTTACCTTGTGTCTTGATGCTAAGTCTATTAAGCAAAAATTATGAAAACTTCACCCCACCATAGCCCTCATGGTCAAGGAAGAACTACAAAATATTTTAGACATGGGTTTCATCCAACCCATTGACTAATTAGAGTGGCTCTCGAATATGGTTCTTTTTAGCAAACCCAATGGGGGAATTCGCATATGTACTAATTTTCATGATTTGAACAAGGCATGTCCTAAAGGTGAATTTTCATTGCCCAACATCAATAAACTTGTTCTTCGTACTGAATGCTTCTCCCTTTCCTAGTGCTTTCAGTGGCATAAAAGGTTTAAAATGATTATGTCATGGTGGTTATAGGGGTGGACTACACGAAGATCTGTGTGGCGGCTTCAGGGCGAACAGTGCAAAATACTATGGCAACCATAAAAGCTAGACAACCTGCTCGTATTCGTGGCGGCTACCGATTCCACCATGTAAATTCAAAATATATATATATATATCAATAAAATTGTAGACTCTACCATTTGCCATGAAATGCTCTTCCTTATAGATATTTTTTTAGGATATAATCATATTTGTGTCAATATTATAGACCAGTATAAAACATCATTTACAATGCCTTGGGGACATTCTACTACAAATTCATGTCATTCAAGCTCAAAAATGTGGGAGCTACATATGAGTGCACCATGACATACATTTTCTATGATGATATGCATAATATTATCGAAATCTACATGGATGATATTCTAGCTAAATCTAAAACTTGTCTTTGACACCTCAACGTACTACACAAAGTTTTTTATTAGCTTCTTGAACACAACATGAGGCTTAATCCTAAGAAGTGTATTTTTGGCATCACTTTTGCTAAAATATTGGGGTCTATAGTCTCCAAGAAAGGTATTTATGTGGACCCTAACAAGGTCAAAGTCATTGTTGAAATGCCTATCCCTACGAATCTTAAATAATTACATAGCTTACAAGGGAAGATTCAAGTGATTCATCAATTTATCACACAACTTTTAGACAAATGCAAGTCGTTTAACCACCTTTTACAAAAGGGGTGGCTTTTACATGGACCCAAGAATGTCATCAAACCTTTGGTGTCATTAAGTGCTATTTATCCTCATCTTTTATTTTATCACCACCTCATCTAGGTATTCCTTTCCACTTGACAATTTATACCACTAATGTTGCCCTAGGGACCATGCTTGTCTAGAATGAAAATAACTGAGAGCATGCCATTAATTATATCAGTCATTGGTGAGCTAAGACACAAAGTATGCATATGTGAAGAAGCTTTGTCTTGCTATAGTCTTTTCCACAAAAATTCTTTGCCATTACATGCTCAATCACATGACCTATATCATCACCCAAGAAAATTCACACCGTTATATGATGAGTTGCACATATACCAATAGTCGAACCACCAAATGTATAATTCTCTTAACAGAGTTTGATATTGAATTTATTAGTCAAAAATCCATAAAGGGATAGGTAATTGTTGATCAACTTGTTGAAGTCCTCTTCTAGATGATAAACCTCTCATGGTTGAGCTACCTAAAGACTTCATCTTTAGTATTACTAAACAATAAAAATACGTTGGATCTAAGGATGAAGTTGACCTTACTCTTTTCTTTGATGGTTCTAAGTGCAAACAATGGGGAGATACCAAAGTTGTATTCTTTACACCACAAGGGGCTCCTATCCCCTTTTCTTTCAAAATCAACTTCCCCTATATGAACAACACAAAGTATGAGGTCCTAATTCTTGGACTCTAGGCCATCATGGCTATGTAAATCAAACGAATTCAAATTATTGGTGACTCCCAACTTGTTATCAACTAAGTTAAATGGATTTACCAATGCAAGTTCCTGGTCTTAAATTCTTACAAAGAGATAGTCGACAAGTTGCTCACTAATTTTGAATGGTATGGCATTGATGCTTTACCAATATCAACCAATCATTTCATGAACACCATGGTCTATTTTGGGTCTCTAATTCCATAGAATGCCTTTGACAATATCACCAATGTTTGTCACTAGGATTTTCCAATCGAATATTTATTGTCATTCTTCCCAAGATGAGCGGGATGTTTATTTTTTCAAGCAGAGCCATACCACACATGGTTCTCCTAGGTGAAGAACTTTCTCAAATTTGGCTATATTTCTAAAAATTTGCCATTAGCCACTAAAAAAACTTTTAAACAAAAACCCACTTGGTATACTCTCTTGGGGAATATTTTGTATAATCATAGTTATGATGCTATTCTTCTTCGTTGTCTTAATACACAGGAAGAAAATTGGGTGATTTGTTAGGCACATGATGTCACATGCGATGGTCATTTCAGTGGGATGGCCATTGCAAAATGCATCTTACCTATGGGGTATTGGCCCACCATGGAACATTATTGTTGTGCATATGTCAAGAAGTGTCCCAAATACCAACATCATGCCAATCTAACCCATATACCCTCACAAGCATTACAACCAATTCAGGCTCTTTGGCCCTTTTCCTAATAGGGCCTTGATCTTATTGGAAAAATTTCACCTCCTTCCTTAGGGTAACACACATTAATTAAAATTACCACTAATTATTTCAATAAATGGGTTGAGGCAATTTGTCTCTCCAACACAACAAGACCTTGAATCATGGAGTGTTTACTCCATCACATCATGATTCATACTCCATAACATAATTTATAATTTTGGTATCCCATAAAATATCATATCAAAAAATAGTCCCTCCTTCAAACATAAGGATATTCAAGCACATTGTAATAAATATCATAGTCAACATAGTTTCTTGATGCCTTATTACCCTCAAAGCAATAAATAAATTGAGGCTACCAACAAGACTATTGTTGCCATTCTAAAGAAAATTGTTCAAGAAAATTATAAGTATTGACACCTTCAAATTCCCCTAGATTTATGGGCTTATCTACCAAGCATTTGCATGCCTACTGGGGTAAATCCTTTCTACTTAGTCTATGAGGTCAAGGTGATCATACCTCTTGATCTTGAGATCCCCTCCTTGTACATTTCTCTACAAGAGTTCATGGACGATGACACAACGTGATAGATACAACTTGATCAATTGACTCTCCTAGATGAATGATGAATAATTACCCTAGATCACCTTTGTGTCTATAGATACTAGGTCCAACACACCTATAATTCCAAATTCCATCCATGTGAGTTCTAAGTAGATCAATTTGTTCTCAATGAGAGTCAACAAAATACCCATATTCTCCTCCACCTATGTGATAAGTTTACCACCTACTAGCTTGGTTTGTTAATATTTAAAAACAAATTTGGGATAGAATCCTACAAGATTTCTATCCTCGATGGAATCTAGGAGCCTAAGCTCATTAACATCATTCACTTGAGAGTCTTCTATGCTTAACCCTTAAAAAAAAATCAACAATCAAAATCCAAAAAAAAAAACTTTCGTTCATTGCATTCATATTTTGCACACATTCCATCCCCAATTCCCTTACATATGCCATATTCAACCTCAAATAAAGGCTTCATAATCCTTTTTGTTTATCCAACTATCTCCAATATCTTCTAGAAGAAACATAATTTGGCTATCACTCATGTGCAGAATTGGATATATGAACATAGATACTGATAGATGTTGTAGATTAGTTGGCTAAACATGAAATATGACCATTGACTCTTGTTCTTTCCATTTTATGACTAGATTCCTCATCACCCCTCAAAATTAGTGCTCCCCATTTTTATCTAACCATTTCTTAAAGTCCTATAGGGTAAAAAGTAGTGATAGAACATCAACAAGCACCCTCTCTTAGAGATCTCATGGTACACCTTCATGAACATTGAGAAATGGTTAGATGAAAATGAGAAATATTATTTGACTCCCCCTCATCAAAAAAATACAACTTGCCACCATGGATTGATAATAAGTGTAGAGTTTACATCAAGTCCTCAAAAACTTTCTTTGATTTGCAGTTGCCCTTCAATGTCCATAGCGACCTGTTGACCTGCAATAATATTTTGAAGCGTATGAGTCTCAAATGAGACCCAGTAAGATTTCTACAATGCTGTTGAAAAACTTCATCGTTACGAGATCTCCATATCATCCATAAAATTTTAGAGGATAAGTTATGGAGGAGAGATGAGAAGCTATGGAGGAAGCGGAGGAAGCGAAGGAGGAGCAAAAACGGCAGGCAAGAATTTTGAACCAACAGAAGGAGAAGATCCAGAGGCAGGGCAGAATGTTGTAGCTAGAAGGGAAAAGGATTCCCTGTCAACTCAGTTCAAAAATGCTAAAGGTACAGATCCTCCAAATAAACCCTCAGACAAAGGGTCCTACTGGGTTTCGAGAGCTGGCAACAAGGGCCCAATATTTTTGGAAATGTTGAAAGTGTTAGACTTACAATGGCACTGAGAGGGGGGGTGAATCAGTGTAGCTCTTTAATTATGAATTAACAACTCTTAAAATAGCAGTAGTTAAAACTTAAAAATAGATACAATAAGAACAACAAGAGAACAACACACAACACAAGATTTAACGAGGTTCACCAATGTGGCTACTCCTCAAAAATGACTGCTTGGACTACCATCCAAATCCAGCCTTTGCAAAGCACCAACTTTACAATTAATTTACCAGCACCAACTGGAAGGAGCACCAACCCCTGATTTATCTGCACCAACAGAAAGGAGCACCAACCCCTGATTTACTAGCACCAACTGGAAGGAGCACCAACCCCTGATGCCAAGCACCAACCTGGACTTCAAATAGAATCTTTGGGTTTAACAATAAGATACCTTCACTTTTACAAGACCCTGACTGGTCTACTTCACCTTTGTGTTCTCTAATTTTTTATGCAAGCACTTCGCACACTTTGCTGCACCTCACAGTCGTCTTCTCCTTGTTGCGCACTCTACTTTCACTCTACTACACCTCATAGTCATCTTCTCCTTGTTGCGCACTCTACTTTCTTAGCGAAATTCCACACTTTGAAAGATTCGACATGACTTGCTCTTCTACGCTCAACGACCGTATTTTGCACACTTCGATACATACCATTTCTCCAAAATAGCCCTACTTTTATAACAACATTTTCATGATGAAAAACTCTAATCTTAGTCGACTGTAACCCTAATCTTAGTCGGTTGCAAACCCTAATCTTCGTCGACTACAAACCCTAATCTTCATCGGCTTACATCGGTCTTCGTCGGCTTCAACTGCCCCTGTAACTCTTCTATTGTTGTTGCCACGAAAACATAACATGTCACGATATCGCGACACTTTCGCCTCCGTACGCTTTCTCTTAGCTTTGGCCCTGAGATACATCCTTTTCTCCTTCAGAATACATTTCAATGTAGCGATATCGCTACACTTTTTCTTCTGTACGCTTTCTCTTAGCTTTGGCCACGAAAATCAACATGTCGCATATCGCGACACCTTTTTCTTCTCTCCTCTTTCTCTTAGCTTTGGACCGCGAAAATGAAACATGTCACGATATCGTGACACTTTTTCTCTCTCCTCTTTCTCTTCACTTTGGACTGCAAAAATGAAACATGTCCTGAAATCGTGACACTTTTTCTCTCTCCTTTTCTCTTCGCTTTGGACCTGAAAATGAACATGTCGCGATATCGTGACACTTTTTCTCCTTAGCACTTTCTCTTGCCTTTAGGTCATGAAAACCGACATGTCGCGATATCGCGACACTTTTTCTCCTTAGCACTTTTTCTTGCCTTCGAGTCACGAAAACCCGACATGTCGCGATATCGTGACACTTTTTCTTTCGAACTCTCTCTCCTGCAATATGTCACGAAATCGTGACACTTTTTCTTCCATACAAACTCTCTTGCAATATGTCACGAAATCGTGACACTTTTTCTACTTGTCTTTTTCCCTTCCAACATGTCACGAAATCGTGACAGTTTTTCAACTTGTGTTTTTTCTTTCCAACATGTCGCGAAATCGTGACAATTTTTCTTGTTGTTTCTCTCTCTTCCAACATGTCGCGAAATCATGACAGTTTTTCCACTTGTGTTTTTTCTTTCCAACATGTCGCAAAATCATGACAGTTTTTCCTATTGTTTCTCTCTCTTCCAACATGTCACGAAATCGTGACAGTTTTTCCACTTGTGTTTTTTCTTTCCAACATGTCACGAAATCGCGACAGTTTTTCCTATTGTTTCTCTCTCTTCCAACATGTCGCGAAATCGACGATTTTTCCACTTGTGTTTTTTTCTTTCCAACATGTCGTGAAATCGTGATAGTTTTTCTTGTTGTTTCTCTCTCTTCCAACATGTCGCGAAATCGTGACAGTTTTTCTTGTCGTGATATCGTGACACTTTTCTTACTTGTATTTTTCTTTGATCTTTTGCAAGTGGTCCACTTCGGTCTTCTTGGAAAATCATTGTACATACTCTGAGTAACCTTTGAACTCCTGTCTTCTGCATCTGACTAGCCATTGAACTTCCTGTCCACTGCATCAACAGATCTATCTGACTGTGTTGACAACAATGACAATACTGATGCTGCACCTTGCTCAACAATCTCCCCCTTTGGAATTGTTGGCAACACATGTGCAATTTCCTGTAACTCTTCTCCCCCTTTGACAATAATACCAAAGGGCTACTACAGACTCCCCCTGAGTCCATGCACAACATTCTCAGGCACAATTTATTACACTTAGCAAAAATCATGAACATGAGCAAAAAGATAATCAAATACTTAAATGCTCCCCCTGAGAATGTGATCCCTGTAGCTAGTCAATTCTTGGGAAGTGTGACCACTCCCAATTTATTTTGAAGGTACTCAAAAACTTCCTTGGGCAATGGTTTTGTGAAGATATCTGCTACTTGTTCTGTAGTTGGAACAAAATCCAATTTAACCTCACCTTCTGCAACTTTCTCCTTCAAGAAGTGATACCTGATAGCAATGTGCTTTGTGCGTGAATGCATAACTAGATTCTTGGAGATGTTAATGGCACTGGTGTTATCACACTTAACTGATATTGGCTCACTGAAGCTAATACCAAGATCTTTCAAGGTTTGTTTCATCCATAGTACCTGTGTACAACATGTTGTCGCTGCAATATATTCTGCCTCTACTGTCGATAAAGAAACTGACTCTTGTTTCTTACTGTGCCATGCGACTAATCTGTCTCCAAGATAGAATGCACCTCCACTGGTACTCTTTCTGTCATCTACACATCCTGCCCAATCGGCATCTGAATACGAAATAAGGGTGAAGTCTTTACCTTTCGGATACCATAATCCATATTCCATAGTACCCTTGAGATACCGAAGAATCCTTTTCACCATTGTTACATGAGTCTCCTTAGGATTAGCTTGAAATCGTGCTACCATGCATACTGCCTGTAAAATATCTGGTCTGGTAGCTATCAGGTACAGTAAACTTCCAATCATGGATCTGTACATGGTTTGATCAACAGGTGGAGATTTGTCATCCTTGCTCAACTTACAGCCTGTCATCATGGGAGTGCTAACTGGCTTACAGTCCTCCATTGTGAACCTTTTTAGCATCTCTTTTACATATTTAACTTGAGAAATAAATATGCCCTTCTTACTTTGATTAACTTGCAATCCGAGGAAATATGACAGTTCTCCAATCATTGACATTTCAAATTCTTTCTGCATCTTATCTGCTAAGTCCTTGCACGACTCATCTTTGCTGCTGCCAAATATGATATCATCTACATAGACAACAAGAACAATAAGATGCCCATTTTCTATTTTGACATACAGATTACTATCCACCATACCTTTCTTGAACCTTTGTTGAGTGAGATAGTTGTCTAGCCTTGCATACCATGCTCGGGGTGCCTGTTTTAAGCCATATAAAGCTTTCTTCAACCTTACAAACAAGGTTGGGATCATCACCAAGTTGGAAACCATCTCGGTTGCTCGATGTAAACCTCTTCTTCAAGTTTCCCATTCAAAAACACTGATTTCACATCCATTTGATAAACTTTGAAATTCTTGTAGACTTCTAAAGCCAAAAATATTCTAATTGCCTCTAGTCTCGCTATTGGTGCAAAAGTTTCCTCAAAATCAATGCCTTCAACTTGTGCATAACCCTTGCAAACTAATCTTGCTTTATTTTTGACTACCTGTCCATCTTCATTCAGTTTGTTTCAAAAAATCCATTTTGTTTCGATGATATTTTTATTTGCAGGTCTAGGTACTAGTTCCCAAGTGTCGTTTTTCTCTATCTGATCTAATTCTTCATTTATTGCCTTCATCCAACTTTCATCTTTGCTTGCATCATCAATATTTTTAGGCTCAATGCTGGATAGTAGAGAGTAGTTACTTACTTCTCTTCTTCTTGTCTGAACTCCAACTTTGGGATCTCCGATGATTTGCTCTCTAGGATGATTTCTCTGCCAGCTACCTGTTTTGAATTTCTTATTTTCTTCCATTTCCGCATCATCATCTGAGTCAATTTTTTGTATCTTTTCAATTTCGTTTTCCTCATCTCCTTCAATAACCTCTTCATAGATTGGGTAGTTTGTTTCATAACTAATTACTCGTTCTTTACCTTCATCAAACTTAACATCAGCACTGTCCACAATTTTCTTTAGCCTTTTGTTGTAGCATTTGTAAGCTTTGCTTCTAGGCGAATAACCAACAAAAATACCTTCATCTGCTCTATCTTCAAACTTACCAAGATTATCTTCAATTCTTTTGATATAGCACTTTCTGCCAAACACTCTGAGGTATTTTGTTGTTGCCCTTTTACCGAACCACAGTTCATAAGGAGTTTTGCTTTCATGTGTTCTCAGCATGTACCTATTTTGGATATACACTATAGTATGGACTGCTTCTTTCCAAAATCTATCTGCTACTCTACTTTCAGCCAACATAGATCGTGCCATTTCCTGCATAGTCCTGTTCTTTCTTTCTACCACTCCATTTTGCTGAGGTGTCCTGGCTGCTGAGAACTGTCTTCTGATACCGTATTTTTCATAGTATTCTGCAAACTCCTCTGAAATGAATTCTCCTCCTCTGTCTGATCTTAAACATTTGATCCTCTTTCCTATTTCATTCTCAACCTGGTTTTTGAAAATCTTGAACATATCAAGAGCTTCTGATTTATTCTTCAAGAAGAATATCCATGTCATTCTGGAATAGTCATCAATGCACAACATAAAATATTTGTCACCATTTATGCTTTGTGTTCTCATGGGTCCACATAAATCGGTGTGAATTAGTTCCAAAGGTTTGCTTGTGTAGTATTCTTTTGTTTTGAAGGAGACTCTGGTTTGTTTCCCCTTTTGGCATGAAGCACAAATGTTGTTTGTAGGTTTGCTGATGGTGGGAATATCTCTCACTACCCTTTTTGAGGTGATTTTTACTAGATTATCAAAACTGATATGACCAAGTCTCTTGTGCCACAACCAATTTTCTTCTTCCTGTCCAATAAAGCAAGCTCCTTTTGAAGTCTCTGAGAGCGTGTACAGGTTACCAGATGTTCTTGACCCTGTTGCTATCAATTTTCCACTGTTAGTTTTTCTGACTTCACAACCCTGCTTCATAAAGACTACTTCATGACCTTTATCACAAATCTGACTTACACTCAATAAATTATGTTTCAACCCATCCACAAATAAGACTTCTTCTGATTTAATCCTTCCATCACTAATTTTGACTGAGCCTTTGCCGACTATCTTGGCTCCATCATTATTTCCAAATTTTACTGATCCTCCTTCATATTTCTGTAACTTTTCAAATTTTTGTTTGTCACCTGTCATATGACTGGAGCATCCACTATCTAGTATCCATGGTACATATTTATTCTGTGCTTTGAATGCGGTTTGAACAATTAAGGATTCCTTTTCTTCCTTCAGTTGTTCTTTTCCTTTCCACACTATTTTGATAGTAGTTTTGGGCTCTTGTTTTGCCTTTCCCTTATCAGTAGTTTGAGCATGTTTTTCGGAAAGCTTTCTATTTTGACTCATCCTGTATGGTTGAAATTTTCTTCCCTAAAACTGATTTGAAGTAAATGTGTTTCTACAGTTTCTTGCAATGTGCCCAAACTTATGACAGTTATAACATTCCACTGTATAATTCATCAGAGGAGAAAAAACATTTCTACTGGTGAAGTTCCTTGGTCTTACATTATATTTGTAGTCTGAGATTTTATGCCCATAGCCATTGCATTTAAAATAGAAACCAGAGAAAGGATAATTGAACCTGGGTGATGGTCTTTGCCATGTTGCCGTAGGAGCCATAGGTCTTCTTCTTCTTTGATGTGTGACTTTGGTGAATCCATCATTGTCAATTCTCCCATCGTGCCTGGCATGAATGCTTTCTCTTTCATGAGACGTTTTTCCTTGATCAACCTGTTTCTTAGCTTCATTCTTTATGGACTTGGCCTTTGATCCACTTGATGATTCTCCTTCGATGAAGCCTAGACCAAATTTGATGCCTGCAGGTCTTTGGTCATTTAAGATCTTATCCAATTTCATAGAACTTTCTTCACGTCTGTGATAACAACTGATTTTCTTATTCATCTCTTCTAGCTGCATTCTTAAACCAACAATCTCTTCTTCTAACTTGCTGCAATGATCTATTTTCATTGTTAATAGCACTTCGAGATCTTCGAAGATTTTCTTAGATTCTTCTATCTGTACTTTTAAGCTGGTTATGATTCCATTTGCATCCTCAAGCTTTCTTGACAGTTTCTTGTTCTTTTTCTTTTCTATCTCCCACTCTTCAAGTGCAGATATCAACTCACCTTCTAGATCTACTTCAGCCTCAAAAATCTCATCACAAACTTCAGACGTCACTCCTTTTTCTGATTTAACTTCTTCAAATGCCATAAAAAGAGCTTCATCTCTTTCTTCTTTAGACTCTTCTCCTGAGCTATTTTCTGATGAACTGACATTCTTGGAGATGAAACTTTTCTTTTTGAAGTTGCCTTTTCTGAAATTCGTTTTCATCTTCCAGTCACTTCTTTCTTGGTGGGATCCTTCATCATTTTTGTTCTTCTCTTTAAGTGGACATTTAGTCGCAAAATGCCCAATGCCTCCACAGTTGAAACATTTAAATGGAAGCTTCCCTCTGTATTTTCCTTTCCCCTTTTTTAGTTTTCTCACAAAGTTTGCTTCCATTTCATCTGATGTCTCTTCTTCCTCGGACTCTTGTTTTGTGTTTTTATTCTTAAGGGCTTTGAAAGTTGCTTCTCTGTCAGTGGGTTTAGATCTTCCTATCCTCATCTCATATGCAGTTAAAGAACCATACATTTCATCTATACTAAAAAAATTTAGATTTTTAGCTTCTTCTATCGCTGAGACTTTGGAATCAAACCATTGAGGAAGAGATCTTAATACCTTTTTCACGACAGCGGAGTCATCGATATCCTCGTCGAGTCCTCTGATCGCATTGATGATTCCATTAACTCTCAACATGAATGCCTCAATGTTTTCATCGTCATTCATCTTCAATGCTTCGAACTGAGCTCGATGTGTCTGTAACTTGGCTTCTTTGATCTTATCATCTCCTTCATGAACACTCTTCAGTTTGTCCCATATTTCTTTTGTCGATTTACAGTTCATGACCTTTACTAGTTCACTGTCTGCTAATCCGCACAAGATGGCATTCTTTGCTTTCGAATTATTCTCAAATAGTTTCTTTTCATTCGCTTCTTTTGGAGGAGTGGTGGGAGTTGTGTATCCACTAACTACTGAGTTCCGGATGTTGTATCCCAAGGCATAGAGATATGTCTGCATCCTGACTCTCCAGAATGCATAGTTAGATCCATCAAACAGTGGTGCTTTGTTTGATGAGAAGCCTTCACCACCTGCCATTGTGTTACTTCCAAGATCACCCTAGCTGGTTAGGCTTGTACAAGGACCTTAGCTCTGATACCAATTGTTAGACTTACAATGGCACTGAGAGGGGGGGTGAATTAGTGTAGCTCTTTAATTATGAATTAACAGCTCTTAAAACAGTAGCAGTTAAAACTTAAAAATAGATACAGTAAGAACAGCAAGAGAACAACACACAACACAAGATTTAATGAGGTTCACCAATGTGGCTACTCCTCAAAAATGACTGCTTGGACTACCATCCAAATCTAGCCTTTGCAAAGCACCAACTTTACAATTAATTTACCAACACCAACTGGAAGGAGCACCAACCCCTGATTTATCTGCACCAATAGAAAGGAGCACCAACCCCTGATTTACCAGCACCAACTGGAAGGAGCACCAACCCCTGATGCCAAGCACCAACCTGGACTTCAAATAGAATCTTTGGGTTTAACAGTAAGATACCTTCGCTTTTACAAGACCCTGACTGGTCTACTTCACCTTTGCGTTCTCTGCTTTTTCTGTGCAAGCACTTCGCACACTCTACTACACCTCGCAGTCATCTTCTCCTTGTTGCACACTCTACTTTCACTCTGCTACACCTCACAGTCATCTTCTCCTTGTTGCGCACTCTACTTTCTTAGCAAAATTCCACACTTCGAAAGATTCGACACGACTTGCTCTTCTGCGCTCAACGACCGTATTTCGCACACTTCGATACATACCATTTCTCCAAAATAGCCCTACTTTTATAACAACATTTTCATGATGAAAAACTCTAATCTTAGTCGGTTGTAACCCTAATCTTAGTCGACTGCAAACCCTAATCTTCGTCGTTACAAACCCTAATCTTCATCGACTTACATCGGTCTTCATCGGCTTCAATCCCCTTATAACTCTTCTATTGTTGTTGCCATGAAAACACAACATGTCACGATATCATGACACTTTTACCTCCTATGCTTTCTCTTACTTTGGTCCGTGAGAATACAACATGTAGCGATATCGCTACACTTTTTCTTTTATACGCTTTCTCTTAGCTTTGGCCCGCGAAAATGCAACATGTCACGATATCGTGACACCTTTTTCTCTCTCCTCTTTCTCTTCGCTTTGGACCGCAAAATGAAACATGTCACAAAATCGTGACACCTTTTTCTCTCTCTCTTTCTCTTCGCTTTGGACCGCGAAAATGAAACATGTCACGAAATCGTGACAACTTTTCTCTCTACCTCTTTCTCTTCGCTTTGGACCGTGAAAATGAAACATGTCACGAAATCGTGACACTTTTTCTCTCGTAGACTTTCTCTTGCCTTCGGGTCACGAAAACCGACATGTCACGATATCGTGACACTTTTTCTCCTTAGCGCTTTTTCTTGCCTTCGGGTCACAAAAACGCGATATCGTGACACTTTTTCTTTTGAACTCTCTCTCCTGCAATATGTCACGAAATCGTGACACTTTTTCGTTCCGTACAAACTCTCTTGCAATATGTCACGAAATCGTGACACTTTTTCTACTTGTCCTTTTTCCTTCCAACATGTCGCGAAATCGTGACAGTTTTTCAACTTGTGTTTTTTCTTTCCAACATGTCGCAAAATCGACACTTTTTCCTGTTTTTTCTCTCTCTTCCAACATGTCACGAAATCATGACATTTTTTCAACTTGTGTTTTTTCTTTCCAACATGTCGCGAAATCGTGACAGTTTTTCCTGCTGTTTCTCTCTCTTCCAACATGTCGCGAAATCGTGACAGTTTTTCCACTTGTGTTTTTTCTTTCCAACATGTCGCGAAATCGTGACAGTTTTTCCTGTTGTTTCTCTCTCTTCCAACATGTCGCGAAATCGTGACAGTTTTTCCACTTGTTTTTTTCTCTTCCAACATGTCGCGAAATCATGATAGTTTTTCCTGTTGTTTCTCTCTCTTCCAACATGTCGCGAAATCGCGATAGTTTTTCTTGTCGCGATATCGTGACACTTTTCTTACTTGTATTTTTCTTTGATCTTTTGCAAGTGGTCCACTTCGGTCTTCTTGGAAAATCACTGTACATACTCTGAGTAACCTTTGAACTCCTGTCTTCTGCATCTGACTAGCCATTGAACTTCCTGTCCACTGCATCAACAGATCTATCTGACTGTGTTGACAACAATGACAATACTGATGTTGCACCTTGATCAACAAAAAGGGAAAAAGAAGGAGCCAGTCAGTGAACTACCGCCCCTAATACCAAACAATAAAAGGTTAACTACGCCAATGGAGATTATGGAAAGATTATTGGATATGGAGGCATCATCCTTAGTTGGCAAGTTTTTGGGAGGAAGGCCGGACATTGAGACTATTCTCTCATGGGCTGCAACAAAGTGGAAAATTTTAGGAAGCTTAAAAATCTTAGCCATGTCAAGAGGTTTTTTTATGATAAGACTCAACAACAAAGATGATGGAAAGTGCATCTTGACAGGAGGACCCTGGTTTCTAGGAAGGCGTGGCCTCTTTCTAAGGAAGTAGGGGGAGGATTTCAACCCTAAGAAGCAGAATATTAATATAGCACCCATTTGGGTCTACTTACCAAACCTCCCAGCCTAGTTCGTTAATGAGTACTGGCTTAGTGGCATAGCAAATACGATAGGAGATCTCATGCAAATAGACCATTCAACCTAGGAAAGGACTAGACTGATGCATGCCACGATCTATGTAAATGCAAACTTGGATTCTGATCTACCTTCTCAGGTGGAACTAGCATATGGAGAGTTTCTAAGGATTCATCCTATGGAGTATGATAACAAGTCAAAATTCTGTAGCGTGCGCAAAACCCAGGGCCACCTTCAAGCCTAATGTCTGACAATAACTTCAAATAATGAAGCCACGAGCGAAGGTTTTCTGGGGAAAGCTAATGGGAGAGGGATCCCAAAGTTTCAAGGGCCGCATCTTAATTTGGAAGGATACATATAAGTTAAGAATAACCAGACTGACCAAGCCAACACAGAACTAGCAAAAATCTAGGAGAAAGAAAAGCAGCATAATGAGGGAGGCAAAAATCATAAGGTATGTAATAAATATCCCAGCTTGAACATGTTTGATATCCTAGCAAATCTAGAAGTTTAAAAAGAAAACAGTAAGGATGATACCATCAGTGTCAAGTTTCCTGAAACCCTAGACTCCCCATCCAAATCAGGACCATCCATAGCTATGACAAAAAGCCCCAAAAGTATGTTCAAAATGAAGAAAAATGGCTAGGTCATTTCAGTTTAAACATGGAAAAATAGAGTCAAGAGTTGAAGTTGTGGAAACAAGAGCCAGGAATGTAGCTCCTAATCTGGTAGTGGAGCAAATTATCCCTTATCAGATGAGCCCAACGATAAAAGGTTCCTTGAAGGAAAGCCCCCTATTTAGGAACCAGATAGGAGAGGTGAACCAAAACAAGGCTGAGGATGAAGAGGGAATTGAAAACCCCCAAAATGAGGAAGAAGGTTCAATCCCTAGACTATTACAGTATATGCCCCCTCATTTCAGTCCAAAACAGACTAGAAGCACTACCAAGATTCTGATAGATTTTGGAAGTGAAAGAAAGAAAGGGAGAGTATCTATAGCAGAGCACTATAGAATGAGAATCAATGAAGAAATTGCAAACGAAAAGCAAAGAACATTGTTATAGCAAGCTATTCCTAGCCAGGATAATAGCAAAATTGACAAACCCCCTTTGGATTAGGGAAGGGGGCAGGGAAAAAATATCAAACAGTCTAAATGAAGGTTCTCTCATGGAATGTGAGAGGCCTAAACAGCCCACGAAAACAAAGGATGGTGAAGTCTATAAGGAAGGATTGGAATCCTACTATCATTTTTCTTCAAGAAACCAAAATAGATGCAGCACAATCAGCACTTATAGCTAGAAGCATTTGGAAGCAAAGTGAAGTGGCCTTTCAACAAGTGAGAGGAGCATCTGGGGGCCTCATGATTTTATGGGATCCTATTAAAATAGAAGGAAGTATTATGCAGACAAATGAAAAAGTCTTAAGTGTATTATTTCATGATTTTGATACTAATAAGAATTGGATTATGTCAAATGTTTATGCCCCCACCTCTGTCCAAGGGCGGTCTGAACTGTGGGAGTTTTTGGGGCATTTGAGCCAAGCTTTTGAAGACATTCCTTGAGTAATTGGGGGAGATTTCAATACCCCCATTTACCCATCTAATAAGAAGGGAGGATCTGGGTTACCCTCAAGGAGCATGGAGGACTTCAATGAATTCATTAACACAAATGAATTGATGGATGTAAGACTAAAAGGAGCCAAATTTACATGGAGTAACAAGAGGATAGGAAGTCAACTGATTCAAGAAAGGTTGGACGGGTTTTTTTTATCCAAGGAAGCTACAACAATGTTTGGTGATTCAGCGTTACAAGCCCTTCCTAAATGTGCTTCAGACCATAATATTATTCTTTGGGAGGCATTTCAGGCTAACTCCTTTAAAAAGCCATTCAGATTTCTTTCAATGTGGGTTAAACATTCGGACTTCAAGAAACAAATAGAGTAATGGTGGCAGTAGCCTATTCATGGAAGTGCTTCCTTCAAACTATCTCAAAAACTTAAGATGGTGAAAAACAACCTTAGAATATGGAATAAAGAAGTCTTTGGAAATATTTTTGAGAATAAGAAAGTAGTGGGGGAAAAACTGAGAATAATAGAAAGCAAAATCCAAAATGGAACCTATGATGAGGCGACAAGATCAGAAGAGAAGGACACCCTTTGTGAGTTTTATAATATTTTAGCTTGTGAAGAGATATATTGGAGGCAAAAATCAAGGGCATTATGGCTAAAGGAAGGGGACTCTAATTCAAAAAATTTCCATGTTACCACATTGAGCATTAGAAGCAACAATAATATTAGAAATTTAACTAAGGTGGATGGATCCTCAACTCAAAACATTCAGGAGATTAGGGACGAGGCTGTTAATTTTTTTAGTTAATTATTGGATGAAGAACGGGCCTGTAATGCCCAAGCAAAGGACTCTCTCCTTCAATTCATTCCACAACTCATTGATGAAATGATTAACGAGTCTCTTACAGCAATTTTTTCAGATGAAAAGATCAAGGAGGCTTTTTTTAACATGGATCTTGACAAAGCTCCTGGGTCAGATGGGTTTTCACCACGGTTTTTCCAAGTTTATTGGGATATTGTTGGAGCAGAAATTATTGCTGCAATCAAGGAGTTCCAAAGTTCAAATCATATTCCAAGGGGTTTCAATTCAACTTTAATTGCTTTGATACCTAAAGGACTCAACCCCAAGACTATGGCTGACTTTAGGCCGGTTAGCCTGTGTAATATATCCTATAAAATTCTGTCCAAAGTTTTAGCCAACTGTTTGAAGAAAGTTCTATCGGTTATCATTGATCCAAGTCAAGGAAGTTCTGTCCAAGGAAGATCAATCTTAGATGGAGTTATTACTATTCATGAGGCTCTTCATACAACCATTCAGACCAAAAAAGCAGTCATGGCTTTAAATTTAGACATGAACAAAGCTTATGACAGGATAAATTGGGAATTCCTAGAGGTAGTTTTATTAAAATTTGGCTTCAACATGAAGTGGGTCAATTTAATAAGAGAGTGTATTTCTAAGCCTTGTTTTTTAGTTTTGCTTAATGTGTCTACTACAGGTTTTTTTCAAAGTAAATGTGGTCTAAGAAAAGGAGATCCCATAAGTCCTATGTTGTTCATCATTGTGGTTGAGGCCTTGGGAAGAACCATTAAGGCAGCAGCGTTAGCTGGACTCATATCAGGTATCAAAGCCACGTCGCTAACTACCTCGATGACACATCAGCAATTTTTTGATGATACATTGCTACTGAATTTGGCTTTTGTGGTTGAGGCAAGAAGTATTAAAAATATTCTTAGAATGTATGAAGAAGCGGCTGGACAGAAAGTGAATTTTGATAAGAGCAAACTTTATTTCATCAATACCCCCATTCCTAGGAAAAATAGCATAGCAAGGATCATGGAATGTCAGATTGCATCCCTTCCCACCTCCTATTTAGGTCTTCCCCTATTTACAGGGAAACCTGAAGGATCAATGTGGAACATAGTTCTGGAGAGGATCCAAAAAAGCTAGCAGGTTGGAAAGGACATCTATTATCTCAAGCAGGAAAAGCAGTTTTAACTATGGATTCACTTCAAAGTATACCCGTTTACTTCCTATTAGTCTTCAGAGCTCCTAGCAAGGTGTATCACAAAATTGAGCAGCTTCAAAAAAATTTCTCTGGTCAAGGACTGAGGATAATAAAAGGATCCATTTAGTATGTTGGAACAAGGTTTGCAAACCTAAAATTGATGGGGGGTTAGGATTGAGGAGAGTTGCTCATCTCAATACAACTCTGTTAGCCAAACAAGCATGGCGGTTATTGACTAAGGCTGATAATGAATGGACTGCCATAGTTAGAAGGAAATACCTCCAAGGTGTGAACTTTATTAATGACAACTTAGCAAGCAGGGGGTCTGCTTTTTGGAAGGCAATCCTCATGAGCATGGATCTTGTCAAGAAAGGTCTTAGATGGATTCTAGGAAATGGGCAAACAATAGACTTTTGGAAGGATCGATGGTTGAGAGCTGAGGAGTTATCCCAGATTCCTCATTTGGCTAGGATTCAAGAGCATATGGAGCAACATATTGGGAAGAAGGTTGCAAATTATATGTGGCAGGATATAAATATCAACGGGTGGAAACACATCAGAGTATAGGGCTTTGAAGCGAGTTTGAAGAGCTTTATAACATTTTAACTCGGCAAATTATTCCCTTTGGAGAGGATGAAGATCACATTGTTTGGGCTGAGACTGAAAGTGGTGACTTCATAGTTAAGTCTGCCTATAATTTGCTTCTCAATGTGGAAGGTCAACAATTTCAACCGAGTTTGGTTTGGATCAAAGGCTTAATTCCTAAAATTTTCTTTTTTTCATGACTGGTGATTCAAGGAAAAATCCTCACTATGGACAATATGTTATCCAAAGGTATGGTTATTGCTAACCGTTGCTACATGTGCAGGGCAGGATGGGAGACTACCCAACATTTGTTTTTGGAGCGTCCGGTAGCGGAGTCCATCCTCGATGAACTTTTCCAAGCCTTTAGGATTTCGTGGGTTAAGCTTGCTCTTATATCCGAAGTGTTCCATCAATGGCCTCAACCCTTTGTTAGCTTAAAACTTAAGTACCTATGGGAAATCTGTTGGCATCATTTTATCTGGAAGATTTGGCTAGAAAGGAACCATAGAGCCTTTAAGGATACCATTCACAACCCAAAAACCATCCTCAACAGGATTATGGTCTTTGCGAAAGAAAACCTTAACACCCTAGTGGATGAGAACCACTCAATTCTTCCCCAAGAAAAACAATTAGCTCGGGCCTTAGGTATTAAGGACAAACCTTCCATTTCTTTGCCCAATCCCAAAAATGGGATTTCTTGGGAGCCACCCCCCCAGGGTTTGTTCAAACTAAATTTTGATGGTGCAGCCAAGGAGAACCCGAGAAGAGCTGGAGCTGGAGGAATAATCAGGGATCATCAAGGAAATCTGGTCAAGGCCTTCGCTGAACCATTGGGAATCAGAACTAATAATGATGCAAAAGCTAGAGCCCTTTGGAGAGGGTTGCAAGTAGCCCAAGCAACTTAAGGTAACTTGATGATTGAAGGTGATTCTATGAACATCATCAACCTGTTAACCAATGGCAAAAAAACTCCATGGAGAATCGAGGGAGTCATCCACGAAGTGAGGATCCTTTTTTACGGCAAGTCAGAACATGAGGGCTCATCACGTGTACCATGAGGCCAACAGGTTAGCTAACAAATTAGCCAACATAGGTGTTGATGTTGGTAGTTTGGTGACATGGACACAAGGTGTGCCACGTGAAGTGGAAAACATTATTAGTCATGAAAAGAAACCTACCCATTAAGGAAAAAGATGAATGGGTGTTTTTTTCCCATGGAGCTGGTAATAACTATGGGGTTTCCCTCTAAATCATACCAAATTGGAAATGAAGGTAACAGGGTGTAATCCTTGGAAAATTCCGACAGAGAATAGGAAATGGGCAAGCAACAGGTTTCACAAGTGCAAAATTCCAAACTTCAATTCCTGTCAATGTAAGTAATGTTTACAGTTATGTTTAGTTATGGGTGTGCTTTGTTAGTAATGTGTTGTAGAGGATTCAACACAATTTATGGTAAGAAAGTTTCAAGTATGATTAATATCTACAATCTCAGCAGAAGGTTGGATATTGTTATAGGTTTTGGGTTAACCTGCAAAACCCGGTAATTAATGAAGACTTTTATTTACCAAAAAAAAAATACAACTTGCACTCTCACACGCACACATCCCAGTTGCATTTACTTCCCAACCACTTCACATCTATTTCCCTTCTCTCTTCATGTAATCTAATCTCATTCCTACACACATCACTCCTCATTGTACAATCACACTTTGAGCGGCTATGTACCTTGGACTAGTGTGTTATCCTTCTTCTTTATCTTTTATTTTCTCTCTTTTTCTCCTTCTCTTTTGTCTTCTTTCTTATTCTCCTTTGTCCTATATATCTCTTCTTTGCATGGAATCATAGCCATCATTGCCATCTTTGTGTGCACTTACTTTTGCATGCATTCCCCCATCAACCCTTGTTCGATTTATTTTTATTCAATTTGTTCAATTTTATTTTCTTGTCTTAAGTAAGGACATCTTCCTTGTTGCATTTGTCCTGACTTTTTGTACTTTTATTACTGCAATGCTCATTTTTCTCATAGTCACCCACCAATATTATTGTATGCATCCCCACAACATTCTTATGACCTCTTGTTTTTTTGTAATATCTTTGGTTTAAAAAATATCTAGATCCTTTCGATCACTCATCCATACCTAATGTCTTAATCAACCTCTATTGGATGTCATCTAGTCCTTGAGTGTTGTAGGTTATTGCTAGCTAACTCTAGTTTGCTTTTGGTCTAGGCACATGTATCACACATTAATTAAATTTTATGCCGAGGAAAGATAAAATCATGAGTCACTATTGCTATAAAGCAAACAGTTTCCCCTGCTCATCCTATCATGCATAATCTAAGCCTAAGGATCCATTGTAAAAAAAATAGCACAAGTCATAGCATAAAATTCGAATTATTATTCATCATGGATTCTAGGCCATCTAAGACATCTCCACTAAGGCTAAAGTTGTTTGGCTGGTAGTGAAGCAAGCCCTTCAGTGGAGACATGTTTGTTACATTAGTGAACTTCTTTTGTATAGACCTATGCATGCTCATGGGTGAGCTAGCTTATTGGTGTAAATTATAAATAATTCATCCAACCTCTCTCAAAATCAACAATGAACATTCACTACACACACTATTGGTCCTTGAGAGACTTGACTACCAAGGGCAAGTTTTGTATTTTTGAGGGCTTGTTTTATTAGTTGATGAATTTGATTGAGGTCACTAGGATGTTTGTGTCTTTTGAAAGCACCTTTAGATTATTTATTCCTATGATAGACCCATTGACAAGTGGTCTCATTATCGTCTTGCTTTCTCATCCATCCCATCTATATTTTATGTCTCATTTTACCATTTGTCTCATATTCAGGCCAATCCAATTATTTCAATACCCTTGATTAAACAATAAAAGGTAAGTTTGTCAATGTGTGTCTATGTATTTTTTGAATGATCATCAAACATACATAAGAATATTTATTTTTGTGTTCATGTAATGTACTCTAATCCACTCCATCTATATCATCTAATCCATGCATCATCATACTAAATCATCACACTATTATCAAATCACATCATCACATCACATCAATTCATCTCATTCACATACATGACACATATCATAAATAAAAGTCATCATGTATATATATATATATCTACAAAAAATAAAAGTACATTATCATATCATTGCTCATAGGCTACATATAATTGATCCCTTAGGCTTATAATCATCACCCTACACATACAAAATTTGTACAATTTATGTACCCTTTGCCATCATCTCACTCACATTGTCTACTACTTGTCTCTTTGCTCCACTTTGTCCTACCTCCCTACGACCACTCATTTGTACCCTTATGCTCCCTCCATCCTTCATAGGATGGTCCAGTCCCTCATGACTATGATATTATACACTCCCTAAAATGTGGCACTAGCTATTATACTGAGGTTGCCCTACAGCTCTTTCTCCTCTGGTTGGACTCTACCAATGAGGAAGAAGGTCACACCAGTATCGCTATACCCATATCCATCAACTGATTCTCTATAACCCTCACATACACTATCTCTTGTTAAAATTAGTGTTTTGTCATAACCGCCTATTCTCACACAGTTCCCACATTTTATAGTAGTGTTGTAATGATGGATCCATCTTTGCTCTTCACTTGTTGCCCTTGATGCTCCTCTAGTTGCTCCTACAACCTCTATATATTTAGTAGTAGATAATATCTCTTTGCCACAACCAAATCTTGCTCCTATCACACATAATCCATATTCATTATGATTTGTATCTGCTCCTTATTCCATCTCATCTTCTTATCCTATAGTTGATCCTTCTCATTCTCTAGGTTGTCTCACTCTACCTGGAGTGTTTTACACTTCTCCTCACCTTGACCCTTCTATCTATTGACCCTCATATTTGTCACCTTGATCTCCCTCTCTATTATGTCCTCTATCACCTCCATATCGTTGGCCTTATCTAGGCCAACCTCACCACCCCTAACTTGAATCTCCTCTAGGACAATCTCACCATCCATAACCCTAGTCTCATCCTTGGTTTACCTTGAGGTTCCTAGCTCACCATCATTATTATGACACACTCATCATAATAGTGGATCCTCATGCTCCTTAGGCTCCACCTCCTCTCCAACCCTACTTTTTGTCCCCTCCATCCCTACAGGTGGCTCACACTATTGTGTCACCCACAAAGAATCATACTCTATAGTCATCCCTACATCATGAATGTCTGGTACCTCCACATCCTCCACTAATGGCACAACTTATGGTGCTATCAAATTTGGCTCATCCTCATACCTCCTATAGATAATAGGTGGGTTTGGTACCCCCTACATCAATCCAAACTACCTTTTAATACATGTGAACTAAATTATCTCACACTCCATCTGGTGTTGGCCTATCACCCACCTCACTCATCTCACATGACCCAAGTGTACACTGTCATCAACCCAAGTGTACACTGTCATCATTCCATGTCTTTGCTCCCCTCCATGACCTCCATATCACCTAGTCAACCCCCAATCCTTACCATACCTAATTATATTACTCTCCATCCCCTTTATGTAGTCAACCCCATCGTCTCTCTCTATCACTCTACCATTGCAAGAAATATGATCGTTCGACCTCTCTCTCATAGGGTAATCCCATTGGGTGACATATGTTGAAGTGCTCCCATCCCCATATCTACAAGAGCAAGCTACACCTAAAACCCATTTACCCTCATCATCGTACCTCATACAAATAATCATATATCTATACCAATGTTCTGGTGCCCAAGCGTATACCACTAGTATCTCTAGAAAATCCAAAACCAATCCTATCATGTTCCATGGTAATTGTGCACCTAAATAATCTAGTAAGACTACATTTGAAATAAAAAAATTTAGCACCACATATCTTTATCTTAGTCGCCTCCTCTCATACTCCTCCAAGAATGGGATCCCTCCATGGCCTACCTCTATGTCCCTCCGACCCTCACCATAAACTTGGGGTATCACATCCTTATTATCTATTGTCATGATGATTAGAAGGGTCTCTATAGATAACCTAAATATCTGGTATATATCCTCTAGCATCATAGTCATCTCGCCCATAGGGAGGTGGAATGTCCTCTTATCGAGATCCCATCACTCTATGAGGGTTGATAGGTATGTTGCATCTTCTCAAATGGTCTCTATCTGAGTTGTTCCCTCCAACCAAATCACCCTCAACCACTCCCTAGGGAAATCAGGGCTAAACTAATGTCATGGTCGTAATATCCTTAACTGCACACAAATCCACCCAACCATCACATCAATCCATAATTTTCTAAATCCACCACATCCGCATCCAAATTCCAACAAAACAAAAAAATTAATAAAAACAAAAAAAAAAACAAAATTCCAAAAACAAAAAAAAAAACACACAAAAAATAAAATTTTCCCTTCTCCCCTTTATTTCTAAAAAAACACAACAACAAGAACAAAAATAAATTAACAAAAACAAAAATAAATATATGCAAAAACACACAAAGCAAGCAAATGTGCCTAAAACTATTAAATAAAAACACTACTTCAAAGAAGGGCATCACACTACATACCTTCCCTACACACCCTCCAAATCCTGTTGTCACACTCTAGCTCAACATTTCACATCTTCTCTCTCTTTGCTTCTCTTTCACTTCACCCATCAATTTCAAATGATAATGGTGCCCCCCACTCCTTCCCAACGTGCTCCCAATTATCATTGGTAGTCACCAAGCGTACCCCCAACTACCATTCACCATGTGTCTATCACCAATAGTGGCCAAACCATTGCCACCTTGTCATTCTTGCTCATTACTTCACTGTAAATCCATAACTTCTCATCACCCACATATTTAACATTCACCTTTTGTTAATCAGCTCATCATTGTCACTCATCTTGTCTTCCACCTGCTCATCGCTTGAGGGGGTAAACAAAACCTAAAATTTTGAAGTCATGAAATTCCTTTTGTTGGGGCAACAAATAAAAAACATTTCATCTAATGGACAAAGTGTCTCTTATTTTCATACCACATTGTGTTCTCATGCAATGCAGTACAAAAACGGGCATCTGTAGACATGAAAATTTTAGTCATTTACAAAACCAACCCATCAAAACCTTCAAAATAACCTTCAAATCTCCATCAATTCAGAATTATCCTAAAATTACCACAAAACCATCATCGATTGCCCAAATTTGCTCACATTCCTCCAAATATTCAATTTTCTATCTAATTCATCTAATTTCATGCAAATTTCTTATTCTTCTTTTAAGTCCTCAATTCCTCCATATTCCTCCAAATTTCCCTAATTTATAACAAATTCCTCTAATATATTTTATTTCCTCTTTAATAAATTTAATTTCCTTCTAATTCCTTCTAATTTATTAGAATTATTACTAATCCCCCCAAGTCCTCCTAATTTCATTTTAACTTCATCTATTTCTTCTATTTTCCCTAAATTCCTCTAAAATTTTCTTAAGTCTTCTAATTCTATTAATCTTTTTATTTTCCATAATTTCTAAATTCTTCTATTTTTCCTCCAATTTTCCTAACCTTCCCTTATCCCACTTAATTCTTCTAATCTGCCTTTATTCTCTTCTATTTTTCCCTTTCCATGTAATCTCTCATTAAATTCTCTCCATTTCTCAAAATTCTCCATAAGCCACATTACCCATCTAATCCCCCATAATCCATCCCTAATTATATTCTAATCCTAGCTTAAGCCTCCATTCAAATTCCAAAGGATATACACACTAATTTAAAAATCCTCATCAAATCCCTAGGTATACCCAAAATCCTCATCTAAATATCTCATTTATTCCACCTTGTCTCCCCATCCCCTTTCCCTCCAAATTTGGATGATTTAAAAATGCAATAAAAATTCCTAAGTCAAAAGGAATTAATTTGGCATATTTAATAAATTAGTCCTCCTTACCTTCCATGCCACCATTTTAGCATTGTAAAAAATTCCTTGTGTAGCTCCCAAGGCACATTTGTCCCCATGCACATCTTATCACCCCCTAGACCAATTTATGGTGCTTGGGTGGGTGAGAAATCACCCTGCCCAATTGTATTAAATTGGGAGGGTGCACATTCCTCCATGTGTCTTCCCCTATATTTGCCTTGGATTTTACACCCTCCACTTGGATCAAAATTATATCCACCTCATTGCCATGTTACCTACCCCTCCCCTCTCCAAATTCCTATAAATTCTCCTCTATTCCCCTCATTTTACAAGAGAGACATGAAGCTACTTCTATGCTACCAAAATTCCACCAAATCATCTTGATGCCATTAGAGATCCTAGTTGCCTTTGCCACCCATGTTGAGGAGCCCAGTCATTGTAGCCATGGAGTCTACATAGAGTTAAATTAGCTTTTACCATTAATCGCACCTAGACCATTAATAATATTATCACCATACTTGCGCTAGAGGACACCAACCATCACTAGAACATCCCAACAAGAGCACTTGGCCCCATATGCCATATCATCCCAATCGTCATTGGTGGTTACATAGTCCCAAATACGTCTTGTGATCATCGAGAACCAACCTTAGTTTGCGGTTATCCAAAGAATATAAAACATAACATTCCAGACTACAGGTAAGTAAATTAGGTATAAAACATTGTTTTTAGGTTTTGTGAACTGTTGTAGCAATTTTGTAACCTTTTTTATGCGTTTTGTGAAGCATTGTTTAATCTATTTTGACTAGGGTCTCATCTAAGGGAGACCCATCATATTTTACTGATTTTATCTTATGAGCATGTGTGTAGGTATGATGTAGATGGAAAAACACTAGGGTGGTCCAAGAGGCTCAAGACACAAAACCCACCCACAACTTGATTGTGGAATAAGAAGGAGATTGCATCGAGGATCCTTGATTGTAAGAAGGGGTCATCCCCCTTTGTTCTTGCACTATATTATTGGTAAAATTACCCTCCAAAAGGGTCACATTGTATTACAAAACACTTATATTGGATAATACTTATACATGTTTCTGTTAGAATTAATGTAATGTGCACTATGCCTCTATTTTGACACTTGTCAGTTTATATTGACACTTGTCAGTTTATCATATAGGCCTTCTGCCTATATATGTAACTCATTTCATGAATAATACATCTTATCAGTTTCCCTCCTAACATTTGGTATCAGAGCTCCAGGCTTTCTCTAGCCTTGTGAGCTTGAGGGGGGATTTCCTTCGAGAAATTCCCCCCTCATATTTTTCCCCCATTTTTTTTCCAAGCCTAGGGAGTATGCTCTCCATTTTTTAAAAATGGATCAAAAACTAGATAGCTTGAAAATTAATGGCTTCCCCCAAAAAAATTTTAGATCCATTTAAATCCATCCGTAGAAGTAATCTTTTAATGGTTGCCCCTGTGTTTTGGTTTTCTCTGGCGCAGGAGAAGCAGGGAGTTTTTGTGGTGGAAGGAGACATCAATGATGCACCTTTGTTGAAGAAATTATTTGATGTGGTTCCCTTTACCCATGTCATGCATTTGGCTGCCCAAGCTGGAGTCAGATATGCAATGGAGAATCCGAGCTCATATGTACATAGCAATATTGCTGGATTGGTTAACATCTTTGAGATCTGCAAATCTGCAAATCCCCAGCCTGCCATAGTATGGGCTTCATCTAGCTCTGTGTATGGGTTGAATACGAAGGTTCCGTTCTCAGAAGATATGGAACAGATCGACCTGCCAGTCTCTATGCTGCCACAAAGAAGGCTGGAGAGGAAATCGCCCATACTTATAATCATATATATGGGTTGTCTATAACAATGCTGACGTTGCCCGCGATTTCACATACATAGATAACATTGTCAGAGGATGCGTAGCTGCATTAGATACTGTAGAGATGAGTATAGGGAGTGGAGGCAAGAAGATAGGTCCTGCTCAGCAGAGGTTTTTTTTTGGCTAACGTGTTCAAATTTGCGACGATTCTGTTCACCTGCAACAGACCTATTTTTTAAGCAGACAGAATGCCCAAGATAAACGACGATGATTTATTTTTTTCAAATTGATATTTTTGTGGACATTTGTTTTATGGCACAATTGAAATATTGATGGTGAAAAATTAATCATTTTTTTTTAATATTGGAGCGATGGTGCGTCCGCTTCTAATATTGAAAGCAGACTAGCGTGATGGGCCTGGACGTTGAAAAGGTTGCCCCCATAAAAATACCGATGTTGTTGATGTTGTTGTTGTCATAGCAGGGGAGCTCCATGGTGATGTTGCTACCATCGAAGGAGCTCGAACCCACGATGTCCAACAACGAAGGAAACGCCTGGTGGTGTTGGAACTCGATCAAATTAACAGTGGCTTATTTTTTAGTCAGAGTTATCTAGCCTTGGAAAACCAATTGCTGCAAATGCTAGAGGAAAATTGTATGTAATTTTGTCTCCTTTGTACCAGTCACGATCACACAGCACACATTTCGATGGCCGAATTATCGTAGTGAGGTTGAAAAAAAAATGACTAGCAGGACCACAAATTTTTCCATCTACAGATTCAATACTTATTCGGGATTGCACTGCTATCGCTGAATCAACAGGTGGCTACCAGTAAAAAAAAAAATTAGGGCCTGCGCAGACTCCATCGGTGACGGTGTCTGCAGTGGTGCTTTCAATGGCACAAATTTCTACAGCATGGGCATCTCCCGTCTCTGCAAGCGACCATCGAAGACTGCAGTTGGCATTGAAGTTTTTTAAAACTAGTTGTTGAAGTTTATAAAGTCACCATGATAATGGAAGGAATTGTTGCTGCCGAGCAATTCGTACCCTGAGAGGTCATAAAAAATTGAAGATACTGCTCTATGCCAGAAGTGTTTGTGAAGTAGCCATTGGCTACAGTGGAGAAGTAAATGCAGCAGCTCACGACGTCGAGTTCCTTTTTTTTCTCACTGTGCACTGAGGATGAACTACCAGATTGCGAACGAGGATGACCAACCGGATCGCGAACGAGGAGGAGTTACGCCTGATTTTTTGGCAATTAATTTACTGGCGGACGAGGGTGTTAGCGGATAATGGATCGAGATTTTTTTTACAGCGCTCACAGGAGTGAGAATGGAAATTTTGAGTATGTTAAAGCACGTGTTGGTGTTTTTCAACACTTTCAGTGATGTAATATCCTGGAAATTTATTTAAAAACTAAAGAAATATTTTATTAAAGTGGATGGGGCCACTTTATTTAATATATGGGGACTTGAATTTTTACTAAGTCAACAGTATGGCCTCAGGCCATTTTTTTTTAATTTTTCCACATGTAGAGTGGAAGTGGAAGGGCCACATGGCCCCCTTATTGCATTTTTCATTTTTCAGATAATGGCCCAAGTAGATCCATGTAATTCCTCTCCCAGGGAAACTTGAGATACCTATTTTTTCTATTTATGTTGTCATTGAGCGATATTGTATTTTTGCTGCCTAGAGAGGCATGATGTTAGTTTTCCACATGATGAAGGCCCCTTTGATGGTGGAATATAGGGGTATTTATAGTCGTTGGAAACGTTTTTCCACGACGGACACAATGGTGGTGTCATATTGTAATTTTGAGGCTATTTCATTTGATTTTTTTAGCCTCAAAGTTTTATACCTTGGAGTGCACTCTTGGTTGTACCCAACACTCCCAAGGTAATTTTATATGTGATCCTTGTACCTAGTGACCTTTTCTATACACTTGACGAATGTAGCAACTGGTTACCCATGCATTTCGATGGGATGACATGGTCACCATAAGGACACATACTAGGGACTACAAACATAGACACCCTAGATTCTATCCGAGGTTTTTTCGGATCTACTTCTGAAGACTACAGACGAAGACACTTCAGAAGATTCCCTTCTATTTTTCTTTCTTCTTCTCAACTATATTTGGATCTATGGCTGATTTTATTGTATTGAGTGCATTTTCGACAAAGACCGACACTCTTATATGGCTCGTTTTTCCTTTGTATTAAGGTGCATTTTTGACAGAGACCGACACATTCTAGATTGATTTCACCATGAAGAGGGATTTGAAATTCATGGTGGATCTAGTCAGTGACCTACGAGAGGCAACATCCTCTGAGGATGACCTGTAGAGGCAACAAACCAAGAAGTGGCTGACCCTGAGGCACCCATGATGACCCTGAGGCACTTAGACGGCTGACCCAGTGGCAACAGACCCATGGAAGTGGCTGACCCTGAGGCAACAGACCAAGATCTATACACAGTGAATCTAGCATTATTCATAGTTGGAGAGCCAAGCGCAGGAGCATGAACCTAGACCAAATCAGCAATAAAAGAGGATGATAGGTTGCTTTTAGAGAAGTCAACATTAAGGGGGAATGTTACCTAATGTTGACTTGTTTTTTTTCTTTAGTTAGGATAGTGCACATTAAGGGGGAATGTTAGAATTAATGTAATGTGCACTATGCCTCTATTTTGACACTTGTCAGTTTATCATATAGGCCTTCTGCCTATATATGTAACTCATTTCATGAATAATACATCTTATCAGTTTCCTTCCTAACAGTTTCATCTTTGCTTATTTGATTGCATGGGGAATTTACATATCTACAATTTGAACCCATAACCAATGGTAGAAAATGATGGATAGTTATTGATTAAACAAAAAAAAAACATTCAACCCACTTTTATTCGCATGAGTTAAAAGTTTTTTTTAATATTTTAAAAACCTAAGCATATAATTTATACAGTGGTAACCACCTTTCTATAATAAGAACTTGACTCTCCACAACATAATTTTTGTTCTCTTTAGGTCCTTGGCAGTGGGTAATGTTTATTATTTACTTCTTGTAGTGAGAGACATTGATAGTTTGAGGTTGCAATTTTATTGAGATTATTGGTTCATTCATATTGTATTGTTTACCAAAAATAGTTTTATTTTTTAAAATAAGAGTGGAAAGGGTTTATATAAACAATATTTTAGAATTTTTTAATAAGTGGTGGTAATATTTTAGAATAGATTGTAATGATATATTTTTAAATTTTTCATTTAAGAGGTCCAAGTTTAGACCACACAAGGGATTGGGACCCTTTCGAAAATCTATGCTTTACCCTAAATTTTTAGTCCTTGTTGGAAGAATGTAGTGGTATTGCTTTAGGTTCTCATCTAGAGACCTAGGTTCAAACCTCTACACAAGGGATTGAGACCCTTTGAAAAAATATGTGCTTTACCCTAAACGTTTTGTCCCTAATTAGCCACAATAGTGGTATGGCTTTGGGTTTTCATCTAGGAGACCTAAGTTCAAACCACTGCATAAGAGACTGAAACCCTTTCAAAATCTTGTGCTTTACCATTAAATTTTGTATACCCTTTCAAGATCTCATGCTTCACCCTAAAATTTTATCTGGTTACAACACCGTAGTGGTATGTCTTTGGATTCTCATCCTAGGAACTCTAGGTTTAAAACACTACACAAGGGACCAAGGCCCTTTCAAAAATCTATGCTTTACCCTAAAAATTTTATCCTTATTGGGGCACTATAGTGGTATGTCTTTAGGTTTTCATCTAGGGGACCTAAGTTCAAACCACACAAGGGATTGAGACCCTTTCCAAACCCATGCTTTACCATACAATTCGGTCCTTGTTGGAGAACCATAGTGGTGTATTTGGGTTCTCATCCAAGAAACCCAAGTTCAAACCATTGTATAAGGGATTGAGACCTTTCCAAAATACCTACGCTTTACCCTTAAATGTTAGTCCAAACTCATGCTTTACCATAAAATTTGGTCCATGTTGGGGCACCATAGTGGTATATTTTTAGGTTTTCATCTAAAAAATCCAAGTTCAAATGTTAGGTACCCAAGGTAAGTATTTAATATCATAATATTGTATTAATATTACAATATTATAATATATGTAATTATCCCATATGTATGAATAAGTGGGAGTGGTAGGTAGTTGGACATTATAAATATGGGCAAAGACTCATAGAGGGGGTATGGAAGAGAAGAATATTGTATTGTTAGAATTTCATATTGAGATATTCTGAGTGGCTTCCTTCCAATAAGGAGAATTGTACGATGATGCCATACCTCAAGGATTTGAAATATAAATTGAAAATATTTTAGTAATTTGTATTTATTGTGATGTTTTATTATTCATTGTGGTTGTTTTTGTAAATTGTAATAATTTCTATGGTAAGCAAGGAGTTTCATAACAAGTAGTATTAGAGTGCTCTTTGGGGCCATGTTTCATTACAAAAGCTTTAGTACCAAAGGACATTCTAGGGTCGAGTTCAACTGTAGGATTTTTGGTGCTTGATAAGCACCTGCGTTAGGCTAATAATCTCTTGTAGTATTTGGTGTAAGTCTTGACCACTTAACTAGAGAAAGGACTTGGGTTAATACTTGCCCTAAAACTCATTATGAGGAGTACCTGAGGAACCCTGGAGTAATTGAATTGATTGTATCGCGAGTGAAATGGTCAATAATGCCACACCTTGTTAGTAGTATTTTTATCCTATGAAAGTATACAAAGAGCTATTGTTTAGAGGTAAAACCATAATTGGTTTCTCATTCATTATTCCCTAGGAAAATAATTTTAGTAATTAGAGAGTGGTACTCACTTAGACAACCTTTGTGGCTGGTGATATTTATCTTAAGCCACTAGGAAGCCAAATTCTAGGGCCTAGTTCATTGCCAGTATCTCCTCAAAAGTTTCATACAATCATTAATTATAACTTCAACAAGAGTTTGCATGGTTTTCATAGTCTACAATAGTTCCATAGCTTCTACAGAGTAGACACTTTGTAGTCTACCAACAATCTAAAGTGGTATTTGTTAAAAAAATAGAGAGAGAGAAGTTTACAATTTAGTCATATTAAACAAATAGTTCATAAAGCAAGTTGTTATCAGTATTTATAAAAAAAACTCTAGAAAGTGACAACTTGTAGTTTGGTAGTAGTCCATAGAGTAGAAGTTGCAGTTTGGTAGTTTTGCTAAAATATTCAATCCATAATTTGAATTTTGGTAGCATTAAAAAAAAGGTTTTGCAGTTTGGTAACAATTTTGAAAAAAAAAAGTCCATAGTTTGGTAGTAATTTGAAAGTGGCAGTTTGTTATATGTATAAAAAATCTGAGTTTTAAATTTATGAGGGGATTTGAGATCATGGAGTTGCCAATATTCACTAAAAGAAATATATTTATTTTCGAGAATTGTGGATGAAGTTTAAATATATATATTTTAATGATGATTATTGGCAAGCCTACCTTGGCAGATTTTTAGACAAAGAAGCTCTTTCTTGGTGGGTAAGTTTTATTAAAAAAATCAAAATTATACTTGGGATGAAATGGAGCAAGCATTTTTGAGTCAATGGGACCCATATAACAAGATAACTAGTTTGAAGGTCACCATCAAAGGCTATGTAGAAGAAATGAATAGCCCTAAAAAAGAACAAAAAAAATTAGAGAGAGTTAATTTATGAGAAATTAGCAAAAGGAAATAACAATGATGATAGTGTGCAAACAAAAGGATGCACAACTTGGATTATGGAGGAGTACAAAAGTATTCAAAAATATTTATGTTTTCCACAATGCATAGAAGAAATAAACCAAATAAATAGGCAGACCAACAATTTTGTAAAATAAACAAACAAGTAGATAATTTGCAAAAAATGGCAAAAGAAAAAGAGGACGATAATATACAAACTAAAGCAAGCACCAAAAGCTATGTAGAAAAATTTTAAAATATGAAGAAGTTTATAGAAGAGGTAAACATGCTTCAGAAGGAACAAAAAATGAATAAAGAGGACATTTTAGAAGGGAAAAATACAGATGACAATGTGCAAAATTAAAGAACCACATCATTGATATCAGATAAGCCAAAAAGCGGTTAGACAAATTTCTTCAATTTTAAAAATTGTATTTTGCAAGTTCATGGTTGCATCTAGAAGGAAAACATTATTATATCTATAAACCTTAGTATTAGATATAATATCATTATTATGTCTTTGGCTGAGAGGTTGGAGGTTTAGACAAAGAAAATCAAATACATATTACTTGAGGGTGCGAATGTTTAAATTTTTGAAGATCTAAAGATCACCATGGACAAATATATTTTACTTTTAAATTTTTATGCTATTGATATGGGTGATGTAGACATTGTTCTTGGCCATTCTTGGTTAAACTCTTTTGGTACTATTAATATTAATATACAAAAGAAGCTTATGAGGTTTTGGTATAAAAAATATAACACAAGATGTTTCCTAGTGTAAGAAGCAAGAATCCAAGAAAAAAAATAAGTAATCATAGTAGGGGAATAATTTGAGAAAATAATAGAAGGATCAAAAGTTGAATCTATGAAAATAATAGTCTGGGAAGGAACAACAACAAAGATCCAAGAACATATCAAAGATCAAGGAAACTTTAAAAAAAATTGAAGGAGAAGCAAAAGAACCTAAAATAAAGGCAAAGGAGGAGACAGTAATAGAAATCAAAGAAGCAAAAGCAAATTCCAAGGATAAAATAAAATATGGGAGCATGACAAAGGATTGTAAAATAAAAGAACAAAATATTGAACAATTAATCTAACAAAACTTCATGTTAAGGTTTTAGCATATTGCCACACACACCACCAAGAGTAGCAATAATCTTGGAGGTATGGATTTAGGAAACAATATTATGGTTCTATATGGAATCAAAAGGGCACCGAATATGGAAATGTTTGGCCAAGAAGTATAGTGACTCTAGTTTTTAGAGTGGTGCAACAACATCAAGTAATTAATGGGTCCATCATTTGAGTTACCAAAGTAGAGTAGCAAAAGTGTGGAGCTGATACTCAAGTGGAAAACACAAACAAGTATGGATGAAAAATAGTGATATTTATTTCCAATAGAAATATGTCTCCAACACATGGAACCAAAGGATTACTTTCAAAAATTCAAATGGTAGAAGGGCATATCAACATCAACGAAGACCATCAATAAGAGTTTCATTGGGATGGATGGATGATCAAGGTCAATACCAGTTCACAACAAGGCTTATATTTTGAGGATGGGGGATGGAATGTTAGGTACCCAATATAGTTATTTAATATTATAATATTGTATTAATATCACAATATTCTAATATATGTAATTATACCATATGTATGGATACGTGGTAGGTATTTGGGTATTATAATTGTGGAAAAAGACTCATAGATTGGATATGGAAGAGAATAATATTGTATTGTTAAGATCTCATATTGATATATTTTAAGGAATGAGTTCCTTATAATAAGGGGCATAGTATGATGTTGCCCTACCTTAAGGGTTTGAAATATAAATTGAAAATATTTGAGTAATTTGTATTGATTGTGTTGTTTTATTATTCATTGTTGTTGTTTTTATATATTGTAATAATTTCTATGGGTAAGCAAGGAGGTTCATAACATCAAACCATTGTACAAGGGATTGGAACCCTTTTAAAAATATTGTGTTTTACCCTAAAATTTTAGTCCCTATTGGGGTACCGTAGTAGTATGTCTTTAGGTTCTCATCTAGTAAACCCAAATTCAAACCACTATACAAGGGACCGAGACCCTTTTAAAAACTCATGCTTTACCCTAAAATTTTATCTTTGTTGGAACATTGTAGTGGTATATCTTTGGATTTTTATCCAAGAGACCCAAGTTCAAACCACTGCACAAGGTACTGAGACCCTTTCAAAAATCTATACTTTACTTTAAAAAAAATCCATGAGGGATACCATAGTGGTATGTAATTAGATTTTCATCTAGGATACCCAAGTTCAAACCTTGGTAGAAGGGGACTGAGGCCCTTTCAAAACCCATGATTTATCCTAAAACATTGTTGTTGGAATATCGTAGTGGTATATCTTTGGATTTTAATCTAGGAGACCCAATTTCAAACCCCAATACAAGGTAACCAAGACCCTTTCAAAACTCATGCTTAACCCTTTAAAAATCCCTATTGGGATACTGTAGTGGTATGTCTTTGGGTTTAATCAAGGAGATCCAAGTTCAAACCACTTCACGAGGGACAAGGACCCTTTCATGTCTTTGAATTTTCACCAAGGAGACCCAAGTTCAAGCTAGTGCACAAGTGCTTGTTGGTGGGATGCCTCAGTTCAATTCCCTAAATGATCACAGGTCTTGTTGACTTCATCTTTATCCAATGGGCTAGGGTTTATAGAGGTTATCTATGCAGAAAGAAGAAGAATATGATGATGATGATGATGGATGCTATCGAATATTTTGTAAAAAGGTAATGAAGGCTTTTAATTATATTAATTGAAACCCAAATTTATTGAATAAAATTGTTTTAAAAAATTATGTAAAAAAATTAATAGTTTTTTAATGAATTACTTGAAACATAAGTTTATAAAATAAATGCATATGGAAAATATTAAGCATTATTTGCAAGAATAGTGGAAGTGGTTTATTGTGAATGGAACCCATGAGTGGCAACAATGATGGGATAACAGACTGTTTCTTAATGGTTTTTAATTAAACTTATTGAAACATATGTTTATAAAAGAAATTTGTTTAAAAAAAATTATATTTTGGAAAGAATAGTGGATAGGTTTTATAGTGAAAATATTTTAAAATAGATTTTTAAGTGAAAATAATAGATGATAATGGGTTGTTTTTTATTTCTTTTTAAAAATATTGATAGATTTTAATTAAATTAATTGAAACATAAGTTTATAGGATAAATTTTGCAAAAAAAGTAAAATATATAAAATTTAATTTATTTTTAAAAAATGGTTATATGGAATTGAAATGATTTGTGTTAACTACATAGTGGTTTTAAATAGTTTGAAAATTATTTTTATATCATTTGACAACATTTGAACCTTAATATCCTCCTTAAAAATTAAGAAATTTATTCAGTTGAACTAATATTATTTGATAAAATTTAATATTGATGCATTTTTTGAATCAAATTAATTTAGATATATAAGTAGACATTAATAATAAGATAGAAGCTATGTAGAGTGCTACTACCTATTTTATTTGATAAGGAAGTGTAAAACCCCAACTAAAATATAACCTACTTGAGAGAATTTTTTTTTAACATTCACTAGGGGTCCACATATCCCCACCTTGTGTAAGTCCTTCTACATAGGTGTACAAAGCATAATGTAAATAAGTCATCTATCTCATCTTCATGATGAGCTAACTTATCCATTTTTGTCTTTCAAAAGGGTACGCCCATCCCTACACCATACACAAGTTTGTTTATGTAGGTGTACTAAGCGTATTGTGGATAGGCTATCCATCTTACTCTCTCTATATCTATAATTTCTTCCAGTAAAATAACCCATGAGCATAACCATTATGACTTTCAAGGATTATACATACTTATAAACCATTCACATATGTTTTTTAATAAATTCTTAATCATGATCATCATTCTTAAAATAGAGCAACAAAACCATAACAAGCTATCTATAGAAAGTGACAAGGTCATAAAATTATAAAAATCCATAACTCATAAGACACATCATATATCTTGGAAAAATCCTTAAGGTAAAAACCCAGCCTTAAAATGTCCTTTATAATTTCATTAATTTAATTGCCTTTAATACAATCATATGAAAGGAATCCCATAATTCCTTTTGATACATCCATCAATGTAACAACATAGGAACCCCATAGTTCCTATGTTTTATAATGCATTAATATTTCCTTTAATTCATTTTACATCTCAATGAGGGAATTCCATAATTCTCTCAAATGAATTCCACATTCATCCTTTTCTTCCCATCATCAACATCAAGATATATACATAAGAGTACCATGATTCCCATATCAAAGTACATGCATAGATCCTTTAATTCATGTTACACATCCATGAGGGAACCCCATAATTCCCTTAGATGAGCTCCATGTACATCCTCCAAAGGATATCTCCTTCCCTTAGTCCAAGCTCAAGGAAACATCTCCTTCCTAAGGGTCTAATGTAGTCACACATCAAAAATCAATGCACAAGTTGAATCATTAGAGAGGAATCCATAATCCTCCCCAAGGAGTTCCTATTCAAGCATACCAAGAGGGAGATGAATCTACTTCTATTTACTCAAGGTACCACTCAATCATTAATTCGTCATAGCACAAATTATGTTATCAACCAGAAATTAACCATAATGAAATATATTATCCGCTAATACATTCCTATCACATCTAATTCCAATGATGTATATTATCTACTAATGAGATTTCTACCCCATAAAACAGGTTATCCACTAGCATAATTCATCTTAACCAATGAAATACATTATATCCTAATGTACATTCATATTTTAGCTTATCAAATCAAATGAAATACACTATCCACTAATGTATTTTCTAATCCATCAAAAATGTTATCCGCTAACATAATTCAAATCATCAAATCAATGAAGCACATAATCCACTAGTGTATAAATATAACCCATGAGGCATATTGTCTAATACATTTTAAATTCATCAAATCAAATGGAATACATTATCCACTAATGTATTTTCTAGCTCATAAAATCCAATTAAAACCTTTCATTTAACTAAGGTTTAACATCAATAAGTATTCCTTCACTTAATCCCAAAACTATAAACCAAGGCTCTAATCAAGCTTCCTCACAAATTTGATTCCAATAAACACTCAATCTCTCCACGAGATTGAACCCATTTTAAATTACTCAATTTCTCCAAGAAATTGATCCAACAATCCCTCAATTTATTTGCGAAATTGATTCCACCATTTTATCAATTTCTCCAAGAAATTGATTTCAAAAGCCTCTCAATTTCCCCACAAAATTGACCTAAGTTTAACATACAATTTCCCAAAAAAAAATCCTAGGGTTTACAAGCAATTTCTCCATGAAATTTCCCTTAAACTAGCATTTAGTTTTTCCATAAAATTGGCCTAGCCAAACATTCTATTTCCTCCCACCCCAAACTGATCTAATAGTGTTCTTTCAAAAATGTAAACAAGATTCCTTTAATTATTCAAAGAGGCCCTCCTTTAATAGGTCGCCTCATAACCCATATAGGTTCTTCAAAAAAATAGTATTTCCATGACATGAAATAAAATATAATCCCATATATGAATTTAACATCATAGGGGGCATTCCTTTTATTAACAAAACATAATTCGATCTAAGATTTTTAACATCAAAGGGGTGTACCTTTAATTAAATAAAACATAATTCTAATTTATGCTTCTAAACATGAAAAGGTGTCCTTTAATTAAACAAGTATATTCCAATTTATAGTTTGAAACACAAAAGGGGGTATTAGTATTAAATCAGACATCATCCATGCGATCAATCTCTAAAACTATTATACCATAATAATTAGGAGGGCCCACCAGATATTATTGATACCATGCATCACAATGCTCAACCAACTGGTGCTACTATAGTCAGAACACATAAGCACAACTAAAAATATATGTGGTCCACCTCCCCAACCTAGTGCCTTCAACTACCACGATCGAGAGATAGACATAAACCAACTAGGCAAAGCCAATTTACAATCAATAAAAAAAAGGTCAATGAATTCGAAGGATAGGGGTGAGGGGATTCAATCATGCCATGCATCCAAATTGAGTACTTCATCTAGTTTTTGAGTGACCCACAAGAGGTAGCCTCAACCACACTATGCGATTGATTTTATTAAGGGATCCTTGCACCTAATAAGGCACTCCCTACTTCCCCTCCTATCCCATGTGGGATATTGGATGGGGAGAACCTCAGAGGTTTTCTCCCATTTGTACCTCTTGAGTGTGGGTGCACTACATGAAGGCGGTATGGAGAACAATATTAAACCTCCTACCCTAAGGTTACACCTTAGGGCGTGTTTAAATGTGCCAACTATGCTTCCCTCTAGGAGACTTATCTCGACGATGATGGTATCTAAAAAGAACAAACTGGCTTAAATTTATGCATGAACCAACTATTATCTTCTGAGCTTGCAAAAAATGTCTCATGGGGGTTTAACACAATATCTAGATACCAAGGGGTGGATTGAGGAAATTCTTCACTCACTATAGTCATATACCCTACGTCACACAGGATCAGGAGTGACTATAAAGAACACCATTGCCTCAATATTTTGGAAGGATTAAAGATAATCTATAATTTAAATATTGATTTTAACTTGCCATCTACCTTATGCTAGAATAATATAGATGCACTCCTCCACTCATTGGTGGTGGAGAGGGATGGGGTTGACAACCCACATACAAGTTTCAATCAAAGCTAAAATTGTTCTTAACTTCTCTCCGAAGTTGCACATCAAACTAGGACTGATTCTTTACTAAGAAATTATAGCAATATACAAAAAACAAAGGGACATCACCACACTCTCCAATTTGAGGCAAGAAGAAGATATCTATGAAAATACAACAAGTTTTGAATAAAGCAAGCAGCCACTAACCATATCTTTTGGCCACACTATATGGAAAATATATTAAGGAGCCAATGAACATAATGCATCTCAAAAAGTACTATGCATAAAACCACACCTCACCATTGTACATAACCATCTTGCATTTTGTACATAAAATATGTGTTGCATTTAGTTCATTTTGTTATTTCAATCATCTTACATAAATTAATTATTATGTAGTTGCATGTTTTGCACATCTCACAGTTGGTTTTGGTCCAATTGCATGTCAAAATAGTCACATCCAATTATTATATTATTTAAATATTAGAGAGATGCTATCAAGTTCATAGTTAATCTTGGTCCTTTCGTTGTGATTTTAAAGTATTTCTCAAACCACTCGCAGGATTCATATTTTATAAATATTGATTCTAGATATTGATTAAAAATCTCTCTTGAATCAAAACACATTTCTCATTAAGAAATTTTTTGAGTTTTGGGAACTGATTTTGTCATCTTTGAACCAACCACATATCACACTTATTAATAGAATATTACATCGAGAGAAGGATGACGCCTCGATTGGTTTGAACCTTGAAGTGAAAAGTCTTCTTGCTTGTCCCATCATGCACATAGTCAAAATTAATTATGCAAATAAATACACAAACAAATAATAATAAATCACCAAGTAGTAAGGATAGGGTAAAAATTCTCATTGGACTTGTTGAGAATCTGATTTCCCAAAGCTTGGTGGCTCCAAGTAGTAAGGATAGGGTAAAAATTCTCATTGGACTTGTTGAGAATATGATTCCCCAAAGCTTGGAGATACAAATGAATATACAAAAAATAATAATAAATCTCTAAGTTGTAAGGATAGCACTACATTTCCATCTATATGGTTAGGTAGTTTGATTCCCCAAAACTTTAAAATCATATCATTGTGCTATGGGGATAACCTCCACCAAGGCTATAGATGCTTGATTGGCAGTGGAGTACACTCATGCGTGGCAACACGTCTCTCTTGAAGAGACCTTTGACCACATATAAGAGCAAGCTAGCATCTTGGTTTTCTCCATGACTGGTCTAGTCTCTAGCTTACTCAATATTGGTAAATAAATTTATTTTGCACACACAATGGTTCTTAAATTGACTTACATCATTATCCTACTCAAAATTGGTAAATGAAATTCATAAGCACACAAATTTGGTTCTTGAGATATTTGCATCATAATTAAGATCAATATGGGAAAAGAATGCATGAATCACACACAGTGGTTCTTGATAATCTTAACCTCATCTCAGAAATAACCAAGATTCTTTGTGAATTTGGATTGGCTGAAGTCACCATATATTCATGGATTTGTATGACTATTAGTATACACAATTGAGGCTAAAATCAATAGCTAATATTACATATCATATTCACCACCTTAGTACAATACATTCTCATTCATTTTCTGCATTACATTGCATAATTGTTTGCCATACACAACTTGTATATTGATTATACATAATTGCTCGGTCATATAATTACATAAGGATTTCATGATGATGGCATGAGATAAACCTAGTAAGGTTTTTTATATTCACTTCACACTAGAAATCTTATGCCTAGAACAAGATCTCCATCATATTATTCATGCTCAATCACTCATATTACCCCCTTACTCCCCTTAATTTTAATCAAAATTAATCTTAAGGGTATACATTATTCATCACCAACAATGTCATTTTCAAACATCAATTTCAAACACTTTTGGATCATAACCCTTTGATGTTAGCATAACAACAAAACCTCACACAGGATCCACTTCATGACCATACACGAGGGGTAGCCTCCATATAAGGTCATACACAAGCACACATCCTCGAGGCTTATTGCTAACTAATCAAAATCATAAGGGTATATTTCCCAACACACTTTTTCTACAAAAATCAAATCACATTGCAAATATCAATTACACTACATCAAATCACACTCTATCTCCCTATAATCAATATCTTGATTAAGCATGATAAACAAGTGCACTAAAAAAATCAAACATGACCATAAGCATCATTTTCCATTATTTAAAATCATTTATCAAACATCAAAACAATAAACAAAAAAATATAATATATATATATATATATATATATATATATATATATATATATATATATCGCATATGCATAACACATGCATGGACAAAAATGAAGTATGGCATTACTCTCAAGGAAAGTACATATGTATACAAAAAAGAGGAGACATGTATGCCACAATCAAAAACTTAGCATACTCAGTCCTCAAAAGGAGGGTGTAACAAAAAGGCTACAACTTGACACCTTATCCTCTAGAAGACCTAGATCCTCAATCATCTCCTCTATCTCTTTGTGGTGGCCTTGACGGAGACATGTTTACGAATCGAGTAACCATATAAGAACTAGATCATGCCCCACTATGACTTAGACTCAGAGCCATATCTTTTAGTAAAGGTACTCTCTAACCTTCTAGTATTACCAAAAAATACAAACCCTGGTAGAAATCCTCTCACTGATAGGTCTTTTCCAGCTCTCTGTCACTACTAGATTACATCTGCCTACTCAAAAATGGCACATCCCTTGCCTACTACTATAGTTGAGTGTGTACATATGTCAACTGAGCCTCAACTATCTGGATGTGTCTCACTTGAGTGTCAACCTGAGTCCTCATAGCTGCAATCATGGCCTTCTAAGCCTCCATATCTATTTCTAGCTCAACCAGCCAATCACCATCCCCTCTGCGTACCTTCATCATCTCCACATCACTCAAATATTATTGTGTCATATCCTCATATCTAGAGCCCTCATTCTATCGAGAATCCTACTCTTGTAGAGAACTCTCCTCCTATTGATAGCCCTCTACCTATTGAGATGTCCCCTCCTATTGTAATACCTCCTGTTGAGGAATATCCCCCCATATTAGGAGCCATCCTTATGTTGTATGTCTATGCATGCCCCACTACCCCACCCTAGAGATATCCCCCTACTACAACCTTTGTACCTATCTTTGTTGTCTCACCTACTACACTACCAACTATAGTTGATGGTCTATAGATCCTCGAGGTGGTCGATGTGGCTAGAGAATAATCTTCTCAGGCCTCAAGTCCCTATACCACCAATAATACTCATCATCGGCACCAATGTCATCCACTCCAGGGCTCACAAACAGAGGGTCAAATAGATATAACTCTCTAAATTTAGTAATATCAGACTCCTCTCCCATGCTTGTTGGGTCTTATTTCACCCATAGAAACCATATATCTCCTAGCTCTGATATGTCCTACCTCTCTCCAAACTGGCATAGTACTCAGTCATATTGAAGAAGCTCTACCTTACCCTTCTCTTATCATAACCATTGAACTCAACACACTTGGGCTAGCTCTATATGATCCTCATCCCAATACAAATGCTTCTACCACAACCTCCATATGATCTATCAAGGCCTCTAATAATCTATCGCCTGCCTCACTATAGCTAGCCCACCCTACTTTACTCTCCCTCTTCCTAAAGGCCCCCATAGAAAAGCATTTGGATGCTCCACATATATACTATCATGCAATAATCCTTGTGGTCTCTTTATTGCTATATGCTCCCAAATCCACACCTGGAGTAGGGTGGTGAGGATAATGCAACTCTGGCACTTGTACATGATATTATACAATGTCCAATACAAGCAAAAAGAAATAAATGGACCTCATGCAAACCACATATTTGTGTATCTCATATCTGACACAACCCCTACTAGATCCAATGGCAAATGGTGCCTACTTGTATGGGTAACAAGTAGTCCAAAAGCTACTCCACTTAGCACCATAATCAGTATAGAAATCATCTAAGTAGTTATCATCCTCTCTATGTTGATCTCACTCTTATCCACTAGAAATAGAGGATCCCTGGTTAGCTGCTCTAAGGCTCACACATGTACTATTTCTAAATATACTTGTTAGTCCTCAATCCAAATGTACAAAATCTTGTAGGTATCCTCTAAGGTGGTCATCATATTACCAATTGGTAACCAGAATGTGGATGATTTTAGGTGCCACTGCTCTGCCAATGCAATCAACAAAGCAATATCTACCATAATCTGAGGTATCTCTACTAAATGTAGAAGTCCCACCCGCTCTAGTATGACCCTCTTGATACCAGTAAGAGATCCCACCTAGTCAGAAAAATTCCCATTATGCCATTCTCGACTCCCAAGAGTACCATACTACAAGAAAAAACACCAAACAACAAATATAATTAGTTCATCATATTTATTAAATCATCAAATATTAATTATAAAAAAATTGTGTTGCAAAAATAGTTTTTGTGAATCCACATGATTATTTGCGGATCCACACCATGATACATGCGGATTTGTGAATCCACACCTGGTCACATGCAGATTCGTGAATCTGCACCTAGTAACATGTGGATTTGCAAAATCCTCACTTGAGTGAATCTGCAGTGCAGATTCATCATGAGACGCATGCATTCGCTCCTATCGGCCATGCACAAAAAATACGGATAAAAATCCATCAAACTTACAAAAAAATTACCAAAACAATCACAAAAAAACTAGCAAAAAGGTTAAAAATTCTTACCCGCACCCTTGGTTTGGTTTTGTCATCCCCCATGCACACCTCATCTACTCTATGAGTTGGAAGCTCCATTTTCTCTAGAGCTCAATTCAACAAACTACATTGTAAAAATGAATTAGGGTTTTTCCCTAGAAACCCTATTTTAACCCTCCCACCCCATTCATTTTCACCAATTAATTTATTTAATCATAATTTTGAGTTCCATGAAGAATTTTGCACTCTTCATGAAACTCAAGGGGGCACCATACGGAAAATTAAATTTTTTATTTTTGTGCCTCGATTTATGTGCAATATATATATATATATATATATATATATATATATAATACAAAAATAAACTTTTTCATGCTAACATTCCATCAAAACCATCTATTCCTTTTTGTGTCAGCTTTAATTTCATCTCAAGTGTCTACATATTTCTTTAATGCATTTAATGCTCATAAATGCGCTAAAGAGGGGGTAAAATGTAGACTAGGAATTTTGACACATTTTCAAAATTCCCTTCCCTCCTAACTCATGTAATTTCACCCCTCAACCCACCTTTTTTCTCTCCCATGCCATCAAATTCATTTACTAATTAAATTTTTTTCTTTTCTTGTTTCAGCAAATCCACGCGACCAAAAATAGGTCACATGGATTCGTCCAAAATAGGTAAGCAGGTATTTTATGGAAAATTATTGGATTTTATTACAATTTGGACCAAAATTGGTCCAATCCCACAATCTTCATGAATTTACGCGACCAAGAAAGATGATCGCGAGAAATCGTTCAAATTAGAAAATTGCCAAAATTGCTTAACAAACCCAAATTGCCTCTCCAAATCATGACTTTTTTTGGTTTTCTTGCATCCATCCCAAGGCTTTTAAAATCAGCATTCCACCCCTCAATCAAGGTTGAATAGTCATTTTGCATACTTGAAGTTATTTTTCTTGTAGGTGAAGGATCAAACTTGGAGCTTGGATCTACTTGGCACACCTTGTTATTTTGATAATTAGCAGCCAACCAACGTACTTCCACTATGAGCACATTAAGTTCTTGTAATTATTTTGCATGTTCTCTTAATTTGCATATTGTATTATCACCCTTAGCAACTTTTTCACGAATAAGAAAAGTGGATTCAATGAATCCGCACGACTAGAGGTGCAAATTCATCTACAGGTATGGATCTACATTGCCACCAGCTTAGGGGTAATTTCTTTCCTCAAAATCTATCCCTGCATATTGGCATGTCATATACTAGTTATTTAATACTTTATAGCATTCTTATTTTGCATGTTTTTAATCATTTCCTTTAATCTAGATCATATCTTGAATAAGCTTACAATTTATACTTTTATCTACGATTTGTTAAAAAGACCAAGGGGATTTGACTGCCATGTTGTTGAGATTCATCATACAGTAACCCAAGAAAATATTCCAACACTATTACAATTTTTAGTGTTCCTATTTCACTGATTGTAGGATTTTTTGCAAATTTTCTCAACCAAGGATGTGGATTTGAGTCGTGCAGATTCGATTGAATGAATTTGATTCAGTCATGAGGATTTGCTCTATGCAAACTTCCAGTTCAGGTAAGTATCCCATCTGATAAATTCAAGTTAAGTTACTCTGTTTTATGTTTATCTACATCTACTTTACATATATGGATCAATTTGAAAACATAAGATATATATATGGTAGTATAGAATTATCATCTTGCATTCGTATATTTGTTGCATTATAGTTGATATTTAAAAGCTTCTAGTTCATTGTGTGTTGCCTTCATAAAACTAAAATGTATGTAGTCTAGGTATAGTTACACTTTGACCTAACTCTAGGCATATGTTAAACAAAGAACTCATCAAAACTTTCACATTGTATAGACTTAAGAATAGTCTTTAAACATTCCTTGGTGAACCCACCATAATTTATCAATAAACACCAAAGAGAGTATGACACAAGTACCTCTTGTCTGAGGTGTAGATCCCCTATTTTTCCATCCCCCTTCTAGGTACGGATCCATTAACCGAAAGGAAATGAGTGCAAAAATTTTGAGTCTACACTTCTATAGATAAAAAATATTTAAGATAAATGCAATCAAAATCACTTATCTTCCAAAATGAGAAGCCTTGTTATTCAATTTTCTAAAAGCAAATCATTATAATTCTTGAACATCCTTTCAAACATGTATCTCAAATATAAATTTCAATAACATTACTAAAAAATATTTATATTTAACTATATTTTTAAAAAGGAGAATAATATTATTCTAAGGTCTAGTTGTTGGATATCGCAATACTATTATAGAATGAATAGAAGTAATGTATTTAATATATTAATTTATATATTATAATAAGATAAATTATATAAAAATGTAAATGGTGATAATACATAAGATATGAGGGATGTCCTTAGGCACCTACACAAATTATATAGATAAGATAACACTGATACAATCAATTGGTTGGATGAGATGTATAAATACCTCAATGATTAATTAAAAATAAGCCTTGAACAACATAACTTTAGGGTAAGGATTTAGTAAGGTTAATTATCACAAGGTTTTTTTTTTTTTTTAAGAATTTGAAAAACTTATATTAAAACAAAGATCATTTACAAGTTGGGATGAGACTCCTCCTAGACTTAGATGACTAGAACACTTGTTTACAATAGTAAAATAAGATCTGCATTGGAGCCAAACCTCCTAAACCATATTTCTATAATGGTTGTCCAAATTAGCTAAACATTGGATTTTCTCACAAACCTGCCTAATTCTCTCATCCTCAATAGGTATGTCATTGTTCCACTGAACCCTCCTACCTTCTTCTCAATATCCATCATAGCTAGGAAGTCTACCACTTTATTTAGATCTCAACCCACATAAATTGGAATCGCATCATCTAATTTCCTCCACAATTCCTTAATTTGGGTGACAATAATCCCCAACCTCCATATCTTCAAAACAAAGTTCCTCATACAATCCAAAGCTCCTACCAATACTTTAGAATCTGATTCTAGGAGTTGAACCATAATTTCACATGCTAATAAATAAGGTCTATTAACTATTAGTTAACTATGATAGGTAGTTATGACTATTAACTAGAGAGTTATTAGTTATGATAAACTTTACATTGATGTGATAGATCTGTATATACAAGTGAAAATCAAGAACACAAAGGTCTCTAGTTAAAACCAATTTTATCTACCTATAACTTTCCTATTTAACTATATTAATACATCATGATAATATAATTTTCATAACATTTTGGTAGGCCCAAAAAGGCCACATACTTAGCCAATTTGGTAAAATTGGCTAAGTGTTGAGAAAAACCTCAAGAGTAGTGTTAAATTCCATTTGTGTGCAAAATCCATGGTCAACGCAGTCAAATAGAGCCCATAAAAAACTAGAGTAGCAAAATTTGGAAAGATAACTTCATCTCGAGGTTAATTTCCATCTTGGAAGGTTGCACATATAGCAAATTTTGTAAAATTTGCTAAGTGTTGAAAAGAAAAATCAAAGGCAACATTAAATTCCATCGGAGTGCAAAATCTATGGTCAAAACAGTCAAACAGGACCCAGTGGAATTCAGAAGAATGGATTTTGAATAAGGAAGGGTGATGTAGTGTTAAAGTCTGCCCAGAACCAATGCGATATCAAAATTCCATGGTCAACATGGTCAAATGGCACCTAGCAAAATTTAGAATAGTGGAATTGAGATAAAACACTACGAAAGACAAGGCAAGTTTCGATAGAGGTTGCAAAGCTCATTCGAGTAATACACAATGATTGAATTCTATGGTCAAAGCGATCAAACCCGACCTAATGGAATTCAAAGGAGCAGATTTCGTAGAAAGATGTTGATTTCTACAAAGCTCTCATTTTATGGTCAAACCAGTCAAACCTGACCCAATAGAATTTGAAGGAGTAAATTTCATAGAAATACATCGATTCTTTGCATAGCTCTCATTCTGCGATCAAACCGATCAAACTCGACCTAGTAGAATTTGAAGGAGCAGATTTTGAAGTTGAAGAGAATGCAACCAGTTGAAGCGGAATATGAAGAGCGCAAGCGAAAAGAACCAGGGAAGACCAAGCATCATAGAAATCAAGATTCACCTAAGTTTTTAGTTATAGATCTGTGGATGAGAAGCCTGATCAAGAACAGGGGATGGACCAGATCAACCTACAACCAGTGCAGCCATCGAATTTTGTTGAGGGTCGAACAACTTGTAGAGCTCAGAATTGTAGAGTTTCATGGAGTGCAACTCCTTTCTTTCTTCTTGTAAACCAATAAGAGGCCGCCACCTCAACATCCTACTGATCTAGCATGAAAATCCTTGTAATGTTCCTATTCTTTCTACTATTATTGTAAAATCTATATAAAGAGGTTGAGCCCTCATTTTTAAGGGTTGGCTCTAGAGTGTTTTCCTATCATATTACTATAATTTTGCTAAGAAATCAATAGAAGGAGCATTACTTGGATGTTTGCCTCAGGCTTGTGTCTTCATATTTTGTGAGTTTATTCTGTGAATTCATTTCTACTACTATTGTTATGGTTAGTCAATTCTACTGATATTGGATTGCTAACTTAGGGTAAATTGGAATGCTTCATGCTTAAACAAATGTTGTAGAGAGCTTCTTTTTCTATTAGTCTGAAGGTTGATCTAATTCTACTATTTGGATTATTAACATTTCAGATGTTTGAAATAGTTCTCTAAGTGTTTTATTATTCTTTAATGATGAAGATGACTAGTTTTGAATGTTGTTAGTCTTAAGTGTGGCATACTAGAAATGTGATTGATCAGAGGATTCTTGATATTTTTCAATGTTGTTAGCTTTATCCGTCCATTATTCATTCAATTGTTTCTAACCCTTACTCTATTTCTATCCCTAAACTTACACTTTAAACTGAGCTTAATTGAGTCAACACCAATTAGTTGACAAGGTATACCAACCTACTCTAGAGGTTGGATTGAAGTAATATTTAATCCATCCAATATCGAGGTTTGAGTTATGATTAGTGGGTGTGTGCCTCCTAGAAAGTCATAGATTCATAGTCATAGTTCAAGTTTTCCTTGATGTCAATTCAGACCCCAATAGTTTTGGCACGCCCGGTGGGACCCTAAAGACACATTGTCTTTCCCCTACCCATTTATTTATTTGATAATACCTAGAGGAATCAAGATTTAGTGAATTGTCTTGACCTCATTCAGTGGAGAAAGTAAATTCACTTGGTGACTCCCTGAGTGCAAGAATCTAGAAAAGCCACCCTAGTAGAGTATCTTTTTCATGAATACTAGGTCATCTATTAAAAATAGTCGAGACCCTATTATATTTTATGAGCTTCCCTTAAGAGGGTCCAATATCATAAGAAGTTTATTCCCAGACTCATTGGTGGAAGAAGTCCCAATTCAACCACCCCCTATGGTACATCCAAGACCAATTCCACCAAGAATCCCACCTACAATGGCTCAGCAGGTTAATCAGAACCAACCCCCATAGAATTATCCTAGTTGGGATACTTTTAGACCACTTGGACTTGCTAATATGCATGACATACCCCAAGTTATTACAAAATCCATACCCACATTTGATGGTACCAAAAATACTGCATATGAGCATTGCCAAGACATACTGAACTTAGCAACTATTCACAATATCAAGAATCAAGATGTCATAGTCAGACTTCTAGCCCTTTCTTTTAGAGGAAATATCCTGCACTAGTTTAGAACCTTAGAAGATAAAACCATCACCTCATGGGAAAATCTAGTTGGCCCTTTTGTAGAAGAATTCAATGAGTCATCTGATCCATTTTCCCTACTAAATCAATTTACAACTATGCAAAAACATCAGCATGAGCTAGTCTCTGATTTTAACTTGAGGTTTAGTAGAACCTGGAAGAGGATTCCCCTTGAGGCTAGACCAATGGTATCTTTAGCATATATGTATTACATCAGAGCCCTTGGGTCAGACCTAGGGCTACAAACTCAGCAATCAGGCATAAACACCTTCCCACAGGTTTACCAGGCAGTTGTCCAAGCAAAAAATGTATTAATTATTGTAGGAAGACTTCCACCAAAAATGGTAATGCCTTACTGCTCTGAGATTCCTCAATTCCCACCAAAAGTAGCCACTCCTTCATATATGGATCCTCCATCAGCCCCACAAGCAACTCCACCATTTCCTCCAAAAATAACCCCTATTATCCCTTTTCCTCCTCTTCCATCTCAAAACTCCCAAGAAACATCTATATTACTGGACATCCAGAGCACTCTAAAATCACTCAACAACAAGGTCAATGCAATTGAAAAGAGGGAAATAGAGATATTTCAACCAAGAAGATTCCCCTATATTAATAAATATCAAAAGCCGAGTACAAGTGGTAGTGCAGGACCTAGAGTCAATGCAAATCAAGTAGAGCAAGAATTTGCACCTGAAACTAGCTTGGTCAATGTTTGGTGCTTAGTTTGCAATGATCCACATGATTCTAAAACCTGTATGATGTACCAACATCATGTGCAACAAGCTATGGAAAAGGTAGAGAGAAATCAGAAAGGGAGAGTTAACATGTTGTGGTAGTATGATCAAGTCATGATTGGATAAGATTTTCTTGAAGAGGAGCAAGTCTCTATCATGACTAGGTCTAGAAAGAAGTCTTTGCAAGTAGACCCATAGAAAATGGGTGGTTTCTAGGTGCCTTCTCAAAAGAAAAGAGAGCCATCACCACAAAGCAATGACAAGTTTCCCATTCCACAAGCTACTGATAAAAGTAATGCAGTTCTTAGGAGGTAAAAGCTCCAAGAGAAGGTGAAAAGGAGAAGAGCAAAGAGCAAGAAAGTGCTAAGAGGGAAGCCCAAGAAAAACTGAGTTTCCCTTCCATTACAAAAGGCCAAAGAATAGAGGCTACTCAATAGTACAGAAGAAAGTTTGGGGAACCAGAAAAAAGGTATGAAAGGCCTCCACTAGTTTAGTCTAAATATAATATTGTGGATGAATTGAAAAGAGTTCCATCTAGAGCAAGCCTGTATGATACACTTTTTCTCCCTAGCCAAATAGATTTGTTGAAAGCTTCTCTACATAAAAAGTCCCAAGGAAAAGAAACCACCATAGTTTTCAATTTGGCACAAGATAAGGAAAATATATCTCCCACCACCCTGAAGAACAAGCCTCCTCCATTCTACATCTCTCTTAGAATGGAAGGATGGGTAGTTCATAATTGTATGATAGACTCAGGGACCTCAATGACTATTATGCCAAAAGTAGTCTATGATGAGATGGGCATGGAGTACACACGGTCATGTTAGGGGGTCTTGCAACTTGATGGTACCCTAGTTAAGACTATAGGAGTTATAAAGGATGTATTGATGAGGTTGCATAGAGCTCCAGAGGTGACCATCATCCAAGAAATCATGGTAGTTGATCTTGAACCTTATTTTGGCATATGCCTTTCAAGAGAATTTATTACCAATATGGGAGGATATATGTATTTAGACTACTCTACTATGATAGTTCCCTATAAAGGCAAGAGAATAAGGATAACCTTGGAGAAGCCTGTATCTTTCCATATTGAAAAAATTGAAGAAGATTTGTACAATCATTCAGTGATGGAAGAGCCAGAGTTAGTAGAAGTCCTGGAAGATTTAGAAATCGAAGATGAATTGCCCTTCAAGGATGATTATAGCCTATCAAAAATAGGGTTGGGTACATACAATATTTCCTTAGAGGTAGAGAAGAATATCCCTACCATATCTAACCAGTCACTCAGGAAGATAGAGGTTTGGATAATGCATTTTGATGGAGCAAGGTGCAAAAATGGAGTCGAAGCTGGTGTAGTGTTGAAGTCTCCTTCAGAAGGGGTGAAGAGTTTTTCTTTTAGATTCACTTGGGCTTGTACAAACAATGTTGTTGAATATGAAGCTCTATGCTTGGGATTGATGCAAGTAAAAAAATGGGAATCAAGATATTAGACATTTATGGTGACTCAGAGTTGGTGGTCAACCAAGTTACAGAGAAGTGCAGTAGTAAACATCATTATCTAAAGATATATAGGAACAGAGAATGGGACTTGATGGAATCATTTGATGCACTAAATCTCCACTCTATCCCTAGAGGATAGAATATACTAGTCGATGCTTTGGTGGTTAAGGGCTCTAATTTCAATCCTTCCTCAGACCTTGGGTCAACTGCAAGTAAAAGAGTCAAATTAGTCTTCAGACCTACAGTTTCGAATAGACAAATCTTCTAGTAGGTCTTTGAGAATGATGATCAGATAATTGACTTTCTAGTCAGAGAAGCTTGTTTAGCCAATGTGCAAGAGGAGCTTTCTTAGGAGATAGATCAACAAGATATCATTCAGTTGAAGAATAATCACATTCCTAAAGGCCTAATCACATTGGAGAGCTTGTTTGATAATGAGGATGGAAAGAAATCAAGGACTATGAAAGTAGATGATAAAATATGTAGTGAAGTCAAAATTGAAGAGAAAAAGAAGATCAATGTTGGAGTAAGGTGCTCCCTAGAAGAAGTTGAGGGAGTTAAGGCACTTTGTTTTAAGTACCCAGACATTATTGCCTGGTCATATGAGGACCTCAAGGTTTATGATAAGAAGGTCATTCAACATACCATTGAGCTAGAGCCTGATGCAAAACCTTTTAGACAAAGACAAAGGCCTATCAATCCTAAAATTGAAGCCATAATGAGGTAGGAATTGCTTAAGCTTCTTAAAGGGAAGATCATTTATCCTATCAAGCATTCCACATGGGTTGCTAACTTGGTCCCAGTGAGAAAGAAGAATGGAGACATTCGCCTATGTGTGGATTTCAAGAATTTGAATAGAGCATCACTGAAGGATCATTATCCACTTCCCCAGATGGATCAGATTTTGTAGATGGTGTCAGGAGTGGAAAAGGTACTCCTTGCTAGATGGCTTCTCTAGATACAATCAGATATAGGTCAAGGATGAAGACCAGTTCAAAATAGCCTTCACCACTAAGTGGGGCACATTTGCTTATCAAAGAATGCCATTTGGCCTATCCAATGCAGGAGCTACATTCCAAAGGGCCATGGACTATGCTTTTGGTGAGCTGATCAACAAAATCATTTTGATTTATCTTGATGATATGACTATGTTTTCTCATAGAAAGGAATCACATCTTGAGCATCTAGAGAAAGTTTTCCAAAAGTGTAGAGAGTTTAACATCTCCCTCAACCCAAAGAAATCATTCTTTATTATCCATGAAGGTAAGTTATTGGGACATGTAGTCTCCAAAGAAGGGATGGCAATAGATCCTGATAGAATAAATTCAATTCTAGCCCTCTTCTCCCTACAAATAAGAAAGGTTTATAGTCCTTCTTTGGGTAAATTAACTTTGTGAGGAAGTTCATCTCAAATTTTGCTCAAGTAGTCAGGCCCATCTCAGAGTTACTCAAGAAGAACATGGAGTTCAAATGGACTAAGAAAAGAAAGCAAGCCTTTGAGGCTATAAAGCAAGCAATTGCAACTACACCAATATTGATAAATCCTGATTTTAGCAAAGACTTTATTTTATATGCCTATGGAGTTGAGGAAAGCTATGCATCAGTACTCACTCAAAAGGATGAGAATGAGGAGGAACACCCCATATTCTTCTAGAGTCAAACCTTGCATGAGTATCAGACCAAGTATAATTTTATTGAGAGGTAAGTATTTGTAGTGATGAAATCCTTAAAAAAGTTTAGGTAGTACTTGGTTCAAAGCAAGACTCTTGTCTATGTGGTGCATCCAGATGTAAGAAAATTTATCCTTCAAGGAGAACTGGGTGATAAAAGGGTTGGTTGGATTACTAAAATATAGGAGTATGATGTAGAGATCCATCCTACCAAGTTGGTCAGAGGAAGGGCATTATGCCAGGAGCTTGTAGCTAAAGCAGATTCAGAATAGATAGTAGCCTATCAGGGAGCAGAGGATGATCATAGTGATAGTCTTCTAGAAAGCTCAGATTGGGTAGATCAATTGATAACCTATTTCTGAATAGGAGTATGTCCTCAAGGCCTCAGTCCTTCATAGAGGAGAAGATTCAGACTACAAGCTTTGAAGTATGTATTGCTTCCTGAAGGATTATACAAAAGGAACCTAGATGGAGTACTTCTAAGATGTCTAGGAGATAATGAAAAACAAAAGGTCATTGAAGAATTTCATGGAGGCCTATTAGGAGGTCACTTTTTAGGAAGAGTAACTACTATGAAAATAATAAGGGTAGGATACTACTAGCCCACTATCTTTGCAGATGCTTTCAAAGCAACTAGGTCATGTGATAAGTGCCAGAGATATGTGGGAAGGACCAAGAATGCAACATTCCCACTCAAACCAATCCAAGTGGAGGAGCCTTTTCAGCAATGGGGACTTGAATTTGTTGGAGTCATCAACCCAAATTCATCAATAGGTCATAAGTTCATTCTTACTACCACTGATTACTTCACCAGATGGGTTGAGGCTATCCCAACCAAGAAGTCAGACCAAGAAGTAGTGATTGAATTTGTGGAAAATTTGATCACAAGGTTTGGAATTCTAGAGGCACTAGTGAGTGACAATGGCCCAAATTTCATAGGTGCAAAATATATTGAGTTTTCAAACAAGTATAGCATAAATATAAAGAATTCTTCTAACTATTACCCTCAGGGAAATGGATTGGTGGAATCCACCAATAAAAACTTGCTTAGAATTCTGAAAAGGGCACTGGAAGAGAACAAAAGGAGTTGGCATCTATTACTAGACCAAGTTTTATGGGTGGATAGGATCACTATCAAGAGGTCTATCAAGACATCCCCTTATGCATTAGTTTATGGTAAGGAAGTTGTTCTGCCTACTCATCTTGAAATACCAGCTTTAAAATGGGCTAGCCAAGATCAAGAGCTCGATCAAAATCCACTAGAGGCCAGGTTGATGCATCTGCTATAGTTAGAAGAATAGAGGACTCAGGCATATGAGAATTTCTAGAAATACTCCATGAATACGAAAGAGTGGTTTGATAAGAAATCAAAATTCAGGAAGTTTAATGAAGGAGATTCAGTGTTAAGATGGAATGTAGAAAAGGCTAAACCAGACAACCATAAAAAATTTGATTCCTTCTAGGAGGGACCCTTCAAGATCATTGAAGTAAAAAAGAACAATGCCTTTCAACTTCAATATGAGGAGGGAAATATACAACCCATTCCGGTCAATGGGTATCATCTCAAACTATATTTTAGTTAAAGAATCTTTCCTATTGTAACATATGTACATATTTTGTATTATATTTTCTTTGTTGTATCCTAAAAAAAGCAAAAAAGAGTGTTATTTTCTACTTTCAAAGTGAGACTATGCTATATTCCATGAGGAGGTAATGCAATGAGAATTTTTACGGTCAAAAGAGTCAAACTAGCTCCAGCAAACTTTCGAGCACCAACACAATTTTCCAAAGAGAACAAGACTCCTGGTGGTGCCTAATGTAAAAGTAGTTTCAAAATCTATGGTCAAACTGGTCAAATAGTACCCAATAGAAATTGAAGGAGTAAAATCTAGAGGAGCAAATTCAGCCTAAGGTTAATTTTCATGCTGAAGGTTTATAATGTTAAAATCTACCTAAATGCAGAATCCATGGTCAACATGGTCAAACAATGCTCAACAAAATTTAGAAGAGCAAAATTCAGAGTCCAACAAAATTTTCAAAGGGCCATGAATCCATCGATAGTTCCCAAAATATACACAATTTCAAAATCCATAGTCAACTTGGTCAAAGTTGCCATCATAGAAATGCAACTAGCAAAATTTTGAGGAAAACACCAAAAGGAACATGCAACTCTTAAACGAGCAGAATTGGGGAACGAAAGCATAGTGTTAAAATCTATCGAGTACTAGATTCCACCATGAAAAGAAGGAAATAAATATGCCTTGAGAAGTGTACCAACAGATAGTTTACCACCATGTGCTATGAATTTCATCCAATCAATGACGTAGACTTCACTAATAAGCCATGCTTCACAACATTTGATTCACTCATTTGAAATCATGGGAGGTAACTACCCACTCATATTCATTAATGGTGGAGGAGTGCCTGAAGATCTATTTAAATGAAGAAATTCAAAATTCAATCATTTTTGAACAAGTTTGTGCTGAAGAACCAGAGCGTTGTTGAGAAGGAATTTTTGCATACTCCTAAGATAGTAATTTGTAAGGCAAAGGCGACTCAGAAGCTAAAATGGCATCGACTACAACAAAGCAAACTAGGAAATCTAGCAAGGTTGAAAGACCAAATTACATAGACAAGAAGGTAGGGGTCATAGACACAAAAATGACATACGTAACCAGAGATCACCTTAGGAGGGGATATGAGGTCAAATTCTTCAAGGGTGAGCCTCTTCTAGATCAAGGTATTGGAGCTATGTACTCTCTTCTCTCTTATTACATTTGTGATGTAGTCCATCCTTACCCAGAGCTAATCTCTGCCATGGCCAAGTTTTATGACCCTGCAACTAGGTCGATAAGGACATCCCATGGTAAGGTCTTATTTCACATAATTGAGCAAGCTTGTCGAGATTTATTTGCAATGGGACAGAGACCCCCTGTACCTCCCAAAGAGTTCAGCCTAGAGAAGCAAGCTAAGTATTATACCCTGAAGAATCATAGTCAAAATGGAAGTCATTTTAGGGCTTGGGTGTATAGTCAGTTTAAAACCATAAAGTCTAGAGAAACCCTACCAACAACTCCTATTCCCACTAATGAATTTGTATATCCTGAGTTGTACTCCATGTTAGTTATGATAGCTGGCCTAGAGTCTGATCTGGACGTAAGAGACTAGTAGTTGGCCACTACATATTGCATCTCCAACACCAAAATGTATACGATGCAACTAGGGGATAGTGATAATGCCCCAATTTACTTCAATTGGCCTGCATTCCTTGCCAAGAGAATGCATGAGCAATTATTGGCCATGAAGAAATATGAGGAGAATCCATCATTCAAACATTGCTCCAATTTAATTTGGATGTTCTTCAGTGCCACTAGGGATGATTACCCCTGGATATCAGTGGTTGACAAATATGTAGATGGACATCCATTATCGATCTATTATTGGACTAGGGTTTTGAGTAGAGTAGAGTCTTACTACACTTTCAACTATGAATTTCTTGGACCGACTTTATGAGTTATGTATGATAGTTACCCTAGACTAGCCCCAGAAATAGAAAAGAAGATAAGATTCAAAGGGGTTGAAGAGGGATATTGGTACATCCTAATAGAGGGTATGATCATCAAATTATATGGTTTCACAGAGAAGCCATTCATATTACCACATTACGTCACCCACCACATATTCACACTAGAATATTGTAGGCAGGTGGACTATATAAACTATAAGTTTAGCTCTGGGAATAAGAGGAAAGTGATAGTTGATTACTCTTTCAAGGAAGGTGATATCACTATTTGGAAGAAATGGCAACATGAGAAAATTAATACAACCTTGGAAATATTAGGTCTTTTCCAGCTCCCATAGAGGTGGGGATATGACCCAGATGATTTGTTTGTGGAAAGGATTAAAGAGTTGCATGGAGAGAAAGCAGCTAAATTTGTAAAATCAAAGTGCTCACACATAGAAAAGCATAGAAACAATAGAGAGCAGTCCCCCCTCCAATGGAATGTGAATGCCATGGAACCACTTCCACCTTGGAGAGATTACTATGAGCATGTGAATGACTATGACCCAACCAAAAGTTCTCATCAGCTCGGTGATGCTAGAATCAAGGAGATGGAGGAAACTTATAAATGGTCTCAAGCCAAAATTTTGGAATGGTGGCAGATGAGGGTCGAAAGAAATGCAATGAAGAGTAAGTACCCTAAGCCAATTGATGTTGAGTTTGAAAAAGGTACGATGAACATGTAGCAACTTGGAAGGCTAAGGAAAAGAAGAGCCTAGCATTGGTTCTTGGAAAGGCAAAAACAAGCGAAGCTAAAAAAGTAAAGCTAAAAGTAAGAAGGTTGAAGCAGCTAAGAAGCAACAAGAGTCAATGCCACCATCCTCTACTCCTTTACAACAAAAGGAGGACACCCCAAAAGAAATGGGTGCGATAGAAAATACCCCAAGGAGGAGAAGGTTCGAGCATAGAGCTACCAAGGTGAAGACCCCTTCAAAAGTGGAAAGGAAGAAGAAGGTTAAAGTTGTAGATCTCACTGATACAACCTCCTCTAAGAAGAAAGATAAACTGGATCCCATTATAGAATCCATAGGAACACTTCCTCAATGAGAACCAGAGCAAACTATAATATTCAAGAGGAAGGTAGAAGGTGTAGTGTGGGAAATTGATACCTTAGTTTCTAAGAAGAAAAAGTTGAGAGGAGTGGAAGAAGTGACACAAGTTCCTATTACATCAGGTGAGCAGAAAATGTAGCAAAAGTAGTAGAAGAGTGTTGAGGAAGTTTTCAAAATTCTACTATGGTAGGCTCAGGTATGACTTCTAGTCCCTCTCCTCCTTCTTCTCCTACTTATTCCCCGAATAAATCCCCCTCCCCTTCTCAAGTTCAAAAGGTAGTAGAAATATCATCACCTATGCATAATTCCCCACAATCATCTCCACCTCATCCGCATTCATCTCCTCATCTAGATCTCTCTCCACCTCATACAGTTGAGAGTCCTAAACCATCATCTCCCCTCCTTCACCATAAGTTCCAGTATCATCCTCACCTCCAACTTCCATAAATCCAACTCCTCCATTATCACTGCCCCCATCAATGATGGCAATATCACTACCATTAACCCCACCATCAATTGTAGCTACCAGTTCCATTACAGCTGCTACTTCCATTGTGGATACAGACTCCACTATTATCACCACCACTCCCCTCTCAGCCATGGTGGTCCCTTTTTCCCTACAAATGTCACTCCATCCACTCCCATGGATCACCCTACAGTAGCATCTTTGCAAAAGGTTAAGAGCACCTCACTGAGAGCACAAAGCTACTAGAGCAAGAAATTGGCTCAGTCTTCTAAGGGAGCTACCAAGGTGAGAAAAATAGTAATGGTCGACCCTGTGTCCAGGTAGAGGAAAAAGTTCAAGATGATCCCCTTAGTTGATAAACCAGAAGAAGATATGATAGTGGAAGATTATCGGTTAGAAGAAAAGACTAAGGATATCTCTCAACTGGTCATGGAAGATGAGTTTGTCATAACTAAAGCCAGGTTGGAGACCATGTTTGTCAAAACTAACATCTATAGGGAGCAATCTACCAAAATGGAAGAAAAGGTTGCCAGGCTTGAAGCCACCATTAAGGACCAAAAGAAAGAAATGAAAGCTTTGGAGAATGAGGCTAAAAAATGGTAAAATAAATTTGAGAAGATGGTCAACTTCAAAGAGCAGGTTCAGCAGTTGTAGGAGAAAAATAAGGAATATGTGAAGCAGATACATGCTTTACAGCAGCAACTCTAGGTTGAGAGTACTAAGGCTGTAGGATTCTCCAAGAAGGAAAAAAAAAAAAAATCCCTGGAGAAGTGCTCTAAAATCCAGCCCATCCTCGACTTCATGGATGAGGCTAGCCATGTGTTGCAAAAGACCAGGGAGGATATAGAGACCATCACCAAGAAAATACAGCCAATAGCCCCTCAGGCCAGTGAACTCCTCAATCTGTCTGAGGCTAAGTGTAATCAGTTGGGCAAGCCTATCCCCAACAAGGACTGGAGCACCTCAAGATTATTAAAAATGCATTTAATGAGGATAGTGAAGAAATTATGCATAAACTTAATTTTTATTCTCAAAATTTGATAGATAACTTTGATGGAAAGAAACAAATAACTAATGATTTAAAGGATAAATTATATTTGTTTTTCAAGGATGCAAAAGAAGAAAGTTTTACAACTCTTATAAGTTATATTCATGAAAAAAAATTCAGGATATGGTGGAATTAACAAAACATCATTATACTTTCTTTAGAAGAATGCTTAAATATGTATTCATCATTAATTAGTTTTGAGATTTCCAAGGAAAGAAACAAGCTAAGAGGAATGACACATATAATTTAAATGAAGCATATGCTAGTTCCAACGAGGAATTATTGAAATAAAATTTTTATTATTGTGATGATTTGCTAACTCAATGCTTAGAAGGTGAATCATCAGGTATATCTCAAATGAAGATTCAGAAGCAAAGAAGAAGAAAGAATAATAGAAGAAATCACACCAAAAAGGCTAACAAAAAATCTAAATTCAAGTTCAAAGAGGAATTATATATTGCAAATTCAGATATTAATCTAAAATAGGTAGATTGAAGATCAAGATGAAGATAATAATTGAAGACTAAAGTCTTCAATAACCAAATAATGTAATACATGGGGGTATTGGAGTATATTACATTATTTGGTACATGCTAATGTAACCCCATGGTACCTTCATGGTACATATGTAAATATTAGATTAGGGTTGAGTCATAGTTTAGAGTGTGAGTATTATTTCCCCTTTATGTAAGTGTGAATGTGTAGGATATGCATGTCATGTAAATTTGTAATGTGCATGAAATGCACAAGTGTCATGTGAGTTAGTGTGAAAGTGTAAGTTGACTCTATGTGCACAAGTGTATTATATGTAAGAGTACAAATATGTAATGTAAATATGTGCACAAGTGTCTTATATGTAAGAGTGCAAATATATAATGTAAATATGTGCACAAGTATCTTAGTTAGAGTATTCAATTAATGGAAGTATAAGAATCATGTTTAGGTGTGCATACAATATAGAGTCAAGTGTTCATCAAGTATGCAAGTGTTAAGTAGAGAAACCAAGAGTCATGAGATTTGGCATATGGAAAGGAATATTCAAGTATCTAAAGAGTCATTCTACTATGGCTATATAGTACTGCATAGAGAGATCATGTACATATCATATATAGATGATATAGATCATCTCATATTTGATTATCATATTTGTAAGAGAAATAGGAGCAATAAAGATTACATACATTTTGAGCAATTAATATTGTAAGTTATTAAGCCTTACTATATATATTAATTTGCTCATATTATTCTACTCATATCATTATCTTGACCTTATTGTATTGTGGATGTATTATATTCGATCCTGTGATATTTAACCTATGAGTTTTGTGGTAGTATTAAGGCTTAAAAAATGATCAAATTGTAGTTGAGCCTTCATTCTATATTTCTAATGGATATTGTATACCACAAAAATATCATTTAAAATATACTAAATAATAGATGGACATGGTTTTTTTAATAGGTTATATGTGGCTTCTATTGGGGCCACTCCCATCAAAATACCAAAATATTACATTTGTTGCAGCATACATTTTTATCATGATTTTTCATTTCTTTTTCTCTTAAATATATTCTTCAACTTCCTCGAAGTGCTATGTTTCCACAATCAACTCCTTGACATCATTTTGATTAAGACATAAAATCTCACTTGGCCAATTGCCTTCTAAAATTTGAATTTCACTAGGATGAAGATCAACACCATAATTCGCTAATTTATTTGCTACTCGATTTCCTTCTCTATAAATATGCTCACACTTCCAAGAGATTGCCTCTAGTAATAGATGATGAACATCAACAATAATATTATTTTTTATCTAGTCTCCACATCCATTTTTGTTAATAGCATTGATGATAATTTGTGAGTCCCCCTCAATTGAAATATATTTCCATCCTTTTTTTACTGCAATTTTAATCCCTGTAAGAAGTGCCCTAGCCTATGCATAGTTGTTAGTTGAAGTTCCATATGATTTTGAATAAGTGAGGAGAATTTTGCCTTCACTATTTCTAAAAACACCACCTCCACCAGCTTTTCCTAGATTTCCTTTAGAAGCACCATCAAAATTAATTTTGATAAACCCAATTTTTAGACATTTCCATTTTACCATAGATCGAAGTAGATCCTTTGTTTTAATTCTATTATCGCAGATGACTCTTCCATGTATGTTCAAATCTTGTAGCCAAGTTATTAGCACCTTTTTTTTTACAATTGAGACTTCCCATGATGAGCACCATATTTGTAGACATTCTGCAAGAGAGGCAATAATACGATTCCAAACTTGGGCATGATTTTGATATTTATTTTTAAAAATTCTATTATTCCTTTCAAGCCATAAATTCCAACAAATAATGGTAGGGCCAATCCTCCAAAGAATACATAATGCTTTAGCTTTGAAATAATTTATCCAATATTTTATCAACTCTTTCAATGTTGATGGAGCTACCCAATATAATTTCATATTTTTTTAAAAATAACCCTAAATGGTGTGAGCAAACAGACAATGAAGAAGTAAATGGTCTGATGTTTCTAAATCCTTCTCACACAAGGCACATCTGAAGGGTCCATAATATCCTCTTCTTTGTAGACTCTCTCCTATAAGAATCTTACTTTGAACTACTAACCAAAGAAATGTTGAGGCCTTAGGGAGAGCCTCTAATGACCAAACGTTCTTCCAAGGAAAATATTTGGGAGAAGGAAATTTTGATTGTTCTAAATCCTCATATCCCAACTTGATCGAGTATCCACCATCCTTTGATAAATTCCAAACCAACTCATCCTTTCATGTAAAAATTGGCAAATAAAACTCTTGAAGCATCTTTTGAAGTTCATCTACAATTTGTTTGAGTTCCTCTCCTTCAACTAGGTTACTAAAATAAATCCATGATCTAGAGTTTTTGCTCATAATAATATAATCTTTGACCTTTGGACCTTTACATGCTAGGCACGCTTGAGCCAATGGTTTCCATTTTGAGTCAGAGATAAGAGGATAAGGCTTCAACCAAGCATCAGACCAAAAATTTGCATAACTCCCCTCATTGATTGACCATCTAATATGTTTCTTTATCAATTGCAAACTCTCTGATATGAAGTTCCATGTTGATGATCCTTTGGGTAGAGTTCTTTTCCTAAACAATTTCATTGCATCAAGAGAACCTATATATTTTTGAAGTAATATTTTTTCCCAATTCTTTCCTTGATCTCTGAATAATCTCCACCCAAGCTTTGCTCCTAATGCCAAATTTATAAGTCTGCAATTCCGCAAGCCTGCTCCTCCAATATTCTTTCCTTTGCAAACCCTATCCCACTTACAAAGAGGAAACCTAAATTTTTCCTCACAACCTTTCCATAGAAAGTCTCTTTGAATTTTATCCATTTTTGATGCAATACCTATTGGCAGTCTTGAAAGTGACATCATATAAATAGGAATGGATTGCAAAGTAGTCTTTATGAGTAGGATGCTCCTAGATTTTTGGAACCAATATGACTCCTTTTTCAATGCATTATGATAATCCAAAAGTAATTGTTTTTCTTTCGGACATAAGAATCATGGCCATTCCATTAATTTCTATCTCTAAATTTTATATTCAATTTTTTTTTTTAAAATATTACCAAAAGATTTGACATTCCATATCTTCATTTGCTCCTTTAAATATTTCAACTTTTGAACAAACTGTACATACATGATCCTTAAAATTTTATTCATCCCACCATACATAACCATCAAAAATAGCACACATATAAAGAAATGGCTTTGGATGACCATTATTAGGTAACTCACAAGTCAAAAGAATAGGTTTGTGATCTGATCCTGCTCACAATAAAATATATGAAGAGATTGTATACTTTGTTTGCAACCATTTATTGGATAACAAGAATCTATCCAATATTTCTACTATATGATTTTTTCCAATGTGTCTATTATCCCATGTATATTGAAAGCTTGAGGGACTAACATCCCAAAGGTCATTTGAATTGACAAATGAAGAAAAATATTGCATTGATTTAGACCATCTTAGAATACCACCCTTTTTTTCAAAGGAGATAGAATAATATTAAAATCACCCCAAGAATCCATAGATCACAATGAATCATCATTGTATTTGACAAAAATATACTAAGGTCCTTCCAACATCTTTCATGAGGAGTAACTATAGTTGGAGCATATACATTTATAACCCCAACTTTGATGTTTTCCTCTTTCCTACAAAATAATCTAGCAACCCAATTACTTTTTGCTTCTAATAATTGTCCATCCCATTTGCATTTGTCCCATATTATTGCAATACCGCTTGAAGCTCCTATAGAAGAAACTGCTAAACAATCACCTATCTTCCAAATCTTCTTAAAAGCATCCTTACATTCCTCATTGCTTAATTTTGTTTCTTGTATTAAAATAAACTCAGGGCTATAACAACCTATTAATTCCTTAATAACTCTTTTTTAGGGGTTTTATTCATACCCCTAATATTCCATGATATCATTTTCATCATCAACACTTTTTATTTTTATTAGTGGGCTTAGCCCCACTTCTTGTTAACACCTAGTGATATTTTTATTTGGCTTCCCAGATCAATATCCTTTTGAGTTTCTTTTTCTCTTTGTTCTTGCTTTGATGGCCTTCCTCTCCTTCTTCCATTCCCTCCAACACTCTCATCTTCATCAATCTCTTCTATTTTTTCATATTGTTCAAAATGAGACTTATCTTCTAAAGATTTATGTTGCCCTAAAGAGTCGAAAGTGCAAGGAATAGCCTCATTAGCATTTTCTTCTTTATGTTGCCTTGAAAACTCTAAACTGCATAGATGATCCTCCATAGTCATCACTTTCTTATGTTGGCCTGAAAACCCTAAATTTCCTTGGATATCCTCCATAATATTTTCTTTACTATATTGCTCTTGAAACCCTAAAGTGCAAGGAATACACTCCGTACTACTTTCATTTTTATTGTAAGGAGAATATTTTAAGCTACTTGAGGATAATAAAGGTGATTTACCTGGATTAAGCTTGACCTCCTTCACCTCATTTGCTTTAAAATTCATCTCCCCATCTTCCTTTGTTTTAAAATTTGCCTTCCCCTCTTCCTTCGCACCTTTAGCTCCTTCTATATTTGAACTTGCGCATTGTACTTCCTCATCCCCCATATCATTTTTTTCTTCTAATGGTTGATTCGAGTGAATTGTAATGGCCTTTGCCATATGATGATGTAGAGGGATTTTTCTAGCCACTTTCTTAGGAGTGGAAAATCCTTGATTTGACCTAGCTTCTCCTATGATATGATCTCCTTGTTTCAAATTGAAGCTACCCTCATGCCCAAAAATTCCATCTCTTCCTCCATTTTCACTTTGCAGTCTCTTGCCATGTGCCTAGTTTCATGACATTTGCGACATCGAAATGCAATGTTTTCATAATCCACTTGTTGATCCCATTCTCTTGATTCAGATTTAATCCTAATCGACTATGGTAAAGGTTTAGAAATATCCATGGCAACACATATTCGAGTGTATACAACATGCCTTCTCTCCTTAGTAGTTGGTCCCTCCTGGATGAATTCACCTAGAGTATTACCAATATTCTTCAAAACCTCCTTATTGATGAGTTGATAAGGAAGTCCAAAAATCCTAATCCATACCAGAAGCCTTTTAATAGTTTTTATGTCCACAAAAAAATTCTCACTCCAAGGTCTTAAATATAATGCATCTTTACCCCTAAACCATGGGCCTCCATCCATTATTTTATCCCTTATTTCTAAACTAGAGAAAATAATGAGGAAAAATCCTTTTGGAAGAAAAGTCATGGAGTAATTTGAATTCAATCCCCACTTCCACTTGATCCAATTTTGAATCTTAGAAAAACCTGGCCAATATCCATGAAACTTACATATTAACCCTCTGGTTTTAAGAATCATTATATCATGCTCAATCATCTCATCCTTGATAATCACTTTTGGTGTAGAATTTGCTACCTGGACTGGGTTTGCCATAGATTCTCTCTTCCTCTTATTGCTAGCTAGGGCATCCAAACTTCCAACTTGGCCATTCATACTTTCAGTAAGGACTTTCACAAATGACTTTCTTTCCATGTTACCTAGATTTTCTTCAAATGAATCCTTTAAATTCTCCTAATATTTGGAACAAGAAGTGGCACTTGTTCCTTGATCACACTTTGCTTTCTACTTTCTGCTTTCTTGCTCACACTTCCTCCTCACTCCCATTTTGCGCTCGCACTCACTTTTGGCTGCATTCACTCCTAGCTTACGCTTGCACTCGTTTTTGGACGTACTCACTCCTAGCTCACACTTGCACTCATTTTTGGCTACACTCACTCTTGAATCACTCTTGCACTCGCTACTAGCTACACTCATTTTTTACTTATGCTCGTACTCATTTTTGGTTGCACTCACTCCTGGCTCATGCTTGCACTCGCTACCGACTATATTCACTCTCGACTTGTGCTCACACTCATTTTTGGTTGCACTCACTCCTAACTCGTGCTTGCACTCACTATTAGCTACACTCACTTCTGATTTGCACTCACACTTTTGTTTCTAACTACACTCACTCGTAGCTCATGCTTGCGCTTGCTCCAGATACACCTAGCTTGCACTCACATTCTTGTTTTTTGTTGCACTCACTCTTGGCTCATGCTCACACTCGCTCCCGGCTTTTGTTCGCACTTACTTTTTACTGTGTTCACTCCTAGATTGCACTTGAACTCTTGTTTCTAGTTGCACTCACTCTTCACATTCACACTCTTGTTTTTGGCTGCACTCGCTCCTGACTTGTGCTCATACTTGCTTTTGATTGTGTTCACTTTGGTTATGCTCGCACTCGCTTTGATTGCACTCTTACTAAAGAATTTTAATGGATATGAATTATTAATCGTCTTTGTTTTAACTAATATTTTTAGAAAAATACATAATTGATTAGTCAAACAAAAAATAAGTTATTAAAAATTAGAAGTAACTAGATATTGTGTAGTTGTTGTGTAGATATGTATAAATTTATTTACATTTTTGAAATAGAACTTACATCCTTATAATAACAAATAAAAATATGTGGGTCCTTCTTGGGGCTCCTTAGGAGAGATATTTGTAGAAGGCCTCCCAGTCCCTAGATTATAGTGGGAGGCCTCTTCTCCTTTTTTTCTAGTTTTTTTGCATTCCAGAGTTGGTCTTGGTGCTTCCTAGGGCTCCTTAGGAGGTCTTTATTTTTCTTTTCGTTTCTTTTTTTGCTCTTTTGGTGTTGGTTGAGCATGTGGTCATGGTTCTTTTTTATTGCGATTTCTTGGTGCCTCTTTGGAAGGTTGGGGGTTTCCTACTCATCTAATGTGAGAGGTGGTCAGGTGGGCCTTGTTCTCTATGATGTTGTTTGGTCTTTGGGGGAGACCATGTGCTTCCTCGATCACCATGGAGGAGGGGTTCTAATGATAGCTCTCTAGTTAGGTAACTAGATCGAGGTCTTTTGGTCTTCTACTTATTTGATTTGGGTGGTGGTCCAGTGGGTCTTATTCTTTGCGGTGTTGTTTGGTTTGTGAGGGGATACTTGGGAGTTATTTTACTTGTTTGATGTAGGAGGTAGTCCAATGGGTCTCATTCTCTACAGTGTTGTTTGATATTTGAGGGGAGATCATGTGCTTCCACGATGGCCACGGAGGAGAGTTTTGATAATAGCTTCTTGGTCAGGCAACTCGATAGGTATTTTGCTCGTTTGATGTAGGAGGTAGTACGACAAACCTTATTTTATACAGTGTTGTTTGATCTTTGAGGGGAGACCATGTGCTTCAACTATGGCCACGGAGGGAGAGTTTTGACAATAGCTTATTGGTCAGGTAACTCGACAGGTATTTTGCTCATTTGATGTAGGAGGTAGTACGACGAACCTTATTTTCTATAGTGTTGTTTGATCTTTGAGGGGAGACCATGTGCTTCCATGTTGGCTGTGAAGGAAGGGTTATGATTCCTGGTCAAGTAGCTCTAGTGGGGGTTGGATGGTCTCTTGTTGGTCTGATGTAGGAGGTAGTCTGACGGGCCTTTTTCTCTGTGGTGTTGTTTGATCTTTGAGGGAAGATCTTGTGCTTCCATGATGGCTGCGAAGAAAGGGTTTTAAAGATGACTTCTTGGTAAAATTGTTTCTTATGGGTGTTGGATGTGTTCTGGTGGTCTGCGTCTTTCTTGAACTTCTCTGTATTCAGCCCTTTTGTTCTTTGCTCCTTTTGAGTTGTTTCTCAAAAAATATTTTTTCCTTTTTTTTTGAGTTTTGGTGGTCCCTTTTGGAAGGGTATTTTTTTTGGCTACCTGGCGTGGACGGATTCTTTTAATTTTGTGATTGAGCAAGTCCTCTTAGTGTCTGTTTAATTTTAAGTTTTTCATTTTTTGTTGGCCTAAGGAGACCTTCCCGAGATGCTTCTTCATGTTTCGGGCAGGTCTCTTTTTTCCAAGATGCTTCTTTGTTTCTTTGGCTTGATTGTGCTTTAGGTGGATCTCTTCCAAGCTAGCCTCAAATCTAAGCAACTAAGGAATGGAAGACCATCGTATATAGGCAGTTGTTTGCTGATTAGTGGGACCTCCTAGATTGAGATGTTTCTCTTAGACATGAAACTATGTTTTCATTTTTAAATTTGTGAGCAGAATATTTGTTTTAGTCTTCAAAATACAGTTTTATTTTTGTGAGCAAGAATCTTTGTTTTCCTTTGTGTTGTTCAAGATGATCTTTATGAATCTCTTCCAAGCCAACCTTATATCTAGGCAACTATGAAGTAGAAGACCTTATTTTTAGGCAGTTCGGATTTGTTTTGTGATGGGACCTCTTTGATCAAGTTGTTTTTCTTAAACGGGAAACTTTATTTTCAATTTTAAATTCGTGAGTAAGAATCTTTGTTTTCCTTTGTATTGTTCAAGTTATTCTCTAAAAAAAAATAAAGTTCCAAGACCATGGCACTTCTTACTCAAGAGAGGTACTGACACCTTTTAACTATGTAGAAAATAAATGTGAACAAAATCTTCTTACGGCCACAATTACTTGTCTATTTGTTTGAATGCATAACCTACCGAATTCTACATACTTAAAATATATCTTTGCTCTAACATTAGACAAGACAAATCTATTGGGACTTGCCGTTTTACTTCGTAAACAATTGAAAGAAAGTTTAGTTGATTTGAGTTAAGTCTAAAGTTTATAAAGGATTTAAAAAAATCATTGTACAAGAAAAAAAACAATAATCTTCTGATTGTTTGCCCTTTCTTTTTATTTTTATTTTGAAATGATTAATTGCCCTGTCATTCTATGGCTTTTCTATGGTTTTTCGACTCTGATGTTAAATAGATTGCTTTTGGCATTCCAACTGCTGGTTGACGAAGTTGAGAAGCAGCTCATTCACCTTCTCGGGGAATTGCTCCTGGACAAAATGGCTCCCTTCTGGCAAATATTTGATCTCTAGATTAGGCACATCAGACTTGAGTATCTCACTGTTTAGATGCTGCTCCATTCCTGGAAATTTCAGAATATAATCTTTGGTACCCATAATCAAAAGTGCAGGAGCTCCAATACTGTAATCTGTGATCTTGCTCAATTTGCCCCAGTCTCTGAAATCAACTTTGAAAATATTGTAATAAGTTACACAGAATCTGAACTCCATGAAGAACAATAACAAGGCCTAAAACGAACAAAACCTTTACCTTGAAATATTAACATATGTTAGCTGTAGAGGGAAACCAAACCCTGATTTCTGATAAAGTTTCGAGTACATCTTGAGGTCATCCTCGGTAAACCAAGGTGGCAATGGAGTTGAAGGATCATACCGATCCATAATCTCCTTACCCTCCTCTGCCTCTGGCAGGTCACTTGCCGCAAAAAGTGTATAAATATTCTTTATCACTGTTTCCACATCAAAGCGGGCAAAGTCTGCCAAACCTCTTCCAGGCTCCTACATGAAGAACAAGCCCAAGGCTAATCAAGAAACAAAGAGGGATACAATCCATTACTGAGTTATAACAAAAGAAGAGAGACAGATACCTGCCAATGTCTGATGTAAAAGTCCTGCGGAAACATGTCCAAGTGAAGGGCTCCTTTACCGGGTCTCACATAAGGTACGCCCAATGTTACAATGCCTCTTACTCGGTCAGGGTAGAGCAGGGCCAGATAATATGCAACGCCTGCTCCGAAATCCTTGCCTACAACAAAATTGAAAGGATTATATATACAGATATATTCAGACATGCGTCAAAGAATTTATATATATATCTTTAACAGGTTATCATAAAAAAAACCCTAATTTATAATGTAAAATTCCTCTTTTCCCAAAGAGTCTACATATTAATTGGATGCAACTGGGAAGAAGTGAGTTTGGGTACATACTTCATGGATGTTAAAGACATCCAGAAGGCCGGCCATGTCCTCGACAAGGTCAGTGAAGTTGGCTTTCTCGATTTCAGAAGGCTGGTCGGAGAGTCCATGGTCCCTGAAGTCTGGAGCAATGGCATGAAACCCTGCATCTGCCAATGCAATCATCTGATGACGCCATGAATACCAGATTTCGGGAAATCCATGGAGAAGCAACACATCTGGGCCTGCACAAAATTCATGAATACACCCAAAAGATTGAGGCTGCATAAACCAAGAGGAGGAAAAATAAATGATAATGTTGGCAAACGCATAATTACCTGATCCGATCTCTGCAACATGCAATTTGAGTTCGCCGACATGAACGTGCTTGTGCTGTATTTTCTCCATGTAAGAGGAAGACTGTTAATGTTGCAGCCTAGTAACAAATGCTGCAGAGAATGTTCTGCGGATGAATGAACATAAGGCACTCTTAGAAATCAGATACATGCTGAGGGTAGTACGTTTTGATAATAAAATAATTAAAATAAAGTGAAAGAATCTTTAACTAAAAAATAAGTTAAAATATTTTTAATTTAAATAGAATATAACGTGCAACTTGATAGTATTTAAAAAAGAGAAAAAGGAAATAGACTGTTTATGACGCGAATCCCATAAAATAGCATCTGTAATTATAAATAAGATATAGTAGATTAGTTGGTTTTTGAGTGTATTAATTTGAGTTTATGATTCCAATTTTCAGTTTTTTTTAATTTTTTTAAAAATTAAAAAAAAATCATTTTTAAAAATTTAATATAAAATAAATAAATAAAATAAAATAAAAATATTAAAATATAATAATTATAAATCATTATTATTAAGATTGGCTTCCTTGGTTAAGATAGCACTTTGGAAAATGTGAAAGACATGTAGAAGGCCAGGCATATCCGCGCCGAGTCGAGAGAAGATGGCTTTCTTTCCTTTATTTTTATTAGAAATCAAACTTTTCCAAGTGGGATTAGTAAGTTTTAAATAAAAGGTTTTGGATTGAAATTAAAAGAGTATGTATTATATATTAGTTTGGTTGGGTTTGATTTGTTTTGTGTTTTTTTTGAAGATATAAATTTTAATATATTTAAAAGGAAATAAGTTATTATTAAATATTTATTTAAATTTATAATAACAAAATTTGATAATATTATTTAATATATTAAATTTTATTTTATATTATATTATTTTAATTTAAGATGTAAACCTATAATTTACTAAAGTTTATGTGTTTAACTTACACTTACTTCTTCTTGTCTTAAAATTATAAAGATTATAGTTATAATTTTTTTTAAATATATTTTAGACCTTTTATATATAATAAAGCTAAGTTTCGTTTAAAAATGAAAAAATGTTATGTATACCAATTACCCACGAGGTTTATTATAGAGATGAGCGGGGCAGGTCAATGTATTTAATAATTAATATTTTTTTTTTTAAATAAAAATTATGATTAAGTTGTTCTTATTGATTTTTCATTGTGTTTTTTACGATATTTTTGTCTTAATGACACTTTTATATCATATATAACAAATAAAATGAATTCTTTTTTAATTAATATTTTTTATAAATTAATAAATTAAACTTTTTTAATAATTAATATTTTTTATTTAAAAATAAAAAGTCATTATTAAACCGTGCTCATTGATAATTCATTGTGTTTTCAATGATATGTTTGTAGTGTACAATATCCATTAAAATTTTAGAATAAAGGCCCAATAAAATTTCCATATCATAGAAATATTATTGAATTGAGTCTCTTTAATAATTAATATTTTTCATTCAAAAATGAAAGCCAATGATAATTCATTGTGTTTTCAATGTGTTTTTAATGATATTTTTGTAGCGTATAATATCCATTAAAAATTTAGAATAAAGACCTAATGAAATCTCCATATCATACAATGTGTTTTCAATGATATTTTTATACTGTATAATATCCATTAAAAATTTAAAATAAAGGTCTAATGAAATTTTCATATAAAAAAGATTATTGTGGATGAAATGAGTTTATTTTATCAACAATTTTTATACTTACCGATACATATCGCACGCACATAAATGAATTATTTATTTGAAAAAAAATCTTGGTGATGAAAATACAAAATACGGCCTCTATATGACCTTTTGAGTCTAATATTAGATAGGATGCTTCTGGCATTTCAACTATTGGTTGAGAAAGTTGGGAAGTAGCTCATTCATGAATCATAATTGTATAATATGTGATTGCATTAAAAAAATTAATATTATATAGTTGTAATTTTTTAAATATATGATTTATTCATATATTTTTATTTGTGTTTTTTTATTAATTAAATGAAGGGTTTGAAAGGAACTTTGTTAGAAACTTTAAGCTTCCTAATGCGTTTTGTCGAAGAATGGTTATTCAGAGTGTCCTAACGTCTTCAGTTAAAACTGTAGAGAATGGGTCCGGTCACACCAACCATCCCTTAGGATGAAGCTTTATAGAGATTAAAAGTGACAAACTAGTTAAGAATATATTCGTCACCAAGTGTTGGATGGCCTAATAACAAGAATTTCCAAAGGCATACAACTAATGACACGGATACCGGGACTACTAGAATGTTTGAAGATGGACAACTTGTTTGATCTAAGATTGAATATTTAAAAATAAATATAAAATATTTAAAAATTAATATGGATCTGAGATATGTATTAGGAGAGTTTTGGCAAAAATCTATTAAATGTTTGCATAATTGGCCTTACCTTGTCACATTGTCTTTCATCAGGATAAATTAGTCTCCTGTATTTTTTTCAAACCTTTTTCTAGGCCTTTCTCTCACCTTCATACAATTTTCTTCTTATGACCTTCAATCATAATGAGCCAATAATTGATGTTAGTATCTTGTTGGTGTGGTTGCATGTGCAAATGGTGCCTTCCAAGTGGACAAAAGTTTATATTGAAAGCGGTTCACAAGGTGAATCCTGTGTTCCTAATGTTGTTATCCTCATTCTTGAGTTTGATATTGCATGCAAGTGGCTTGAGAATTATACCCTAGTTGAGTATTTTGTGGGTAAAATCCCACCATAAAGTGTTCTAAAGGGTTGGGTCAATTCTACCTACGTCCCCCATGGGGTCCAATTGGAAACCATTCAAAACTTTACCAAAGGTTTCTTCCTATTTCGCTTTGTTGAACCGAAGCATGCTTAGACCATTTATCAACATTGACCATGGTATATCCATAACTCTCTTCTTGTCTTTTTCCTTTGGACTTAGTATTTTTCCATTTCTAAGAAATGTGTTAAACAGGTCCTAGGTTGGGTCAAGTTTTTTGATCATCAGTTACCTTTATGGCCTTATCTCAGCCGCTTTGCTATGTCCCTTGGTAATGTTGTTTGTGTTGAGCCATAAAATTCTTTGTGACTCATCCATAGAAAAGGATTTGTGTTGATATAGGTATCTCCAAGGATCTCAAGGATACCATTGACATCCAAATTGGTGCCCAATGTATATCTCAGAGGATTTTATACTTGAATCTTCCTAATGCATGCTTCATATGTTAATTCTTCAAGCATAAGACCAAGGATTGTCCTTTGACCACCCAAAGAGCTAAACTAGCTCCAAATCCTGATAACACAAACAATCCTCAATACGTCGAGGATGGATGGACAACTATGAGCAACCATAGGAATAACTACAACAATGGTTCCATGGGATCTACATGTTTTGGAGCTTAGATTAAAGTTTCCAACCAAACGACCAAGCAAGATAGCAAGGGAAAGAAATTTTTTCCACCACCCCTTCAAAAATAAGCTCAAAGAGGTAGTCATGCATCATTACATTAGAACTCCCCAGGTTGCTAGTATAATATTTGCCTAGGCAGTCAATTAGACAAGTTCTCCTCCATCATCTCCACGAACAAATGCTAGGTGCTTTACAACCCAAGCAACAAGGAGGACGTTGACTAGTTTGTGTAGACAAACACTAGCATTTCACATCAACTATGTAGTTGGAAAGGTATAGGCCTAACCAGAAGTCTCTGTAGACACAAAAGAGCTATAAGGTTTTGGATGAGCTCGATAGAGAAGTCTCTCGATCAACATATTTCATGAATTTTATTGCATGGAATGTTAGGAGTCTGACAGACTCCAAAAGGAAATATATCATATGGGAAACTTGGTAGAGGTATCCTCATATGGCCAACCAATTTTTTCTTCCAAAGCAATCATGATCTAGGACATGGTAAAGTTGTCACCCTTGTCTCTACTAGGTGGCAGTCACATTTAATTGACCACATGTATGACCTCACTTATCAAGCCTTATGGCTAGTTTTCAATATTAATAAGCGTTCACATGGGATAAGTAATGTTTATACCTCCAATGATGTTGTCAAACGATCTCACATTTGGAGTTAGATCACAAATGCACTTTACCTATTGCATCTTGGGTAGTGTAGATATTTTAATATGATTGAATGTGCATTAGACAAATTGGCAACCTCCCAATCCACTAGACAATTGGTGAAAGGGTTGCATGGTACTATATGCATAATAAGTTGGGCTTTTTCGATCCTAATACTATATGTCATCATTCTAATTCCATTTGGTACATGTGGAATAACATTAATTTATCACAAAATGAATTCTCAAATGACTTGACAAACCCATGTTGACAGGTCATCCCATTTTCTTCTTCTCTATTTGTTTCTCTTTGCCAATGGAGCCCATGTCGAATATTGTTCTCTTTGACCACTTTCCTATTTGCTTTTGGATTGAATGGTTAAGTGGCACTATCAAGAAGGAAAATTTTAGTTTTTCCTAAACATATTATTGTTGCAACATACACCTACATTGGCCCACATCTAGCACATCTGGAATCTTGAACCTTGCCCACATCTAACATATAATTGTTTTCCACGCATTTGTTTACCCCTCATCTGTCGTCGTTGTGGAGGCAGTGGTGGCATCATATGTTGCATCGACCATTGTGATAGACCTAAGGTACCATTAAAAAAATAAAATAAATATTTTTAAAAAATATTGTAATAAAAATATTGGGAAAGATAACTTTAATTATGCATAACGTATGCTGATCTGGTCTTTTAGCCTGATTCGGTCGATTATTCAGAAGGTTTTGTGCACTATGGCTGATGTAGAGGCAGTGGCAATGGAAGTGGCATCATTCGCTATCTGCAATGAGATTGAGTTGACCCTACAATATCATAACATATTTTATAAAAAAGTTATTATAATAATATTTATTATCAAATGAATAACTAACTAAAATTAACCATACTAGATGTTATTGTGTCCTCTTTGAATTGGGTCGATTGTGAAGTATGTTTGGGATGTTGCCCTGAGTACATTTAAAAAATATTAGTTAATGGCAACTAAAATTAATTAAAAATAAATAAATTACAGTCCCCAACTCCAAAAAAAAATTTACTTGTAATGGTTTGGCTAACTTCCTCAACATTGATGAGCTCCACATGCAATAGAAGAGGTAGTTGCACAAAAAAGAGATGTAGAATACCTAATGTGTTTTGTAGATCTTGTTAGTGGATGTTGTGATGACTATATTTCAGAATCTTCACTAACCTCTGGGAGCATTCCTCAAATTGCAGCCTCTTTTCTATTGGAAGATGACGTTGCTATTTTTTGCATTCAAGTGAATTTAAAATTTCAAAACATAAACACTATAATATAACAAAAATAAATTTATTGCAAATTTGAATGTAAAAAAAATTACCTGCACCTCTTCGACGGTTAAGCCAATTGACTTCAATTTTGCATGGAGTGAGGTGGGGATGGGGGCATTGTTTATAATAAAATATGCTTCACAAAAGAAAGCAATCAAATAATTGGTAGTAGCAACAACGATAGGAGAGGCAACAATATTTGTGAGTGTGTGGTGAAGATCGTTTGTGATTCTACTAGGAATAAATGATGACCAATCGTATCCATTCTTCCCAAGACAAGCACAATATATGCCAAAGTCCATAAATGAATGTCTATTGTTCTCACCCACAAAACAATACGTGCTTGGAAGAACTCAACGACCGTGCGAAGGAAGTCGTGGGTAACACTTGAGAAATTGAGGCCCCTTTTGGATGGATTTGATTGCACTACAAAAATATTAAAACACAATTAAAAATTATATTTGCAATTAAAAACAAGAGGAAACTTACAATTTTTGACTTATCGTATAACACAGCCAATGAGACACTGTAGTGAGTCTCTAGATATATTTTTTCTTGTTTACTTAGAGTGAATTTTGATGAGACAAGTTCATAATTTTTATAGGGAAGGGTTGTCAATCAATGGACATCAGACAGTTTCACAGAGAAGGATAAGGTTTTGTTGTCGATCATCATTGTGACGAACAACCCATCATTGTCATAGGACTAAAAAATTGTATTCCACAAATAAATATTTGTGTCAAATTAGGGCATTAGTGCTAGCTCTAGAAACCTAAATTTTTTCATCCATGTTGAATCATAATCAAGAGCATTGAGAATTTTGAAGATGAGCAGGCAAAAAAGGTTTTTGAAACTAATTTTTTGTTGAATGGATGATGTTGTAGCCATTTTTGCAAGCCCTAGAAGTTTTTTAGAAGGCTTGGAATGGTTTTGAAGGGTTTCTAAAGGTTTTTGAAGGATTTTCAACTATGTAGAAAAGGAAAAATGATTGTGCATGCCTTTATATAAGTGTTTGCAAGCATAGTGTGAAATGAGATGTTGACATGTGGCATCATTAACCATGGGGTCAACACGTGATATGCATCCAGACATAGCACACCATGTAGCTAGGCATCTTGAAGCATGGTGTTGTTAAGCTCTTATATTACAATTTATCGCATGGTACCAGTAGTTCCTTGTGAGGCATTTCGAGCCTTGTGTCGGTAGTCTCTCCTTAGTCATCTCGTTTTTGGTGTCATTAGGCTTTCCTAAATCATCTCATGCTTAGTATCGATAGGTTTTCTTGAGTCATCTTATACATGGTGTTGATAGGCTTTATTGAGTCATCTCGTACTTGGTGTCAATAGGCTTTCCTAAGCCATCTCATACCTGTTAGTGATAGGCTTTCCTGAATAATTTCGTACCTAGTGTCAATAGGATTTCCTAGGTCATCTTGTGTTTGGTGACGATAGGCTCTCCTTGGTTCTTTTGTGCTTGTTGTTGATAGACTCTCCTTAGTCATATCATGGCTGGTCTTTGTGGGTGAAATTTTGCATTTTTCACCCACTCTTCCCTTTAGGAAGTGATTCCCTCTATTCAAAATGATTCCACTAGATTTTTGAAGATGTTATTGGATGAGCGGAAGGTATCAAATGGTGATGGTAACAGTCATGGGAGGACCAAAGTATTGGATGAATAATGAAATGAAGCAGGGCAGGCCATAGAACGAGTGGATCTTTTTTGAGATCTTGAGCAGGATACTCTAAAAAAACCTACCCAACTTCCAATGCGGATGCTGTAGAGTGGCCAGCGAAGGCGAAATATTGGGTAGACCCTACCTTTGAGGATAAGAAAAATCCCTCACCCATATCGGTAGGGAAATGTGAGCACCAACCTAAAAAAATATATGGGAAATTCCTATTTAATCCCTATGATTAGAAGGAAGAACCTGCCATATGTACAAGACCCGCCATCCGAGAAAAGACCTACCCACTGCTTTAATGGACTATGTACTCAACATCGTACATGGAAATAACTGGTTTTTGATACGACATTCTCAAGGCACTACCCTATCTACCATGCACTGCCTGATCAAGGGATCACCAGTCGAGGAGAAGAATGAGGTAGTAGAGAAATAATGAGTTAGCAAAAGATTGAAGGGTCCAAATTGATCTAGAAGCACCTGCCACTCTTCTAGAAGATCGACATCTCTCAGTGGAGCAGTGTACTAGAGTGGTGCTCATCAGTTGCAGCAGTCATCCTCCTACCTACCACCATTAATGTCTATATTTTGAAATTGATATAAATATGATTATAAATAGTAGAATTTTGGTCATTCCCAAGCATGGCTCTTTAGCCATTATAATTCTTATGTAAGGTTTAATTCTTATGTAAGGTTTTCCCTCTGTAAATACAAAATTTGCACTATTCAGCCTCAAACTGTGTTTGCTTATTCTTTACTGAATGTATTGATATTCAATTCTTTATTTGCTTAAGTCTTCCTATGTTATTTTGGTATCTAGATTTTGTGGAGTGTTCTTAAGAGACTAAGGGGGGGCATATTCATTATATGGGTTTGGGGTAACATTGATCGAGCAGGAGTGCTTTTATTTTGCATCTTGGATCTCATGCACTCGCTTATTGGTACTGGAATTTTCCTCTCACCTGTCATTGATAGAGATATAGGACAAGGACACTGTTGGGTGACCTAGTGTAGGGCTTGTCTTTCAGATGGAGTATCATACCTGCATAGGTCTTGATGTAGCTATAGCCATCCTTGTGATTATGGCTATGGCCTTTTATTTCTTTCTTTCTTCTTTCCCTTTTCCTTTTCCTTTTGTAGCATAGAGTAGCTAGAATCACCCCAAGGAACTGGCCTTCTCCGAAGATCGTCCATGCCTCCCTTTTGATGTGGTAGCCATTCTACGCTGCTTGGCACTGATCCATCCGCCATTCCCTGTGCGCAATGCGGGAATGGTGACCAACAGTTTTTGGTGACTTCATTGGGGAACTCACTAAGTCTCGTGTTTCAAGAAATTAGAGTTTGGTGGCTCTATGGTTTACCCAGATCTTCTCAAAGTCACTTGGCGACTTTGACTGTGGCATTTCTATATCACAAGATCAATCGCTTGCTCGTGCTAAAGAACCAAATATCCTAAAGGACTCAAGGTATGGTGAGTAGCCTTGACCTCACAAGCGGAGATAGCATGCTCACCTAGTGACTCTCACTCTGACTCTGACTTCCACAACAGGATCGAAACCACTAAAGACTGGTGCCTTGATGGCTCGACCATATTTCCCCCAGTGGAATGACCCTGGTCCCCTCAATATTTCTCACCAGTATGATATCCCAAAAGTTACCTTTGATGCCCTAACAAAATGCAGTGGCATCAAGGGATTTGTGAAGGAACGCCTTGAAAATGTGGCTTCTTTGGCCATCCTTCACAATATTGTGCACGAAGATGCAATTATCAGGCTACCAGTTGCTTCCCTACAAGATAGAGCATGGATTTTGTACAAAACCCTGCAACCTAGGAGCATCTCCACATGGGCATATTTGGTAGAACCTCTCATGGATACATTTGGTGAAATGGAGGACCCCTTCTAGTATTTGAACCAATTCACATTTATCAAGAGGAACCCTCTTGAAAGTGTGGTGGACTTCAACATCCATTTTGAATAGATCTGGAAGAGGATTCCATAACAAATCCTCCCAACCTCTACCCAGGCGTATATGTTCTACATTCGTGCTCTTGTTCCTGAGCTCAGCTTCCTTCTACATCAATCTAGGGAAACTAGTTTCCCACAACTTTACGTAGAAGCTATCAAGGTCGAGCGAGTTCTAACGTGGAGGCTCCATCCGACTAGCTCCCTCCAAAATCTAGTTCCAAATCACATAGTAGGCACATACAACGAATAACTATGCTAAGCTAACCAGGTCCACAGAGGTAATTTAGAAGATCAACCTCAAATTCAACCAAATATGGGCAAAGACATGGATGCTCATGCGTGGGAGAAGAATCTCAAGATGGAGGAAGATTCAACAAAGTGATTGGCACAACTAGACAATATTGAAAAGGGACAACATGAAAATTTGGTCCCTAATAACTCACCGCCCTAATGGCAGAATATAGTGGCAAAAAATATTGCCACCCTAGCTTTCCAATGCCTTAGTGTTCATACACTTAGGAAAAATAAAAATAATTACGATTTTATCATAATTTTGAGCTAGCATGGTCAGTTCCAGACGAGGTGGGTGTTCTTCTCGCCCAGAATGCCACTATTGCTCAGAAACCTGCACCTGCACCACAGAAATTAACACAGTATCATATTCTTCCAAAAAGAAATGATTTCAAATAGCAGGGATGTTACATTCTTCCCCTCCAAGAATTAACACAGTCCCTTGTGTTAGCTAATATAAACAAACACATGTTCCTCAATACCAAACATACACATATAATCAAATTATTAAAAATATCACAAAAGTCTTAATTTTAATCTGTCAAATAAGTTTTTTTTTTTTATTTCCAAAAATGTCATGCACATGCATAATAATATTTTAAATTGTTTTTTTATCATCAGTTCTCAAATAAGTAAGGAAATTGGTTTCTCATGACAACATCTTCCCAAGTGGCATTTTTATCAGAGTAGTGATCCCACTGGACCCTACACTGCTCCACTGTCCTCTTCCTCAACTACTTTGTTCTAAAACCCAAGATTTTAGCTGGTCGAACCTCAATGAGTTGTGGGTCCAACGTCTGTAGGTGGGATACATCCAAAACATGAGACGGGTCAGCAATATATTTACGAAGGAGGGACACATGAAAAACACTATAAATTTTGGATAGGTTCAGTGGTAAGGCAAGCTTATAGGCAACATGGTTGATTTTGGCAATAATGTCAAAATGACCGATAAATTTGGGGCTTAATTTGGTGGATTTTGTGGAAATCTTGGTTGGATTGACCCTGAGGAAAACTTTATCACCAATAGTAAATTCTTGAGGAATTCATTTCAGATCAGCATCTCTTTTGGCGATCAGCGGCTTCACAAAGTCGTTGGCGAATCTCTTTAAGTTGGAGCTCTATCCTCCTAACAACATCAATACTGATCACTTCTCGATCGTCTAGATTGTCCCACGTTAATGGTGTCCTGCACCTTCGCCCGTATAGAGCTTCAAAATGGGTCATGCCCAATGTGGTATTTTAGTTGTTATTATAAGCAAATTCCACCAGGAAGAGATAATATTCCCATTTACTCAGGTAGTCCATACAATACATGTGCAGCATGTCTTCTAGCACCTTATTGACCCTCTCAGTCTATCCATCCATCTCAGGATGATAGATGGTGCTGATATTGAGCTTTGTTCCCCAAGCTCAGTGCAAAGCTTACCAAAACTCAGAAGTAAATCTTGAATATCTATTAGAGATGATTATTTTGGGAAAACCATGTAACCTCACGATTTCCCATACAATTTTTTGTGTTATAGCAGGTGCATCATCTCAAACATTTCCCATACAATTTTTTGTGTTATAGCAGGTGCATCATCTCAAACATTGCTTGGTATAAAATGCGCCACCTTGGTTAACTTATCCACAATCACAAAGATTACATCATTCTCAAAACGTGTCTTGGGAAGGCCAACTATAAAATCCATAGAAATTACTTGCCACTTTTGTATTGGTATATCGAACAAGTGTAGTTATCCTCCGGGATTTTGATGCTCAACTTTGAATTTCTGGCATTCCAAACACTTTGCAACGAATTGAGCTTCATCTTTCTTCATTCCAGGTCAAAAATAGTCTTTTTCCAAATTTTCCCTCATCATAATTACTCCTGGGTGAGTAGAATATGGAGCATTATTAACTTCTTGCAGGATAGTTCTTTCAATCCTTTCATCCTTAGGTACTATTATTTTATTTTGAAAATATACCAAATCTTGCTTGATATTATAATCTGTGTGCCAACCTAGTTTCTACTCAACCTTGTTACGACATCGAATGTAAAATACATCATTTTTTTGCATTTCTTTGATTTTCTCCTTCAGTCCATACTGACATTTTCATATGCCTTCTTCTGCTAAGGGCGTCTGCCAGTTTATTTTCTTTCCCTTTAATATTTTCAATGCCAAAGTAATATTCTTCCAGGAACTCCATCCATCTTCGTTGCTTGGCATTTAGAAGAGGCTGAGTAAAAATATATCTCAAACTTTGATGATCGATTTTTAGCTCAAAGGGCTTTCCTAGCAGATAGTGCCTCCAAATTTTAAGAGCATGGACTACAACAACCAACTCTAAATCATGTGTAGCATAGTTTATTTCATGTTTCTTGAGCTTCCTGGACTCATATGCTACCACAACCTCATATTGCATCAAGACGCCACCTAGTCCCTCTAGCGAGGCATCAATACACATTGTAAATGATTTATTGGGATCAGGTATCCTTAGTATGGGTGTGGTTGTCAATTTCTCCTTAAGAATTCTGAAGGCTTCTTCACATTGTGTTGTCCACTTGAATGCTTTTCCTTTTCTTTGCAGGTTGGTTATAGGAAATGCAAATTTTGAGAATCCCTTAACAAATCGTCGATAATATCCAGCCATCCCCATAAAACTTCTTACTTTAGAAACATTGGTAGGGGTTGGCCAGTCTATTATGGCTTCAATCTTCTTGGGATCTATTGCTATTCCTTCTGCTGAAACAATGTGTCCCAAATACTGAACTTGTGGTGTATAGAACTCACACTTGGACAATTTACCATATAATTGGTTTTTCTTAAGGACTTCCAGCACTATCCTCATGTGTTGATCATGCTCTTCCTTATTTTGAGAGTAGATTAAAATATCATCCAAAAATATCAGCACAAATCGATCTAGCTGCTCATGGAACACACTGTTCATCAAGTTCATAAATGCATTTGGTGCATTTGTTAACCCAAATGGTAATACCATGAACTCATAATGTCCATAGCGAGTTCTAAAAGCCATCTTATATGTATCTTCTTCCCTGATTCTTAACTGATGGTATCCTGACCTAAGGTCAATCTTAGAAAATATTGTAGCCCCTTTCAATTGATCAAAAAGATCATCAATTCTAGGCAAGGGATATTTATTCTTAACTATCATCTTATTAAGCATCCTATAGTCAATGCATAATCTCAGGGATCCATCCTTATTTTTAACAAATAGGACCAGTGCTCCCCATGGTGACACACTAGGTTTAATGTGCCCTTTTTCCAACAAATCTTGCAGTTGTGTCTTAAGCTCCTACAATTCAAGAGGTGTCATTCGATAAGGGGTTTGTACTATCGAATTTGCTCCATGCATGAGCTCAATTGAGAAATCAAACTCTCTTTTTGGAGGTAATCTAGGAAGATCTTCAAGAAAGACATCTCTAAATTCATTTAACACCGGGTACTACTGAAATAAAGTAGAGCTTGACTTAGTTTCTTCCTTCTTGTTTAATTTGACCACATACAGTCTACATCCTTTCCTTAGGGCTCTTTTGACCTGCATTGCAGTCATCAGATGGGGTTCAAGATATGTTCGATTGCAATGGATATAGATTCATTGATTAGCATCATCCATAAAATCCAACCATCTTTCCTCAAAATTTAACAGGGCTTTATGGGCTTTTAACTAGTCTACTCCTAGGACTATGTCAAATGCATGTAAAGGAGCCACATATAGGTGCCAGTTAATTTTTCCTTGAGGTATTTCTATTTGTGGGTCAAATAGGCATTGGTTAACCATGTATGTCTGTCCTGAGCCAAACTCGACTTGCCACCCTTTTGCCATAATCCTAGGTTTAACAGGTATGTCCCTCAAAATACTATTTGAAATGAAACTATTTGTTGCACCACTATCAATTAAAATGTGTACATCTCTTTTGCCTAGTTTTCCTTTAATAAAAATGAAGTAGCTTGGCCTGAAAGGTTAGGGTTACCTGTAGTAGCAAAGATTCTGTGTGGGGCTTCTTCAGTGGAATTTCTTCGATTAGCTCTGTTTGGATATTTTCTAGCAAAGTGGTTCAAGGCTTCACATGCGTAGCACGCATTTGGACCCACATTCTTTTGCTTATCTCCTTCTTTTCCCTAATTGCTATTTCCACCCTGCTCTCTATTGTTGTTTTTCTTTTCCTAGTAATTCCTTCGATCTGTCTGCCCTCTATTGCCTTGGAATTTCCCCTTGTTTCTGTTATCATTTCTAAATCACCCACCATATTTAAACTTCCTCTACTGATCTCTGCCCCTATTTTGCTCAGGATATCTTCTTTTCTTGGAATTCTCTCTTTCAACTTGTTGGTAATAGGCCCTTACTTCCTTTTGGCTTACTTCCTCATACCGAGTTGCGTCATAAGCAACTGTTAATGTTTCGGGTACTTTTATCCCAACTAGCTGACTATATTTTGGATGTAGCCCCATTACAAATTTATGAGCTTTAAATTTTTCTTGACCATCATATTTTGGGGTATACTTCAGAAGTTGTACAAACCTCTGATAGTACTCAATACCTGTTATCCTTTTTTTCAATATAGAATTACGGTGTAAGGAAATGATCCTTGAATTCTCTTTCAAACTCTTCCCATGGAATATATACAACTTCCTTTTGTGTGATTTTCTTATATGTGGTCCACCAATCTCTTGTTGGACCCTCTAGGTGTGCCACAACCCATGTTGTTTTGGATTCAGAGCAAAGTGGCTGAATTGAAAAATATCCCTCGGCCTCACTTAGCCAATTGACAGCTATCTCTCCATCACCTCTACCATCAAATTTGGAAATATCCAACTTCTTAATTTCCTTTTGCAGTTCTACACCCACTTTCCTTCTTGAGGAACCTTTTGGAAACTCACTTTTTTGGTTTCCTTTCCATTAGACAAATTCTCAATAACTTTTTGTTGTTGGGTTATTATTTCCTGCTAATGGGCCATATGTACCCTCTATTGATCCATGTGCTTAGCCATATGAGCCTTTTGGATTTCTATTTATTCATGTTGTTGATTCAGTTGCTCCTACATGAGCTAAATCATGCGAGCCATATTCTCATCATTCGAGCCTAAAAGATTATGAGTAGGTAAATGCTTCTGACTGATTTTTGCAATGGGCGGGCCCAAAGCATAAGGACCCGATGGGATTCCCCCAATATTTTTTCAAAAAAAATGGTATATTTTGGGGTCAAATATTTGTGATGCCATTAGAGATGTTCAACCTTCAAAATGGATCCCTTTAGATGTCAACTCTACTTTTTTGGTGCTTATCCCTAAATTAACTGATGCTAAGTGTTTTGCAACTTATAGACCTATCAATTTGTGCAATACTATTTTTAAAATTTTGACAAAGACTCTGGCAAACAAATTGAAACTTTTATTACTAAGCATCATTGATATCTCGTAGAGCGATTTTGTGGCTAGGAGGTAAATTTTAGATGGAATCATTGCAGTCTATAAAATCATCCATTCAACGACCAAAAGTGATAATTTTGGGACCTTGCTCAAGTTGGATATGAACAAAGCTTACGATAAGGTTGATTAGGAGTTTCTCTTCAAAGTCTTGCATAAATTTGGCTTTAGTTAGGAGTGAATAAGTTTGATCAAATCATGTGTCTCTTCAATCAAGTTCTCGATTCTGGTGAATGGCTCTCCAATGAAATATTTCAAGAGTTGTAGGGGAATTCATCAAGGAGATTCGTTGTCCCCATACCTTTTTATTTTGCTAGAATAATCTCTAGGGCAGGCCAAAAAAGTTGACTATTCTATTGTAGACCTTAAGCCGACTACTCCCATCAGTCCCATATCCCATCATCAATTTATCGATGATACTCTTATGTCCTTTCAAGCTTCAATTTCATAAGAAAAATCAATCAGAAGTATTTTGGAAGATTATGAACAAGTAGCGGGTCAAAAGGTTAATTTCAAAAAGTATTATTTTTTATTCAATACTCCTCTAACAAGGTAGTTGAGGATTGCGGATATTCTGGGATGTAATATTGGGTCTCTCCCTTCAGCCTACCTGGGGATGACAATGTTTTTTAGGGCTTCAAGATCATCCATATGGGAATCGATTATGGAGTGTATCTAGAGAAAGCTTGCAAGCTGGAAAGGGTCTCTCTTGAGCCAAGAAAGAAAAGTGATGTTAGTTAAGGCCACCCTTCAAAGCATCCTGATATGTTTCCTTTCTCTATTTCGAATTGGGTAAGATGCTTGAAAGAATAGAACAGATCCAAAGCTCATTTCTTTGGTCAGGAGCAAGTGAGAAAAAGAAATTTCATCTAGTGGTGTGGGACCAAGTATGCAACAAGAAAGGAGGGTGGTTTAGGCCTTAGAAGATTGAAATTCATGAACAAAGCTCTTGTTGCCAAGTAGGGTTGGAGATTGGTTCAAGAGAAGAAAGTGGGATGGGTTGATATTGTCAAAGCCAAATACCTAAATGATGGGAAGCAATTTATTAGAGACTCGTTACCCCTCTAGGGTTCAAATTTTTGGTCTAGCCTGATACGGTGTAGATCATATATCTATAGAGGGGGTAGGTGGTGTTTGGGAGATGGCAAGTTTATTGACTTTTGGAGTGACGTGTGGGCGATTGAGGTTTTGCTAGAGTCAAGATCAAAGTTGGATTTAGTAAAACCAATTACATATCATTTCTAGGGGAATAAGGTTTGTGATTTCATTGAAAGGATTGAAGACCACCCTCGATGAAAACCATTTGATATCCTAGGACTTTTGGTGGAGGAAAGGAGGGCATTTGATGAAATTTTCAATATCATTAAATGGATTATAATTCTTGGAAGAGAAATTTTGGATAGATTCATCTGGGGATTAGAGAATGTTGGTAAATTCTCTATTAAATTAGCTTATTTAATAGCAGATGGTCCTTTTGATCCTTGGTTTTTGATAGATAAAATTTGGTTGAAAGGATTGACTCCGAAAATCAACATTTTCTTTTGGTTGGTCGTACAAGGAAAATTTCTAACTTTAGACAATCTCAAAAAAAGAGGTATGATTTTGCCTAATGCTTGTTTCTTGTGCAAAAATGTGGAGGAATCCCCGCTCCATCTTCTTTTCAGTTTTCCTTTCTCATAGGAGGTTTTTAGCTACTTTTTCAAATATTTGAACATCCAATGGGTGTTTTCGAACAACCTAGAGGATGTGTTGATCCAATGGGTTTCTCCCTTCCTGTCTCTCTGCCTTCGTTGGTTTTGGAAATTTAGCCTTCCTCATATCTAGTGGCAAATTTGGAAGGAAAGAAACTCAAGGGCATTTAAGGATGCTACTCATTCGACTAAAGTTGTGGCTTTGCAGGAAATTTATTTTTCCATGGAGAACATTAGAACCCTAAATCTGAATGCTATGATTGTAGAGCAGGAACGATCAGTGGAGAGATCTCTTGGATTTAATGTCAATCCTCAACTAGTCAAACCTGTTGTACCTTCGGATAGAGCCAGGGTTAAGTGGGAGCCACCTCCAATTGGTTGGCTAAAGTTGAATTTCGACGTTGCATCTAAAGGGAATCTGGATCTTGTAAGTATTGGAGGGATTGTAAGGAACCATGATGGCTTGATAATTTTAGCCTTTGCTGATAATCTAGATTCTAGGCCATCAAACCATTCACTTCGTCGAAGCCAAGGCCTTGTTCCAAGGAGTTTCTCTATTGGATTATTTAATTTGTAAGAAATTAATCATTGAAGGGGACTCCCTTAATATTATAAATATGGAAAGAGGGACTCAATCTCCTACCTGGACTATTTCAAACCTTCTTCTGGAAGTTCAGAGATACATCCAAAATCTGGAAGAGGTTCAGTTTAAGCATACATACAAGGAAGGTAATCGAGTGGTTGATATATTGGCTAACAAAGGAGTTATTCATAATGGTTTAGTGGTGTGGTAGGATAATTTCCCGATGGATATTGCTTCTATCGATAATGACCTCATACACAATTAGCCTTTGCTCCGCTCTGGTCAAGTTGTTGTTGATGACTTGGTTGCAAAACTTGGGGGCACTTGTTGATTTTGGGTTTTCGCACCAAATTTCATATCTCCAAGATACTGTTTCTTCCAAGCCACAATCTCCAATGCGGAATAAATTTTTGTCTTGATGGGCTGGTAGGCCTGGGAAAGCAATGAACTCATGGGGGAGAATGAGATTGGTGCATGGCTTGGTTCGTGGTTCAGGTCCTGCTACTGATTTGTGTTCGGCTGGTTATCTTTGACATCCTGATTTGGATTCAATTTGTTTTAAGTTTTAAATTATTTATGGGATTACCTATGTACTAGTTTGTCTTTGGAAGGGGTAACTCCTCTAATTAGTCATTCCTCGATTATTATCGGATGTAAGTAATTTCGGCTCCCTCTTTTTAAACGGAGCTTAATCTCTTTGTACAAGGTTTAAAAATCTTTTCATAACTCCTTCATCCATCTAATCAAAATATATAATCACTCTTTTAACTAATAATTAATTATTTTATTATAATTATTACATTCCTTAATTAATTATAATTTTTTTTTTAATAAAATATGAAGCCTCCTACAAAAGGATAAAACTATTTCAAAACCATATTTTTATTGCTAATTAGTCAACAATTATTTTAAGGCCAAGCAAACTACCATAAACATGAAAATTGTTTATATTTTATTTATTTAATATATTTATATATAAGAATTTTTTTCCATAGATGGGGGCAGCCAACCTGCAAACTTGATCCCCTCTTCTTAATCAAAGCAAACAATAAACATTAGAGTATATACCGTGAATTTGAACATAAAACTTAAAAAAAAAAAAAAAACTCTAACAACTACAAAATCGTTAAAATTATATATTCACTTTCTTTAAAGGGGTCGTGGCCTTTTCACCTTGTTTTCTATAGTGGACGCCAAACAAAATTTTGGAAGGCATTTTGGCCTTTTCACCTTAGTCGACGCCAAACAAAATTTTGGTCCTTCAGTGGAGTCCTTAGAGTTGTCATTATCACTAGTTTAGATATATAAAATATATATATTTATAAACATTGAGAGTTATCGTATCTAAGTTATTATAAAAACTTTTCAAAATTTTTTAAAATAATATTAAAAAGTTTGAACATCATTTTAATTTAAATAATTTAAATATTTTTAAAATATTTTAAATCCACCTTAACCTTGATATCACCGAATAATTTTTTTAATATTAATAAAATATTAATATTATTTAAGGTGTGGCTAACATGGCGTAATGACATGATACATACATCACATTTTGATTTTCTCTATTGCTACCTAATGTTAAATAATGCATAGTCTCAATATGTTGTACGTGGAGAATGGCCATTGATGTTGACTGGAATTTTTTTACTTCCTTTCTTCTATTTTGTTTATGCACATCTCAAGTAAAAACAGCCAACAACCATGTTTTCCAACCATATCATTTTTTATTAGGCTAAGATTAATTCACTAAAAAAATATAATATTTATTTAATAGGTAATTATTAAATTTTGTTTTTTAAGTTTTGAAATTTTTTATCTTTTTAAACTTTTATAGAGTTGGTTACAACCACATTATTTTTAGGAATTGATAAGTTTTGGGTTTAAACCACAGAAGTTGCTTCTACTAAACCTATTTCGACAGATGGCTCAAGATTGATCACTCGGTATTGTATTCGTATTGACATCGTTAATCTGATAGACTACTACCTTTGCAAACAAACTATCCCTATTGACATAGTTAATCTGCTGAACTACAACCTTTGCAAACAAACTATTCCTAAAATTTGTATCTTTTGAAATATCTTATGGATAATGCTCTTAGCCTAACCTTTCAACCAAATTAAATGATTATGCCTGCACGGTTTTTTTTAAATTTTATATTCAAGAGGTTTGGTGACCTAATGACGAGAGAATATTTGATTAGGTGATTTCTGTCACAGCGGACTTCTCAATGTTCGAGTGACAGGGTCTATATATTATATGTTAAACGTTTCTTCTCTTCAGTCTTGGCTTGGCTTGTCTCATGTCATCCATGGAGAACATAAAACACAAACATGTTGATGTTGGGGGCCTCAAGTTACATGTTGCAGAGATTGGATCAGGTATGTGCTTTCCATCCAAAACCATACATGCAATGAAACCTATTCCGCTATGGGCTTCAATTCCTCCTTCATTTAAGTCATAAATTTTTAATGTTAGGTACATCTAGAATAATGAATATCAAACTTAAAATTAGTATTTGTTAGTAAACTGTACTTGTTAAACTATTAGATAAATAAAATAAAATAATTTTTTTCTCCATTACAATATGGTATCAGAGAGCTAGGGTCAGACTGGTCTGTCTGCTTTCTTCTTGGATCTGATTCTGCCCTGAATTTTGGGCTGTCTTCAAAGTCGGATTTTCTTAAAAAGAGACAGCTTCAGCTCTCCCATTTCTTCCCTCAAAGTGTAATCTGTATTGTGGGGTTTTTTTGGGGATTTTGGGTTTTGCACAAGATTTGGGGTCTCTGAATTTTGGGGCAATATGGGTTTGTGGGGAACCTTTATGGAGGCCATTCCTGCGTACAATCGGCTGAGCCCGGTGACATTTTCACCCTGTTGGCTGTTCTGGTGGGGGTTTACCACCTGGTTGTCACTGGACAGACAGCATGAGACCAGGGACTTTGTGCCCATGGAGTCTATTCCTCAGCCAGTTCAGCTGGGTGACATCACAGCCGAGGAATTGAAGGCCTATGATGGATCTGATCGCAAGAAGCCGCTGCTCATGGCCATCAAGGGCAATGTCTATGATGTGTCCCAAACTAGAATGTTTTATGGCCCAGGTGGTCCATATGCCTTGTTTGCTGGTAAAGATGCTAGCAGAGCCTTGGCAAAGATGTCATTTGAGGAGAAAGATTTGACTGGGGACCTAGAAGGCCTTGGTCTCTTTGAACTGGATGCTCTTCAGGTTTGGGAGTACAAATTCATGGGAAAGTACCTCAAAGTTGGGCAGATTGTCAAGAAGACTGTAGATTTGGGGGCTACTGAAGGTTTATCTAAGATACATCCTGAAGCAGTGAACAACACAAGGAAAGTCAAAATTACAGAAGATACACTATTGTCTGAAGAGAAGGCTGTAGCAGCAAACAGTGGAACTGCAGCATAGACTGAAAAGGCATTGTTAGTGAGAGCAGTGGTGGAAGAATATGGTTTTGCAGCTGTAGATCTTCTCTATGACGAAAGTGAGGAGAAGCTGAGTCTGAACAAAAATTTAAGAAATGTTTTTGTGAATTTTGTGAATAGTTGTGTTTATCAAATATTTACAAGAGGTATGTTGTACTTATGACTGGTTGAATGTCACTGTATGACTATGTGACTAGTTGTACAATGACAGATAGCTGAGTATGTTTATGATTGATAGTTGAGTATGGATAGTTGTGTTTGTTCATATTCACATCATTGCAAATTATAGTTGAGTATGGATATAGTTGTGTTTGTTCATATTCACATCATTGCAAACTATAGATCATATAGATCATAGAGTTTGTATGGTGAACTTGTGAGTTGTCCTATTTAATCAAGTAGTTGACTGGACTCATATAGTTGAGTATGTTTATATTCTTGATTGATAGTTGAGTTTGTATGGTGAACTTGTAGGATGACTGGACTCATATAGTTGAGTATGTTAATATTCTTGATTGATAGTTGAGTATGGTCACATCTTTGATTGAGAATTTAGTGAACAGTTGTGTTTGTTCATATTTACATCATTGCAATTTGTATGGTGAACCTGGTATGGTGAACTTGTGAGTTGTCCTATTTGATTATTGACTGGACTCATATAGTTGAGTATGTTTATATTCTTGATTGATAGTTGAGTATGGCCATATCTTTGATTGAGAATTTAGTAAACAGTTGTGTTTTTTCATATTCACATCATTGCAAATAATAGATTATAGAGTTTGTATGGTGAACCTGTGAGTCGTCCTGTAGTTGACTGAACTGTTGTGTTTTCCCAGTTGCTGTCAATAATAAATATGACACTCAAGTTAGAATTTATTAGGAAGCTCAATCATTTAAATAGTGTTTTGTTTAGTTATTTGTTTAGCTTGTTAAACTGATTGTTAGTTTGTTGTTTGCCAAATCATGCAATTTGATGTCTTTGTATAAATGCATTGCAAATGATAAATTTAATATCTTTGTATAAATGCATTGCAAATGATAAATAAAATAAGATAGGTTATGTTTTTTTATAAATTTTGTACAGGGCCAGATGTGCTGCTGCTGCATGGATTTCCCGAAATCTGGTATTCATGGCGTCATCAGATGATTGCATTGGCAAACGCAGGGTTTCATGCAATTGCTCCAGATTTCAGAGGCTATGGACTCTCTGACCAGCCTTCTGAAATTGAGAAAGGCAACTATAGTGATCTCGTGGAAGACATGGCCGGCCTTCTTGATGCCCTTGGCATTCAGAATGTAAGTGCCCAATATTTTGTTACATGCATTGAATTGGTGTATGGAATTCTCGTGACATCGGTCGTTTGAAACAGGTTTTTGTTGTGGCCAAGGACTTTGGAGCAATTGTTGCATATTGTCTGGACCTTCTTTACCCCGATCGAGTGAGAGGCATTGTTACGTTGGGCATACCACATTTGAAACCTGGGCCACAAATCCTTCCGTTGGAATTGTTTCCAAAAGATTTTTACATCAGACATTGGCAGGTTTCGGTCTCTTTTCCTTCTGTTTTAACTTGATATGAATGGTATCTCTTTGTTTCTTGTGACTTCTAAGTAGAGTTGTACCCTTGTTTCAATAACTTAATATGTGTGAACAAAAAACATAGACATCTTTTCATATAATTTATGACATTGTAAAATTTAAAAACTATGGGCATATCATTGATGTAGGAGCCTGGAAGAGGTTTGGCAGACTTTGGGCGTTTTGATGTGGAAGCTGTGGTAAGGAATGTATATATACTTTTCTCGAGAAGTGAGCTGCCAGTGGCCGAGGAGGGTAAGGGGATTATGGATCTGTATGATCCTTCGACTCCATTGCCGCCTTGGTTCACTGAAAATGATCTTAAAATGTACTCCAGCTTGTATGAAAGATCAGGATTTGTTTTTCCTTTGCAAGTTCCCTATATTTCTATGTTCAGGTAAAGCTATGAACTGGTAACACTTCCTTTTTTTTTTTTTTTGGTTTCCGTTTACTTAAATTATGTAAGTTGAAATTCGGCTGTTTATTTACAGGAACTGGGGTAAACTGGGTGATCTCGCAGATCGCACAATTGGAGCTCCCTCCCTTCTCATCATGGGCACCAAGGATTATGTTCTCAAATTTCCAGGAATGGAGTATTATATCAACAGTGAAATGCTCAAATCTGAGGTGCCCAACCTTGAAATCACATTCTTCCCAGAAGGAAGCCACTTTGTTCAAGAACAGTATCCAGAGGAAGTGAATAAGCTGCTGCTTGGCTTCTTAAATAAGCAGATGCAATGCCAATAGTAGTAACACTCGTCATCGACGAGCTTTCCGTTGTCTAGTGCAATGAGATGATGGAAACTTTTCGTCAGTTTGAAATGATGGGTGGGGAATATGGTATGTAGAACTCTCTGAGATTGATGGTTTGCTGTTTTTTTTCTTGATGCGTAATGGGGAGAAGTAGAAAGAGAGAGGGAACGAAAAAACAAAAAAAAATTCTCGTAGTTTCTAATGCAGCGCATTCCTATTTATGTAACTTTGAAAAGTAATTGCATAGAAATTACTCAGAATGCTTAAACTCCAGTCTGAATTTGGCTTTCGTTGAGAAGTTAAAACAGGTTGAGTTTCAAATATGGATACCCATAACATAAACTCATAATAGCATATAATCAACCCAATAGATACAGGAAGAGGGATAATTATACTGTATTTAATTTATAAATAATCATATAATTTATTTTATTTTTTATTGGAAAAAGTTGATATATTCTTTTAAAGTAAATCTTTTTTAAATTTTGAGAAAGTATAAATACAAAGCTTAAAACCATTTAAATTATTATTAAATATTTAATTTAAAATATTTGTTATAAATAGTTATTTATTATAATATTATAAAAATAATAGTTATATAATAATTCATTTAATTAATTTTTAATTTTTTTTTTCTTGAGAAAAAGAGGTGATAGTTCGGTCTCACATCCTTGATAAATCACAACTCTCTTTCATAAAATTTTAGAGTTTACAAACATATTTAATTCTATCTTAATTTTTTTTTTTTTTTTTAAAGAATTTCCAATCTTGTATATCCATCTGTCCAAGTGAAATTTTAGTTTTTATGATACTATTTTGCCATCATGTCACTTGAATATTCATAAATGCTTTGTTGGCTCTATGCTTCTACTGTTGTGCTCGGATGATCGATTGGTCTTATTGTTCCTTAATGTTGATGCAACCCTTACAAATTCAAAAACATTGTGTTTTTTGCCATACACTATCATACTTGATGCCTTCATGATCAATCTAAGATATTGATGCCTTAATTTATGTCTTCAAGATTATTGTCACTCAGGGGCGGCTTGGGTATTAATATGCTGACATTTTGTTTTCTTTAATTTTTAATTTTTAATTTTTTAATTTTTTATTTTTATGTTTACGATCTTCTCTTATACCTTTTTTTGGTGTATCCTTGTGCACTTCTCACTAGGCTTCCTTTGAACTTCCTTGCTACTTTTTTTCATGGACTAAAATCTTTTCATAAGTGAGGTGGATAAAATGTTTATCCAAAATAGGAGCTAATGGCAACAAAGAGACTACAGTTGTATCTTGTGATATGTTTAATATCATCACTCATTTCGAGGGAGAGCTTGTATCTTGTAATATGTTTGATATCGTCTCTCATTTCAAAAAAAAGTTTATCATGTGAAAAAGTTTCGAGTATGAGCATGTTCTACCATAATATCATCACTCATCCCGAGTTTACTCCGGTAACGAGTAAGGTTGATCTAAGTCCAAAAAAAACATAAGAAAATAAAAATAAAAACAAACATACCTCATGATTGTTTTCGTGGACATTAAATGAGACGCAATTTCGTGGACATTAAATGAGACGCAATAAATGGCTTGAAGGAAAAAGACTAGTTTTTGTTGGTTACATAAATGGTTATAATCACAATTTTTGGCTTGAAGAAAAGAGATTGTAGTTTTTTTTGGTTACATAAATGGTTATAATCACAATTTTTAATAGCTGTCAGTGTAGTTGGCACAAACTATCAACGAAGGCTTCCAACACACCCACCGTCTCATTAATGGTAACTTGACACCCATCGTCTCATTAATGGTAACTTGACGTGAAACTTGACGTGAAATAAAAACCGCTGAATAAAAAATTTCGTCGGTACCATCTACTCACCATTTAGCTGCCTTGTTTTGTTTTGGGGTTATGCAATCTTTCAATAGTTAAATATTTAATGAGTGTTTTTGAAAAGGTACAAAGTATAATGCTTTTACAAAATGAAAGAGATGTTGGCATGGGCGCTGACTAACATTTAGGTAGTTGGACTATTTAATTGATATTTTTCAAGCATAATAAATAAGATCAAAGTAGGTTAGAATAGGATAACCGATAACATTATAAATCTAAAACTTACGAAAGATAAAATATTAAAAAATTATACTTTAAATAAAATATAATGATATATTTTAAATTTGATTGTTTTTTATTATAGGTTTAGTTTACTTTTTATTATAAATTTAAAATAAATCTGATTTATTTGAGCAAAATATAATAGTTAAAAAAAATGATAGATATAGTTATATTCGCACCCAACGAACCTTGTTTTTTTGGTAGGATCCACACTTGTACCTATGCGCCCAATAACTTTGTTTTAAAGTTTTAAAGAAAAAAATTGAATTAATGAGTTCTTGCATTGGTTCATCACTATTTATTGCTTTCTTTTTTGTATCCTGTTGGAACTTTGAATATCTTGGATCATGTGAAACATCTATGAAGCCTATCAGTTACATCTCCTATACTCAAAGCTCCAACAACATGGAAGTGAATGCATCCTAAATATAACAAAAGATCAAAGGTCAAGTTTGCTAAAACAAAACCTGATGGAGAAGTGAAATTGATAAACATGTTTTTGCATCTAAACTTCCAAATATGTTTGAGAAAAATGAGTCTACAAACATCCCAAAGTTTGGGATGATGATCTTGTTGGGAAAAACAAACAAAGCAAGCTTCCAAGATCTAGTGAAGGAGGGGAATAAAAAAGTGTAGGAGATATCCCAAAACTGTTTAGCCATGTGATAAAACCAAAATAAGTGAATAAAAACTTCTAAAGCATTACAAAATTTGCATTGAGGGGAAATATGTAAAATTAGAGCCAGACTTTTAGAAGTTGGAATTTTTTGATGCAAAACTCGCCATCTAAGAAGTTGAGTTTTGGATTCAACAGGAACTTGCCAAATTTGAGTAGCAAGAGACTTTCACTGGGCATTGGTAAAATTGAATTGCTAGTTGACATTGAGCTTAGAGTCCAATGGGAAAGGACACAAAAGATTTTTGTAGATCCAACTTGATTTAATGAAAGAGATTTTATGGTCATTAAGCCATATCCAATCAGTCCATATATTGTAGGCAATTGTTCCCAACTTTATAAGGACCTCACATGGAATGGAAGCCACAACAAGGCCATAAGACTCATTGAACAAAGAGGGAAGGGATCAATAATTGTGGATTTGGGTTTAAGTGAGAATTGAGTAGTTGTTCGAATCTCAACTATCTCTTATTCTGTTTATACCTTTCTTCAAAAATGTCAGTCCTTGAAGAGCACTACACAAAGCTAAAGGTTTATCATTACGGAGGATAAGTTTACTCCATCAAAAATTGTTTAGATTGATGCTTAAACCATGACGTAAGGAGTTAGACTTCCAAGCCAATAAATGAGAAATTGATTGTCAAGCTTTCCAATTATGGGTAAGAGGAATATATCCTTTAACTATAAAGTATGGTGCATTAAGGACCTTATCCTCCCATGGGGTTTCTTTCCATTTACCTTTGTGAGTAGCTTGGGAGATTTTGTATCAAAATAGGTGTTTTTAATTTTCCTCTCTAGTAATGGCTCTGGCAACCCATTTCGTAGCCAAATGTTTGCTTTGGATAAGAGGGTCAATAATACCTAGACCTCTTAAAGCCTTCGGTTGAGTACAAAGTTTCCATGAGATGATTGACATGCCTACCTCCCATCCCATTTGATCCATAAAAAATTACGAATGACCTGAGTAAATTGGTTATAAGCATCCTTTGAGACCATCCAACAAGAGTAGTAAATTGTTGGCAATTTGAGTTATTTTGTGTTGTCATTGATGTCACATGGATCACATTGAGTTTTGGTGGCAAAAGCACTTCATAAATAATCATTTATGATATTTTGGAGAGCATGGATGTATATAGGGTTTTGTGGCACAAGAGGCATATAATATTTAATTTTTAAATATTATATTAATGGTTTTTATTAAAACCAATGGTAAAGGTTTTTATTAAAACCAATGGCAAGGGTTTTTATTAAGACCAATGGCAAAGGTTTTTATTTAAACCAATGGAAAGGGTTTTTATTAAAACCATTGGAAAGGGTTTTTCATTAAAACCACTATGCTAAGACTTCTCCGAATAATGATGGATAAAAACGCTTTTCAAATAAAACCTAGGTGCAAAAATTTTTATGGCAAAATTCAAAAGAATGAAGGAGATATCCCAATTCAAACTTAAGAGGTGAATTATTAAATTCTTATTTAATATTTCTAAGGTCTAAAGTTGAATTTTATTATTCGCTGACGTGAAATGGTTGGGGAGATTAATAAAATCCGTCGACGTCATTCGAAGGCATGGAGGTGTATATAAATAAAAGGTAAAACCTTTGTTTATAAGAGATTGAGAATAATTGCGCATGAGTGAGAATCGTCGAAAGGGGAGTAGCGAAGAAATAAAAAATAATAATTTTTGTTTGAGAGCAAGGGCAAGGAGACAGCGCAGGAAAGTGACGTCACGCAGGAGCCTATAGTGCAGTTGGTAGCGCACAGACTTTGCACAAGGCAGGTTCACTGTTTGAATCCCGCCAGGGGCAAAGTGTTTTTCTAAGGAAGGCAATTTGAGTTTTGAGATTTGAGCGCAGGCAAATTTGGGTGTTTGGGATTAAATCCCAACATGGGCTGACGCCCACATGGGAAGCGCTTCACAGTGCTAAGTGAGAGGAACAGAGTTCGACTCCCGCAAAGGTGTGAAGGTGTATTGTTTTTGACAAGGCATTAACGATTTCAAATATGGTGAAGGCACATTAATTTTGGCAAAGGCATTTTGTAAAAAAGTATTTATCTCTAGCGCATGGTAATATTTGATATTGCCAATTTTTTGGTGCATTGAAAATCATTTCTATTATAACTAGGGAGTTATAAGGTATTTAGTGATTGTTCTATGTGGAGTTACAAGGTATTTAGTAAAAATAAATTATTGTTGTATGTGCTTAGGAAGTTATAAGGTTTGAAGTTAAATATTTGTGATTGTTGTATGTGGAGTTATAAGGTATGGAATTATAAATAAAAGGATAGGTGTTTGTTGTATGTATTAACAAAAATTAGAGTCATAAGGTTGGAAAGTGTTGAACTTGTTATATGTTCTAGTGCATGATTTAATTATGAAATTAAACTAGGAATTTGAGACCTAGTTAATTGCTACCTTGAGTTAGAAGACATGCACATGAGTTAGGGTTTCAAGTTGAAGACAAATTGCTTGATTATGTGCCTTGGCTATTAAGAAGAAGTGGATGGATTAGAAAATCAAATTTGTGGATAAAATTGATTCTTGAGTTCATTATTGCTTTAGTGGAGTTCATTGAGAGTATTGACATTATTGAGGAGGTTTTTGTCGTTGCTTGAGGAGAGTATTGTTGGTTACTTGTTGAGTACATTGCCACTATTTAAGACCATTGAGAAGATCGTTTGCTAGTCACTTGTGGATACATTTGTCTTTCATTTGAGGAGATCATTGTTGGCTATTTGAGAGCTCTTTGCTTGAGGGAGTTGTGCTTGTTTCTTGAGATCTTATTGACATTGCATGAGGAAGATATTATTGAGAACCTATTGCTATCACTTGTGGAGATTGTCCTTGGTTGGTTAAAGTCCTCATTGTTATTACTTGGAGAGGTTTTCATTAGAGAGCTCATTTACCATATATGTGTCATTCATTGTTGAGCATTGTTATCATCCATTTGAGAGAGTATTTGTCATACATGGTTGAGATCATTGTGGATCATTATTGTCATCCATTGAAGATTACATTGCCATTCATTGTTGAGTTCATCATTGAGCCTTGCCTTCGTTGATTTGTGGATGAGATTTGAGTGCTACTTGAGCATGATTGATTGAGCCTTTGAGAAGGCTTCTAGGACATAATTTTTGGATAGATTTGAGGCAGATTTCGTGCATTATTGAGTGAGCCTTTGAGAAGGTTTTTGGGATAAATTTATGGACAAAATTGGGACAACATTTGAGCAGTATTATTTGAGCCTTTTTGTGAAGGCCTTGAGTGCAGATTTGGGACAACATTTAAGCAGGATTGTTTGAGCGTTGTGAGAAGGCATTGAGGAAAATTTGTGAGCAGTGAAAGAGATAGAATAGAAACATAAAAAACATACCAACACCAGTTGCCTAGCTGAGAAGATCAGTGGAGAGCCCACCTGAGCAGATCATGATTGCCTAGCTGAGCAGATCAGTGGATTCCCTAGCTGAGTAGATCAATGGTAAGCCTAACTGAGAAGATCAGTGGATAACCTAGCTGAGCAGATCAGTGGATAGACTAGCTAAGCAGATAAGTGGAGCCCACCTAAGTAGATAAGGACAACCTAGCTTTGAGCAGATCAAAGTAATCATTTATATTGGGATAAGGATCCCTATTTCTTTGTGAAATATTATAAGGAGATTATCTTGTGGACTATCCCACATTGGGGGAACCACGTTAAATCTTGTGTCTCAATTGTGTGTGGTGATTTGTGCATTTGCTTACTATTGCTATCTATGTCATTAATACACACTGCTATATTTGGTTATTGCAATTAAGGACACTAATTGATATTGGTTTGGAAAGAAAGTAAAAGTGGGCACTATACTGTTCACCCCCCTCTCAATATAAGCTTGTGTTCTTCATAAATATGAGAGGCTACCATAAATTTATTCACAACTTGAATTCTTCTTACTAAGGAGAGAAATAAAATCAATCATGCACTGAACTTCTTATGAATCCTGTAAATAACCTAGTTCCACATATATTTAGGAGAAATATTAATATCAAAGGTGATTCCCAAGTAACTAATGGTCATTCCATGAGGGATGGTCTTCCATTCAATTGAGGATTTGCATCCATTAGGATCAAAATAAGTATAGAAGATTTATGTTTTAGAGTGGTTGATACAAGAGTGGAAAACATCACAAAATAGTTGCATAATCTCTTTAATTGTTTCCAGATCCTATTGGATATTTTGAAGAAGAAGAAGAATATCATTAGCAAAAGGTGAGTTGAGAGGACATTTATTCCCAAGAAGCTTAATCCCTTGAATGAGACCATCAGATTGACCCTTATGAAGAAGATAACCAAGAGCATCAATAGACAAAACATACAAAACTTAGCAAGAGGACAACCTTGTCTAATAGACTATTGCAGAGGGAATGAGGGGGTAGAGCTCCATTAACCTGAACACAAGTTGAAGCATCACCTAAGAACATAACTATTTAATTACATAATTTTAGATCAAAACCAATCCAAGAAAGCATACAACGAATAAAATACCATATGATTATATCAATGCTTTGTCAAAATCTAACTTAACAAAAAGGACATCTTGATTGGATTCGAAATTCCATTACGTTGTTTCCTAAGCCATCATAATATTATTTGAGATATAACGACCCTTAAGAAAACCAAATTGTTCAGGGCAAACAATAGCTTGTGCCACTTGTAAGAAACATTGAAGAGGGTAATAGGTCTCCAATTGAAGATTTGATTACAAGTCGTTCCTTTAGAAAAACGTTTTATTAACCTTACATTGATATAAGCTCCAAGAGAACTATTTTGAAGAGCTTCTAGGTAAACCCAATGAAGATTTGAGAAAATGATCTGCCTATTTTTTTTTATAAAACTCTATTGGAAGACTGTCCATACCAAGAACTTTGTCATTCTTCATAGAAAAAGAGCATTGTGCACATCATTCACAAAAAAAGACATTAAAGTTGATCCCAAATAATGGGGTTTATTAGGGAGAAAATTTGTTCTTTCACATATTCCATTAAGAGAATATGGATGTATTCCTTTGGTTTCACTATAAAATGTTGAGAGAAGTAAGTTACAAAAAAATTAATGATCTCATTGGAATCGGAAAGGGAATGACCTAAAATATCCTCCAACTCAATAATTTTTTTCGAAATATTCTTATGCTTAAGGTAGTTAAAGAAATATTCAATTTGTGCTAAAGAGGCACAAATTAAGACATGATATAATTTGTGTCCCTTTAGCATGAGATGGCTCATAACCTTTAGTCTAATTTTCAACATTAACTAGATCATATTAAATATTAGCATTAATGAAATCTTTCATGGACATAAAATACAGATAAAAGATCTTTTTATAAAAATGATACCAATTTTTTTAAAGATTTGGTTAGTGTGAGAAACCCCTCCGACCAACGCATAGGACTAAGCAGTCTATGACCAACACACATGGTTGAGCAATCTCCTCCCAACCATGACCCCTCGTAAAGTCCAGGGCTATGCTCGTTGAGCATTCTACAACCAATGCACAAGGTTGAACAGTGTTCCCTCAATTTCTCTTTAGCACGATATAACTCATAACTCATAACCTTTGGTCTAATTTTCAACATTAGCTAGATCATATTAAATGTTAGCATTAATGAAATCTTTCATAGACATAAAATAAAGATAAACAACACCATTTTTTTTTTTATTTGGTTAGTGTGAGAAACCCCTACGACCAATGTGACTGAGCAGTCTACTACCAACACACAAGGTTGAGCAGTCTACTACCAATGCATAGGGTTGAGCAGGTCTCCTTCCAACCATGACCCTTCGTAAAGTCGAGAGTTATGCTTATCAATAAAAAATTTAACACAGAGCCACCACACACCCACCCCCTCACGCACTCACCTATGTCATGATTTGAACCCGCCCACACACTCGCCTATGTTGTGGTTTAGGTCTTGGACCTCCCAAAAAAGAACCAAAGCCAAAATCATTGTGCTATTACCTAGAATAACACCACAAAAATTTAATTATTTGAGCCAAAATTTAATTATTTGAGTCTTGCAAAAACTTAAAAAATATGACCTTACATACCATAAATGCTTTTCGTTTTAATAAATTAATATAAAATTTGTGCGGTGCAATTTGACCATTTGCTACATCTGATTGATTGCAAGTCCCACCCACTTCGTATAACAGTGATGGGTTTTAATATAAAAATTTGTTCAATGCAATTTGACCATTTGCTTCATCTGATTTAGTGCGAGTCCCACCCACTTCGAACAACTGCAATGGGCAGACTAATGCAGGGAGCCTTAAAATAACTTGAAAAATATAACCTTACATATGGATAGAGAAACCTGAAACCTTTAACTTACCTTGTTATTGGAGATCCCTTCTAAAAAAGACCACGGTGAAAGGCATTGTAATTAGATATTTTTGTTTACAAAAGTTTAATGTAACTAGGGCATTGTAACATACTGTCAGTAAAACTATGGATGGAAAAGCTGTTTTCCTGTAAAACTATCGATGCAAACCTTATTTACTTAGAAGCGGCGGTTTAATTCATATGTCGTCGTCGACAGAAAGATGATCCGCCAATAAATGTGGAGACACTTGCAAAAACAGCCAGAAAGAGATTCCAACAACTGCAATCTCACTTGCCATTTCTTTTTTCTAATAATTAAGCGCTAGCGCTATTGCCAGAAAGAGATTCCACCAACTGCAATCTCACTTGCCATTTCTTATTTTTTCTAATGTTCGCGCAAATTTGGTCGACCACCCGCTGAAGTTCTAAGGAAAAGGCGAAGTCATGAATTTTCTTGTACTGTGATCATTATTAACATTAAATGGCTGAAAGAGAACTTTCAGCTACTCTCATTTAAGGGGAAGGCGTTTAACAACTCCCCTTTAAGAAGAAGGATTTAACCGGAAATGACTTTCTTAGAAAATAGCTTAAAAAACATTTCTTTTGAATACCTTTTCCTTTAGGTGAAAGTTCCTTTCAGCCATTCAATGTTGGAAAAGCTCACAGTACTAGCAAATGGCTCTTGATACTGGTTCGACCAACTCAAAGTCGTTCATTACGGAAGAAAGTTCAGAACCCTCACTCGAAAAGCAAGGGCAAAGTCTGTCATTCGCCAAAGCTACCAACATTGAATGGATGTCAATTCTGAAACCAAATTTCAATGTCGTCCACCGACATCTGATGGCTCTGCCCTGTTTTGATTAGCGTGAGTATTTTATATATATATATATGAAATCAGTATTGGTAAATTCCACTTGCCATGTGATGGTAAGTTTAGTAGTGATAAATTTCGTTTCAGCCAAAGCATCTTGGACTTTAGCTCTGGCTGACAATCGACTACATAGTCAGTGGCCGACAGCATCTTTAACTTTAAAGAAAATACATTGCAACGTTTCATAATGACAATACACGTTAGTGTGCTATACGCTTCCGCTTTGACACGTGATTCTACTCTTACTAAGTGTTTTGAGCTCCTAGCTGACTATACTCACATTCAGCGCACTTCCAGTTGCATGGGTTAAAAGTTTTTTTTTTTTTTATTCTTTAATAGCCTAAGGCAGCCACTCTTCTTATAACTTTTTCCACAATATAAATCCAATGTATACCAATAAGCTGTTGTGTAATTGCTCTTTCTAATATACCTTAGAGCCAAGTAATCTTCATTTGATTTCTTTAGGTCCTTGGCAATAGGCAATGTTTATTGGTTGCTTCTTGTAGTGGGAGACATAGGCGGTTTGAGGTTGCAATTTCATTGAGATTATTGGTTCACTTCATATAGTATTGTTTACCAAAAATAGCCACATATATATATTAGAAAGAGTTTATATAAACAATATTTTAGGATTGAACTTTTAAGTGATAATAAACATTGATTTATGTTGGATTTTGGTAATGGTATATTTTTAAGTTTTTCATCTAAGAGATCTAAGTTTAAACCACATAAGTTTTTCATCTAACAGATCTAAGTTTAAACCACACAAGGGACTAGGACCCTTTCAAAAAATCTTATACTTTATCCTAAAATTTTAGTTCTCGTTAGAACAACGTAGTAGTATAACTTTAGGTTCTCATCGAGAGACCCAAGTTCAAACCTCTACACAAGGGATCAAGAGCATTTGATAAAACTTGTGCTTTACCCTAAAATTTTCATCCGTATGAAGAGATAGTAGTGGTATTGTTTTGGGTTTTCATCCAAGAAACCTAGGTTCAAACCATTGCACAAGGACCAAAACCCTTTCAAAAACACATGCTTTATCCTAAAATTTTGTTTGAGACCCTTTTAAAAATTTATGTTTTATCCTAAAATTTTATCTTATTAGGACACTGTAGTGTTATGTATTTGGATTCTCATCTAGGAAACCAAGGTTCAAACCACTACACAAGAGACTAGGACCCTTTCAAAAACCTATGCATTAACCTAAAAATTTTATCCTTGTTGAGACACCATAGTGGTATGTCTTTAGGTTTTCATTTAGAAGACCCAAGTTCAAATAACACAAGGGATTGAGACCTTTTTCAAACTTGTGCTTCGACTTAAAATTTTATCCCTATTGGTGCATCGTAGTGTTATATCTTTGGGTTATCATCTAGGAAACTCAAGCTCAAATTATTATTTAAGGGATTGGGACCCTTTCAAAAAACTCATGCTTTACGCTAAAATTATAGTCTAAAATCTTGCTTTATTGTAAAATTTATTTCCTATCGAGGCACCATAATGGTATGTCTTTGGGTTCTCATCTAGGAAACCTAAGTTCAAATCACTATACAAGGGAATAGGACCTTTCAAAAAAACCTATGTTTTACCCTAAAATTTTAGTCCTTGTTGGGATACCATAGTGGTATGTCTTAAGATTCTCATTTAGGAAACCCAGGTTCAAATCATTATACAAGGGATTGAGCCCCTTTCAAAAACCCATGCTTTACCCTAAAATTTTATCTCTATCGAAACATCGTAGTGGTATGTGATGTGGGGATCAAGTATGAAGTTGTAAAATGCATTATGAGTGATGCTTAAATAGTATAAAATAGAATCAAAGAGGTTATAGGGGTTACAACCAACCTATAACCATCATGGAGTGCAAATAACAACTTGCAAGAGACAAATAATATTAGCAATAAATCCAATGTACCCTAACAAACTAACAAGCACAACTAATACGAGCAAGAAATATTGCACGTGAATACAATACAATAATAGAATTAGGTTAAAAAATAATAAGCCTAAGGTCTATAAATATCCTCATCATTCCTACCCACTATAGAAGCATTGGACTCCAATGCTTTTACAACAAAAGTGGGAGTGTGAGAAACCAAATGCTAAAGATATATCCGATTGGTTAGACAAATCGAAGATTGAGAATCTACATCATCATAAGCCTGGACAAGGTTGATAATACCCATTGATGCCTATGTTGAAATACCACTTTTGGTCACAACTCTATTAACAACCCTAGGAGGAGAAAACCAATGACCAATTTTCTGCTAAGGATGTTGAGTCTTATGCAAAATAGGAGCAAGGGGAGGAGAATTCGATGATGAACGAGTCAAATCCTCAGAAGGAGGAGATAGTGTAGTTGGTATCGATGTATCTTGTGGTCCGTTGAATATTAAGGCGATTTTCTATGTCTAAATGGGGTACAACAAAAGTATGTTATACTTAATACTTTGAATAAGAAAAGTATTATTCTTGTGATACAATGTTTATATATTTTGAAAAGTATTATATTCAACCATATTATCATATTGATAGGGTTTTCCTATAAGTATACCACAACAATCCGTTGGAGTGACATCACATGTGACTCTATCCGCAAAATGCATATCAAAAGCAAAGGATATCGTGCACGTTTCTTTGATGTAGGAGGTGTAACTCTTATCCTTCCATCCTAGTGAGTAGGGATGAGGATACGATTTCACAGGCAGTTGCAACCTATCAACAACGAACTTCACAATTAAATTTTTTTATGATCCATTATCAAGGATACAGTGCATAGAAAAAATGAGTCAAGTGGATCTTCATGACAAAAAAATTGTTACGGTTACCATAAATAAAAGGATGATATATTATCTCAAGGTTATATTATTTAGCTTTCCCCTAAGCTCATCATATGCTCTATCCTCTCTTGAAACCACAATGGGACCATCTTGTGGTTCCTCATTTTGTGATTGTACAATGAGATTTTTCTTCTTCCTAAAACAATCTGATTCTACATGACCTCTTATTTTACAATGATTTAAAATTTCTTACCATTGAAAGGAGAAGAGGAAGAAGAAGGAGAGAAAGGAGGAGAGAAAGAAGAAGAAGAATGTATCTTTATATTATATGATTGCTCCTAATTTGGTACCTTGGAAGTGCATACATATTGAGCAACCACTTTCTCCTTCGCTAAAAGTGCATGATTAAATGCAACATCCAAAGTAGCTAAGGGAGTGAATTTTAACTTCCTAAATACCTGTTATTGCAAACCACTAAAAAATTTGAGGATTGGTACCTTGTTGGATCTTTCACTCTGAGAAGAATCCTCAACCTGTTAAACTCAAAGATGTAATCTTGAACATGTTGTGAGTTGGTCCTAGTCCATACCATTTGATTTTGAGATCATTTTGGTAGTTAGGTGGATAGAATATATTCTTCAAAGCTTCAACAATGTCACTCTGTTTCTTGATTGGATTTTGACTTTGTTGTCTCTCCATGATCAAGAATTTTGCCAAACCCATGAGCTTAAGTTTAGCAAAGGAAACATGTTCATTGGTAGGATTTTTTGAATAAGAGAACCAAGTATCCATATCTAAGATCCAACTTGATAGGACATCGAGATTCCTAGATCCATCATAAGGATTTACTTCACATTTTTCTTATTTCAAAATTCATTGTTATATATTTTTACATCACTAGGAGCAATTTGCATTGTAATATCTTGTACTTTGTTCATCAAATCTCCAACTACATGAGCTAGATTTATCATTTGTTTTGCTAGGTCAGAAGCCATTTCGAATCTAGTGTAAGCCATACTAAGGACATTTAAAGTAGTTGTAAATTGATTTCTAGGCACCTATTAGGAACAATTTAAAGGATCCCTAATGCAAAAACTACCTAGAACTAGGAGGTACACAATTTTTCTTCAAAAGTTGCAATAGGGGTAATTTGCACATTTTGCCTTATTTCAAAATTAATTGTTTATATTTTTGCATCGCTAGGAGCAATTTGCACTGTAGTATCTTGTACTATGTTCAAAAAATGTCCAACTACATGAGCAAGATTTGTCATTTGTTCTGCTAGATCAGAAACCATTTGGAATCTAGTGTAAACCAGGCTAAGGGCACTTAAAGTAGTTGCAAATTGATTTCTAGGCACCTATTAGGAACAATTTAAAAGGTCCCTAATGCAAAAACTACGTAGAACTAGGAGGTACACAATTTGCCTTCAAAAGTTGCAATAGGGGTAACTTTTAGTGCTTTTACATGCAATTTTACAAAACATTTTTTGCAATTTACAAGCTTTTTACCTTTAAAATATGAAATTTTATTGAAAAGGTAAAAAAATTAACACTATATTTGACAATTTACCCTTCGAATTGCAAAAAGAAAATTTTTATCTCCTCAAAATGGCAAAAGAAAATTTTCACTGCTCATGCAATTTTACAAACAATTTTGTACAATTTACTAGCTTTTTACCTTTTAAATATGAAATTTGATTGAAAAGGTAAAAAAGATAGCACTATATTTAACAATTTTACCCTTCTAATTGCAAAAAAAAGTTTTTATCTCCTCAAAATGACAAAATATTTTTTTTTGACAATTTTATTCTTCAAATTGCAAAAAAAAAAAATTATATCCTATAGCAAAAAATAATTTTCACCACTCATACAATTTTACAACCAATTTAAAGCTTTTTACCAAAAGGTAAAAAAAATAGTACTATATTTGACAATTTTACCCTTGGAATTGCAAAAAAAAAATGTTTTGGAACAGCCAACTTTTATTTAACAAACATACAACAAAAGAAATTGAACCCTCTACTACTTCTGCCATATAAAAACAATATTAAAAAAAAAAAAACTAAGGAAGACTTTTATAGTAGTTTACATTTTAATGTTGGTAACATATTTTTCCTGACTTAAAAAAATTATTAGATTCTTTTTTCACCGTCAGTAAAACTATGGATGCAAAAGCCGTTTACTTGCCTTCTGTAATAGCGCCAGAAAGAGATTCCAACAACTGCAATATCACCTGTTATTTCCCTTTTCTAATGATTAAGCGCTATTGTCAGCAACTGCAATCTCATTTGCCATTTCTTTTTTCTAACGTTCACCCAAATTTGGTCGACCACCCGCTGAAGTTTTAAGGAAAAGGCAAAGTCATGAATTTTCTTGTACTGTGAACGTTATTAACGTTGAATGGCTGAAAGAAACTTGCAACTACTCTCATTTAAGAAGAAGGCGTTTAACAGTAAATGATCCCAACAGAAAATAGCTCTCAAAGCCATTTCCTTTGAATGCCTTTTTCTTAAACAAGAGTAGCTGAAAGTTCCTTTCAGCTATTCAATGTTGGTAACGTTCACAGTATTAGCAAATGGCACCAGATAATGGTTCGAGCAAACTCAAAGTCATTCATTACGGTAGAAAGTTCAGCAGCCTCACTCCAAAAGCAAGAGCAAAGTCTGTCATTCGCCAAAGTACGAACATTGAAAGGATTTCAATACTGAAACCAAATTTCAATGTCGTCCACCGACATCTGATGGCTCTGCCCTGTTTTGATTAGAGTGACTATTATATATATGAAATCAGTATTGGTAAATTCCACTTGCCAGCTGATGGTAAATTTAGTATTGATAAATTTCGTTTCAGCCAACGAATCTTGGACTTTAGCACTGGCTGACAAACGACTACATTGTCAGTGGTCGACAGCATCTTTTACTTTTAAGAAAAGATATTCAACGTTTCATAATGACAATACACGTTAGTGTGCTGTACGCTTCTGCTTAGACACGTTATTCTTCTCTTACTATTTTTTTTGAACTCCTCACTATACTCACACCCAGCACATTTTGGTATTGCTTTAAATTTCATGCACGAAATCTAGGTTTTAATTATTGTATAGGTATTGAAACCTTTTAAAAAATAGTGATTTATTTTAAAATTTTGTTTGAGACTATTTTAAAAACTTATGTTTCATCTTTAAATTTTGTCTTATTAGGATACTATAGTGGTATGTTTTTGGATTCCTATCTAGAAAACCTAGGTTCAAACCACTACACAAGACTAGGACCCTTTCAAAAACCTATGCTTTAACCTAAAATTTTTGTCCTTGTTGGGACACCGTAGTGGTATATCTTTAGGTTTTCATCTAGGAGATCTAAGTTCAAACCACAAAAGGGAACAAGACCTTTTTCAAACCTGTGCTTTACCCTAAAATTTGGTCCCTGTGGGTGCACCGTAGTGGTATATCTTTGGGTTCTCATCCAGGAAATCCAAGTTTAAATCATTATACAAGGAATTGGGACCCTTTCAAAAAACTTGTACTTTACTTTAAAATTGTAGTCCAAAATTGTGCTTTACCCTAAAATTTGGTCCCTGTTAGGGCATCATAGTGGTATGTCTTGGGTTCTCATCTAGGAAACCCAAGTTCAAATCACTATACAAGGGACTGGGATCTTTGAAAAAAACCTGTGTTTTACCCTAAAATTTTAGTCCTTGTTGGGACACTGTAGTGGTAATGCCTTTAGGTTCTCATCCAGGAAACCCAGGTTCAAACCATTATACAAGGGACTAGGAGGATCCTTTCAAAAACCCATGCTTTACCCTAAATTTTTGTCTTTGTTGGGACATCGTAGTTGTATGTGATATGGGAATCAAGAAAGAGGTTGTAAAATGCATATGAGTGATGCTTAAATAGTATAAAATAGAATCAAAAGTTACAGGGGTTACAACCAGCCTATAACCATCATGTAGTGCAGACAACAACTTACAAGAAATCCAATGCACCCTAACAAACTGACAAGCACAACTAACATGAGCAAGAAAGGTTGCACGTGAATACAATGCAATAATAAAATTAGCTTAAAAATAATAAGCCTAAGGTCTATAGATGTCCTCATCATTCCTCCCCACTATAGAAGCATTGAACTCCAATGCTTTTACAAAAGAAGTGGGAGTGTGAGACATTAGACGCTAAAGACATATCCGATTGGCTATACGGATCGGAAGCTAAGATACCACATCATCATAGACCTAGACAAGGTTGATGATGTTCATCTATGCTTGTGTTAGAATGGTACTTTTGGTAACAACTCTATCAAAAACCCTAGAAGGAGGAGGAAGCCAACGAGGACCAATAACTTGTTAAGGTTGTTGAGTCTTCTGCAAAATAGGAGCAAGAGGAGTTGGTGTGGAGTCAACTCCTTAGGAGGACAAGGAGATGGTGTAGTTGGTATCAATGTATCCTGTGGTCTACTGAAGATTAAGGCAATATTCTATGTCTAAATGGGGTGCGATAAAAGTTTGTTATACTTAATACTTTGAATAAAAAAAGTATTATTCTCATGATACAATGTGTATATATTTTGAAAAGCATTATATTGAGATCTCTTGTCATATTGATAGGGATTTTCCATAAGCATACCACAACAATACTTTAGAGTCACATCACATATGACTCTATCCATAAAATGTGAACCAAAAGCAAAGGACATTGTGCATGTTTCTTTGATGTAGGAGGTGGAACTCTTATCCTTCCATCCTAGTGAGTAGGGATGAGGATGAGGTTCCACAAGTAGTTGCAACCTATCAACAATGGACTTCACAATTAAATTCTTTTGTGATCCATTATCGAGGATACAATGCATAGAAAAATTGTGAGTCAAGTGGACCTTCGTGATGAACAAATTATCACGGGTACCCTCAATCAAGGGATGAGACATTAGGGTTACATCTTGAATCCTCATTTTGCTTTATCCTCTCTTGAATCCACAAAGGGACCATCTTGTGGTTCCTCATTTTGTGATTGTACAATGAGATTTTTCTTCTTTTTAAAATAATTTGATTCCACATGACGTCTTATTTTATAATGATTATAGAATTTCTTGCCATTGAATTGAGGAGAAGAGGAAGAAGAAGGAGAAGGAGAAGGAGAGATGAGAGAGGAGGAGAAGAGAAAGAAGAAGAAGAATGTGTCTTCTTCTTATGTGATTGTTGATAATTTGGTGCCTTTGAAGTGCGTACATATTGAGCAACCACTTTCTCCTCCGCTAAAAGTGCATGATTAAATGTAGCATCCAAAGTAGATAAGGAGTGAATTTTAGATCTCTAAATACGCATTCTTGCAAACCACTAGACAATATGATGATTAGTGCCTCTACTAGATCTTTCACTCCGAGAAGAATCCTCAACTTGTTGAACTCAAATATGTAGTCTTGGACCAACATATTGTGAGTTTATCTTAGTCTATACCATTTGATTTTGAGATCATTTTGGTAGTTAGGTGGATAGAAGGTATTCTTCAAAGCTTCAATGAGGTCACTCCATTTCTTGATTGGATTTTGACTTTGTTGTCTCTCCATGATCAAGACTTTTGCCAAACCCGTGAGCTTAAGTTTAGCAAAGGGAACCTATTCGTCGACAAGAGTTTTTGAATAAAAGAACCACGTATCCATATATAATATTCAACTTGATAGGACATCGAGATTCCTAGATCCATCATAAGGATTTATTTCATATTTTGCCTCACTGTTATACATTTTTACATCACCAAGAGCAATTTGCACTGTAATATCCTGTACTCTGTTCATCAAATCTCCAACAACATGATCTAGATTTGTCATTTATTCTGCTAGGCCAAAAGTCATTTGGAATCTAGTGTAAGCTAGACCAAGGGCACTTAAAGTAGTTGCAAATTAATTATTTAGGCACTTATTAGGAACAATTTAAAGGGTTCCAAAAACTACCTAGAACAAGGAGGTACAAAATTTGCCTTCAAAAGTTGCAATAAGGGTAATTTTAGTGGTTTTACATGTAATTTTACAAATAATTTTGTACGATTTACAAGCTTTTTAACTTTCAAATATGAAATTTGACTAAAAAAGTAAAGAAAAATAGCACTATATTTGACAATTTTACCCTACAAATTGCAAAAAGAAGGTTTTTATCCTTGAAATGATAAAATAAAATTTTCACCTTTCTTGGCAGCAAAATTTGAGTTTAAATTGCAAATTGGTGGTAAAAGTTATCATTGACAACAAAATTTTTGAATTTTCAATGGTCAATGGTTAAATGCAACGATCACTGTCACCACAGTTGAATAGTTAATGACTTGAAATAACCCACCAAGTAGTCAACAATCAATAGCTCCAAAGGCTACCATATGGTGGTAAGAACTTACGCCCCCAACTAGTGCCTCTAGGTGACCTGGCGTGCGAGGTTACCTGACCACCATTAGTGGTCGATTAAAAAGGGGGTCTCCTTTTGTTTTAAGGTGTTCAATGTGCCTTCATACGATCAATGTGGGATTAAAACCTTAGTTCAACCCACGGTGAAAATACTTGAGATCAAACCTGCCATGTGTTTGACAGAGAATCCAACGTTCAATTTGGGGTTTGAGGCTTTTCTTTCACCACATGGCATGCTAGGATTGGTTTGACTTAGGGCTTCTTGTTGATTGGTGGAAATTTTCTTCATTTTTTTGCATGATTTTTAGAAGGTTTTATGATGTCCAAGCGCGATCGTCTATCGTTGCATCATCATCCTCCTCGATAGTGTCCTACTCGACTACGTCTACTAAGCTGCTTGTGCTACCTAAGGTGTCATTGAAGCCTATGGCTAATTGAACTGCTTATGCTACCCAAGGTATCACTAAAGCTTACAACTAACCAAGCTGCTTGTGCTACCAAAGGTGAGTTATTTGACATCTAAAATTAGATGCGATCAAATACATTAGAGTGGGAGGGGTTGGCTATTTTTATAGCATAGCCAAAGATAGTCTAAAAATTTTGATAGCTCTTTCAGTTTGACCCCAACTTAATTTGTTCACTAAAATAGGAGCATTTGAAATAAGGTTGAGCTTGTCAATAAAAAAATTCATCGAACTAAGGTTTGAGCTTCAATCTATGCACTGGAAGCTAGAATGGAGTAGACCGTTTTCTTATGATTATCGAGTATGGTTCTCTCCTTCTAGGATTCGAAGAGATAACCATTGTTGTCTGATTACCTAAGGATACCAATGTGCTGAGGCAAAATTCCTCTAAAGATCAAATGGAACCAAGAAGAACGCTCTAGTCCTTGAGACCTCCTCTTAGGTTAATACTTATAGTATTTCCTTCTCAAACCAAACCTTATGAAGCCTTTTTTTCAAAATACTTCTGTTGGACATGAAACACAAGAAAATTAGTTATTTTGCAATTGATATTGAAAAGGAGAGTTACAAAGTTTTCCTTTTACAAAAGTGCCCCTAAGGGCTATAAAACAGGGTCTTCCACAAGAGAAGCCCTATTTCAGTATGAACGGTAAACAACTGCTAGTTGTCTCCTTGTCTTCCTCAATGTGAGTGGGCTTACTGCTCGTGTGCCACTATCGATCAGATTTATCCTTTATATTTGTGAGACTTGCAAAATTTGGTTAGAACATTTGAGGCCTGTCTTGATCAGACCCCTCGTGTTTGAAGCCAAATGACCTCTAAACTAAGCCCTCTTTCAATATGAACTGTAAACAACCGCTAGTTGTCTCCTTGTATTCCTCAATGTGAGTGGGCTTACTGCTCGTGTGCCACTATCGATCAGATTTGTCCTTGAGATTTGTGAGACTTGCAAAATTTGGTTAGAAAATTTGGAGACCGATTTTGATCAAACCCCTCGTGTTTGAAGCCAAATGACCTCTAAACTAAGCTCAAAACATGATTAATATTGCATAAAATGATAAGAAATATGTATAACAAGGTTGTTTACCTGGTTTTAGAAGGTCTATAAGGTTGAAAATGGGATTCACATAATACTATGTGAATCTAACAATGCCTTGAGATTCACACACTACTATGAGAATCTGACTGTGTTTTCTAAAATCGATAGTTTTTAATGTAAAATTTCCTTTGGTGCAACTGTCACTTCTATTATTCATCGAATCACCTTCAGAAACTTGCAATATTTGTCAGCAACCTATCAAGCAACACAAGATGATGGATTTATGTGGGTCTCCATGTGAGGATGGATAGTGAGTGATGTTAAAATGATGTTGGTGGTCTAGCCTAATTTCAATAGAGTTTGGGCATGTAAATGAGTGTTAATAGAAATGGAGAAGGTATTCTATTTATATAATTTGCCATGGTTAGGGGAGGGGTTGAGGTTACCCCTATGAGGTGTCCTATGTGAGGTGTCCCCTATGAGGTGTCTTGAGAGGTATCCCCGAAGGTGGCATGAGTGCCATACCTCATAAGTGCACTTGGGTGAGAGAATCCCTCACCCATCCACATGCAATAAATGGGTATGGATGAGTCATCCCACATAAATGCATGGGTGGAGGAAAGTCTCCAAATGTCATTTATAACATGTTGAGGTGGAAATCCTTTTATTTTAAAAATATTTTTGTGTGTGCAAAAGTCTTCAATTGTCATTGAATGCACAAGAGGATGTGAAGTGGAGCAAATATCAAAGTGGTGAGGTGGAAGGCTAGGCTAGTCAAAGGGTAGACTAGGTGAGGTGGAAAGGCTAGGCTAGTCAAAAGGTAGACTAGGTGAGGTGGAAGAATTAGGCTAATCATGATTGAGTTGATTAACCATGTACTTAACCATAAAGTGAAGTTTGACTTCAAAGTGACTTTTGATCAGGGTAGAGATTAACCAAGGTTAAGCCATGATGGTGGTTGCATGAGGACCCAGGGTTAAGCGTAGGAAGGGGCTTAAGTAGCCCAAGGGGGCTTATGGAGATGAATAGTGATTTTAATAAATGAATAGTGTTTTTAGGCTAATTTATGCAAATTTCATGGTCTTTGCAAATTGATCAGTCGTGATGATGGGAGAAATGGCAATGTGTGACTTTTGGGTGTCAAAATTTACTCCTTTTTGTACTGCATTGTGTGAAGAAATGGTACAATTCAAAAACTGATGACACGAAATTAGTGGTTTGATTTTGAAGAGAGAATTTATTGTGGATGACTGTGGATTATTATGAGAGAGACACATAGATAATGAATGATTTGTGATTACCTACGAATTTTTGCAAGGTTACAATAATTCTTTTGAGAAGGTACATAAGATCACCTTGCTTTATGACCAATGTAATATGTCCCAATTGTAGAAGGAACAATTGTATAGTTCTTGACTTTATTTGACAGATCGTTTATGTCATAAGGTAGATTTTTTCAGGCACTTCATCCAAAAGCAGTCTTATGACTACCACTTTGAAGAAGGTAATCCATGAGCTATCTACAGTCGTAGACATTAGGCTTATCAAATGTTTGTTTGAATTGGAGTTTTATTGAGAAGAGAAATTTTGCTTTTTGTTTACCCTAGCAAGTGAGGGCTTGAGATGATCTCTAAAAAAACATTTTGGACAAAAGTAGTATCCCTGATTGAACATTTGGTTGTTTGATCGTGTACAAGGTGGCTCTTGATTTTTGAATGTGTACCCCATAAAGCAACGAGTTGGTGATGGAGAAAAATGAGAAACGACAATGAGTCAATTGAAAAGATGAAAAATGGGGAAGAAAATATGAGGTGAAAATGAATAATTTTAGAAGGTTCGATAATGATTGAGGATAAGGGAACAAATGCAACTTGAAAAATTAGATTCGCATAGTATTTTACAAATCTAAAGGACCTCAATATTCGCACACTTCTATGCAAATATAAAGAAAATGTGCTATATAAGTGCATTCGCATAGTGTGATTGCCATTTTGCGCTACACGAAGGAAGAGGAGTGAGGGAGAGAGAGAAGAGAGGGTGTAGTTGTGAAGCGAAGCACTACCAGATTTTAGAGATGAAGATGAAAAATGGTGGGAGGCACATCGAGTGCTGGCATTGGAGGGAGTGCAATAGGGGTAAGTAGACGTTTTACTCAATTTTTGTGCACAAAGAAGTTAAAAATGAACCATAGGGAACAAATTTATAGTGAAATGAAACCATAGAAAATGCATAGTAGAACTAGCATTGTGTGATGAATGATGAAAGCAATGCATTAGAATGTGTGCATGTGAATGTGTTGGAATGTGTTTGATTCATGTCGATTACATGTTTCGATATGTGTGAATGCATGCATGTGTGCATTTAGTGTGCTTGCGTTGATTTTTTTTTGATTATTTTTTGCATATGGTTGTTTTTGGCCAAATGGGTATCCAAATCTACCTTTAGTTTAAAATGTTGATTGCATTTCTTAGTATGCATGAATGTATTCATATAGGCATTTTGCTTGTTGTTTGTATGGATGAAAATTTGTGCATAGGGGTGTTTTTTTCCCAAATGGGTATCCAAATCTACTCTCAGTTTAATATTCACATAGAAGCATGCAAATGTATGGACTGTACGGATTCAAACATGTCTATGTGAATGATTTTTTATTTTATTTTGACAATGTATGTATGTATGTATGTTATATGATAGATTGATGATGTTTTTTTTGTGTGGATGGGTGGATGTAGATGAAAATGTTACACCCACGACATTAGGTTCAATCCTTGCAAGATGATTTGAAGCATGTATGGATTCTAGAGAATGGCATGTGGTTGAAGGTTGTGGGGTTGTATGGCCTATGAGAGATGGTGAGTGTGCACAACAATTAGGCTTATGTGTCAACGTTGTGTGAGTGATGGGACCTTGACATGAACAAATTCCATTTTCCAACAAGGGAAATGATGATTATGTTGGAGGATGTATATCGAATATACTAAATTTTGATAGAGGGAGTGATAGTTAGGGCAAAACAAAGTACGGATGAGCGAAATGACATATTGTAGAGATGACATTTTTTTGGTGATCGATGGTCAATGTGGATCATGAGGGAGGAGTCTCGTACGGGTAGTGTTGGAAATATAGGATGTCCAACAGGCAGGCAATGATGATGTTGTTGATTGTGAGTTATGCACTACCCGACACATCAAGGGTGAAATTCCCTTAGAATATGATTGGGGTGGTATACAACATGGTAGAGGAGGGAGATGGTTTACATGGGTTCTAGCATTTCTAGCATAGACCTTAAAGGAGATGCATACTTTGAAGAGGATACAACAATCGAGGTTGATTTGTAGTCTACTGCTACAGGTGTGGGTATGGGAGCATATAACGATAGCAATACCAAAGAAGCTACCTTATGATGTGCATGGATCGATAAAGGATAACGTGCCATATGCGTTGGGATGGTGAAAAAATATGGAGGGGTGAGAGAAGTAGCCACATCAAGGTGATGAGATGTATTATAGGAGGAAGTTGGATGGACTTATGGCAATGGATATTACTTGGTGGCCATGGTGAGGGGGACATGAGTGGCTAGAAGATGTGGTGAAGTTGGCCAAGGTGAGATGGGGTAGATGGATCATTAGCTAATATATGAGTGAGGTGGAATTCTTCCCTTTATTGAGTGTGACACAATAGTTTAGTTTATGATAAGGATTAGATATTGTATTGAATGAGGTGATAGTGATTTCAGATGTGGATGATGTAGGTACGAATCCAAAGTATGATGCATAGTGGGTGACTCAAATATGGGATCTTGGAGTGGGGGTAGTAGATGGGTCAGGTGATGTAGCAAGCAAAGGAGCTATAGGGCTAGGGTGGGTCGCTGATAGGGGGAGGTGATAGTTGAGGATGTGGGCCCAAGAGTAGAGAGTCCTATGAGGAAAACTTATGTTGAGTGGGAGTCGAGAGAGGAGGAAGAGTTAGAGTCACTGCTTTGATGAGTGTGACAATGGAGGGAGAGTGAGGCAGATCCATCATGAGTGCATGTGGGTGGAGGAGGAGTGGGGTCGACAAAGGAGACAATGGTGGTGGAGGGTATGGCATTTATGGAGGAGATGATACCCATGGAGGGGATGACACCCATGGAGGAGATGACACCTATGGAGGATATGGTGTTCATGGAGGAGGTGATATGACTAAGGAGCCAAAGTTTTATCTTACCATTTACCTTCGTGAGGTGTTAGCAATGCAATATGAGACCATGATACTATGTGAGAGATTATGGTAGGTAGAGGATCAGATGGATTATAGGGATATTGCATGGGTAATAAAGCGAACAATGATGGTTGTAAAGAGAGGTGCAACACTGGTTAAGAGGCAACGATTGTAGAGTGAGTTGGAGGGTGCCCTAGCAGAGAGAGACATGGCTTATGGTACAAGGGATGTTGCAGTAGTTGAGATGATGAGGATGGTAGGAAAGTGAGACACTCTCATTGTAGAGCAAGATTAAGTGAGAGCCATGAGGGATGAGGTGATAGAGGAGGTGTATCGACTACGAGGAGAGTTGGATGAAGCAAGAGCTATAGGAGAGAGGGACAAAATAGAGATGGTGGGCCTACAATAGGGTTATGTGTAAGGGGTCAACCCCAAAATGTATTTATAAAAATTTGGTAAATCAGTTTCAAAATCCAAGAAAATAGTGTCCAAACACATGTAGAAGGTTCACTATTATTAGGGGCAATGTTGGAAATTTAAACTTAAAATGGTCAAATTATTATAAAATTGGGGTAAATCGACCCAAAAAAATTGCACCTAGAAATATTTGGCTAATGGGCCTTGGTCAAGGGTCCCAAATATTAGCCAATTCCAAATTTCAAAAATCTGAATTTTAGCCAATTTGGCGATAAATAACCACTATGCATAACCCTAGCCTACGAAAGGAGGCACAATAGTTGCAACGGTTGCAAGGTGACTTGGAGGCTACATTCACCTTTGAGAAGGAGAAGGACACACAATTAGAGTTAGAGTTGATCTCGTGAGGGATATCCCTTCCATCATATTTAGATTTGCAATCTTGCTCACGATCCCATACCCATTCATGGTGGAGTCAATGAAGCACACATTTTATGGTTTTTATGGGTCAACGAATTGTAGATCCTACAACATCACAGACGAAGGGATCTACCCCAGAGCATAGCACAACTACAGTGGAGTGGAGAGCATATGATGGGCTGAGTGCACATAAGGGGAGTGGAGAGACTCCCAGTGAGCAATGAGGTTGATGGATGATGGGGACAGTAGTGGTGCCCCAATTTTTTTGTAATGTTGATATACTATATGTACATGTATGCGAGGCGATGCTCGATATGATACAACATGTATTGTAGCTTATGGGCAGTTTTGAGATATGATATATAAATGATACAACATTATTTACATGTGTGATCATTGTGTGAATGTGTTGTTGTGTTGATGTAATATAAACATGTATATGCCTTGATGATGTACACTTTTGTGTAGATGTATAAGATGATGTAGACGTATGAACATATAGATAGATGAACATGTATGGTAATAATGATTGAATTATATGTATATAGGTGAATATATAGACATATGTGAAAATATGTGCAATAAGAATTGGATAATCTTACAGAGTGTGAATTAAGCAATGATGAGTAGTCATGTAAAATACTATGAGTATGAGATAAGAAAACATGCAATAAATATTATGAATGCCAAGCAAGCAATAAGTTGATAGGTGATGCAAGTGGTAGATGAAAATGCAATGAAAGGCTATGCAAATTGATCCTAGTGAGTGAAGCTAACAACTAAATGATGAGGATGTGAAACACCAATGAAGAGTACACTTGTATTTTGGCAAAACTAGTTGTGATGCTATCCATTCCATTGTTCCAAAAATGTTGGATGTGAAAATAATTTCAAGGGAGTTGAACACCATAGTTTGAGTAATCAAACCCATATAGTAGTCAATAAATATATTGTAGAAATTGTAACTATCCTAAATAAGCTCAAATGGAGCATGGACTAGTGTGTCTAAAATGATGTCCATTTATCCATTTTGAGTGAGGTTGGACTAACCAATTGTAAACTTATCCATTTAAGATAGCTCATCCACGAGTGTGCAATGGTCTATACAAAAGAAGGTTGCTAATGTGATAGACATATCACCACTTGGAAGGCATGCTCTATTGCCAAACAAGCATCTATAGCCCCGATGGAGATTAGTGTGATCTATGGATCTAAGGGCCTTAGGGATTCAAGCTTTTTGATAATGCTCTTTTCTTTTCTTTTTTATTGTTTTTGTGTTGTTCTTTTGGCGTCTAATTTTGTTTTCTGTCTTATTTTTTTGTAGCTTATCCTTTTGTCAATCCTCAGGTTTGGATCACACAAATGATAGGATGAGTGAGGTGAATTTTGCTAGGTGGCCAATATACACAAGGGGTCAATTTTCCTACGCTCAAAATTTTCTTAATGCTTGACATGTGCGGTTGGACATGAAAGAACTCATGTTAGCCAAGGGAAGCTTTGAAGTGCTTTAGAATTTGACAACGTTGGATGAAGGTTGATTGACTCAACTAAAAATGGTCAAATCATAGAAATATTTCCATTATTTGGTATTTTGAAAAGAGGATTGGACATCACAGCAGTTGCACTAATGCACATGTGCTTAACTCTTCATTTTTGCTTTGCAAGGTGGGTACATAAGTATGTGGACATGAAATAATACCTGTATGCATGCATGTATTGGGAGACATATGCACTCTACTTGTAACACAAAATAAAACGTGAGATGCATAGATAATTATGGTGACATAATTGTAAAAATGCAACTAGTTATGCTGAAAGTAATGCGACATAGCATATCATTGTTGAAAAATCACTATACAAGATTACCCCATACTGATATGTGCAAAACACATGATATGGTATTGATGGGGATGAATAATGGTTATGAATGTATAGCGATATCAACATGATTTATGGAGGAGAATGATGTTGGAGAAGCATTGAAAATGCATTCGTTTAAATGATCGAAAGAGGTAAGGAGATGTGGAGGGGAGAAAGAAACAATAGAAGAAGAAAAATAAAGGAGAAAGAAAGGGGACTTATCAAAGGTATGTAGCCGCTTGAAGCATGACCATACAACATTGATAAGGAACCAAAGAAGTAGAAGAGAAGAAATGAGCAAGAAGAGAAGACCAAAGCAAGGGTATGTAGCCACTCAAAGTGTGACCATACAACATTAATAAGGAACCAAAGATATAGAAGAGGAGAAATAAGCAAGAAGAGAAGACCAAATAAAGGGTATGTAGCCACTCGAAGTGTGACCATACAACATTTATAAGGAACCAAAGAGGTAGAAGATAAGAAATGAGCAAGAAGAGAAGATCAAAGCAAGGGTATGTAGCTGCTCGAAGCGTGACCATACACAATGATAAGGAATAGAGAGTGAGGAAGAAGAAAGGAAGATATAGAAATGTAGAAAGAAATATGAAGTGCAAAATATGTTGTTGATGGATGGTTTTGAAGTTGTTTTAATTTTATCCTAAAAGTATATTTATATGAGGTGCAAAACCTTTGAGCGTGTGATCGGGCATACAATTCATAGAGATGGGTGATATTGAGGGGTTCAGGCTCCTCAAGGCCTTCAATATTGGCAATGTGATAGGCTCTGAAACCACATTTGATTGTGATAATGTATGCTCCTAACTATTTGGGCATAAATTTATCATGAAGTTGGTCGATTGACTGGTTATTTGTTGATTCTTTTGAGGACAAAATATCCTACTTGAAATTCATGTTGATGTACCTTATTATTGTAGGCATGTCAAAGGTGATCTTGATAAACACACATATGTTCAATAACATGGATGCGATGTTCATCGAGGAGTGTTAATTGATCTAATATTTCTTGATGCATTGTATCATCATCAATAAATTCATGTAGTGAGATTCTCAAAGATGGGATCTCAAGCTCGAGGGGCATGATGGCCTCTGTACCATAGGCTAAAGAAAATAGTGTTGCTCTAGTGGATGTTCTAATGTTGATTCGATATACCCATAGTGCAAATGGCATCTAATTGTGCCAATCACAATGAGATTCTACAATAGTTTTACGAAGGATGGTGCATATGGTCTTGTTTGTAGCTTTTGCCTGTCCATTACCTTGAGGGTAATATGGGATTGAGAAGCTATGGTGAATGTTATAATTGATACACAATGTGCAAACATCCTTATTCTTGAAATGAGTACTATTATTAGAGATGATTCTTGAAGGAATACCAAAATGACAAATGATGTGTTGTTGAATGAAGTCAAAACTTTTAGGACCTATCATTTAGACGAGAGGAACTACCTCAACCAATTTTGTGAAATATTCTATGGTGGTAATAATGAATTTATGGTTGCTATATGAGGCTGGAGTGATTTTGCTAATGAGATACAAACCCCACTAGGAGAACGACCACATGAATTGGATGGGCTGTAATGATTGATATTGTAGGTGCATGATATTGGCATGCTATTGATATTTGATATATTTCTTAATATATGTACAACAATCACACTCCATAGTGGGCCAATAATAACCCATGCATAAAATACGCTTAGTAATGGCTATGCCACTGAAGTGGCCATCACAAGTACCATCATGGGCAGTCGTGATAATATGTTGAGCTTCCTATGGTTCAAGACAACACAAAAGAATGCCATCGTAGTTGCATTTATAAAGAATATCTCCTAGCAATGTGTAGCGGATTTCCCTTTGTTTGAATACATGTTTTTTAGTGTGAGGTAAGTTCACTGGGATCATGCCTAGTATAATGTAATCCTTGACTTGGGAAAACCAATGATCACAAGGTTTTATTTGAATAAAATTGATGTTAAAGTCATTAGAAGTAGGCGCGATGATGGATGATTAAAGAAGCATTTGCATGCACATGAGTGATTTCATCATGTGGATTTTATGGTATTAGAGACCCAAGAGAAGCCATGGTATCCACAAAATGATTTGTTGAGCATGGGGTAGCATCAATATCATACCACTCAAATTGGGAAAGTAACTGATCAATGACCTATTTGTATTGCTTAAGCACTAGGCATCAACATTGGTAGATTTCTTTGATTTGGTTGACGATGAGAAGTGAATCACCAAAAAATTGCAAGCGTTTGATGTCTATAACAAGTGCTATTTTAAGGCTAAGGATAAGAGCTTCATTTTTTACATTGTTATTTGTGCAAGGAAATATTGATTTGAAAGAAAAGGGGAGCAATGCCCCTTGCGGTGTATAGAAGACTATGCCTACACCTAACCCTCTTTCATAGCAAGAACCATCGAAGAAGAGAGTGAGGTTAGCTTATGATTCAGGTTCTACATATTGTTCATGTTCAGAAATATGAAACATTGAATCATCAAGAAGCTCTATGAGAAATTGTTTATCACTAGTTAAAGGAGCTTTGGTGAGTTGATCATCAATGACTTAGCATTTAATGGATTTTTGACTGATAAATTTGAGGTTGAACTCAGTGAGTAACATAATCCATTTAGAAGTGCAACTATTATTGTAATTTCGATCCATCATGTATTGGAGCAGATTGTCACAAGCAACAACATAAGTCATATGATTTAACATGTAATGTTATAATTTCTTTGTGGTGAATATGACAACAAGACATAATTTTTTCATGTATGCATACCATGTTTCATAGCTAACCAACGTGCAACTGATGTAGTATATGGCTTGTTTGTGGTCAACCTCATTTTTTTGGGCCAATAACATCTTGAGAGCAAAGTCTATGACAAATATATATACATATATATATATATATATATATATATATATATATATATATATATATATATATATATATATAACAACATATATACATATATACATATACATATATACATATATACATATATATATATAACATATCATATATATATATATACATATATATATATATATATATATATATATATATATATACATATATACATATACATATATATATATATATATATATATATATATATATATATATATATATATATATATATATATATATATATATATGAAAAGGAAAATTTGGATGAGGTGGAGATAATACAGGTGGAGATGTTAGATAGGCCTTTATTACATCAAAAGTATTTTGACAGTCATGGTCCCAATTGAATGCGATCCCCTTTTGTAAAAGATGATTGAATGACTTACACTTGTTAGAGAGTTAGGTGATGAAGCGATGAATTGCTTGAATTTTCCCTACAAGCTAAGTAATTGTTTAATATTTCTAGGGGGAGACATGTCGATGATAACCTTTACCTTTTATGGATCAAATTTGATGCCCCATTAAGAGATAATAAATCCTAATAGTTTGCACGAGGTTACCCCAAATATGCACTTTTTTTTGGATTAAGCCTGATGTTGTGTTCCAAAAGGTAATCAAAGATTTTGTGTAAGTCATCAATGTGTTGATGATGCTTCTTGGATTTGGCCAGTAGGTCATCCATGTAATCTTCTACAATTTGATGCACGTAATCATAATATATATATGTCATGGCATGTTGGTAGTTTGAACCAACGTTCTTAAAACAAAATGGCATGACCTTATAATAAAAGGTCCCCCAAGGAGTAGTAAAGGATGTCTTGTGTTGGTCTTCAGGATTAACCCTAATTTGGTTGTATCCTAAAAACCCATCCATGAGGGACAACATTTCATGACCTTCTATAGAGTCGACTAGTGTATCGATATTAGGGAGTGGGAAATTATCCTTAGGACATGCTTGATTGAGATATCTAAAGTTAATGCATATCCTAATTCCTCCCTTTGGATTGGCAATAGGGATCATGTTAGAAACCCATTTGGGGTAATCAATTGGTTGTAATCGTAGGATGCATATTACATAGTTTTTGCTTGACAAGTTTTGTGATATCATCAAGCGTGAGGTTATGAATGACCAATGAAGGGTCAAGACCATGTATGTTAGTAAGACCATGCAAAGACCTTCTTGTATTCTATGAGAAGGATGGTGAAGTTTTCCTATTATTGAAGGGGGAGTCCCTTGCCTAACTTGATAATGTGGGGATTTTTTATGATCTCCACCTCATCCCTATTCCTGCTCAACTCTAATATGGATCCCACATGCTTGTGGAGGAGACCATAGATGTTGAATAGAAAAATAGACTATTTTGCAATTGATATTGAAGAGAGTTATAGAGTTGTCCTTTTATAAAAGTGCCCCTAAGGGCTACAAAATGGGGTCTTCTACAAGAGAATCCCTCTTTCAATATGAATGGTAAACAACCACCAGTTGTCTCCTTATCTTCCTCAATGTGAGTGGGCTTACTGCTCATGTGTCACTCTTGGTTAGATTTGTCCTCAAGATCTATAAGACCTGTAAAATTTGGTTAGAACATTTGGAGCCTATCTTGATCAGACCCCTCATTTTTAAAGACAAATGACCTCTAAACTAAGCTCAAAATATGATTAATATTGCATAAAATGATAAGAAATATGTATAACAAGGATATTTACCTAGTTTTAGAATATTTGGAAGGCTAAAATGGGATTCACATACTACTATGAGAATCTAACAGTACCTCGATATTCTCACACTACTATGTGAATCTAACTGTGTTTTCCAGAATCATTAATTTTTGATGTAAACTTTCTTTTGGTGCGACTATCACTTCTGTTGTTCATCAAGTCGCCTTTAGAAACCTGCAATATTTGTCAGCAACCCGTCAAGCAACACAATATGGTGATGGATTTGTTTGGGTATCCATGTGAGGATGAATAATAATGATGTTGAAATTATGTTGGTGGTCTAGCCTAATTTCAATAGAGTTTGGGCATGTAAATGAGTGTTGATAGAAATGGAGAATGCATTCTATTTATAGAATTTACCAAGGTTAGGGGAGGGGTTGAGGTGTCTCATGAGGTGTCCTCTATAAGGTGTCTTATGTGAGGTGTCCCTTGTAAGGTGTCTTGAGAAGTGTCCCCTAAGGTGGCATGGGTGCCATACCTCATAAGTGCAATTGGGTGAGAGAATACCTCACCCATTCTCATGTAATAAATGAGTATGGATGAGTCATACCACATAAATGCATGGGTGGGGAAAAGTTTCCAAATGTCATTTATAACATATTGAGGTGGAAAACCTTTTATTTAAAAAATGCTTTTGTGTGTACAAAAGTCTTCAATTGTCATTGAATGCACAGGAGGATGTGAAGTGAAGCAAATATTAGAGTGGTGATGTGGAAGGCTATGCTAGTCAAAGGGTAGAATAGGTTAGACGGAAAGGCTAGGCTAGTCAAAATATGACTAGGTGAGGTGGAAGAATTAGGCTAATCATGATTGAGTTGATTAACCATGTGCTTAACCATAAAGTGAAGTTTGAATTCAAAGTGACTTTTGACTAGCGTAGAGATTAAATATGGTTCAACCATGATGGTGGTCGCATGAGGACCTAGGATTAAGCATAGGAAGGGGTTTAAGTAGCCTAAGGGGGCTTATGGATATGAATAGTTATTTTAATAAATGGATAGTTTTTTGAGGCTAATTTATGCAAATTTTATGGTCTTTGCAAATTGATCAACCATGATGGTGGGAGAAGTGGCAATGTGCGACTTTTGGGTATCTACAGGATGTCCTTAGGGTAGGTTTTGATATTTCAATGGGTGCACCCATTTCAAGGTGATGCCTAAGAAAATTTGTCTACCCTATGAGGGTTTTCTCAGGGGTACCTTGTGCAGTGGCAATTAGATGCTCTTATAGACCCTTAGAGCTTCAAACACAATGATACAAGTTGGATTGAAACAAATCCAACATATCACCTAGCCACAAAATGTGTGCTTTAGTTGATAAATTACAACCATACATTATATATTCTACGACAACTAAATATGCATGGGAGAAACTTCAAACAATATTCGAGGCAAGAAACTAGAATCAAATTATATTTCAACAAAGTAAACTTCATTGCTTGAAAAGGAAGAATGGAGAAAGACTCAAATATTTCATGAGAATTGCTGAACTACAAGCATCACTACAAGCATTAGGAGAAAATGTTTCTGAAAAGACATTTGTTATTATTATTTTAAGATCTCTTGCTTCATAGTATAGTTTATTTGTGACAACATTGAATATCATTGAGCAAACATGAACATTTGAAAAGTTGGTGAACCTACTTCAAAAATTAGAGGGCTCACATACAACACAAGAAGACAAACAAGTACTTCTTACAAATAAAAGAGGGAAGCAATAATTTAGAAGAGGTATAAAACTTCACTTCCAATAATAGATAACTAATTCTCACACAAGGATATCAACAACAAAGAAATGATTCTCACACGCAAGGATATCAACAAGAAATAAATAATTTTCACACACAAAAGATGTGTGAACTTTGTGGTAAGAGTGGCCACACAGTGAAGAAATATTGGTATAATCCTTTCATAAGTGTGTCTCCTTCATGAGAGATGCATTAGTAGCAATAAATATCATCATCAAATAAGATAAAACCAATTTGGAATAAGGTACAACAAATTAATGTAGTTTAAAAGAACAAAATTAAATAAGAAGAAGAAAATCATACAAAAGAAGAAGAACATGAATTTGTTAAACATGCATAGTTAAGTTAGCCTAATCATGTTTGGTATGACTTAGAAGTATCCAATCTTATGAATCATTAGGAACATTAGTTTCATCTAAGTCATACAAAAAATATCTCTATAATATAATGTAATCAGGGACATCAAATGACTAGTTGATCACTCCAAGCCACTATAGAACCAATAAGAGAACAAGACAAATGATCATACTTTGTAACTTAAAATAAAGAAAATTCAAGCACATAAGATTGAAGGTGTGCATTTTGAACATGATTCTTATCCATTTGTAGAATAATTTGAAGTAAAAACTAGCAAAGAGAATAGGAATCAATGCATCAGACACTTAAGATTCAATCTTTAATAGTACACCAAAGAAAACATGAATACATTACTTTTCACCAATAACATATTATTTAGATGAACTAAGCTAATATAAAGAAGTAGAATTTGATTGACATCACTACATCAAGTAATGATCAAAATATAAAATAAATATAGGTCAGAGTAAAAAATATGGAATCACAAGACAAATATTGGCGATCAACCAATTCAATAGTTGACACAAGATGCATGGTAGCCCATGATAAAAATCCTTCACATAAAGATAATGAAGGAGGCACATACTTCTTGCATTCAATACATAAGTATTAGAAATTGAATAAGTATTTGTAATAAATATATTTTTGGAGTGCATGATCGGTGGAACCCGACACTCCTAAGTATTATAGTAGAAAGTCTACATTGAGGGGGGAATTTCTCTCTCTCAAATGTAGAGATCGTAAGATAACCCTAGAATATTTTTTCAAGTCAAAATCTAGAGCCAGAGTAAGAGCCAAGATCCAGAGTCAAGAGCTAGAGCTAGATCTAGAGCTAATACTATGATGTAATAAGGAGGGGTATGTTAGGAATTATTACATCATAGTCCATGTGACAATGAGTGTGGTATAACCACCCATCACAAGGACTATGCATCCACTAAAGGTTAAGGGTAGTTGTAGGTTTAGTTAGAGGTTTGTTATGCCAAAATTAGGCATCCAATGTATTTAAATATCCATAATTTCATAATGTAAAATATTTAAGCATATAAGCATTAGTAGTATCAAATTGACCTAAAATCATGTAATTCCCACCCCTTAGTGGTTTTGAATAATAGTGTTTTCCTTATCTTATAATAAGAAAGTTTTTGTAATGAAAATCACTTGTACATAGTTAAGTGAGGTTGTTTATATATATATTGTATTTTTGGATTTAAGTTAATAGGGTTATAGAATTATGATTATATATTTTTAATTATACATCTTCCATATAGTGGAAATAGTTTCATATAACAATCATGAAGTAAATTAAAATTTATTAAAACATTCAAAAAAATTAATAGTTTGACTATTATAGAATCAACATGGTTAATAACTAAAAGGATGCAAAGATGAAAGGAAGTGCACAAAGAAGGTAGGAGATGTGAAGAGGAGAGAGAAAATAAGCTGCAAGAAGAATAAGATAATACAGGCTTAAGTCATAGGTATGATTTTTAATCTTTTATCATATTTACATAAAAAAATATACATATATTTTATTATCAAATTGTTTGCAAGTTGCATAGTTTTGTTATATTTATTTATTGTGGGATTATATAATAAATTATATGTAAATTGTGGGAGGGGACCATGGATCGAGCTTATAAAAGATATTATATTTATTAAAAATTATGTTTTAGTTTTATGATTTTTTCATTTTAGTTGTGGCTGCCCATGTATTTGATATCCTCAGATTTTAGTAATGGGTCTACTTGGTGTTTCCTAGAAGCTAGGCTCCAAAAGGCTCCATAATATTGTATGAATGGTATTTGATTTTATTCTAAATTAGTTTGCACTATTTGGGAGCTTGTGTGAGAATTGACAAGGCAATTTTATTTCAAAAGAAAATGATATATCATATAGGATTTTGTTCTATTTTGTGTAAGAGATATGCTTATATTGCAAAGAGTTATATTTTTCTATATTTTCCTATGAGACTATGGAATACAATTGACAAGTTTGGAGTTAATAAAATGATTCAAATCTATTATTTGTATTAAAATTATTGACTCATAATACTATTCTTATGTTGTAGTAAATTTTATTTTTCTCTTAATACCTTTATTTGTTTAAATTATGTAATTATTATATAGAGTATGAAAGGCAGTAAACATAGTTGTGATTCAATGTGAATAAATAATAGATTACATTCAATAAGTGACATAATGGAAAACAATGTAATTTATAATTAAAATATAAAAATGACAATAATAACACTCTTATGAATATATTAATTCACCCATTCTACATTTAAATATTTAAGCAAAATGATTAATATTACTATGAAAGACTTCTCCAAGCTTCAGGTATGTAATAGGAAACTAGAATTTTATGATTGAATACACATTCAAGGGCCTTGTTTCACTTTTGTGGTCTTGGAGGAGGACCTTGTTCTTCCACAACGATTGTAGAGGAAGGGTTCTGCTTTACCGCCTAGTTTGGTGTTTGGAGGGGCCTAGAGGGTGGTGGAGGTTTGTTGTTAGTTTACGTCTTTTCTAGATTTCCTTGCAGCCAGCCCATGTATTTCATTTTGTTCTACCTAGATAATCAAAGGACTTTATCCACCTATGGTTTCCTAATGGTGAAGGTTTCCCTAGGTGGGAAACTTTTTTCAAATTTTTGAATTGTTGGAAGTCTCTCTCGGGGCCAAGAGGGCCCCTATTCTCTTTCTTTGGTGGATTTATCTCGAGATTACCTCAAATCTATGCTTAATTGTGGAGGGGTGTGGAGAGACCTACCACCCTAGGTGGGACATCACCATTTTATTTTTATTGCCCCCCCTTGCTCCAGATATGAGGTTTTTTTGGGCAAATTTCTTTGCAGGATTTTTTTTCATTTTTTGAGTTGTTAAAAGTCTCTTTTAGGGCCAAGAGGGCCTCTTTTCTTTGTCTTTGGTGGTTCTATCTTGAGACTGCCTAAACTACACTTATTTGTGGAGGGGTGTGGGGATACCTTCCGCCTTGAGCGAGCATCACCATTTCATTTTTCTTGCCCCTCCCTTGCCCCAGTTCTAAGGGTTTTTGGGTAAATTTCTTGGGCAGATTTTGGGACCTTCTTTGTGTTTCTTTTGGCTCGACAGTGCTTCAGGTGGATTTGTCCTGAGTTAGACCCAATTTTGAGTGTGAGATGTTTCTTGGGTATGAAACTCTAGTTTTAATTTTAAATTTTGGGCAGGAATCTCTATATTAGCTATTCTATAGAGAGTCCCTTGATTTCAAATTTCATTTTTGTTGGATGCAGGATTTCCTTGTTTAGGTGGGAATCCCTTTTCAAACTTTTGGTACTATTTGTAGATGGTATTGTGGAGATTATCTCCTTACTTTAGCTATTATTTGTTTATCTCCTAGAGATAGTCTCTTTTGATGTGTTTTTTTGTAAAAGGTTAGGTGATCCTTTCAAAACCCCTTTTATCAATTAAAAAAATATTCCAGGGTTGTTAATTGCAAGATTGAAAATTTTATGTATTTAAAGAGTAATGTCAAACATTATCAATCACAAAAATGTTGAAATCTATAAATTTTACAATATAAAGAGTTTTATTATTGAAATAAGCTTAGCAATACGGGTCATAAAAATACTTAAAGACTACCCTTAGTAAACTATATTCAAATGAAATGATTGGGTTGGTAACCCAATCATATAGACTTGCAAGTGCTTGGGATGTGAATAATTTGAAATACATTTCTAAAAATAATAGTGAAATTAGAATGAAATTCAACATTCTTAAACCAAATAACAATGGATTCTCTAAGACCCTTATTGCACAATTTATCCATGAGTAAAACATGAGCAATGAAGAACTATGTTTGGCTCAAGTATTTCTAATGAGGCCAAATAATACCTTATTTTTACTTCATTTTTGACATATAAAAACTGCCATATGACAATATAATATAATTTTGTACCAAATATTTGATTAAAGTACATCATTTTTTAATGTTTACATGATTAAGTGTTTAGAAATATTATGCCATTGTTTTAATTGTTTTATGCATTTTTGTCCTATTTTTGTATGATTTTAGAACTAAAACAACATAGTAAAATTAGTAGCAAATAAATATTTTTACAACTGATGATTTGTGAGCTATTTTGTATGGTTTTCCTACCTCAAATGAGCTATTGATGTGATGTGGTGCCAAATCAGCCACTCTGCTATTGAAATAGAGCATGATAGCTGTACACAATATATACAGGGCAGTAGCTAGCAACATTAAAGGAGGGCATAGAAAACATCAAAATGTACAAGTGCAATCGGTTGGAACAGGTTCAAGGTGGAAAGGGAGGAATTCCCACACACTTGGAAGTGATCCCATGTGATCCAACTAATACCAACAACTTTTGACAAGTATGCAGCCTCATGCAACAAGAAAACTGTAGTATTTCTTGCACACAAAACCAATCAATTGACCGTTTTGACATGTGCAAGCAAAGATCTAGAAAGGTGAAATATTGCACACACATCCCTCAAATCATGTCCAAGAATCCCATAATATAATAAACACACACAAAGGAGATAATATCTCATTTTTTAGCTCATTGTCCAAAAGCTGGAAAAGTCGATAAAACTACATCTTCTAAAAATAGTTTTTTGGTAGATTTTCAGGGAAGTTGAGCAAGTTGGCACGTGGGAAGATGTGGAAAATGGTATTAATTTATTTTTGGACTATTTTCCATTAAGTTGGAAGTTAGGATAAGTATAAAATTAGATTCTATCCTAAATCAGGACTAAGTCAATTGCAACCAAACAACAAATCAAGGAGCAACAACATAGGAGATTTATTTATAATTTTCCACCTATGTTGGGAGTGTGGAGGAATTAGTATAAATATCTCAAAAAATAGGAATAAACATAAAAGTTGTAATAATTACATTTTGTAACAACAATTTTCAATAAAAGTGTAATCTTATTCAAATATATTGACTTATGAGTGAATGAGTGTGTAGAGTTTAGGTTTTGGAGTGATAATACCTTCTGCTAGACTAGGGAGCAAGGAACCACTCTCAAGACTAGTGGAAGGAGGTAATTTATAGGTTTTTGATACTTTCTGATTTCTATAGTTTTTGTCAATTTTTTGCTTAATTCTTGTAAACAAAATTTCCTTCATTTTTAGCATGATTTTTCTTATGTTTTAAGTGTGATATGTGTGATTTTATTTGCATCTAGGTGATACCTATTTGTTGTGTGCATTTAATACTTGCATTTTATGTATTTTAGCTTCAACAACTTTTCAACAAATTTTCAACAACTTTTACATTTTCAGCAATTCTTCTAGTTTCAGCAATTTGGTTTCAGCAATTTCAATTTTAGCATTGTTAAACTTAGTTGGTTTAAATTTAGCATTTTTATTTCATGTTATTTCAATTAGCAAGTGTAAAATAGTTTTTTTTTTCAACAAATTTTAATTCTACAATTAAATAGTTTTTAAGCAAAAGGGAGCAAAGTGACATTGTTTCCTTTCTACCAAAATTTCTAGCTTTCTTAGAATAATCTAGTATCTTGATATCTTGGTTGTAGTTAATTTTATATAATGTATGCAACCTTAGGACACCTCTATGGATTTTAAAAATTGAATTGAACTTAAATGATGACATTAACAACACTCATCAATTTCCTCTTTTCTCCAATTTGCATGCAAAGAAATACTGATTTTTGCTTCATCATCCTTTGAGCTATTCATTGAATTAACGAGACCAATACAATTCATCATACCAATATTTTTTTGCCTTAGAACTACCACAATCACAAGTACCATCATGGGAAGTCGTGATAATATGTTGAGCTTCATGTGGTTCAAGACAACGTAGAAGAATGCCACCCTAGTTGTATTTATAAATAATATCTCCTAGCAATGTGTAGAAAATTTTCCTTTGTTTGAATGCATGTTTATCAACATGAGGTAAGTCTACTGGGATCATGCCTAGTTTAATGTAATACTTGACTTGGGAAAACCAAGGATCACAAGGTTTGATTTAAGCAAAATTGATGCTGACATCATCAAAAAGGTAGGCGTGGTGATGGATGAATGAAAAAGCGTTTGTATAGGCACATGAGTAATTTCATCATTTGGATTTTATGGTATTAGAGATTCAAGAGAAGATATGGTATCCATGAAATGATTTGTTGAGCGTAGGGTAGCATAAATATCATACCAATCAACTTGGGAAAGTAACTGATCAACGACCTGTTTGTATTGCTTAAGCACTAGGCATAAATATTGGTAGATTTATTTTATTTGGTTGATGATGAGAAGTGAATCACCAAAAAATTATAAGTGTTTGATGCGTATAGCAAGTGCTATTTTAAGGTCGAGGATAAGAGCTTCGTATTTGACATTGTTATTTATGCAAGGAAAGCCTAATTTGAAAGAAAATGGGAGCGATGCTCCTTGCGGTGTATAGAAGACTATGCCTACACGTACCCCTTGTTCATAGCGAGAGCTATCAAAGAAGAGGGTGAGATAAAATTATGATTCAGGTTCTACATATTGTTCATGTTTAGCAATGTGAAACACTGATTCATTAGGAAGCTCTATGAGAAGTGGTTTATCATTAGTTAAAGGAGCTTTTATAAGCTAATCATCAATGAATTGGCCTTTAATGGATTTTTGACTGATAAATTTGAGGTCGAACTTAGTGAGTAACATAATCATAGTGCAACTGTTATTGTAACTTCAGCCCACCAGGTATCAGAGTGGATTGTCATAAGTGACAACATAAGTCATATAATTTAACATGTAATATCACAATTTCTTTGTGGTGAATACAAAAACAAGACATAATTTTTCCATGTATGCATACCGTGTTTCATAGCTAACTAGTGTGCAACTGATGTAGTATATGGCTTGTTTGCGATAAACCTCATTTTTCTGGGCCAATAACTTTTCGAGACCAAAGTCTATGGCAGATATATACAGATGGAAAGCAAAATCTATATGATGTGGAGATAATATAGGTGGAGATGTCATATAGAACTTTATTGCATCAAAAGTAGTTTGACAGTCCTGGTCTCAATTGAATGCAACTCCCTTTTGTAAAATATGATTGAACAAATTACACTTGTTAGAGAGTTGGGCAATGAAGTGATGAATTGCTTGAATTTTCCCTACAAGATATGTAATTGTTTAAGATTTGTAGGGAGAGACATGTCAATGATAACCTTTACCTTTTGTGGATCAAATTCAATGCCCCATTGAGAGACAATAAATCCTAACAATTTGCTCAAGGTTACCCCAAAGATGCACTTTTTTGGATTAAGCATGACGTTGTGTTCCAAAAGGTAATCAAATATTTTTTCTAAGTCATCAATGTGTTTATGATACTTCTTAGATTTGGAAAATAGGTCATCCATGTAATATTCTACAATTTGATGCATGTAATCATGAAATATGTATATCATGGTATGTTGGTATTTGCACCAATGTTCTTAAAAACAAATGGCATGACATTGTAACAAAAGTTCCCCCAAGTAGTAGTAAAGGATGTCTTGTGTTGGTCTTTAGGATTAAACCTAATGTGGTTGTATTTTGAAAACCCATCCATGAGGGACAACATTTCATGACCTGCTATAGAGTTGAATAGTGTATCAATATTAGGGAGTGGGAAATTATCCTTAGGCCATGCTTGATTGAGATACCTAAAGTTAATGCATATCCTAATTCCTCCTTTTGGCTTGGCGATAGGGACCATGTTAGAAACCCATTTAGGGTAATAAATTGGTTGTATAAATTCCACATCAAGGAGATTTTGTAACTCCTCCATTACCATCAAAGTAATTGTAGGATGCATCTTACATAGTTTTTCTTGACAGGTTTAGAACTATCATCGAGCATAAGGTTATGAACGACTAATGAAGGATCAAGACCAGGCATGTCAATGTAAGACCATGCAAAGACCTTCTTGTATTATGTGATAAGGGAGGTAAAGTTTTACTATTCTCTAAGGGAGATTCCCTTGCCTAAATTTATGTGGGGATTGTCGATGATCTCCACCTCATCTCTATTCTTGCTCAACTAGAAAATGGATCCCACATGCTTGTGGAGAGACCATAGATGTTGAATAGGAAAATTGACTATTTTGAAATTGATATTGAAGAGAGTTATAGAGTTGTCATTTTATAAAAGTATCCCTAAGGGCTACAAAATGGGGTCTTCCACAAGGGAAGTCCTATTTCAGTATGAACAGTAAAAAACCAGCAATTGTCTCCTTATCTTCCTCAATGTGAGTGGGCTTACTACTTGTGTGCCATTGTTGATCAAATTTATCCTTGAGATCTATGAGACCTACAAAATTTAGTTAGAATATTTGGGGGCCTGTCTTGATTAGACCTATCATGTTTAAAGATAAATGACCTCTAAACTAAGCTCAAAATATGATTAAGATTGCATAAAATGATAAGAAATAGGCATAACAAGGATGTTTACTCAGTTTTTGAAGCTTTGGAAGGTTAAAAATAGGATTTACATACTACTATGCGAATCTGATAGTCCATCGAGTTTAACACACTACTATGTGAATCTAACTATGTTTTCCAGAATCGATAATTTTTTATGTAAAATTTCCTCTGGTGCAACTATCACTTTTGTTGTCCATCGAGTTACCTTTAGAAACCTATAATATTTGTCAACAACCTATCAAGAAATACAACATGGTGATGGATTTGTGTGAGTCTCCATGTGAGGATGGATAGTGAGTGATGTTGAAATGATGTTGGTGGTCTAGCCTAATTTCAACATATTTTGGGCATGTAAATGAGTGTTGATAGAAATGGAGAAGAAGACATTCTATTTATAGAATTTGACAAGGTTAGGGGAGGGGTTGAGGTGTCCCCTATGAGGTATCCTGTGTGAGGTGTCCCTTGTGAGGTGTCTTGAGAGGTGTCCCCTAAGGTGGCATGGGTGCCATACCTCATAAGCGCAATTGGGTGAGAGAATACCTCACCCATCCATATGCAATAAATGGGTATGGATGAGTCATCCCACATAAATGCATGGATGGAGGAAAGTTCCTTAATATCATTTATAACATGTTGAGGTGGAAAGCCTTTTATTTAAAAAATGCTTTTGTGTGTGCAAAAGTCTTCAATTGTCATTGAATGCACAGGGGGATGTGAAGTGGAGCAAATATCAGGGTGGTGAGGTGGAAGGCTAGGCTAGTCAAAGGGTAGACTAGGTGAGGTGGAAAGGCTAGGCTAGTCAAAAGGTAGACTAGGTGAGGTGGAATAATTAGGCTAATCATGATTAAGTTGATTAACCATGTGCTTAACCATAAAGTGAAGTTTGACTTCAAAGTGACTTTTGACCAGGGTAGAGATTAACCAAGGTTAAGCCATGATGGTGGTCACATGAGGACCTAGGGTTAAGCATAGGAAGGGGCTTAAGTAGCCCAAGGGGGCTTATGGATATGAATAGTGATTTTAATAAATGAATAGTATTTTGAGGCTAATTTATGCAAATTTCATGGGCTTTGCAAATTGATCAACCGTGATGATGGGATAAGTTGTAATGTACAACTTTTGGGTGTCTACGGGATGTCCTCAGGGTAGGTTCCAATATTTCAATGAGTGCACCCATTTTAGGGTGATTCCTAAGGAAATTTGTCTACCCTCTAAGGATTTTCTTAGGGGTACCTCATACAGTGGCAATTAGATGCTCTTCTACACCCTTAGAGCTTCAAACACGATGATACAAGTTAGACTAAAACAAATCCAACATATCATCTAGCCATAAAATGTGTGCCTTAGTAAAAAATAATCCAAAACTATGCACCTAAGCTACAATTTAAGTCGACAATTTGTGCCACACCTTCTTGCTAGCCTTCTTGCAACTCTGATACCAGTGATGTGGGAATCAAGAATGAAGCTATAAAATGTATTATAAGTGATTCTTAAATAGTATAAAATATAATCAAAGAGGTTATAGGGGTTACAACCAACCTATAACTATCATGGAGTATAGATAACAATATGCAAGAGATAAAAAACAATCCCAACAAAAAATCAAATGCACCTTAACAAACTAACAAGAACAACTAACATGAGTAAGAAAGGTTGCATGTGAATACAATGTAATTTAAAAATAATAAGCCTAAGGTCTATAAATATCCTCATCAGCATATCTTTGGATTTTCATCCAAGATACCAAACTGCTAACTAGTACACAAGGGACTAGGACCCTTTCAAAAATCCATGCTTTACCCTAAAATTTTGTTGAAGACCCTTTTAAAACTTGTGCTTTACTCTAAAATTTTATCCTGTTGGGACACCGTAGTGTTATATATTTGGGTTCTCATCTAGGAAACCTAGGTTTAAACCACTACACAAGGGACCAAGACCCTTTCAAAATCCTATGCTTTACCCTAAAATTTCTCTTGTTGTTGGGACATCATAGTGGTATATCTTTAGGTTTTCATCTAGGAGACCCAAGTTCAAGACACATAAAGGACTAAGACCCTTTTCAAACTTGTGCTTTACCCTAAAATTTAGTCCTTATTTGGGCACCATGGTGGTATGTATTTGGGCTCTCATATGGTAAACCCAAGTTCAAATCATTGTACAAGGAACTAGGACCCATTCAAAAAACCCATGCTTTACCCTAAAATTATAATCCAAACTTGTGCTTTACCCTAAAATTTAGTCCCTGTCAAATAATTGTATAAGGGACTAGCAACATTTGTATTATCTCTCTATTTTTTACCAAATTACATTCTTGTATCTGACTGGCCAACCTCATGCTTAGGATACCTACTCACCTCACTCCTAGTTTGGCTTCCCATTAATTATCTAGTAGCATTTTCTAAAAACAAAACAAAAAATGTCTAACAACACTCGTTAATTATTTCCATTAATTATAACTACTTTTGAAGTACAATAATTAGGCTTCCAACCATGTACCCTCATATTCTTCATGGACATATTGAATGTTACCATTTGCATTTTCATCTTGTGTAGTTTTAGGTCCAACAAAATTGGTTGCTCTAAAGACACTGACATATTCTATCTTATATGCTTCAATGTCTTTGATACTTCTTGGAGGCGATGCGAGAACCACATACCAGTTGGTATCAAGTGGATCGTTTACATAAAAGACTTGTTTGGATTGAGATTCTAGGATAAATGGATCATCTTGTAGTCTATCCCATCCAAGTAATCTATTCATGTTGACCAATGTGAAGCCCATTTCGTCCTTTCTAAATCCATTCCTCATATCAAGAATATTTACCCAGTCGTATCTAAATAGGGGGTATCAAAATTGATAGTAATCCAACAAGATTATTTCCCTAATAACATCATAATATGTGACTGTTTGAAGCACAAGGTTTGTGTCTTTTATGCTTTATTTGCACAAAGTAGTAGCATCAACACACACACTACTATTTTGAGTTGTTATTTGGTCTTATTTGTCTTTGATATGAAATCTATAACTGTTGATCAAATAGCCTAAATGTTTAGTTGCAACTTTTCTTGAACCACATGTCAAATATTTTATTGTGTTGGAGTCATCATTATGTTGCATTTCATCTCCATGAAATTGAAATAAAACAAAATAGTTTTAAAATGATTATAGAATATTACATGATGTTTAGTACATGAAATTAAATTTAAATGTCAAAGATCATATTCAAGAGAGCAGACAATAACCTTATCTTGTAGCCAAGTGATGAATGTCTTATTATGGATTTTTTGCAACACCCTTTCATCTCTCACTACACAGGATTTAAATTCCTTGATACTCTTCATGTGCTTCCTTATTTGGCCCAAATTTTGTCAATATTAGTTGGATCTAATTAATATTCTACCATATATAACAATAATAAGTAAACATCTACTTACTCTACCCAAGGCTAAACTTCATCCATGTTAAAGAGAACGCATCGATGGGCTTGCTCGTAAGAAGTTTCATCTAAATTGAAACCTTCACCATTGGAAAAGGCCTCTCATTGATTATAGTTTATTTGTACTCATCACTCCATACCTCGTTGTGACCAAGGTGATTGCCAATTTCTTTTGTACCTCTCATGTAGTCCGCACAGAATGAAATAGATTCCTCAACAAGAAAATATTTGATAATACAACCTTTAGGTCTAGATCCCTTAAAAATATTCATAGTGCTAAGAAAGGAAACAAACAATTTGGATTAGATGAGACACTACAAAAATTAGAAAATGGTGGTTTATGAAACTAATGAATGCATAAAAACCTCTCGAAAGGGTACATCCATCGATATTTTACATGTCCACATAGACGTACCTCCTGCACCAAGTGAACAATCATGTGCACCATGATATCAAAAAATGAAGGGGGGAAGTACTTTTCAAGAAAACATAATGTCTCCATGACATCTACTACTATTTTCTCTATTTTTATGAGATCCATCACTTTAGTGCATATATCCTTATAGAACATGCACAACCGATAAATGGTTTGTCATACTGGCTTATCAAGAAAATTTCCTAGCACTACCGAAAGAAGTTTTTGCATGAGAACATGGCATTCATATGATTTCGGGCCCTAGATCTTAAATTCTTTCATAGAGACATGTTTTCTAATATTTGAACTATATCCATCCAGTACTTTCATATTGTATAGTGTATGACATAACCTTTCTTTCTCAACCTTCGATAGATTGTAGGGTGCTGGTGGAAGATATGTCTTGTTTCCATCCATTACTAGCCACAATGTGTTCCTGATATCCATATTTTTTAAATTCTCAGGGGAGTTTTTCCCATACTGTATCTTTTTTCGATACCTAGAAGATTTCCGAATAGGCTTTCGCAAATATTTTTTTCCACATGCATCACATCCAAGTTGTGATGATCTAGAAGATGTTGTTCATAGATAACAACATCAAATAGAAATTACTCAACATTGAGATACATAACAACAGATATAAAAAGAAATTTGCATGTCATACCTCCCAATACAACAGATTGAAAAATATAGATTTCTTCTTCCATCCTACTATAGGAACAAACACACTATCCTCATCCATGTTGTGTTTCCTTTTATTTGAGTTGGTATTTCTCCAATTTGGTGGGATTCCTCGTACTATTTTTAGTATTTTCATCCCATTTAAAGGTCTGGGTGGTTTATCAAGCTCTTTTTTTCCATGGAAATATGCCCTCTAATGATGAAATGGATGATCTAGAGGAAGGAATCTCTTGTGGCCCATGTAATCCCTATTTCTACTGTATTTAAGATATTTTACATAGGTTTTCTCCTTGCATATTGGACACACTATATTTACCTTTGTCATACATCCTGATAGGTTTCCATAAGTAGGAAAGTCATGGATGACCCACATCATTATTTCTCTCATATTGAATGTAGTATTAGAAAATACATCACACGTTTCTACTCCTTTAATCCACAGTTCATGCAAGTTATCAATCAACGACTATAGATAAACATCAATATCATTGCCTGGTTGCTTGGGGCCAGGTATTAACAAGGTGAGCATTGAATATTTCCTCTTCATCCACATCCATGGCGGGAGGTCATAAGTGACCAAAACAATGGACCAACAACTCTAAGTAGTACTTAAGTTACCAAAAGGGTTAAACCCATCAGTTGCCATTGCAAGATATACACTACATGGATCCTTGGAAAAATATTTCCACCTAACATCTATAGTTTTCCACGTCGGGGAGTCAAATCAATGTCACATATTGCCATATCATATTCTCCATAAAGTTTCTAGAGCTACAGGAAGAAAATGTAGCACCCTAAAATTGGCGCAGTAAAATTACAATAATTACATTCACCTTAGTAAATAATTTAAAATTCAAATTTAACCTCCCAAACCGCCCGTTAACCGCCGAGAAATCCGTTTCCCCCTTTTTCGTGCCATTTTTAGAGGTTGTTTTGACCGTTTGACGATATCGTCGCCGATCAGACGATATCGCCCCAGATTTGACGATTTCGTCTGGACTAGGACGTCCAGACGATCTTGTCGCAAAACTAATTTTGCAAAGTTGGATTCTGTTCCAACGGGTCTCCAATCTGGGCAGAAGCGTGTCTGCATCGTTGGGACCCTCCCCCATTGGAGATCTCCCAAATTGGGATGATCTCCAACCTCCTAACTACTCCCCTAAGCCTATTTAATCCTAAACTATTCCTTTAGCACCCCCTGGCCGAAATTCTCTGCAAGTTAACTCCATTCACGTTAAATCATCCCTATTCTTCATTTGCACTAGTTCCATATCAATTTTGTTGTAGGTACATCACTGTTCTTCAGCCGGAGCCAGCACCTATCGTCGTCGACGAACCTGTTCAGATCGGAGGTGAACCTGTCGAATTCGAGGCGATTTCGTACTGATGCGAGACGATCTCGACTGTAGTCCGTATTAAGGCAATCAGTGCCTGAAGTTTGCCTTTCTCAACCTTTTCTCTGTCATTTTATTCTGCAAATTAGATAGTCTATTCAGTGTTTTATGTTATTTTGCATTTGGAGTTCACCCATTTAGATTAAGTGCATAATTAAATCCTAATTATCATCTAATTAGCATGATTCATTTCTGTCTCTGTGTTTAAGTTTTAGTTTGATAACATTGCTGCCATTTTATATCATTTCCCTCTGTTAGCACTGTAGTACTTTTTGTATTTTGCATCTATTTTCGGTTTTGCAGGTCTCTGACGAATTCGTCAGATCTCAGATGATCTTGTCTGATTGCAGATGATTCTGTCGAATCTTAGATGATCCAGACTGCTTCAACATCAGAATCTTCTTCAGACATCCGGATCGGGTATTCCTCATTTGCATTCTGTAATCTCTCTGTTTTCTGTCTTTAAACTTGTTTTCTGTATTCATGGAATTTGCATTTTCATATAGATTAATCTAGATTCATTCGGCCAAACCTAGGATATGAATGCTTAAGGTTAAAAATGAACACACTAAAACACATTCCAAAACCTAGGCGTGGAAGCTGCCGTTAAATGTTTCCTGGTGAACCCACCATCCGTCGAAAAATCATCAAAATACACCTCCCTTGAGAGGCGGGACCTTCGCAAAGTCCTCTCAGTCCGAGGTACCACGACATCCTTTTCCCATCCTCCTTCCGGGCACGGATCCAATAGCCTGAAGGTAGGGATGCGAAAAATTTGGAGCGATACATTTTGGTGAACCCGACGTGAATGCATCATAACCTTTTGAAAAACAAAAAAAAAAAAAAACAAAAACAAAAACATATATAGAACAACTAAAACATAGATGCATTTTAAAACATTTAAGTTTGAAAACATGTTTAGATGGTAGCTCCTAAGAAAAGGTTAGCGGTTACTATAAACGTAGAAAATCAATTGGCAGCCATAGAAGTCAATTCTGTCCTTAGTGTGCCTGAAACAAGTAGAAATCAATTCCTGTGGAACGAACTTGATAGAAGACTTAGTCTCATCTCATCTAGGTCCACACAACTTAAGCAAATCAAGAGGCTAGTCCTAGATAGAATCCTGGATCCTCACCAACTAGTTTTTTATCATGAACTTCAGAGAGCCTGCCATAGATGGTTAGCCTATAGGAGAGCTCTAGTATCTTCAGAGTTGTTCACCTTCGAGGAATACCTCGAGAACGCAGCCATTGTGCACCAGTTCCTAGGTTGTGTAGAAGACCAAGAGGTTGTTCTTACAGATAGGGAAATATGGAATAGAGTTCCGCGAGCTGTGTTATATCGAGAGTATTGCCACGAGCTTTACTTTTATCAACCAGCATCTGAAACAGACAACATCACTATAGCTCTTTTCATCAAATTTTTAAAAGAAAACTTTCAATTTGAAGAAGAACACTTCATGACTCCTGAACAACTCGAACCTATTAATGATATTCATAAATTGTTTATAGAAAACTAGATTATTACTTCAGTATTATTTCTTGCATTTATTGTGTTATTTGTTGTCTTTATTATATTGTTTCAAAAAAAACTAAAAAACTAAAAAATCAAAAACTTAGCAAAAAACTTAAACATTTCATTTTTCAAATATTGTAGTAGGTATATAGTAAATATATACCTCTTAATTTGTTGCATATATATATATATATATATATATATATATATATATATATATATATATATATATTTTGCTGAAATCAAAACTTAGCACCATGCCTAAACTTAGGAATGGTAAAGAAACTTTAGGAGAAGGAGAAGATTGGTTACAAGATACAACTAAAGACCCAAATGTCCTTCTTGGAGATTCAAATCCGGAAGGAGAAACTCTAGGTCAATCAGACGAAGACTTAGGTGAAGATAAGGAACAAGAAGGAAGTGTTAAAGAGGATGGACCCTCATCCCCTAGAGTAGCTCCAAATGGAACTATTGCCTTTGACAATGCAGAGCATTTCAAGAAATTTCTCATGGATAACATTGATGACCTTAATGTGGCAATTCGCCTTGATAAAGGGCAAATTAGTAACACTCAAGCAGCCATGGAATATATGTGCAATATGCGCACTAATCCCTTGTCTTTCATTGATCAAGAAAGTGACAAGGCTGGACCATCCAATACGGATATGGTCACTATGGCTCAAAACATGTCAAAACAACAGGTTACCCAACCTCCTAAGGAACTTGTTATTCAACCTAAAATCACTCCCATACAAAAGAAACCTTCCTTCACTACTTTGTTCCGCCAAACTATTGAGCAATATGCTTCAAGTAAGCAAAAACCTAAAACAAAGCCAAATACAAACTTTCAACAATCCGGAATACAACATAATCCAACTTCAAAATTCCTCCATAATACTTTTCCTACCAATATTTTACACAATAGTAACATGGCATCTAATCTTCATGTTCCTCCATCATATGCCCATAACACTCATGTCAATGCCCTACCGAACCAATATGGGGGGCAAACTAGTAATCTGGAAGCCATGGTGAAACAATTAGCTTCACGTATGGACCAGATAGATCCCTACCGCCCCTCGTATAATTATCGAGAGATCTGTAGTCAACCTTTGGATCCCATAGTTGTAGCTCAACCATACCCTAAGCATTTTCCCATGCCCGTCCTGCCTATATATAAAGGAACCGAAGATCCCATAGAGCATCTTCGCATGTTTAGGATAGCATGTCACGACATATCGCATGACGACTTGCTATTACTAAAAATGTTCCCCAAAAGTTTAGGTGGAATGGCATTAGAGTGGTACTATCAATTGCCCACTCATTCTTTGAGAAACTTCGAAGAAACAACGGAATCATTTGTCCATCAATTTAGTGCCTACATCGAGAGGCATGTAACTATTAAAGACCTATACAATTTAAAACAAGACAAGGATGAATGCTTTGCCGATTTCTTAGCTAGATGGAGGCAATTGATAGGAAAACTGCACTTTGTGCTGCCTTATAGGGAAATGTTGGACATTTTCATCAACAATTTACAAGAACGGATATCTTATGAGCTATCGACTGCTACTTTAACTACCTTCGATCAAGCTATAGATTTAGCTCGAAGAGTAGAAGATGCCCTCATTAGGAGAGGCCAACTCAGGAAGAAGGATGATGAGAAAACATCCAGAAATCAATATAAAAACAAACAAGTTGTCGGTGATGGAGTCACTGACAGTGGAAATGTTGCTAATATCAATGCAACGAAGACAACAAAAAAATTCATATTGAAACCTCCTGACAAGCCTCCTCGAGAATTCACTAGATTAAACCAACCCTTATCAACTATTTTACCTCAATTACTCGAAAGAGGTTTGATCCAATTACCAGCCATCCGGGAACCTGATCCAACTATACCCGGATATAGAGCTGACTTGCACTGTGATTTCCATAGAGGACCTGGACATTCTACCAATGCTTGTAAAATATTGAAACATAAAATACAAGATTTGATTGACAATAATGAAATGGAAGTGCAAGCCTTCCAACCTAAACAAAACCCTCCTAATAATACTCAAAAGACCATTCCTCAAAATCAAAATCAAAATGCCAATCAAACTCTAGACATATTTCAACACCCTTTACCAAGACATGGTAAAGAGGTAGCCAATCAAATCGAACATCATAATGTTCCCCCTCCTACCCGATATGTAGGAACCATTAGCGGACAATTACCTATTCAGGATCCTCAAATATTTGACACGACCTTATCCCTGGTTACGACCAGGCCCTTACATAATTTTCAAACTTCTGATTCTAGTGATATAGAATCAGATAGTGAAAGTGAACTAGACATTACTTCAAACCAATCAAATAGTTCTGAAAATGAATCAGACCCTATTCAACCCATCACAGATGCTATGGTTCCAGAAGAACCATTTCCTAGAAGAGTCACTACTCGACCCTCTTCTAATATATTCCTTTCTAATGAAGAAGCCATTAATGCTCAACCGAGACCAGTTCAACGTCTTCACTATAACATTGTAGGTACCATTGGAGTCGTTACTCGACAACAAGCTCAAAACTCTCAACAAGAACCAAACCAGAATGATGGATCAGCTCCATTCATTTTGAAAAACCCCAATAAAGGGAATCATGTTCCTACTGTTCAATCTAAACCCCCTTACAATATTAATGAGCAATTGTCCAATACTACGGCCAAAATTTCCCTCTTAGATTTATTAAGATCCTCTCCCACCCATAGGGATGAGTTGATGCTTACATTGAGCCAAATGATGGTACCTCAAAACATTCAACCTGAAGCTATGGCTAATACTATCATCACTCGAGAGATTGATTGTATTGACTTCCGGGATAAAGATATCCCACAACACAGTTTACATAAGGACAATCCCTTATACATTACTGCTTTAATTGGAGATGTAGCCATCAAAAGAGTTTTGATTGATAATGGCTCATCTCTAAACATTTGCACCTTTGACTTCTACCAACGATTTGGCTTTAGAAGTGATGAAATGAAGAAAACTGATATGATTATCAAAGCTTTTAATGACGAAACACAAGAAACGTGTGGAGTTATTACCCTCCCATTGCAAGTTGGCCCTAGAACCCTAGAAACAACCGTGTTTATTGTACATTGTCCAACATCGTACAATATACTTTTGGGTCGCCCTTGGATCAACGCCATGCGAGCGGTCCCCTCAACTTTACACCAATGTGTTAAATTTGAGTTTAAAAATCAGTTGGTCACTATTCATGGTGACCCTAGACCTTTTGATATGTGTGCTTTGGCAGAACCCGTTGGAGTGCAATTTTGCCCTGCCCTGTCATCCACACATCCTAGTTCTTATTTTTCATCCAAAACTGTGAAACATAAACCCATAACTTCACCTATTTCCCCTCCATTAATTTCATCCTCCTATATAGACCAACAACCCTCTAAACAAATCATTTTAGAACCTCAAAAAGATTTTAAATCTACAACCAATCCTTCAAGTTCTATCCCTATAAATTCAAAACCTGTAGACACATCTATCATACCTTCCACAGCTAAAGACATAGGTAATAAGCCTTCTACATCTTATGCCCTTTCTGATGAACTCTTACCAGATTTATCTACAACCTTAATATCAGAAAAGACAAATGTTTTCATGCAAGATTCAAACCTTTTAAATAACTTACCGCCATCTCCTCGTACTTTGGGCCTCCCACAACCTATGGGAAGTACTTACCAAGTCGGGAGTTGTGCCTTCATTTATAAAGGATATGACTGGGGAAGAATCCCTCGGAATATCAAAACTCATCATGAAGGATATGCTCGGTGTTATTTTACCAATGATTATATTAAAGCTAAACCCATGATGCTTAAAATGGGATATGAAGGGAAAGGCTTGGGACCTTCCCAAAATGGCATGAAAGAACCTTTCGAGGTAGAACCATGGCCTGCCCGTTGTGGCGTGGGCCTATTTCCTAGTAAGGGTCAACCCTTTCCTTTTGAGGATGATGATCATCTCATATGCTATCAAGATTATATGGATAGGCATGTTGATTTGCCTATTAAAAATCAGTCATTTTCATGCAACATGTTGTCCATAGCATACCCTGAAATGATTGCCGACCCCGATGAAGAGTTGGAAGGAGATATCTTCCATGATGTCTCTGTTGAAGAGATGTTACACAATGGATTTTATTTTGATGGTTCTATACCAACTATAGCCCAACTTGAAGCCACTAATCCTCAGAATGACTTATCTAAATTAACCTTACAAGAATTACAAGAATTGGGCGTTTCACCCACCCCACCTAACTTTGAAAGAGATCTACACATGGAGGTAGAAAACGTCATTAAAATTAATATTGGAACTGAGGATAATCCTCACATAATCAATATTGGATCAGAATTAAGCCAAGAAAAACAAGAACAATACATTGCATTCCTTAAAGAGTATGAAGATGTCTTCGCTTGGACATACGAAGATATGCCAGGTCTAGACCCTTCTGTAGTCATGCATCATCTAGTAGGAGATACCGAAGTAGGAGATGAATATCGTGCTGGCAGACTCAGTCAGCTGGAACTCTTAGCTTTGGAGCATCTCCGTGCTTACCAAAACAAGCTTAAAAGATCATATGCTAAAAAAGTTCGTCATCGCTCCTTTGAGATCGGTGACCTTGTTTTAAAAGAAAATCAAAAAAATACAAATGCAACTAAGGACATTAAAGGTAAATTCGAGCCCAATTGGCTTGGACCATACATTATTACTGCTAAATTTGAATCAGGAGCATACAAATTATCTACCTTAGATGGTAAAGAACTTAAAGAACCCATGAATATTTTGCATCTTAAACGTTACTATGCATAAATTTGGTCATTCTTCATCCTTGTATATATTTGTTTTCAAAATATTTTATATTTCTTTCAAATTTATAAAAATCCAAAAACATCAAAAATATTCATAATCTTCAAAACTATCTATTGCATTTATTTAAAGCACTTGTTAAATTTTTTATGCTCAAAATCAAAAAAATAAAACCAAAAATCAAAATAATGATAAAAATATAATAACAACTATATGCTTGACTCTTTCGAAACCCAAATAAAGAAGAAAGCGAGAGTCAACAGTTCTCAAAACTTCTCAAAAGTGTTTATATATATTTTCTTACAATTATTGCGAGTTATATGTTTTAAATTATTTTTGGATAAATTAGCATTTATTTGGCATCCCTCACTTGCACACTCACAACAATAAATATCTTGATTTTATCCGGCATGATTACTAATCTCTCTTATATCAAAGTTCACAAAATTCAATTAAATAAAGTTTGAGCATAGAGAATTGATCTTGTTATTTACTTAAACCAAGCACATCTTTTCACAATAAAATGATTATATTTGTAATTTCCATGTTTTGCTACATAGTAGAACTGATTTCTTGAGCGAAAAGTTTCCCCTGCTATCCTATCATGCACATGGTCTAGAATCTTTGAGAATTGGCAAAAGGACAAGCTCACCCCTACCCGAAATAAAAATCCCTTGCTCTACAGCTAATCCGAGCAAGTATCCCTAGCAAAGAAAAAGAAAAGAAAAGTTCAAGAAAAAGAAAAGAGAAAAGAAAAATGTTATTTCAGCAATGTTCCAAGCATTATCAAGCAAAAGAAATACAAAAAGAAAAATAAGCAAAGTTCAAAAGAAAGCAAGAAAGCAATAAAATCCCTTTCCCTACCCTTTGAAAAGAAAAGAAGGGTTGATGAGCTTGAATCCCTGGAATTCTCAATTATTCGAAAGCTGTGAGGTAAGCCCCATAACAAGGTGGTTTGTGCCCAACCTGCTTGGCCTTGGGTAACTCCTAGCGTGGTGATATGTCTGTCACATTAGCGACCTTCTTTTGTATAGACCTATGTCTGCTTATGGATTAGCTAGCTCTTGATAATCCGACCTACATAGTAGCCTAGTATGGTTATATGCATCTACATCATGGATAATGAACACTTATTTGGTTTCTTCAAATCACTTGTATCATAGTACCTTGCTCAAAACTGGTAAAAGAACAATGCAATTGCACACACATTTGTATTTGAGAGATTTTGTGTATCATTATGATAAATCAAGATCGGAAATGAATTCACATATGCACATGGGATTCCTTATAAATCTAACTTTTGTCTTCAAAATAATTTGAAATATTATTTTTTGCAACTTGTTTGGAATAAATCAAGTACAGTTGTTTACCATACAGACAACTATATAATACAAAAATAAAAAATTTCTTTCAAAATATACAATAAAAAACATATACATATATATCTGGTTGACTTTCGCGACGATGGTATAGTTTCAAAACCAAAATTGGAATTTTATGCCTAGCGCAAGTCCTCATTTTCATATTTTTTGTTCATCAAAAATCAACCATGCAATAAAACTATCTTTTTTGGATTTTCGCGATGATGGTATGAGTCTATACCTACATATTCTATGCCTAGCGCAAACCATTGTAACAATTTTATTCCCCATTTATTAAAAATCATGAAAACCATATGACTTAATTCATTATGTTACACAAATTATGCTTTTCAAAAGCAAACACATTTTCATTATTTCATGTCATTATGTCAACCTTCAATTTTGCAATGATGGTATAATTCCTAAAGAATTATCCAAAAATTTTATCATACTTAGGAATTTATGCCTAGCAAAAATCATTTTAAAACATTATTTCATGCACAAATATTTTTTATAAAAATCTGAAAACAAACCATCATCATCACCATTTGCACTATTGCACCAAAGTCTTAAGACAGTTTCTTAAGCACTCTTTTACTTTTTAACAATATTTCTATAAATGGGACTAGCTTGACGACCGAGTGAGCAGCGACTCCATGAAATGGTCTATAATAGCGACAATGTCCTTTGAAATTATTGTTAGAAGTCTCTTTTTATTTTTACATTTCATTACAACAAATCAAATTGTTACATCAGATTATTTCATTTAAAATATTACACGCATGACATTCAAATTATAATATTCCCAATGACATAATTACATCCAATTATCAAATCAATCAATCAAAACATTAAAAGCATCATAAAAATACATAAGACAAGTCATATGATCAAAAATATCTCATCTATATATATCACAAATATATGTACATCATCAAAACTGGATTGGTATGCCACAATCTGTACCTCGGCATACTCAATCCTCTATCAACAAAAACAAATATAATACAATGTCAGTGTCCAGCCCTCTAGCCTCGAGAGCCCCTCGAGCTCTCTGCCTCATCTCCTCCCCCACCCTGAGGTGGACGAGGTGGCCCCATCGCCGTTTGTGTAGTCCTCGTCCTCGATCGGGACGTGGTCCTCGATGACCCGATCCTGATCGGATCTGCGATGTTAGCTGGCAGGGGTAGTCTATCCGCCTCTGGCACCAGTGGAAGTATAATGTCCGGTAAAATGTCAGCTGGGCGATAGCCCGTGTCAACTCCCCAGAGCTCGCCCCTCCGCCCCGTGCCCCGAGGCGTGCAATCTCATCCCGTAGCTGTGACACCTCAGCCCGGTGTCGTGCGGCCGCATCCTGTAGCGTCTGCACCTGGGCTCGGAGACGATCTCTCTCTGCCCGGAGAGTAGCCATCTCGCTACTCTCTCCTGTGTCCACACCCTTGCCCTTATCGGGCGATGGTGGCCTCTGTGGAGATGGGGGTCTCGCCTCCCTCCTCTCCCTCTCTCTCGTCGCGGCCGCTCCTCGTGCTCGTGGCCTCCTCGCCTCTCTCCCGCCGTGACCCTGGGCTGCCTCCATCGCCGCCTGGCACCGCCTCCCTATCCGACGCACAACCGCGTGGATCGGACCCTATGCCCTCGTCATCCGAGGAGGGCGGATGCCTACGTACCAGGCATCGTAGCCATCGGCTACTCCTGCGTCGTCCCCATCCACTGGCTGGATGGGGGCATCATCTGTGTCCTGGCTCCAGAACCGCTGCATGTCGGGAGCCCCGCTAACTGTAGTGTTATCCCGGATAGTCCAGGAAAACTCGTAATCTCTGAGGGATGGGATCCCCTGCTGTAGACCGAACTGCCTCAAAACTCGGTCGTACCTATGGAGCTCCACCTCTCCCCTCTCCATCCTCAGCCAGCAAACTCGCCTAACGTGAGCCAACTCCTGTCCATCCTCTGGCCACCCTGGATGCTCCCTCCATGGCCTCCAGGTGATCTGGTCCGGGACTAGGTCATCCAATAGCCTCCGGGACATCGACAGGTCGATCCGTTGCTGTGCCCCTCTTCGGAGCCACCAGTAGAAGACTCGGGGCCTCTCCCCGTCAACCCCTATCAGAGGAAGCCCTATCGGCCTTCGCACCGCAATGTGCTCCCAGCACCAAACCTGTAGTAGCGATGTCATAACTAGACATCGGCCGCCCTTGTACACGACCCCATACAGGATCCTGTACAATCGGCATAGTACAAAACTGCCCCATGAGAACCTATACCCGTGGTCCCGCATATCGTAGATCACATCTACGAGCATCCACGGCACCCTGCACCCACTCTGGTGGCACAGCAGAAGTCCACCAACTACTCCAGCTAGAACCCGTGTGAGTGTAGATGCCCCAGGCATCTGGCGCAGTGCCTCGATGTTAACTCCGCCCTTCTCTAGGGCGAAGCTCGGGTCACCGCACAGCCGTCCCATAGCGCGGCCCTGATTGGCCGTAGGAGTAATCAGCCGTCCTTGTATGGGGATTCTCAGAATCCTCCATACATCCTCCAAAGTGGGAGTCATCTCCCTGTAGGTAGCCAAAAACATGAAGAGCCCGGATACCACCTCTCTGCTAGGGCCGTCAGTAGCCCCATGTCTGTAGAAACTTGTGGCATTTCTGCCACATGCAGTAAGCCGACCTGTGCCAGCTGATCCCGCTCTGCCTGTGTAAGAGCGGCCAAGTCATCTCTCAACCCACCGTATTTCCATTCTCTGCTCTTTAGTAATCCTCTCTGCAAACATAAACAACAAAACAACAAGCAATCATTAATAAACAATTCAAGTAATCAATAATGCAAGTTAAAAGTTCAATTTTGTACAATTGATGATATCGCCCACTATTGGACGATATCGTCCCAAATTTGAGCATAATCGTCTTCGATTTCGCAGTTCGAAATCGTCCCTAATTTGATGAAATCGTCCCCCTTTCGACGATTTCGCCCTCGGGCGAAATTGCCGAAATTGAGACGATTTCGTCGAAATCGGGACGATTTCGTCCCGACGACGTCGACGGCCCAAAAATGGCCGCGATGCTCAAAAATCATCTAAAAATTACCTACAAAGCATGTAAAGTTAAATTAAAGCATCATAGATCAGTCTGGACTCTTACCCGTAGACCGCGTCGGACCTCTGTCGATCTGTGCGTCGTCTCCACCATTTTTGCTTCAGAGCTCCAAAAACCCAGAAAATGAACAGTAAAAATGAATTAGGGTTTTACCCTATTTTTTTAATTTTATTCAAAAATAATATTTTGCTTTTTCGCGTTTTTACCTCAAACGTTCGATTTGGGTAAAAACACGGAGGGGGCACCATAGTAAGCTGTCGTACGATTCGACCAAGAATCGTCGCCTAAAAATGGGAATAATTTTTGCTTTCTCGTAGATTGAGAAGAACTCATCTTTAACGCATTTTCTTCGAAAAATTCGCTAAAGAGGGGGCAAAATGTAGCACCCTAAAATTGGCGCAGTAAAATTACAATAATTACATTCACCTTAGTAAATAATTTAAAATTCAAATTTAACCTCCCAAACCGCCCGTTAACCGTCGGGAAATCCGTTTCCCCATTTTTCGTGCCATTTTTAGAGGTTGTTTTGACCGTTTGACGATATCGTCGCCGATCAGACGATATCGCCCCAGATTTGACGATTTCGTCTGGACTAGGACGTCCAGACGATCTTGTCGCAAAACTGATTTTGCAAAGTTGGATTCTGTTCCAACGGGTCTCCAATCTGGGCAGAAGCGTGTCTGCACCGTTGGGACCCTCCCCCGTTGGAGATCTCCCAAATTGGGATGATCTCCAACCTCCTAACTACTCCCCTAAGCCTATTTAATCCTAAACTATTCCTTTAGCACCCCCCTGGCCGAAATTCTCTGCAAGTTAACTCCATTCACGTTAAATCATCCCTATTCTTCATTTGCACTAGTTCCATATCAATTTTGTTGTAGGTACATCACTGTTCTTCAACCGGAGCCAGCACCTATCGTCGTCGACGAACCTGTTCAGATCGGAGGCGAACCTGTCGAATTCGAGGCGATTTCGTACTGATGCGAGATGATCTCGACTGCAGTCCGTATTAAGGCAATCAGTGCCTGAAGTTTGCCTTTCTCAACCTTTTCTCTGTCATTTTATTCTGCAAATTAGATAGTCTATTCAGTGTTTTATGTTATTTTGCATTTGGAGTTCACCCATTTAGATTAAGTGCATAATTAAATCCTAATTATCATCTAATTAGCATGATTCATTTCTGTCTCTGTGTTTAAGTTTCAGTTTGATAACATTGCTGCCATTTTATATCATTTCCCTCTATTAGCACTGTAGTACTTTTTGTATTTTGCATCTGTTTTTGGTTTTGCAGGTCTCTGATGAATTCGTCTGACGAATTCGTCAGATCTCGAACGATCTTGTCTGATTGCAGACGATTCTGTCGAATCTCAGACGATCCAGATCGCTTCAACATCAGAATCTTCTTCGGACATCCGGATCAGGTATTCCTCATTTGCATTCTATAATCTCTCTGTTTTTTGTATTCATGGAATTTGCATTTTCATATAGATTAATCTAGATTCATTCGGCCAAACCTAGGATATGAATGCTTAAGGTTAAAAACGAACACACTAAAACACATTCCAAAACCTAGGCGTGGAAGCTGTCGTTAAATGTTTCCTGGTGAACCCACCATCCGTCGAAAAATCATCAAAATACACCTCCCTTGAGAGGCGGGACCTTCGCAAAGTCCTCTCAGTCCGAGGTACCGCGACATCCTTTTCCCATCCTCCTTTCGGGCACGGATCCAATAGCCTGAAGGTAGGGATGCAAAAAATTTGGAGCGATATAGAAAGCAACTCACTTTAGTCGTATCTAACAATGTTGAAAGTCGAAACAAACACAATAAAGCTAATGATATAATAAAATCCCTTACCTATATATTCTCTTCAACATCAGTATAATCAGGAAATACCTCAACACCTTTGTAGGAATATTAATGCATACCTTTTGTGAATGAGGGTCAACTTTCCATCGAGATGCACCACATGTTGGGCAAGCTTACTTCTTTTTATGATATTTCCAATATAAAATACAACCATTGATGCATGCAATGGATCAATACATAAATTAATCCCAAATACCCCATCATTTTATTTACTACATATGTGGACTCTAAAATTGTATTATCGATTGGGACCATATCTTTCAGCAACTCTAGTAAGTCACCAAAGCTTTTGTTCGACCAAACATATTTTGCTTTGAGATTATACAATTTAGCAATTGTCGATAGCTTTGTGTACTTTGTACAACTTGGATATAATGTTTGTTTGGCATATTCGATCAAGCTACGATATTCATTAAAGAAAACTGTTCCATAAGATAATTGAAACTAAATATCATTATCTAGCAATTTTGGTCCACTCTTTGGGAAATTGACATTGAAAAATCTGTTTGTGTGATTGACCATTCCAACAATGTCATCTTGTAAATCTTCGGTAATTAGATCCTCATCAGTGGTAGAGCATGTGTTTGATGCATATTTATCAAAACTAGAGGGTTCTTCTCCATGCAAAATAAACTCACTATATGTCTTGTCAATTCTATGATAAATTAGGTGGTCACAAACCTCCTCAAAACCAAGAGTTTCCATATTTGAGCACTTTCGACATGGAAATCTAGTTCTTAGGGTTTATTGAATTCTTAATTGTAGCATATAGGAATTGGTGAACCCCATGATAATAGTTCTTGCTATTTATACAAAAAAACCCCCCAAAAAATAAGAAAGTATAGTTATACAGGTAGATCGCATCGAAAGCACAACTTTTCTTTGTTAATGGAGATAACATAGCTGACATACCTAGCTGATCCTAGCCAAGATTTGTCCATGATACTTGATGGATAAAACATATTGACCCAATTGACCTAGATAGAGTTCATGCTCTGAGTCTTGAGGATGATCTAGCTATTAAAAGTAAAGACAATAATCCTACTGCCCAAGCATAACCTGCACAAGGTAAGTGGAGTTTCTTGTGTAGCTTATTGCTACATAGTACACTCTAGGGAAAGCTTTCCACCTTTACTAAAGCTGGTGATGTAATAGAAATATTTAATATGATTTAGGAGCAAGATCAAGTAATTTTATAGTCATCTTGTGCATGGGATCCAAACAAGAGGCCAACCACAATTGAAGCACTCAAGCATCCAATGAGTCTTAAAACACATGTAACTATAAGATTAAAGAAAATAATGGTATAATTATGTTGAAGATGGTGTACATGTTATTGTGCTAATACTAAATAACAAATGCAAGAAAATGATAAGGGCGCTACTTTGAAGCCAACTACAATTCCTACTACAGATAAATGATGATAGTAAAGTTGATGAAGTGTTTAATGGATTCAAAGATATACATTTATAGCTTATTTTCATAAATAAAATATCTTTTTGTAGTTGATATATTACTTTTATAAATTGTATATATTACTTGTAAATAAAATAGGATTACCAAATGGATGGAGACAATACTTTGAAAGAGGCTCAATATGTTCTTCAGGTAATGTGGATTAGACATTTTTCGCAGGACTGCCCAAACTGCCGAACTCGTTTCGGCCATATCTCACTCATCCGGACTCGGATTGAGCTGAAATTTTGAGGGTAGATGCCTGAAAAACCCTAGAACGTCTCCACCAATTTTCATATCATTTGGAGCAACACAGATCCTAGCGCATCCCTATGTGTGAACGATATATTTGGCAAGCGGCTATGCGAGGGTTTCATCTGGGTTGAGTGCAAGCAGCTCCAGAGGTTGGTTTTTAGGGCCTTCGGGCCCTAGCGACCAATATTTTTGTGGTTTATGCTCAATATTTTAGCAAGAAATGTTGCAGGGGATACAAGATGGGTTAGAAATTTGTCTTTCAACAGATCATACTATGAACTTGAGTGACAACGACTTCCAATTTGCTGCACAAAAGAAAAGTGAAAACCATACCTTTCCACGGCGTCTAGGGCAAGGATTAAAGAGATCACGAAACAAGTTTCAAGTAGTTGATCAAAAAATGGCTCATATCTCAAGTGAATCTGGTGCTAAGGTGCACCCACAAAATAATTCTACTATGAAAACCCCTGTCAAGGGTAAGAATTTCGAAGACTCGGTCCCAAAAATGAATTTTAGGGATGCCCTTCATGGTGGACAGCCTCAGCCCAATGCTAATATCAATATTAGGGCTTCCCATAAACCTCTAAGAATGCCTAAGATTGATCCCAGGAAAACGGAGTCAGGATGTCTTAAAGCAAGCTGATGGAACTCCTATTGTTAAGCTTGATATGGGTAACATTCGGATTGGCATTGAAGATTTGGAAAAAAGAGGACTAATTTGTCGGTTCGTGGGTTTTCGTCCGAGTCTATCTGCTTTCAAAGTCTGGGCTGCAAAAAGCTAGAAAACTAAAGGTGAGTTACAAATCTCTATTTATCCAAATGGTTATTTTCTTGTTTTATTTGCTAATAATGAAGATAGAGAGAAAACTTTTCAAGGGGGTCCTTGGTTTTTTGGAAGGGCGAGGGCTTTTCATGAAGCCCTGGCATACTAAATTTAAAGCCGAAGAAGAGATGCCTTCTATAGCTCCCGTGTGGGTTAGACTCTTTGGCCTCCCTATTGAATTTTGGAATCCTACTATTTTTTCTTCAATTGGAAACTCTTTAGGAACTTTTATGATGATCTGCTGATTGTACTCAAAATTTTGAACATATTATTTATGCTCGGATTTGTGTTTTAATGGATTTTGACAAACCCCTACCTAAAAATATCACATTACAATTTGGGGAAGACACTTGGGAGCAAGTAGTGGACTATGAGAACATTCCTTTTCGTTGTAGAATTTGCCATGAATATGGTCATTTGGCCAGTGCTTGCCCAAATAAAATTCCTGATCAAAAGAAAGAAGATATAAACTCAGCAGGTTTCCAAATACCTAAGAAGAAGAACACTAAAAAAAAACTAGTTATGAAGGATCAATCAAAGTCATCTGCTAATATGTTTGAAATCCTTTCCACAAATGATGTCCCAAGTGAGGAAGAGGAAATAATGGAAACTAAAATCTTAGAAACACAATTTAAATATGAAGGGAAGAACTCGGAGACAAACCAACAAATCAAAGGTTTTCAACGAGAAAAAAAGGAGAAAATTTACACAAGAAAAACAATATTTCAAATGTCAAAACTTCAAATAATGCAGGTCCCAATATAGACTCCATTGAACCATCTAGTAAAATTTTGGCTGTGTACGAGCATTCTTCAAGGTTAGAAGCCATCTCAGATTCAATTGGAATAAGTCAAGAAATAGGGAAAAAAAAATTGAAGATGGATTCTAATCAAAAAGTAGGTCGCAAGACCAATCAATATCATATGGTAAAAGAAGGTGAAAAGCTTGTAGAGGAAGGTAAGATTAATGCCCTTCCCAACTTTTTTAGCCCCGGTATTAATGAAGATCATCACTTGGAATATTAGAGGACTCAAAGGGAGTCTTTCAAAACAAAATGAAATTAGAAGAATGATTCGAATAAATCATCCACATCTTGTTTTCCTTCAAGAAACAAAGATGTCAATGGAGGATATGGACTTAATTGCCGATAAAATTTGGCCAGCTGGAAAAGTGGTTTCCCTCGGTTCCCAAGGGACTTCGGGTGGCATTGCTTGTCTTTGGGACCCAAAAGAGGTAGTTATTCACCATATGGTTGGTGGTTGGGGTTTGTTGGCTATAGCTATTCAAAGTAGACATTCCAACCAGATTATGCTCTGCATTACTATTTATGCTCCGACTTCTTTGGAGGAAAAAAGAAGACAGTGGAAGGATATTACTCATATTATCTCTCATTTTCCTAAAGCTTGGATCTTGATCGGAGGAGATTTCAATACCATCCTCTCTCTGGATGAGAAAAAGGGGGAAATAGAAATTTGGACAAAAGCAACGACCTCATGAGCGAATATATTGCAAACCTCCATCTTGTGGATATCCAACCGAGATAATGGCCTTATGACTTGGTCTAACAGAAGGCAAGGCTTAGCTTGTATAATGGAGAGATTGGATAGGTTTTTGCTCTCTGAAAATTTCTTAATCCATGGTCACATTCCTAAAGTGAAGACTCTTAATAATGCTGGTTCGGATCATTGGCCGATCATGGTGGAAATGTGGAAAACCAATGTGAGTTTCTCTCCTTTTCATTTTCAATTAATGTGGCTTAGAGACATTTCCTTCAGACCTCGTGTGCAACAATGGTGGAAGGAAGGTAAACCTAGGCATGGGACTAAGATGTTCTATTTTGCCAAAATATTGCAATACATTAAATCCAAAATCAAGACTTGGAACTGGAAAGAGTTTGGGGATGTTCATAAAAAAAACATGAAGTTATTGCTCATCTTGAAAATTTGAATAAGAAAATCCGTTTAGATGGCCTCACAGAGAAGAGAAGTGGAGATGAAATTAAACTCACAACTCAGTTAGAGGAATGGGAAAAAAGAGAAGAAATCTTATGGAAGCAAAAATCTAGAATTCAATGGCTCAAAGAAGGAGATCGAAACACAAATTTCTTCCACAAATCTCTTCTAGCTCGAAGATCTCACAACTTTATTTCTTCCTTAAAATCAGATTCTGGAGATGTTGTTTATACTTGGGATGGCATGAACTCTATTGTTGTTGATTACTTTTCCAATATTTTTGCTGCTACTCCTCTTGACTCAGCTTCACAACAAAATGTTCTTCAAGCAATCCCTTCTCTTATCACTTTTGAGGAGAACTCTATTTTGATTGCTCCTGTTACTATCAATGAGCTTCAACAAGTAGTTTTTAAAATGCAAAAAGGGAAAACCCTAGGTCCTGATGGTTTTCCTATTGAGTTCTACCAAGAGTTCTGGGATATCCTTCATGTTGATTTATTAGAGGTGGTGGAAGAAGCCAGGAAAGCCAAAGAAATTTTGAAGGTTATCAATAAAACTTATATTACTCTTGTTCCAAAAGCTCAAGAGGTTGATCATATCTCAACTTTTAGACCTATTGCTTTATGTAATGTTCTTCTCAAAATCATTACTAAAATCATGGCAGAAAGGTTGAAGCCTCTTTTGCATAAGATTATTTTCCCAGAGCAAGGGGGTTATGTGGAAGGACGTCAAATAGTAGATGAGATAGTTCTTGCTCAGGAAGCCATCCATTCCATGGATATGCAAAATTCTCCTTCCATGTTCATTCGGTTAGACTTATCCAAAGCTTATGACAGAGTGGATTGGCACTTCCTTATCAAAGTTTTGAGGCAATTTGGTTTCTCTAAGGATTGGATGGATTGGATTATGGGATGTATCTCTTCAGTTTCCTACTTAGTTCTTATCAATGGTAGGCCTTCTCAGTCTTTCCCGGCTTCCAGAGGTATTAGGCAAGGTGACCCGCTATCCCCTTATTTATTCATCATTCTTGCTGAATGCTTGGGTAGGACTATAACCAAAAAGAGGGAAAACAAAACCCTTGAGGGAGTTACCATTGCTCATGGAGCTAGACCTATCTCTCATCTTCAATTTGTGGATGACTCTACTCTTTTAGGTAAAGCTACAGTTAAGGAAGCTTCTAATATTAAGCAAATCATTAGCTATTTTTCTAAGGCTACTGGGAAGTTGATCAATGAAGACAAATCTAAAGTTATTTTCTTTCACTGCTTTGCTAGACAGGAATCCATGGTCTTGGATAAATTAAGATATAAGAAGACCTCTCTTCCAATCACTTATTTAGGTATTCCCATAAATATTCAAAGGCAAAAAAATAAATATTGGAATTGGTTGTTGGACAAAGTCAAGAAGAAAATTGGAAAGTGGACCAACAAGTGGCTTTCTTCCGGGGGTAGAATCACCTTGGTAAAATCAGTCCTTCAAGCTATTCCTATTTATGTTTCTTCCGTTTTGAATATCCCAAAGGCTGTTCTTCGAGAATTGGATCAAATCGGTCATCGTTTCCTTTGGAGTGGTACTAAGGAGAAAAGAAAATGGGCCTTGGTGAAATGGGATACTTTATGTCTTCCTAAGAGTGAAGGGGGTTAGGATTCCGGTCTTCAATTAATAACAACAAAGCTTTAGCTGCTAAATTATATTGGAGGATGTTGCATAACCCCAATGCTCTTTGGGCCAATAATCTCCATGCTAAATATGTTGAGAACAAAAGTCCTGAAGACCTTGTTCGCTATCAACTTCCTACCAAAGGTTCTCCCATTTTAGCAGTTCTTAAGACTGGTGAGGATTTGATAAAGAAAAAATTATTTTGGATCATTCATAATGGTCAACATGTAAAATTTTGGACAGATTCTTGGGATGGTCACAAGCCTTTGATAACTCAGTTTCCCGATTGGAGGCCTTGGATGGAGGAGCTTCACCGAGCTAATTGGATAAAGGTGGCTAATTACTATCGGTACCATACTGGTAATTCAAAGGTTGGTAGATATTGGATCCCTATTGAGGACTGGCCTATTCAAATCCCAGAAAGGCAAAGACAAGATATCCAAGGCATCCTTCATATGAGATCCCTCTCTTGGTCCCATGAAAAAGATTGTTTTGGATGGAACAACACTACTAAGGGTGAGTATTCAGTTGCTCAAGGTTATTTGACCTTATGCCATAATAATCCCAACCATTCTTCTGACATATTTTCTCGATTGTGGGCTCAAAAGCTCTGGCCTAAGGTGAGGTTCTTTAATTGGCTTTTATTGCATCGTAGGGTGCTTACTTGGTGAGCAACTTATGAAGCGTGGTTTTCATGGCCCTTTTAGATGTGAAATGTGTGAAGAGAATGTAGAAAATATCAACCATATTTTTATTGAGTGTACTTTAGCCTCTGAGCTATGGAGGAGAATGGCCACTTTACTTGGCTTATAGTGGTCCAATTTTTTTACTTTTGAACAACTTTGGAGGGATTGGCCTAATCAAGAGGGTGTTGATCATTTTATTAGGCGGTTAGTTTGGATGGGTTCTACCATTCTTCTTTGGAATATTTGGAATGAAAGGAACAACCAAATTTTTAATCAAGATAGGAAGGATATTCACTATATTTGGCAAAATACCATAGCCAACTTAGTTGAATCAGTCCATCAACTCCTTAATCACCCCCAAAACTCCCACCAAAGATGGGATCAAGTGATGCAAATATTGAAGATTAAACCTTCTAAGGGCAACCAACTTAAAGGGAATGTGAGTATTAGTAAGATGGATAGGACTAGAAATTGGCAACCTCCTCCTAAGGATTTTGGAAAAGTCAATACTGATGGAGCCTCTAGAGGGAACCCTGGAAAAGCGAGTGTGGGAGGAATTGGTAGACTTTCAGATGGCTCCCTGGTTTTTACTTTTGCTGAGAATTTGGGTATTCTTTCCAATAACCTTGCTGAGGGGTATGGTATCCTCAGAGGCCTTCAGGAGGCTACTAAGGTTGGATGGGAAAAGGTGTTAGTTGAGTCTGACTCTCAACTTATGATTAATCTCTTGAAGACTCCTTCTAAGAATCATAAGGTGGATTGGAGAATAAAAAGAATTATTGAGAAGATTCAGTTAATCCAGATGGGATTTTTGAAAGTTGATTACAATCATGTGGTCAGAGATCAAAACAAGAGTGTTGATGCTTTAGCTAATTGGGCTTTGGACAAAGGTGATCTTACTTGTTATGGCCACCCTCCTATATGGTGGGCTTCTCAAATTAGGGAAGCTCTTCTTTCTATCATTTCTTTGGATGGCTCCAAGTTCGAAGGTACCTAGTTTCTTCTTGTTTTTTTTTTTTGCTTCTCTTTGGTTCATTCATTTTTTTTAGTTCCCTAGCTCATTCTATTCTTTATTTTGTTTCCTCTGTTGATTCTTGCCTTAATAGTCTTCTGGTCTAGATAGGTCATTGTTTTGTTCATTTTTTTTTTTTTTTCTTTTTGTTTTTTTTGTTTAGTTTTTTAAGGTGGGTGGGTTCTTTTGTTTTGTTTTGTTTTTGTGTTCTTTGTGTTGTTTTTTGTTGTTCTTGTGTTTTTGTTGTTTTTTTTTTATGTTTTTTGTTATTGTTCTTGTGTTTTTTTCGTTCTTGTTCTTGGGTTTCTCTTTGTTTGTGTTATTTCGTGTTTTTATGTGTGAGTGTTTTCTATGTTTTTTGTTTTTGTTTATTGTCTATTGTTGGTTGTTTTTTATTTTTATTTTTATTTTATTTTTTTAATTTTTTAGGTTTTGGTTGTGTTTATTTTTCATGTTTTTTTTGGGTTATGTCTTTGTAGTGTTCTGTTGTTTTTGTCTTGTTTGTGTTTTGTTATGTGGTTCTTGTGTTTTTCTATGTGGTTTGTGTTGTGGTTTCTTTTATCTTATTGTGCGTGTTTGGTTGTGCTTTTGTTTTTGACACACTCAAGGAGCATGTTTTTTATTTTATTTTATTATTTTTGTTGTTATTTACTTATTTTTAAATTGGTTTTGTGTGTTTGTTTGCTCCTTGAGTATGTCAAAGGTGGTAGGCCGGGTCCGAGTCCTGGGCATTTTTTGCGGAATGGATACCCCTGCCTCCTTGGGTCTTACCCGAAAGTGGCATCCCTTTTGGGATGTTTTCCACAAAAAAAAAAAGAGGATTACCAAACATGCATAAGCCTCAAAAAAATAAATTGGTACCTTATTATTAAAAAGTCATTTCCAACAATGGTGTATACCCAACCTTGATCATATTTAAATATGAGGTGTATATATGTTAAACCTTAACTTTATCCATGTTTTACAAAACTGCCTCAACACTTTTTATCACTAACCAACCTCACATCATATTAAATAAAAATATTTGTAAATAAAATTGCATCTAAAAAATAGAGTGGATGATGAAAATAATAAAAGATATATATCTTGGAACAAAGGCTTCTAATTAAGAAAATAACCCCATACATATTTATCTAATGTATAGCATTCATTAGTAATCAAAGCCCTTGTTTTATTAGTTTTAATAGGAAAAAATGAGAATGAACAGAATGCACTCAAACAAACATTGGAAGTGATAAACACCTTGAATTATTATTTACTTTATAATGTGACTTCCTCGGGTGTTGTCATAATATTCTCTCTTTGCACATCCTTTTCCAGTATTTTTCACCTATGCTAAACTATGGAAATGAGGCTATGTTTTAAGCCTCCAATCCTTATGGGTTTGATAAAATGACCTTCTAAAATATTCTTGCAAACAAATAGCAAAGGACTGAGTAATGTGGTGTACAAAATTATCTCCAAGTTGATTGTTGAGAGATTTAAGCCTTGGATCTGTAAGTTTATTTTTGATGAATAGCGAAGTTATGTGGCGGGTAGACAAATCCTTTATGGTGTGGCTATTAATGCTGAGGCCATTAATTCTATGGGAATTTCTAAAGAAAAAATATGGCTAAGGTTTATCATAGGTTTAAATGGTCTTTATTAAGTAACATTCTCCTTGATTTTGATTTCAAATCCAATTGGGTTAGTTGGGTGATGAGTTATATTACGTTACCATCCTATTATATCCTTATCAATGGTGAGCCTTCTACTTTGTTTCAGGTTTTGAGAGGTCTCCATCAGGGGGATCTTTTGTCTCCTTATTTTTTTATTATTATGGTCGAGGATTTGGGTAGACTTCTCAAATTACATGTCAATCAGGGGTTGATTCATGGGTGGAGGTGGGGTAATAGTTTACCTGCATATTCTCATATTCAATTTGTGGATGATACTGCTCTGATGGGTATTGCCTCTATTAGGAAAGCAACTAATTTTAGAATATCTCTAGATATTTATTTGGCTGCTTTGGGGAATAAGATAAACGAGTGGAAATCCTCCATATTATTTTTCAATACTAATCCTCTTATACAGGCCATAATTGCTTCGATTCTTTGATTTCATATTGGAGCTCTTCCTTTAACTTATTTGGGAATTCCTCTTTCTGTGGGTCCTCTGCCTTAAGGCATCTGGAATAATATTTTGGATAAATTCTGGGCTAAAGTCTCTCATTGGACTATTAATTGGCTTTCTTTTGCTGGAAGAGTGCTGCTTCTTAAGTCGATGGTTCAAGCTTCATGTATTTATCAGTGCATGATTCAGGTCGCTCCTGCTAGTTTTATTCATGAGATAGAATCTTTGTCAAGGAGATTTTTATGGGCTGGAAATTCGGAGTCTTCAAAATAGAGTTTGGTTAAGTGGGAGACTATTTATAGACCGAAACATAAAGGTGGTTTGGGTCTTCGTTTGACTTCTCTTTCTGGTCAAGCATTGATGACCAAGATTTATTTGAGATGGTGCATTTCTCAAGACCATGCTTGGGCTAAAATTATTTCCTTTAAGTATCTTAATGGGGTTGAGGGCTCTGAGATACCTAGATATAGTTTATCTGGTAAAGGCTCTTTGATATGGAACACCCTTAAGAAGGATGTGACTCTTGTTAAGCAAGGATTGTTCTGGATTTCTCTCAAAGGCTCGAAGGCTATTTTTTGGCATGATTCTTAGGATGGTTTCCCTATAATTTTAATCTATGTTTCCTCATATTCAAGAGTTATGTAATTGTTTCTTGGCTTATGGTTGGTACAGGGTGATGGATTATAAATTTACCAAAAGAGGTGGGCAGGTGGAGGTAGTTCAGTGGAAATATCCTAGAGATTGGTCGACAGGTGGCTCTATTAAGGATAGAAAAGAGTTGGTTCATATTTTAGCTACTAGTGAGTGCTCTTCTTTATAGGATGATGATGTTTTGGCTTGGATTCTGAATCCTAGAGGGATTTTATCGATGGCTTCTGGTTATCATATTTTAGATAGGTAGCATTTTAAGGATGAGGAGGTTCCTTGGTGGAAACAGGTTTGGAATATGTTTTCTTGGTCCAAATGCAATTTTAATTTGTGGTTGGCTACTAGGAACATGTATTACCTGGGATAATATCCAAAAGAGAGGTTTTTAGGGCCCTTTATTTTGTTTCCTTTACGAGAATAGTGATGAATATTTAGGGCATTTGCTCTTACAATTTTCGTTTGCACGATAAATTTGGCATCTTTGGTGGAGGGTGTGGAAACAATCTTGTTCTTATGCCTCTTCTCTTATTGATTTATGGAGGAGTTTAGGAAGACCTCATTCTAAGGCTTTATTAATTCAAGTTGTGTGGAATAATGGGCCCTCACATATTATATGGAATATTTGGCTTGAAAGAAATCAAAGAATTTTTCAAGGTATAAATTTAACTGTTTATCAGATTTAGCATAGGATTATTGGTATGCTCCAAGAAACTATTTCTTCTAAATGTTAGATTAGTATTACTTTGGAGTAGTCTGATATTTTGATGATGTAGGACCTAGGTTTAGTGGAGAATGGCCTTCATCCTTCTTTATCAATCGGGAGGATAGGCCTCAATAAAAAAGTGTAGAGAGATGGCAAATGGAATCCTCCATCTGAGAGGTGTTCAATATTAATACTCATGGCTCTTACAAAGGGAATCCTGGGTATGTAGGTATTGGTGGTGTTGGAAGAGATAGTAGTGGTGCAACTCTTTTCATTTTCTCATATTATAAAGGGAAGCAAACTAATAATTATATGGAGGCCCTTTCTATTCGTTTTGCTTTGGAAAAAGATTATGTTCTGGGATGGCGAAAGATAATCTGTGAGTCAGACTCTCAAATTATTATTAATTTGTTGAAGACTCATAATATTTATAATATTGATTGGCAGCTGGAGTTAGTGGCTCGGTAGATCATTCACATTTATCGGCATCTAGAGTTTATTTTCTTTGTTCATATTCCCAGGGAATGGAATGGTGTGGCTGATTACTTGGCAAAATGGGCTTCTAAGTTTTAGGAAGACTGGAATGTTAGGGAATGGGATCAACTCCCATTGGATTGCTATCGTCATCTTGCTAATTTACTTGCTGCAGATATGCCTCATTGAGGTTGTTGTTTGTTAGGTGTCTTTTGGTCGGGTACTTAGTGGTTTTGGGGGTCTCTTTCTTCTGGCACTTGTAAGGGTTATTGTTTTGGTATTCTCTATTTCTTGTATGGTTTTATTGATTTAATAAATTTTTACCAACAAAAAAAAAGTACTATTTCTTGTCACATAAGGTAGCCTTAAAAAATTCACCATGCACCATCATATACATAAGCCCCATATAGGGTAAAGAATGCTCTAAAAAAATAAATGACAAATCAAATTTGTGGAAATAATTTAATTCTCAGGAGATGAAAATGGTTCTGTTGGAAAGTAATTCTGCAAGACATCTTGATTCGTGGACTGCCAAAGGATAGTTAGATGTAAGGGTATGTAAAATATCTCGTAATTATTCTAAATCTACATAAATCGTAGACCTAAAACTTAAACTAACAAAATGAATTTTCCAGACAATTGAGATATAAGTGTTATATTGGTAGACCTAGAACTTAAACTAACAAGTTGTCCCTTCATGAAAACTCATAAAAATTGATAATAAATCTTTTGAACATCCTAAAAACATATTTATGCAAAGTCTTATAGTAATAAAACCCTTGTTTTATCAAATTTAAAATGAATTGAATGCACTTAGACAAACATAGGAAGTGATATACACATTGAAAATTATTATTATTTACTTTGCAATGTGACTTCCTCAAGCACTATCATAATATTCTGTCTTTTCTCATCCTTTGCCAATATTTTCACCTATGCTAGATTGTGGAAATGAGGCAATGTGTTAAACCTCCAATCCTTATGGATTTGATAAAATGAACTTCTGAAATCATGCAAACAAATAGTAAAGGATTGATTGTGAAAAAGTACTATTTCTTGTCACACTGGGGTAAGGTATCCTTAAAAAATTCACCATGCACCATCATATACATAAGCCCCATCTAGGGTAAAGAATGCTCTGAAAAATAAATGACAAATAAAATTTGTGGAAATAATTTAATTCTCAGGAAGAAAATTGGTTTTGTTTTTTTTTGAAAAAATTGAAAAAAGCTTGCATTAAAACAAATTACAGTTACAAGAGGGAGAAAGGGCATCCCAACCAAGAGCAAAGAGACCAGAAGAACAAAGGGCGCGAAAACGCGACAAGTCGCGAAAGCACGACAAGTCGCGAAATCGCGACACCAAACCTAACAACCGCCGCGCCACGACAACCGGTCGCGAAAACGCGACATGTCGCGAAATCGCGACATGTCGCGACATCGCGACAAAACAGCGCCGAGGCCACACCACTCAAAAAATGTCACGAAATCGCGACAGCACAGCACCAAAGCACCCAAACGCCAAAAACGTCGCGAAATCGCGACGAGAAAGCCAGAAGGCACCTGCTCCCCAAAATTGTCGTGAAATCGCGACGAGTTCTCCTTTAAACAACAACTTTGAGAAAGTGTCGCGATATCGCGACGGCTTTTCCTTAAGGCCCCAGTTGGCCGGAAGTGTAGCGAAATCGCGACAAGAATTCCAATGGGCGCCCCTTCCGCAAAAGTGTCGCGAAATCGCGACATGTTCTCCCCCATGGTGCCCTTTACTTAAACTAGTCGCGAAATCGCGACGTTTATCCTTCATGCAGTTTGTTCTCCAGAACTGTCACGAAATCGCTACAAGTTTGCCCCTTTGCTTCCTTTCCTTAAAAATGTCGCGAAATCGCGACAGATTATCCTTTGAGAAGCTTTTCACAAAAAATGTCGCGATATCGCGACGGTTTTTCCACTTAACGCAATTTTGCTCAAAGCGTCGCGAAATCGCTACAGGTTTGCCCCTTTGCGTCCTTTCCTCAAAAAAGGCACGAAATCGCGACAAATTTTCCTTTAAGTAGCTTTTCACAAAAAATGTCGCGATATCGCGACGTTTTTCCCCTTCACGCAATTTTTCTCAAAGCGTCGCGATATCGCGACGCTTTTCCTCCAGCAGCAGAACCAACAAAAAAGGTCGCGAAATCGCGACACCTTCTCATCAAAGACCGCGACGACGCAACAAGTCACGAAATCGCTACAATTTTCCTCCCAAGGCCGCGACAACAAAAAGGGTAGCGAAATCGCTACAGTTGTCCAGGAAAGGTCGCGAAAGAGCAACATGTCGCGAAATCGCGACAGATTTCCAAACAAGGTCGCGACGGCGCAATATGTCGCGATATCGCGACAAAAACTAACCTTAGCCATTTTTGAGCTCATGGATGCAGGGATCGTTCCAGACCACTCCGAATCTCTTCATCTATCATAGGCATATCACTGTGCAGCTGAACACCTACCTCTTTCTCAGCACCCATCTTCGCAAGGAAGTCAGCTACCGTGTTCAATTTTCTACTCACATACACAGGGATAACATCATCTAACTCCCTCCATAACTCCTTGATTTGGGATATCAAAATCCGTAGTCTCCAGGCTTTTAGTGAGAAATTCTGCAAGCAATCCAGAGCGCCGATCAGGACTTGAGAATCTGATTCAAGAATTATCCTCCGGTAACCCTGCTTAACAGCCCAGATAGACGCTGACTTAATGGCAAAGGCTTCGGCTTCATTGTTCGTGGCTCTGCCCAATCCCTGCAATTCCCAGTAAAGAACCGCACTCGAGTGATCCCGACAAACAACACCAATTCCTGCACTGCCCGGGTTGCCTTTTGCAGCCCCATCAGTATTGATCTTGATCCAGCCAACTGGGGGAGGTTTCCAGCATGCTCTGCCTTGCCTCTCATGTCCCTCAACCCCCTCTTCAAGATGCCCAAGAGCAGCCTGATTCTCTTCATCAACATAAATAGCAACAGTTTCTGTGACTTTGCTCCAGATGACCTGCCAAACGCCGTCAATCGAGGAGAAAGTGTTTCTAAAGATCCGGGCGTTTCTCTCCAACCAAACTTGCCACCAAATGAAGAGAAAGCCTAACTTCTAGCCAGTTCGAAGAGCTATGGAATTGAACCTGCCCCTTTTCCATTTTTCCCAAATATTGGTACGATTGAAAACACCATTAGCCTAGAGTTTAAATTGAGAGAACCAGCGTTCCCAAATCTGATGAGTAAAAGAGCACTCAAAAAACAAATGATCTGCAGTTTCCTCATGTTGGAGGCATAAAGCACATTGAGAGGGGCCATTGAAACCCCTACGTCTGAGATTGTCAAAGGTGAGAAGACCATTATGCATAAGTTGCCAAGCAAAGAAATTCACTTTCGGCCAACCCTTTGAATGCCAAATCCTTCTCCAATGCTGAACCGGAAAAGAGTGTGGGGGAGGCTCGGGGAGGATCTCTTCATATCCGACCTTAACTGAGTAGACCCCAAGGCTTCCATAGCCCCAGGCTAATTCATCTTCCTCATCCCTCCCCGTGAGGAACCTTTATGACAAGATTTTTTGCAGGATGGGCGCCAACTCCGGAGAGACAGTAATTGGCCACTCCTCCCACCGCTTAAACTTTTTAAATTTATACCCCCCCAATTGACTGGTAAGCAGATAATTATCAATATGGATCCAGCCCTGGGCTTCTAAGGCGGTCATGATTGGTTGTAGCTCAGGGAACATGACAATAATGGGCGGATGTTGGTCCCAAGAGTCAGTCCAGAAACGAGCCTTGTCTCCTCTCCCCACTTTCCAGAATAATTGATCTTTGATAATCTGGGACCCAAGCTTGAGAGTCTGCCACACTAAGGATCCAGTACCTTCCAAGGGAAAGCGACCCACCTCATTGGGATGAACATGCCCCAAATATTTACTGGAAAGAATTCTGTTGAAGAGGGAGGTTGGCTGAGAAATCCACCTCCAATACAGTTTTCCAGCCAATGCTCTGTTATTAAGCTTAGAACTTCTCAAGCCCAGCCCTCCTTTGTCCTTAGGCTGGGTAACTTTGTCCCACCCAACCAAGGCCCATCTTTTCTTCCCTTTTGCGCCTTCCCATAAAAATCTTCTAGCCATTTTGTCCAGCTCTTTCCAGATGGTATGAGGGGCAGCCAGTATTGAGAATTTATAGATCGGCAAAGCCTGTATAACTGACTTCAGGAAGGTTAATCTACCCCGTAGCTTAGCCATTTATGGGCCCAATGATTCATTCTGTCTTTGATGCACCGCCATGATTCTTCCAGATGTCAATTTTTAACTTTTTGAAGTGAAGGGGAACGCCCAGGTAAACAATTGGAAGAGAAGTCCTTGTGAAGCCCAGGATCTCAATAACACGCTCCTGTAGCCGTTGGTCAAGATTGAAAAAGACCACTTTGGACTTCTTGTCATTTAGAACCTGATTTGAAGCCCTTAGGTAGAAATTCAAAGTATCTCTGATTCCTCTAGCTTCCCGAAGAGTGGCCGCACCAACCAGGCCAGTATCGTCCACAAATTGCAAGTGAGTCAGAGTTTCCTCCCCAACCTTGATACCAGATAGCAGACCTTGTTGCCTTCTCCTCAGAAACAATCTGCCCAAACCTTCAGCCAAGAGAAGGAAGAGATAGGGAGAACAAGGGTCTCCCTGGCGGAGACCACGAGTGGCACCGAAAGGATGCGAGGGAAGGCCCTTGATGAGAACGGAAAAAGAGGGAGAAGAAACACAACTCATAACCCAATCAATCCATTCTTGAGAAAAGCCAAAGGCAGCCATCATTTTCGACAAGAAGCACCACTCCACCCGGTCATAAGCCTTGGACATATCCAGTTTAATGAACATTCCTTTGTTGCCCGAAGTTTGCATTGAATGGATGGCCTCCTGGGCCAAAACCACCCCATCCAAGATTTGTCTTCCCTCAACAAAGCCCCCTTGTTCAGGAGAAATGATGTTGTGAAGAAGGGGTTTAAGCCTCTCAGCCATTATCTTAGTGATGATTTTGTAAATCACATTGCATAAAGCAATAGGCCTGAAATCAGAGATATGAGTCCCCGCTTCCCCTTTTGGAATTAAAGCTATGAAGGTGTGATTGATCGCCCTGAGCATTCTTCGATTGGATCTGGATTCCTCAGTAACAGCCAAAACATCCTCCCCCAAGGTGTCCCAGAAAGCCTGAAAAAATTCAATAGGAAAGCCATCTGGACCAGGAGATTTTCCAGTACTCATACCAAAGACCACATTTCTCAGTTCATCCCTTTCAATGGGTCTAAGCAGGGCCTGATTGTCTTCTTCAGAGATAATAGAAGGAATAACATTAAGAACTTCGGTCTGAGCCTCAACATCTTGCTGCATACTTTCCTTAAAAAGTTTAGAAAAGTAATCGATAGCATGGGAATGCATGCCAGGAAGAGTATCAAAGACATTTCCATGTTCATCTTTAAGAACTTCCATATTGTTCATCTGTCTCCTAGCACAAGCTGACCGATGAAAAAATTTGGTATTTCTGTCCCCCTCTAATAACCAAGTATTCCTAGCCCTCTGTTTCCAGTATATCTCCTCTTGGTTGTCAATGTCCTCAACCGCTTTACGCAGTTCATCATCTTCAAATTTGAGTTGCTCGGTAATTGATCCTTCCCTAAAAAGTTTCGAACCTCCTCCCATCTAGCCACCAAGGGGGCCCTTTGGGGCCCGGAAATCCGACTTGTTTTCTTTCCTCCATTGTTTCAATTGAATTTTGACAAATTGAAGCTGTTTATGAAATTTGAACATTGCTGTCCCAAAAGGTGGACGGCCTTCTGTCCACCATTGAGTAATTTTCTGTCCTCCTTTTGTAACCAAAAATTCTCAAATTTAAAAGGCCTATGGTGCTGCCCACTCGAAGTCCCTCCCTCTAGCAAAATGGGAAAATGATCCGAAATAGGGCCCTCCAAAATCTGGAACTTAAAAGTCCATTTAACAAAAGCCTCCTCCGAGACCAAAAAGCGATCTAACTTGACCTTCCTGCTATGTGGCTCCTTTCTCTTGTTTGTCCAAGTGAAAAAAACACCAGGGCCTTGAACGTCCACTAAATGAAAGGCCTGAACTTGGGCAATCAGAAGCCGGTCCCCTGGATCCAAAACAGGGGTGCCACCTTCCTGGTCACGAACAGATAATTTTGCATTAAAATCCCCTGCAATAATCCAGTCATAACACTCCCTGTATGCCCTCATGTTGTGAACAACTTCCCATTGGAGCCTCTGGCCATCTAGGTCTTGGGCCCCATAAAAGTTGGTGATTAGGACCTGCTCAGAATTGAAGTTATTTACGAAGAGAGAAGTAAGAACACCCCTGCAAGCTATATGTTCTAAAGCGGTCCGGACCCAGAGGGTTCCAAAGGGTAACAATTCCACCTGAAGCTCCTTGGGCAGCCACATCCATATGCCCAGCTCCCCGCCAGATTTTAGTAGCGGTTTTACTCATAATATCTAAAGACATTTTGGTCTCCTGAAGAAGCAAAAAGTCTGTTTTACGGTTTTCTAAGAGTCTTTGAACAACAGATTGATGGGTTCTCTTGTTTAAACCCCTAACATTCCAAGATTGAATAATCATTGAAAACCTTGAGAGCGAGTAAGAATCAATGGTCCTCACCAATCCTCCATTGATTAGCTTATCTCCTTGCTCTGTTAGTAGTTCCTTATTGGATTTTCTTCCCGCTCCTTGAGAGTTATTGTTTCTAGATCTCTTCTCCACCGGGTAATCCCTAAAGCGAGGCCTTTCTCTGTTTTTATCTGCATTTCCCATGGTGACATCGTTGATAGCCGATCTGTCTTTGGGGAGTGTATAACCAATGCCCCTGGATTCTCTGACTGCAGATTCTCAGCTGGCACAGTCACTTATTCTACTACAGGAGTAAAGGAAGGAGAAACAAGAGGTGGAGTGTTGTCATTCACACCATTCCCATCCACTCCCTCCATAGATTGGTCCTCCTGATCCACTAATGACTTAAAAATTTCATACCGATTGTTTGGCTTGAGCTGCACCTGCTCCTTTCCATTTTTCTTTTTGTTTCTCTTTCGTTTCACCTGTTCAAAGCCATCCTGCTGAGCATCAGGACCTGGAGAATTGCTAGAAGGTTCATTGACAGGACTGGACTTACCCTCTCTAGGGCGGTTTGACATTCCGCTCGGAGCCTCCATTTTTGTGCTCAATATGTTTGGGCAGAACCTTGCCAAATGTCCATGCTTATGGCATACTCGGCACTTGAAAGGTAGGGCCTCATAGTCTAGCTGCTGGATCCAGGGTACTCCTGCTAGCTCAAGTTCCGCCTCAGCTGGTAGAGGTTGACTAATGTCCATCTCTACACATATTCTAGCAAAGACAACGAGTATTTCCCTCTATGGTATCTTTGGAGACTCCCAAAAATCTGCCTAGGGAATTACCTATTAGTTCCAACACCTGCTCACCCCAAAACTCCATCGGGAGAGCGTACAGCCGAATCCAGACCGGGACAGCCGTGGGTTCGATGCGGGGGTCGAAACCCACTCTCCAGGGTTGGACAAATAACCCTGTTGGTCCGTGGTTTCTCTTTTCTGATTCAAATGCTCTGTTTCTATCTGCTAAAGAAGAGAAACTAATGATGAAATACCCATTGCTTATAGGCCATAAAGAGTACTCACCGTGTGGCTCCCAGTTCTGGCGAACCCAGGTATGCAGAAAATTCAGTGTGGGCCGGATGCCCATGAATTTGCAGATCAAGTCGTGATTTGCTCGGTAGACGATTGTATCTTCGACCAGCATTGGTTCTATAACAATCTTAGGCCTGGAAGTGGATTGCGGGAGGCATCCATTAACGCGGTGAACATTTGGGCCATTGCCAACATTCTTGAGTATCGTTTGAAAAGCATTCCGCTGAGCTCCATCAGTGGAAGGCGAGGGGTTATCTTTCAACTTCTCAGCATATGAAGTCTTTCTCCCAGCAGGAGAAACTGGAGGAGACCCCATCGGGCCCTCCCGGGACCACGAATGAACCTTCAGATGAATTCAAAATCAACTCCCCAAAGCCCCAGGCAAGATCTTCGGGCCAGAAACCCTCGAGCAACACCAGACGCCGTCATAGAAATTTTCCCGCCAAATCGCCAGAGCCCTCGTATCATGTGAGTTCTCTCCAATGGGTATAGAAAATTGGTTTTGTTGGAAAGTAATTTTGCAAGGCATATTAATCCATGGACTGCGAGATGATAGCTAGATGTAAGGGTATGTATAATATCTTGTAATTGTTATAAATCTACATAAATCGTAGATCTAGAACTTAAACTAACAAGTTGTTTCCCCTTCATTGCAACTCATCAAAATTGATAATAAATCTTTTAAAAATCCTAAAAACATATTACAATGTACAAAATCATACAAAGTCTTATAGTTTGTTTTTCAAGACTCCATCGCATGTTATACTTAAATAAATATTATTTATAACTCATTTTCATAAATAAGAATTTTTTTTTTAGTTGATATATTACTTGTATAAATTGTATATATTACTTGTATATCTAAATAGGATTACCAAACATGCATAAGCCTAAAAAAAATAAATTGGTACCTTATTATTAAAAAGTCATTTCCAAAAATGATGTATACCCAACCTTGATCATATTCAAATATCAGTGTCTATATGTTAAACCTCAACTTTATCCACATTTTACAAAACTGCCTCAACACTTCTTATCAGCAACCAACCTCGCTAAATATTAAATAATAATATTTATAAATGAAATTTCATCTAAAAAAAAAGTGGATGATGAATATATATATATATATATATATATAAAGTGTATATATATATATATATATATATATATATATATAAAGTGTTGTGTCCTATTTGGAACTTACCATGAGACACATCAAATTTATTTAGAAGAGTACTTGGTTGTCTCAAAAATTAGTCACAGAGTTTCATGATTTCAAGGAATTGGTCAAACAAGTGCATGAATGCATGGTTGAGTCGGAGGAAGAATATGAATAAGGTGATCTTGGATACCACATGGATGTGGTTGAGGAGTCCATGGATAGTTTTTTTGAAGCAACTGTAAATGCATAGGCTGTGATTTTAAGAACTTCATACCATAGGTTGTCTCTATTGTAACCCATGCACCCTACCAACCTATAATTTTAACTTTGAATGATGGTTTGGTTAGTAATACACATTTTTGAGGTTATTTTCTTATAAACCTCAACTTTGATTAGCATATGAAATGTGATTGTTCTTCTTCATCCTATATGGTTACCTCTAATAAAGATAATTTGGAAGACATGAATTATTTTTTGTCTCAACATGACCAAAAGAGTTAGATGGTAATATGCAATAGAAACATCAATATCATATCTAAAGATTTGTGTCAAAATGTTCTTTAATTATAGAGCATTGCAATACCTAGCAATTGGAATGACAATAAATAGTTTTATAAACCTTATTAATGTTGTCATTTGGTAGACATTTTACATTGATAAGGGTCTGATTAAGCATCCATGACAGTTTTAGTACCTATTTTCATGTCAATGAAGTAGTTGATGTTGTGTTTCTGGTTGATAAGTAGATGTCTTTTACTAAAAAAAGTGGTAAAAGTGTAATGAAATTAAAAAAATGTGAATTTTTAATAATATTGTTTGTATATTTAGAGGATACTTCCCTTTGTATGAGCTTTTTTTGTGCTTCTGAAATAAATATTTTTGAGATTGCAAATTTTATATCTCCTTATTCAAAGAGATTGAAACACAAAATCATAAAAAATATAAAATGAATATTTAAAAATATATTGTTCTTTTGTGAGTTTATTGAAGGCTTTGAAGGTAATAACAGTGAAGATAACATCAACCATTCACCCTTTTGACTCATTATTTTATTGTGAAGGATGGATCCACTCTAACTTGAATCTGAGTTCTTATTGGCCCTTCTAGTTACTAGGGTGCCGAGCCACCAACAGAGTGAATATTGAACCCTTCAAAACCCTTCATTAAGTCACACATGAATCAATTGCAACTAGCTTCCTATTTGTAATATAATATTTTATGATATTGATTGACTGGTACTAAAATGTAATACCTTTTGTCAACAACAATGTGCTCTACCATCAAATGACTATATCTTCACAGTCTTGGGTTGTGGCCAAGTGTGGAGTGAATATTCTATTGTTGTTTTCAAAAAACCATCAGAGGTGAATTCCATTATCCATATTTTTAGAACATACCATTATGTGATAGAGTTGTCAGTTCTCCAATTGAATTTCCTTCATTCATAAACCTACAATAAAATAAATTCATTACAAGATTTGAACCTATACCCTTTTGTTTCCAATCATAGTGCATACTACCATGCCACAAAAATGATTGAGCTAGAAATGTAATCTTTATTCTTTAGGAATTCTCTCTAAATAAAATGCTAAAAGAAAATACTTTCTTGAGAAAAAAAGCATCACGAGGATTGAAACCTATTTTTTTTTTCAACATAGTGCCTTAAAGGTCACTCTCCTAGTCACAATTCTTTAGATGGTAAAGAACTTAAAAAACCAATGAACATAATACACCTAAAATTATATTATGTATGATTTCACATATTCTACCTTCATCTTGCATTTGGTTTGGTTTCTCATACTACATGACTGATTGTCATACTTTTCATGAATTGCTTGATATTTTGTTCCATTCTGCATCTTTGCTTGTCATATAAATACTTTGCTGCTTGATCATAATTGCATCTAACTGTTTGAGCATATATATTCTTGGGGACTTCACAATGAGGCAAGTGATGAAACCTAGTTAAGTTTTTAGCTCAGCATGCAATGCACTCATACTAGGGAACTAATGCCTAGCTAACCCCCAACATAGGGCATATCTCCATGCACTTTTCATCATTGCATTTGTTGTCATAAATCATCCTTTTATTTATTCTCTTTTCTTCTCATATATTCGTTGACCTTGAAAGATTCAATAATTGTAAATTTGTTTCTCCAAGTCAAAGGATATAGTTCTTCATATCTTGTATATATTTTATCCTTTGCAAGTTTTCAATATTTTCTTATTTTCTCCAAGACAAAGGATATATGTTCCTTCTTCTATTTGTGCATCTTGTTTTTCTCACACTTTTTCCTTCTTGATATTTCAATTGTTAAGGGATCCTCGTGGGATATGATAGATACTACATGCATATCATTTATGGTGTTCATTTGATCAATGACTATCTTACACACATCCTTTAGCTATTGAAATTTAAAAAAGGATACACATGCACAATGTTGTTTACTTCTTGCTTTTATCATCCTTCTATCTTCCTTCTGTCTAATATATGCACACATACATTTTTTATTGTGCTTTACTTTGCTCTCATAATTTTTTTGCACATAATACACTCCTATCGCGTTACAATCCTTTTGGAAAATCGATCAAACATTACACCCCATACAAAATAGCTTCATGGCTACCAAGTGAGCACCAGCCTCCACATCAGGCCATTTGTGAGCATACATCCTAGCGAGTATCTCTCCAAATACAACCATTAGCGAGCACCACACCCATAATGGGTATCACTTCACACTTGTTATTTTCAATTGGTCTAATACCTTCATAGGATAGCTTCATGGTCATTCACAAGCACTATTACCTTAGGGGGTTCACTCCATACTTGACCATTTGTGAGCATACATCTTCACAAGGTTTTGCTCCATCTTTTATTTATTTATTTATTTTTGCTTAGCTTATGATCATTTGATCACATTGATCCCTTGTGGTCTATGTTGATTCAAATATCATGATCTATGCATATTTTGATTTCTTTAACCTTTGCTTGACCTTATTCTTCTTATGTTTCTTTTCTTTTTCTTCTCTTTTTCCAAATTCATGCCTTGTACTTATGGGGCATGAATTCCCTCTAAGACAAATTCATGGTCAATTTTTACAGGGCACAAATTTAGCTAGAGTGTTGTTTTTTATTTTCTTATTATTTTTTCTTCTTCTTTCCTTTCTTTCATACCCTTTTCTTGTATTTATTTTTTTGCTTCTTTGATCATTTTGTCATGCATTTCATATAGTTCATTCATTTTGCATTCATTAGTTAAGTTCATTTTCTATTTATTAGTTAAGGTTCATTCATCATGCATTGCATTCATTCATCTAATCATGCATAACCAACAATTAACATCACATAATAAAAATATGAACATAATAAATCACAACATGGTATTACTCAAAAGCAAGTTTGTGTCAGCCATTGTGTTAGTATACCACAATTCAATTTTGGCACACTTGACCATCCTCTAGACTAGGGATGCATACCAAAAATAAAATTGGCATGTCATCTTGATCCTAGCCCTAGCTTTGTGATCTAGTCTCCTCTACTCTATCCATCAGAGGTAGTCCTAGTGGGGGCATGTTCACAGATCATGAAATAGTCCATGATCTAGACCATGACCTACTCTATGTATATAAGGATGATGATAGAGGCACTCTCTACTCCATTGGAACCACATAAAAATACAAGGTCTGGTAGAAGGTCTCCCTCTAAACAAATACCTCTAGCCTCTCACCTGACCTCTATAGCTCCTCCTAAAATAGGTATATTCCCTCACCCTGATGGTTGCCCATAATAATAACCATCTCCTTAGCCTAAGCTTGATGCTACCCCTACTCTAGCCAACTTATCTCTCCCTTCAAATGATATCCCTCAACCCTCATCGTGTCCTACTCTATGAGTGTCGTATTCAAAGAAATTTGCATCCCCTCTAGCCTCTTGGCCCTGTCCTCTCAGAGTAGGTCCATATCCCTTTGCATGGATTCCATCCTAGCCTATCGTGTCTCTACCTCCCTCATCAGGTCATCTTGATCTGTGGTCCCTCTAGGTCTTTCCATCATTGATGTCGAGGTACATGTTGCCATCCTACTTGGCTTAAACCTTACTATCATAGGGGCACCTCTAGTTGTCCCCCCTTTACCTGAGCTAAAGAAGGTGATGTTCATATTAATGGAAATCACCATATCTATCCTAACCTATACTTGTGTCTACCTAGGAGGGTTTGCACCCCTCTACTATCACTTAGTATTACAATGGTAGCCTCTCATAGTGCCAACTGCACTTGTCAAGTCATGACTTGGCACTATTATATTAGCACCGATGGGGAGATCCTTGGAGACACAATACCCCTAACCATCTTGTATATCTAAGGGCTACTCCAACATATTCCACTCTTGGATCGATGTATATTGGGTCATATAAATCCTCCATAAACCTCTCCACATTAGGGTCCCCTTTGACTATTGATGGATCTCATCGCACCTGCCTGAACCAGTAGTCTCCTAAGTTTGGTATCTCTTTGAGGATATTGAACTGTTGTTGGACTTGATAGAACCTATAAAGCTCTAAATCCTTCCTCTCTATCATCATCCACCTGATCCTCCATACCCTCACTAGTTCCTCCCCATCCTCAACCCATCCAAGGTGTAGACGCCACGGTTTCCATAAAATTTGGTGCTCTCATAGCTCATCTACCACCTGCCTCGCTAGTGATAGGATACCAATGTACATCCTCTAACTTGCTCATAGTATTAGGCCCATATATATACTATTGGTTTCTTTGGGTTGGGTAGTGGTTCTAGTAGTGTATGCGATCTTAGGATAAATATGTGCTCCCAACACCACACTTGAAGCAAGGCCATACAAACTAGCCCATTATGTTGATTATACATGACATTGTACAATGTCTTGTATAGACGGGCAAACACATATGGACCCCATGTGAATCTAATATATTGATCCTATATGTCTACCACTACTCCTACCAATACCCATGGAAGGTGTCACCTACTCATATGGTACATCAAGAACCCAACAACTACCCCACAAATCATTGCCATCAATGCATCGATCCCATATAATGTGTGCATCTCATCTACATGAAATCCACTCTATTGGACCTCATGAGTCAAGCCCCTTGATAATCATTGTAATGTTGCTTGATGCCCCCATGCTTTATAAATTGCTCTCCCCCTTATGGGGATGCACAAGATCTAACACACATCCTCTAGTGTGACGATCATTGCTTCCATTGGTAACTAGAAAGTAGATGAATTTGGGTACCATCTCTTTGCTAGCATCACCAATAACACTATGTCTACCTCCACCCAAGGTATCTATACCAAGGGCAATATCCCCACTACCTATATTGTCTATCTCTCTCTCTCTCTATTGTTTTGAGCTACCATAACACCTCCTCCGTAGCTCGATCACCACTCCCTGCTCTTGAGTACATCATGCTGTAAACAAAAATATTAAATAAAACTTCAATCAATTAAAAGCACTAAAAAACTCAAATCAAAATTATAATAATTTTAACCTCTTTTTTTTCTTTTATTTTCTTTCTCTCTTTCTTTCTCTTCATGCCCCATATTTTTGGGGCACAAATTTTGTGACCATTAAGATCCAATTGAATTCGTGGTTTGACCCCGAATTCATGTTGATCCACACATGATGATTTTTTCCAAAAATTAAATAAAAACTAAAATACAAGCTTAAATTATTATCTAGCCTATTCTAGAGGTTAGGTTTTAGTCCTTGTGCTCTCTTCACTGATGTGCTGACCTTACCTCTCACAATAGATGAACGGTGTGTGGGAAGTATCATTTGCTTGTTTTCTCTAGAGGTCTTCTCCTCTTCGTGTGGTGAAAATGATTTTCATTTTTATATCCTTTCCATTTTTTATCCCTCTTTTTGTTTCTCCTCTTTTTATTTTTTGGGGTTCTTTTTCTCTCTATTTGCTACTCTGTTTTCTTCTAAGCTTACCATTTCAATTTTTTACAAGAATTTTGTATTCCTTTCAAAACTTGAGGGGGCACCCCAGCCTTAGGAACATTAATGTCATTAATGCCCCGTTTTACATGTAAAATTTTAAAGTGTTTGGAATGACACCTTTTTTGCACCATTCCTTCTTCTAAATTAGCCACCCCTTTTTGTGTTTGCTATTTTTTGCCCATAGATGTCTACATATTTCTTTGACATATTTATTTGGCCATAAATACATCAAAGACGGGGTAAAATATAGACATAGAAAATTGATCCATAAAAATGAGTCATTTTACCTTAGAATTGCCAAAGAAGTTCCTCAAACTTGATAAGGATAAGTTTGGGCTTCTTTTTGCTCCCTTTTGCTTGCTTTTTCTTTTGGTCTTATCGAATCCGTAGACATCCAGGATGGGGTATGAATTTTGTAAAGTTAGGGTTTCTCTTGAAAAAGCCTAATTTTGGGCTAACCTCTATGGTGTTGGCTCTTGGTCAAGTTTATTTTTTGTTTTCTTGCCTAAATCCCCTCTAAACTTACTATAAATAGAAGGATTGGATTTCATTTTCCTCCTAAATAATAAGCCAAGCAAGTTTTGAAATAACCATACACATGCCCTCAAGACTTTATGCTTTTGGAATGATTTTGGTACTCTACTCTTGGTGTGTTTTTTGTGGTTTGTTGTTGAAGATAAGTAAGTTGAGAAGCCTTGACAATATATTATCTTCTAGAAGAAGGAGAGGTCTTCCACCTTTACTCTTGCTTCCTATATAGGCTTATTAGGTTTCCTCTTTGCATTATCAGCTCTTAGATCATTAATTTTTAATATTAGATTGCATTTTGTACTCTTAAATTATCTTTTGAGCTCTCTTGTGTGAATGAATTTGGTGAAACCCTTGGTTTTTCCATTTCTTCTCTATTACCGATTTCTCGACCGTTAATAATAAGGCATGAATTTAGCCATAGTAGCTTAGGGGTAAATTTTTGCTCTAAAAAACCCTAGGTTTGTATTTGTACACTTTTTTTCCATTGAGTCCATTTTAGTTGTAGTCTATTTTCATTGTTTCATGCTATCATATCTTGTTTTATGTGTTCCCAAAGGTCAACAATCACTTTTATTTTTGAATGATCAGCTAAAAGGACCAAAGAGGCTTGACTGTTGTACCTCCAAGCTTAGTCACACAGTGGCCTAAGTAGGTCCCCCAAACATTGATCAATTTTCCAAGGGTTTTGTAAGTTTGACCAAATTTATGGTTGGTATTTGTAGCATGCAAATTCAACTAGGATCAATCATTGAATCAAGTAATTGAACTGGTAGACCTACTAGGTTGTTTGTTGTGTGTCTGTGTCTATTTTTATTCACTTCCATATTTAGATCATAAATAAATTAAAAAAGAAACATTTCGATTTCATTTCTAGGCATCAAAAGAAGAAATGCATATAGTTTACATCTAGGCTATTTTGTTTGTGCATTCTCTCGAACCCTTGCCTGAAAAGTGAAGATTTAATTTTTTGTAGATTTAGAAGTAGTCTTCATCAAAATAAATAATCATTCTAGGAATAGTCTTTTATTTACTTGCATCATTGCTTGCCTTGCATTATTCTTTAATTTTTCATAGCTTAGATCTTAGTAAGACCAAACATAGGTGCTTGTTCAAAGAAATACATCAAACATTCCATCCTAGAATTGGAGTGAGTCCTTAAACCATTCCTGGTGAACCCTTCGATCCCCAAGGTCTCGAGTGTAGAGGAAAAACAACCTCATGAGCACCTCAACTCTTAGTGAATCCACTTGAGAATTGTATACGTTGGATATTTTTCTCCCCCTCTACAAATATAAATACAATTATTTAAAAACATCACTTCCTAAGATTGTGATGCATGCATAAACTATTGATGTGATAGCATTTCAAATTTTATTTTATTCTTCTCGTAGAATAAACCTTAATTTGGGGTACTTCTCACATGGTATTAGAACAAGATTGTCAAAACATGGACCTTTTGGTAAGCTTAGTCTAAATTGAATTTGATATATAAATGGCTAGGTGAGGGTGTGGAGCATGAAGGGAAAATAGGTGCAACAAGGAGATAAGTACAAATAAAATTAATCAATAAGATGAGGTATCACAAAAATAAGAGTATGAAATTCCTCTACATAATGAGGAGCCTTCCAATGATCATGTAAGTCAAGTTTTACAAGCAATACAAAATTTTAACTCATGTTATCATGGAACAATATTTAAGAGTACAAGGTAAAATATGAAATCCAACAATAACTAAAGAAATATATTAATCACAATAATGTGGAGACCAAGATATACCTACAGTGAAGCAAGGTAGTAGAGATATGTTTAAAAATTTAAATAATATTGAACCACCTAAGTTTACTGGAGCCATTGAAGGAAAAGTTGTACATCAATAAATTGTGAAAATGGAATGGTGTTTTAAACTTGTTGAATTTTCTAGCAAGGAAAAAGTTAAAATTACCATTTTCATTTAGAAGGTCATGCGACTATATGGTGGAGGAATGAAGAGATCATAATGAAACTTGATAAAATGAAAGTTACTTGGGAGCTATTCAAAGAGTGGGTCGGGAAGAAGTACATTTCACAAGTGTTTAGTTAAAAATGAACTCAAAAGTTTTATAATATTCATTAAGGAAGAGAATCAATAATGAAATAAGAATAATAGCTTTTAGAGTTCTTGGGAGATATATCGAACCTTGGAAGTGATATCCTTTTAGTAAACAATTTTCTCTTTAGATTAAGGTTGAATTTAGATTAAATTATCAAAACTCAACCTTTCACTTGAGAGGAAGCATATAGGTAAGATCATATAGAATTAGAATATTAAATTTCTATAATATCAAATATAATAGTAGAATTAGATTTGTTTTTATTGTTTCAACCTAAAAATTCTATAGACAAGCTCTTCTTATGGAAATTTGACTAAGGGGACCTCTAGAGCATAGAGAGCGATCTCTATTTAGTGGTGCAAATATATTTTTAGGGCTATATCATAAACATTCTTGACTAAAATAATGGTATTCATTAGGGTAATCTAGATTGTCTTAGTTCACTTGGCATAAAAAACAAAATATGAGTAAAGGAAGACTAGTAAGAAGACCTATTGGAAAAGGAGGAAATTTGAGATTTCAATCATCATTTCAGATGATTCTTATTTTTTAGTCTCGAGTGCAACAACAAGAGTCTATAAGACCTACTCAAAGCACACCTAGTGTTGGGACAACAAGAGGTTGTATGAAGTGTGGAGGATATCATTATGCTTAAAGTTATCATAAAAAACAACAAAAAAATAATACAAATAGACCTCAATCATCAACACAAATGGGGAATAGTACACATCATTATATAGTGTTTGTGATGGTGAACGATAGATAAGTAGAACATCAAAACTCAATCACTAACGCATCAAGGATTGTTTATGATCATAATAGAACCATTTTGATTGATCTAGAAGCCACCAATTCTTTCATTAATCTTAATTTTTTGGATAAGCTCAGGTCGGTAGAGCAAGTCAAATGAGTTCTTAGATGTGATTATGGCTTCAAGGGCCCAATAATTTATAAGGAGGTAGTGTTGAAATCTGAAATAGATTTTTAAAGTAGGAAGATCTATTATTAGTGACATGTTTGTGAGCATATGAGATTATTTTCAGAATGGATTGGTTAAGTAAACATTAAGCAAAAATTAATTTTTATTGCAAAGAGGTAAAATATACTGATAAAAATAAAAATAGAATGGTGATTTAGGGAATGAATAGACTAGTTTTACTTTGCATGATATCTATAATACAACTTAAAAGAGGCATGAGGAAGGAATTTGTACTTAATGCCATCTATACTAAATACATTCAAGAAAACAAAAAAGAATCTAACTTAAAGTCTCAATATGTGTTTCTAGGATGAATCCCTCAACTACGTATTGATTACCATTAGTTAAATAAGCTTAGAATAAAATATTGCTATCCTTTACCATACATTGATGATATTTTTGATCAGTCACAAGGAGTTACTATATTTTCTAAAATTGATTTGAGGTTAGGCTATCTCTAGCTACATATAAAATGAACATGTATCAAAAACAACATTTCAACCTAGGTATGGTCCTTATGGATTCACTATGGTATCTTATAAATTAATCAATGCTCCTACAATTTCGATGGGGTTAATGAATAGTATATTGTGTGAGTACCTGGATAAGTTTGTCATAGTTTTCTTGGATGATATCTTGATTTATTCCAAGACAAGACAAGAACATTTGAGATTGGTGTTATAATATTTATGAGAACAACAATTGTATGCAAAAAATTCTAAATATTTTTATCCAAAGATACAATACCTAGGATATATTGTTGTAGGAGAAGAAATTGTAGTAGACCCAAGAAAAATCAAAGATTTAGTGGAATGACCAAACCCAATGAACATGTCAAAGATTAATTTTTTTGGGACTCATTGGGTATTACCATAGGTTTGTAACAATTTTTTCAAGGATTGTCAACCCTATTACTTCAATACAATGTAATGGTAAGAAATTTACTTGGTCTAGAAAATACGAATCAGATTTTCAAGAAGGAAAACTACCTTTGATAAGTGCTCCCATATTAGTGATACTTTATCCAAACAAACCTTATGTAGTATGCACCAATATTGCTATTGAAGGGTTGGGCAATGTTTTTATGAATGTAAAAGAGTGATTGCTTATGAATCTCGTAAGCTAAAAAATAATGAACACAATTATCCAATGCATGATTTGAAATTGGATTCTATGATTCATGCTTTGACAATGTGGATTATATAAGAGGAAAAAGGGTTGTGTTAAGAACAAATCATCAAATTTTAAGGTATCTATTAATACAACCTAATTTGAATGCCTGACAACATTAATAGATGGAGTTTTTATGTGAATATGGTTATGATATTTGTATATCAAATAAATAAAAAAAAGGTGGTAGATGCACTCAGTATAAGGCATGATTATTTCACAATGACTATGATAAGATCTGAAGGAAAGAATTAAGAAAATAATAGCTCATGATGAATGGATTTGAGAGGTGAGTCTTGCATGTCAAAGTACAAATATGGTAGAAGCTGTAGAAAGGGTGTTTTATTGATTCAAAAGGATTAAAAAGATTTCATAATGTTATATATGTGCCTAAGGTAGTAGAATTGAAAACATTAGTTTTGAATGAAGCACATAAGACACCTTATGCTACTCATCCTAGAGTAAAAAAGATGTATGCTTATCTAAGAAGATCATATTTTTGGCTAGGAATAAATAAGGATATTATTATATATGAGTAGATTTTTAGACTTTCAAAGGGTGAAGGTTGAGCATCAACACCCAACAAAGCTATTACAATCTCATGCAGTTCTATAATGAAAATGGGATGTTGTTTCCATGGATTTCATTATGGGATTACCTTTAACTCAATAAGAATGTAATGCAATTTTGGAAGTAGTCAATAAATTAACAAAATTTATAAATTTCATGCCCACTAAAGATACTTATGAGGCAAAGGATGAAACTCAATTATATGTGGCTCAAATTGTAAGATTGCATGAAGTTCCTAAGAAAATTATTTATGTTCAAGATTCCATGTTTACTTCTAGATTTTAAAAGACTTTTTAGTATGCATTAGGTACACAATTAAATTTTAGTACTGCATACCACCCTTATACTCATGGTCAAATAGAAATAGTTAAAATGATGTTAGAAGATATGTTAAGAATACTATGTATCAACAATACCAATAGGAGAGATATATGACTTTGGTAGAATTTGCATATAATATTAATTACCATAGCTTGAATTGTATGGCTCCATATGAATCTTTTTATGATCAACCTTGTAGAACATTAACTTGTGATCAACTTGAGGATCGATCCACCATCAATCCTAAAATGTTACAAGACATAGAAAAATAGGTGATCAAAATTAGAATATATTTGAAGTATAGGATAGACAAAAATATTATGCTTATGTTTAAAGGTTTAAAAGGAAAATTTTCATTAGAGATAAGGTCTTTGTTAAAGTGTGACATATAAAATTTTATTTAAGTTTAAGAAAATCTCAAAGCTTTCCCATTGATTTGCTAGTCCTTTTGAATTTTTAGAGAGGATTGGACCTATAGCTTATAAGCTTTCACTACCACCTAGCTTATCATATATTCACAATGTTTTCCACATATCATTCCTTAAAAAAATATATATGATCCTTCATATGCTTTAGACTAGAATATTTTGTAGTTGAACATGGATAGTTACATTAGTGTAGAACTATACTGCTTCCTAAATCAAATGATAAAGCAATTATGAAATAGGTAAGTTAACCAAGTTATGGTACTATGGAATCAATATAGTGAAAAGTCTGCCACTTGGAAAAATGTAGAAGAAATAAAAATTGTATACCCACATCTTTTTGCTAAGAAATTCCACAAGGAGTTTGAACTTAAGAGGGGAAATATGTAATTACTACCCCTTAATAGTTTTGAATAATCATGTTTTCCTTATTTTATAATAAGAAAGTAAGTTTTTGATTAATTAAAAATCACTTGTACTTAGTTAAGTGAGTTTGAATATATATAAATAAATATAATATATATATATATATATATATATATATATATATATATATATATATATATTTATATATATAGAATTTCTTGATTTAGTTAATAGGGAAGTAGATTAATTATATAAGTGTTTTTTTTTGCTCGAGTAAAATGGGTTGTACTTAGGTCTCCACCCTTGAAAAATTACAACTCTCTCATTTAAAGCTTGATATTTTACAAACATATTCAATTCTTATCTCAATTGAGATGCTATAGCTAGATACCTACATATTTTTCATAAAAAGTCTGAATTCTTGATATTTATTTTCTAGGTCTTCTTCAATTTTCTTTGTAAATACAAATATTTAACATCCTTCTTGATAATTTTCAATCTTGTTCATCCATCCTTCCAAGTAAAATATTGATTAGTGATGTTATTTGATGATGCCAAGCTGCCATTGTACCACTTGAATATCTATAACTACTCCGTTGGCTCCATGCTTCTATTGATCTACTTTGATATTTCAATCAATGGTCCTATTGTTCCCTGATGTTGTTGCATCCCTTTGAAATCTAGAATCACTATGATTTTTTATTCAAACAATGCCATATTTAATGCTTTTTTAATCCATGTAGATCCATAATATTGATACCTTAAACTATACCTCTATGATTATTGTCGCTTAGGGTGGTGTGGGTGCCAATATGTTGCAACATTAACCTAACATTTTACTTCCTTTGATTCATTATCCATTTATTTCTTTATTTGAAATTCTTCACAATATTATCTCTTCTACTCTTCTTTTGGTGTGTCCTTATGCACTTTTGAAAGATCTTCTTCATACTTTGTTCCTGCTTCTTCCATGGACTCTATTGTTGTTGCTATTGTAAATCTAGCTTTTGAGACTTTTGTTGGTTCTTCAACTTGTTCCCCTATCATAATTGCTTCTTGCTTCTCCTTGGATCCTTACTTATAATTTTTCTTCTAAATGCGACCATGAACTTGCACATTATCATATTTATTTTTTCCTTCTATAATATCCTCTTTATTCATTTATTTCAATTCCCTCTAAATCCTTTTTATTTATTCTTCATATCCTTTTGTGGTGAACTTCAAACTAGCTATGTTTTTATATGAGTCTCACTAAATCAAGAATGCATGCTCCATTTCATCCTAAGTGTAAATATAATTCCTTTCTTTAGGAAAATTTCACACCAAACATGTGCTTCCTCAAAATTTTACAAGTTGGCATGGAAAAAAATGATCACTAGAATATAGAGATCTAAATTTCAGCCACCATTCTTGAACATCAATGTCATCCTTTCTAGTGAAAATTGGAAACTCCATGACCTCAACCCACAAAAATTTCCTAAAGCAACTAGGATTTTGGGAAAAAAAACTAGGATTTTTCAAAATTTTCAAATCTCCTATAAAATTAAACTACAATTGATTTGCTTACTCAAGATAGGCATAAAAAGTATCATAAAAATAAATTCAAATTTGATGCAAAACTCATCCAATCTACACCTAATTGAGCTCATTTTAATCGGGTTGACTGCATGGAGATTTCTATCATATTGGAGTCAAAGGTTTGCAATTTACAATGAAGCTTTCTAGACCTAAATAAAGCTCCAAACCCTCACCTGTCCTCTCAGGTTTCAATATTCTTCCAATGTAGTAATATCACTATGTCATCATGATCATAATACAATTGGGTTTGTTTTTATGTCATGATTATTTTTATATGTGTTGCTTTGATATCATGGAGACTATTTAATATAATAATCATGATGTAAAATAACATTTATTAAAATATTCCAAATCTCTAACAACTTAATAGTTAAAGAAACAATATTATTAACAATGAAAGAGATGTTGCAAAACGTTTTTTGTAGGACTGCCCAAACTACCAAACTTATTTTGGCCATATTTCACTCATCCAAACTCAGATTGAGCTGAAATTTTAAGGGTAGATGCTTAACAAACCCTAGAATGTCTCCAAAAATTTTCAAATAATTTGGAGAAACAAAAATCCTAGCACATCCCTATGTGTGAACAATATTTTTGTAAGCGACTATGCGAGGGTTTCATCTGGGTTGAGTGCAAGCAACTCTAGAGATTGTTTTTCAAGGTCTTCAAGCCCTAGTGGCCAACATTTTTATGGTTTTTGCTGAAGAGTTTAGCAAGATATATTGTAGGGGACCCAAGATGGATTAGAAGTTTGTTTTTCAACAGATCATGTAGTGAACTTGATTGACAAGGACTTCTAATTTGCTGCACAAAATAAAAGTGAAAAGCATACCTGTCCTCAACATCTAGGACATAGATTAAAGAGATCACAAAACAAGTTTCAAGTAGTTGATCAAAAAATGGTTCAAATATCAAGTGAATTTGGTGCTAAGGTACACCCCCAAAATAAATCCACAATGGAAACCCCTTTTAAGGGCAAGTATGTCCAAGACTCAGCCCCAAAAATGAATTTTAGGGATGTCCTCCAGGGTGGACAACCTCAACCTAATGCTAACATTAATCGTGGGGATTCCTATAAACCTCTAAGAATACCTACTATTGATCTGAGGAAAACTAAGTCAGGATATATTAGAGTAGTTGATGGAACTCCTATTTTTAAGCTTGATATGGGTGACATTCATACTAACATTGAAGATTTGGAAAAAAGAGGACTAATTTGTTGTTTCTTGGATTTTCATTCAAGCCTATCTACTTTCAAAGTCTGGGCTACAAAAAGTTAGAAAAATAAAGGTGAGTTACAAATCTCTACTTATCCAAATGGTTATTTTCTTGTTTTATTTGCTAACAATGAAGATAGAGAGAACATTTCAAGAGGATCCCTGGTTCTTTGGAAGGGCAGGGCTTTTTATGAAGCCCTAGAATACTAAGTTTAAAGTCGAAGACGTGATGCCTTCTATAGGTCCCATGTGGGTTAGACTCATTGGCATCCCAATTGAATTCTGGAATTTGGTTTATTTTCTTCAATTGGAAACTCTTTGGGAACTTTTATGATGACTGTTGATTGTACTCAAAAATTTGAACATATTATTTATGCTCAAATTTGTGTTTTAATGGATTTTGACAAACCCCTACCTAAAAATATCACATTACAATTTGGGGAGGACACTTGGGAGTAAGTAGTGGACTATGAGAACATTTATTTTTGTTGTAGAATTTGCCATGAATATGGTCATTTGGCTAGTGTTTGCCCAAATAAAATTCTAGATCAAAATAAAGAAGATACAAATTCAACAAGTTTCCAAATGCCTAAGAAGAACACTCATAAAAAACTAGTTATGAAGGATCAATCAAGGTTATCATCTAATATGTTTGAAATTATTTCCACAAATGATGCCCTAGGTTAGGAAGAGAAAATAATGGAAACATAAATCTTTGAAACACAATTTAGAGATGAAAGGAATAACTTAGAGACAAACCAAAAAATCAAAAGTTTTTAACAAAAAAGGGGAGAAAATATACAAAAGAAAATTAATATTTTAAATGTTGAGACTTCAAATAATACAGGTCCCAAGATACACTCTGTTGAACATTCCAATAATACTTTGGCTTTGTACACGCATTCTTCAAGGTTAGAAGACATTCCGGATTCATTTGGAGTAAGTCAAGAAAGAGGAAAAAAATTTGAAGATGGATTCTAATCAAAAGGTAGGTCACAAGACCAATCAACATCATATGGTAAAATAAGGTGAAAAGCTTGTAGAGGAAGGTAATATTAATTCCCTTACCAACTATTTTAGCCCTAGTATTAATGAAGATCATCACTTGGAATATTAGAGGACTCAAAGGGAGTCTTTCAAAACAAAATAAAATTAGAATAATACTTTAGATAAACCATCCACATCTTGTTTTTCTTAAAGAAAAAAAGATGTCAATGGAGGAAATGAATTCAATTTCTAGTAAAATCTGGCCAACTGGAAAAGTTGTTTTCCTTAGTTCCCAAGGGACTTATGGTGGTATTGCTTACCTTTGGGAGAAAAAAGAGGTAGTTATTCACCATATGGTTGGCATATGATGTATTTTGGCTATAGCTATTCAAAGTAGACATTCCAACCAAATTATACTTTGCATAATTGTTTAAGCTCTGACTTATTTAGAGGAAAAGAGAAGACAGTGGAAGGATATAACTTATATTATATCTCATTTTCCTAAAGTTGGATCTTGATAGGAGGATATTTCAATACCATCCTCTCTCTTGATGAGAAAATAGGGGGAAATAGAAATTTGGACAGGAGCACTGAACTCATGAATGAATATATTGTAAACCTTCATCTTGTGGACATCCAACCTAATAATGGCCTTATGACTTGGTCTAACAGAAGGTAAGGCTTATCTTGTATCATGGAGAGATTGGATATGTTCCTACTCTCTAACCATTTTTTAATCCATGGTCACATTCCAAAAGTGAAGACTCTTCACAATGCTGGTTTAGATCACTAGCCAATCATGGTGGAAATTTGGAAACTAATGTGAGTTTCTTCCCTTTTCGATTTTAGTTAATGTGGCTTAGAGGCAGTTCCTTCAGACCTTGAGTGCAACAATGGTGGAAGGAAGGTAAACCAAGATATGGTACTAAGATATTTTATTTTTCCAAAAGGTTGCAATATATTAAATCCAAAATCAAGACTTGGAACTAGGAGTTTGGGGATGTTCAACAAAAAAATATGAAGTTATTGCTCAACTTGAAAATTTGAATAAGAAAATCCATTTATGGGCTCACAGAGAGCAGAAGTACAGATGAAATTAGACTCACAACTCAGTTAGAGGAATGGAAAAAAATATCTCTTATGAAAGCAAAAATCTATAATTTAATGGCTCAAAGAAGGAGATCGGAACACAAATTTATTCCACAAATATATTCTAGCTCAAAGATCTCACAACTTTATTTCTTCCCTAAATTCATATTCTAGATATGTTGTCTACACTTGGGATGGCATGAACTCTATTGTTGTGAATTAATTTTCCAATCTTTTTGCTGCTACTCCTCTTGACTCGGTTTCTCAACAAAATATTCTTCAAATTATCCCTTCTCTTATCACTTCTAAGGAGAAATCTATTTTGACTGCTCCTGTTACTATTTATGAGCTTCAACAAGTGATTTTTAAAATAAAAAGGGAAAACCCCAGGTCTTGATGGTTTTCCCATTGATTTCTACCAAGAGTTTTGGAATATTCTTCATGTTGATTTATTAGAGGTGGTGGAAGAAGCCAAGAAAGCCAAAGAAATTTTTAAGGTTATCAATAAAAATTATATAAATCTTGTTCCAAAAGGTCAAGAGGCTTATCATATCTTAGCTTTTAGACCTATTGCTTTATGTAATGTTATTTCAAAATCATTACTAAGATCATGGTAGAAAGGTTGAAGCCTCTTTTACATAATATTATTTATCCTGAAAAAGAAGGTTATGTGGAAGAGCGTAAAATAGTGGATGAGATAGTTCTTGCTCAGGAAGCCATCCATTCCATGGAAATGCAAAAATCGTCTTCTATGTTCATTCGTTTAGATTTATCCAAAAATTATGACAGAGTGGATTAACACTTCCTTATCAAAGTTTTGAGGCAATTTGGTTTCTCTCAATATTTGATGGACTGGATTATGAGTTGTATCTCTTTAGTATCCTACTCAATTCTTATCAATGGTAGACCTTCACAACTATTCCCATCTTCTAGAGGTATTAAACAAGGTGACCCCGTCTCCCCTTGTTTACTCATAATTCTTGTTGAATGCTTGAATAGGACTACAACCAAAATAGAGACAAGAAAAACCTTAAGGAAGTTACCATTTCTCATGGAGCTAGGCCTATCTCTCATATTCAATTTGTTGATGACTCTACTTTGTTAGGTAAAGCTACAGTTAAGGAATCTTCTAAAATTAAGTAAATCATTAGCTATTTTTCTAAGGCTATCGGGGAATTGATCAATGAAGACAAGTCTAAAGTCATTTTCTTTCTCTGCTCTACTAGATAGGAATCCATGGTCTTCGATAAATTAAGATATAAGAAGACCTCCCTTTAGATCACTTATTTAGGCTTCCCTATCAATACTCAAAGACAAAAAAATAAAGACTGGAATTGTTTGTTGGACAGAGTTAAGAAGAAAATTAGAAAGTGGACCAATAGGTGGATTTATTTTGGGGGCATAATTACCTTGGTAAAATCTATCCTTCAAGCTATACCTATTTATGTTTCTACCATGTTGAATATACCAAAGGTTGTTATTCAAGAATTGGATCAAATTAATCATCGATTCCTCTAGAGTAGTACAAGGAGAAAAGAAAATGGGTCTTGGTGAAATGGGACACTTTATGTCTTCCTAAGAATGAAGGGGGTTAGAATTTTGGTCTGCTATTAATAACAAAAAAGCTTTAGCTGCTAAATTATATTGGAGGATTTTACATAACCCCAATGCTCTTTGGGCCAATAATATCCGTACTAAATATGCTGAGAACAAAAGTCCTAAAGACCTTGTTTGCTATCAATTGCCTACTAAAGGTTATCCTATTTTAGTGGTTCTTAAGACTGGTGAGGATTTGATAAAGAAAAAATTATTTTGGTTCATTCATAATGGTCAACATGCAAATTTTTGGATAGATTCTTGGGATGGTCACTAGCCTTTGATAACTCAGTTTCCTAATTGGAGGTCTTAGATGGAGGAGCTTCACCGAGCTAATTATATAAAGGTGGCTAATCACTATTGATACCATACTGGTAATTCAGAGGTTGGTAGATATTGGATTCCTATTGAGGACTGGCCTATTCAAATTCTAGAAATTTAAAGACAAGATATCCAATACATCCTGCATATGAGATATCTCTCTTGGTCCCATGATAAAGATTGTTTTGGATGGAACAAAACTACTAAGGGTGAGTATTCAGTTGCTCAAGGTTATTTGGCCTTATGTCATAATAATCCCAACCAATATTATGACATATTTTCTTATTTGTGGGTTCAAAAGCTCTCGCCTAAGGTGAGGTTATTTACTTGGCTTTTATTGCATCGTAGGGTGCTAACTGGTGAGCAACTTATGAAATGTGGTTTTCATGGCCCTTTTAGATGCAAAATGTGTGGAGAGAATGTGGAAACTCTTAGCCATAATTTTATTGAGTGTACATTAGCATCTGAGCTATGGAGGAGAATGACCATATTACTTGGCTGACAGTGGTCCAATTTTTTTACTTTCGAATAACTTTGGAGGGATTGGCCTAAATAGAAGGGTGTTGATCATTTCATTAGGCAATTAGTTTGGATGGGTTCTACCATTCTACCTTGGAATATCTAGAATGAAAGGAACAATCAGATTTTCAATCAATAAATAAAGGATATTCACTATATCTAGAAAAATACCATTGCCAACTTAGTTGAATCAGTCCAAAAACTCCTTAATCACCCCTAAAACTCTCTCTAAAGATGAGATCAAGTGATGCAAATATTGAAGATTAACTCTTCTAAGGGTAACTGACTTAAAGGGAATGTGAGTAATTACAATATGGAAAGAACAAGGAATTGGCAGCCTCCTCCTAAGGATTATGGAAAAGTCAATATCGATGGACCCTCTAGGGGGAACCATGGAAAAGCTAGTGTAGGAGGAATTGGTAGAATTTTAGATGACTCCCTGGTTTTTACTTTTGCTAAGAATTTGGGTATCCTTTCCAATAACCTTGCTAAGGGGTATGGTATCCTTAGAGGCCTTCAAGAGGCTGCTAAGGTTGGATGGAAAAAGGTGTTAGTTGAATCTGAATCTCAACTCATGATTAATATTTTGAAGACTCCTAAGAATCATAAGGTTGATTGGAGAATAAAAAGAATTGTTGAGAAGATTCAATTAATCCATATGGCTTTTTGAAAGTTGATTACAATCATGTGGTCTGAGAAAAGAACATGAGTGCTGATGATTTTTTGGGTATTGGACAAAGGTGATCTTACTTTCTACGACCACCCTCCAAAATGGTGGGCTTCATAAATAAGATAAGCTCTACTTTTAATCCTTTCTTTGGATGGCTCTATTGCTAGAGGTACCTAGTTCTTTTTTTTATTTGTTTTTGCTTCTCTTTGGTTCGATCAAGTTATTTTAGTTCCCTAGATCAAACATATATTTCTTATGTTTCTTTTGTTGAATCTTGCCTTAAAAGTCTTTTGGCCTAGAAAGGTTGTAGTTGTGTTTTATTTTTTGTTTTCCTTTTTTTTAAATTTTTTGATAGGTGTGTATGTTTTTTCGTACTGTTTTGTTTTTGTGTTTTTGTGTTTTTTTTTTCTTTTTTTTGTGTGTTGTTTTATTGTTTTTATGGTTTTCCTATGTGTTTTGTGATTTTATGTTATTGTTTATTTTATTTTTATTTATTTTGTTTTTATTTATTTTGTTTTTTTTGAGTTTTTTTTGTTGTTTTTATGCTTTTATGTTGTTTTTTATTTGTTTTGTGTTTTTATTTGTGTTTTTTTGTTTGTTTGTCTTAATTTTTTTATGTTGTGTTTTTTTGTGTGTTTGTATGTTATTGTTTTTTGTTGTTTTAGGCATGTTCATTGAGTGTGTCAAAGGGGGCAGGACAGGTGCGAGCCCTGCGTGTTTTTGGTGGAATAGATACCCATGCCTCCTTGGGACTTACACAAAAGTGGCATCCCATTTGGGGTGTTTTCCACAAACAGAAAAAACAATGAAAGAGATGTAAAGAGTAAGGAAACTGTAAAAGAAGAGGTAGGAGATGCTGAGAGGAGAGAGATAAAAAGAAGTAGAATGAGTAACAAAATTTTACAAGCTTATGTCACAAGTATGATTTTTTAACATTTTTTTTTTTGGAAAACATCCCAAAAGGGATGCCACTTTTGGGTAAGACCCAAGGAGGTAAGGGTATATCTTCCATAAAAAATACCCAGGGGTCGCAACTGGCATACCACCTCTGACACACGCAAGGAGTATGCCTAAAACAGCAAAAAACAAGAACACACAAACACAAACACGCAATAAGCTAAAACAAATAAAGCATACTCCTTGAGTGTGTCGACAAGATAAAGCAAAACCAAACACACGCACAATAAGATTAAAAAAAACATGAACCACACAGAACAAACATAAAAACAACATAACAAAACACAAACAAATAAAACACACAAAAATAAAAATAAAAAATAAAATAAAAAAATTGACAAAAAAAAACAACACTAAAACATGAAACACACAAAAAAAACCACACACGTCATAACAAAACACTACCATAACAAAAACAAAAAAAAACATACAAATACATCACAAACAAAAAACCACGAACACGAAACACAGAAAAAAGCACAAAAACAACATAACAAAACAAATACAAAACAGAAGCAACAAAATGATTTGAATACACCACAAAAAAACATGAAAAACAAATACAAAAAAACTAAGCCAAAAAAATAACTATATATTTACCTTAAAATAACTATATATATTTGCTTATCGAATTACTTGCACATTGCATAGTTTTTCTATATTTATTGATAATGTGATTATGAAATAAACTGTATGGAAATTATGGGAGGGAACCCTAGTTGGATGTGGCATCATTCCCATTGATTATACAAGTTGGATCTTGTAAAATATAGAACATATATTAAAAAACGAGATTTCTAATTGTATGATTTTTGGGTTTAGTTGTGGATGCTTGAGTATTTGGAATCCTAAGATTCAGTAGTAGTTATATAAGAAATGAGCCAAAAAATGAGATTTCTAATTGTATGATTTCTGGGTTTAGTTGTGGATACTTGAGTATTTGAAATCCTAAGATTTAGTAGTAGTTATATAAGAAATGAGCCAAGTCCAGTTGGTGTTGCCTAGGAGCCAAGGTCCAAGAAGGTCCACAATGTTTATGATATTTAATTTTCTTTTGAATTTGTTTGCACTATTTAGGAGCTTGCGAAAGAACTGGCAGACATTATTTATTTCAAAGAAAAAGATATTTTATATAGAAATTCGTTCTTCTATTATTTCTATGAGACATGCTTATATTAAGAAGAATTATATTTTTTTTAAGTTTTTACATGAGACTATGAAAAGTAATTTGACAATATTAAAATTAATACAATGATTTAGCTCTATTATTTGAATTTAAATGATTGAATTGTAATATTATTCTTATGTTGCAATAATTTTTATTTTTTCTTAATGCTTTTTTTAAATTATATAATTCTTAGAGTATGAAAGGCAATAAACATAATTACAATTCAAAGCAAATGAATTATAGATTATATTCAATCATTGACATAGTAGAAAACTGTACAATTTAGAATTAAAATACAAGGATAATAATGTCACTCTCATGAATACATTAATTTACCAATTTTACAAAATGCTTAATTTTAATATGAAATACTTGTCTAGGTCTTGGGTACTTAAAAAGAAACTAAATTTTTCTTAACTAAATATATAGACAAGAGTTATTTTTGAGAGATAGTCAAATTAGATATTTTGGAATAATTACTCTGAAACTTTTGGTAAAAGAGTAATGCCAAACATTATCAATGACAAGAAATGTTAAAAGTTTATCAATTTTTAATATAAAATTATTTTGTTCTAGAAATAAATGTAGTAGTATAGGTCATAAAATACTTAAAATCTATCTTTACTAAGCTTATATTCTAATGAAACTAGTGGTTTGGTAAGCCAGTCTTGTAGAATGTGCTTCAAATATAAATTATTCAAAATATCCTTCTTAAAAAATTATGCATTAGATTTAAGCTCCCCATTCTTAGATAGGATAACAATGGATTCTCTTATATCCTTATTGTATAAATTATCCATTGACAAATCATGAGCAATGAACTATATTTTGGTCAAGTTTTTTCCTTTTTCTTTAGCTTACATGCAAAGAACTATTGTTTTTTTCTAACTTTCTTTCATGAAGGTATTTTTTGAATTAAAAAGACCAATGTAAATCATCATAACACTCTTTTTTTTTTGCTCTTGAGCTACCACAATAGGGATCTTCTATTTTACATGCCTTCAAAAATGTTTAAAATAGATGTGAATTTCAGCCTTCAAGTTAAACATTGAATTGAATTTTTAACTTGGCTCCACCATGTACATCACTCTAAAGGGAAGACCCTATTTATTTAATCTTTTAATGTTACACGACATGGTCTACAAGGAAAACATAGTGGTAAGGATTTTGGGCTCTCTTTGGGGAGACCTAGGTTCAAACCATGGCATACCCAAAAGAGGATATGATAGGTTGGTAGTTCTTGAGTGTTTGTTGGTTGGCTACCTAGTTTGATTCCCTGGAATATCGGGTTCGGGTTAGGGTTTATTGATAAAATGTGTTACTTATTCACCTTTGTAACCAAAAAAATATATTATAAGATATGTAGATCTATATGTAAATAAATAAAATATATATATATATATATATATATATATATATATAAAAAATATATATATATATATTTAATATTTAAAATGTAAAAATAAGTGAGTTGTCTAAAGTAAAAAGAAAATCATAAATAATTTTGGAATATGTGTGATTAAGAAGTATTAAAGTGGAAGGGAATTCCAACATAAGAACATGCCACTAGAAATAAATAGCTTGTATGGGAACACCATATTACAAGAAAACCATATTGTAGTATATTAAGATACTTCATAATTTAATTTACCTATTATTTTGTCATAAATATAATCTATGCAATTTAAATTTTTGTTTTATTTTATGAATTTTTTTTGAATATTTAAACTTGATTGTTTTGTTACCTTGAATTAAATTATAAATATATATATTTTCTAATTGACCTCATGACATGTAATACCTATCTCTTAATGGTTTTGAATAATAATGTTTTCCTTATCTTATAATAAAAAAACTTCTATTAATTAAAAATCACTTGTACTTAGTTAAGTTGTTTATATTACTTGATTTTTTTTTTTTATAATGTAATAAAATTATGATTAAATATTTTTATATGTATAAATGTATCTTCCATACAATCGAAACAATTTCATATATTAAGTATGAAGTAAAGTAAAATTTATTAAAATATTAAAATATTAAAATACTTTAAGAGCTTGACCATTAAAGAATCAAGACCATTAATGCCAAAAAAAATCAAAGAGAAAAAAAGTGCAAAGAAAAGGTAGAATATGTAAAGAGGAGAGAGAAGTAGCAAGAAGAACAAGATTTTATAGGCTTAAGTCATAGGTATGTGTTTTAACCTTTTATCATATTTTCCCTTAAAAAACATACATATATTTTCCCTTAAAAAACATACATATATTTGTTTACTGAACTGTTTGCACATTGCATAGTTTTGTTATGTTAATTGTATGATTATAGAATGAATTATATATAAATTATGGGATTGAACCATGGTTAGATGTTCGCAACATCCTATTGATTATATATAATTATAAAAAAATGATATTTTTAGTTTTATGATTTTCTAGTTTAATTATGGTTGTACACATATTTGATATCCTCCTATTTTAGTTGTGGTTGTCTAATAAATGAATGGACGAGGATATAAGAGGGTTTATCATGTTTTTTTTTTAATGATATTTGATTTGACTTTGAAATAGTTTACACTATATAGGAGTTTGTGTGAGAATTGATTATGTATTATTTATTTCAAAAGGAAAAGATATATTATATAATAGTTCATTCTTTTATTCTATGTAAAAGATATGAAGAGTTATATTATGAAATGTAGTTGACAAGTTTGGAGTTAATAAAATGATTTTATTTATTTTTAATATTAAGAAGTGGGGGTTTTGACCAAGAATCCCCCAAGCTATTACAACAACTCCACCCGTGAAACACATACCCACCCCCTCACACACTCACCCACACCATGGTTTGAACCTTGGACCTCCCGAAGAAGAACCAAAACCCAAACGGTTGCACTGCACCCCCAGGTGCGAGTTAATAAAATGATTTAGCTCTATCATTTGTATTAAAATAATTGACTCATAATATTATTATGTTATAGTAAATTTTATTTTTCTCTAGATACCTTCATTTGTTTAATTATATAATTCTTATATAGACTATGAAAACAATAAACATAATTTTGATTCAATATGAATGAATAAGTGACACAATGGAGACCTTGTAATTTTGAATTAAAAATAATTATGACAGTAATGCCAATCTCATGAATATATTAATTCACAAAATTTACATTTAAATCTGTAAGCAAAATGCTTAATATTAATGTGAAATACTTCTCCAAAAATAGGTTTCTGGTATGTAACAAGAAATTATACTTTTCATGTTTGAATACATATATATTCCAGGACATATGTTTTGACCTACAAGATTGAAACTTTACTTATTAAAAGAGTAATGTTAAACATTATCAACCCTAGAAAATATCGAAAATCTATAAATTTTATAATATATATATATTTTTTCTTGAAATGAACATAGCAACATGGGTCATAAAAGTACTCAACCCTAGCAAATATTGAAAATCTACAAATTTTATAATGTAAAGAGTTTTATTCTAGCAATATAGGTCATAAAAATACTTAAGGACTACCTTTAATAAACTTATCTTTAAATGAAACTAGTGGTTTAGTAAGCCACTCTTGTAGACTTGCTAGTGCTTTGGATGTAAATTATTTGAAATATTTCTAAAAAAGATAGTGGTATTAGAACTAAAGTCATCATTATTAGATTGAATAATAGTAATTCTCTATGATCCATATGGTATGAACTATCATCAACTAAGCATGAACAATGAACTATGTTTGGTTTAAGTATTTTTCATTTTCTCCAATTTACATGCAAAGAACTACTAATTTCTAAGCTATTGATTTCAAAAGGCCAATAAAAATTATCATACCACTCTCTTTTTTTCTCTCAAAATACTATAATAGCACTCTTATATTTTAGATGCTTTAAAAATCTATTGGAATGGATATGTCTTGCCAATGGTTGAAGATAGGATTTAAGATTTAAGTTAAACAATGAATTTAACTTTTATCTTGGTACCACCATGTTCAACATCACTTCGCTCCAAAGGGAAGGCACTATTCACTGTAACTTTTAATATTATAAGATACATACATACTTGTATATGAAAAAAATGTAACATTAAATTTTAATGTCTAAAATATAAGAACTAATGAATAGTCCAAAGAAACGATAATCATAAATAATTTGGAAGATGTCAATTGAATAGAGATAATCCAACATCTAAGATTATTAAAAAATACAATTGAATTAATTTGATTATTTAAAATTGATTATTTTATTATCTTGAACTGAACATAAATACAATTATTTTTTAATTATTTGGAAACATCACAAGGTATTATAATTTGATTTTCAAAACACAAACCTTTTAGAAAACATAGTCTAAATTGAATTTAATATATAGAAGGCTAGGAGAGGACATGAGGTATGAAGGGGGATCATATATAAAAGGGGAGGAGTATAACAAAAAATTAATCAATATTATGATGTGTAACAACAAGGAGAGTATGAAATTCCTCTACTTAATGAGTATTCCAATGATAACGTAAGTCATGTTTTACAAGTAATACAAAATTTGACTCATGTTATCATAGAATGAGTTTTACGAGCATAAGGTGAAACATGAAATTTGACAACAATTGAAGAAATAAATTAATCATAACAAAGTGAAGCCCACTAGATACCTATGAAAAAGAAAGGAAGTAAAGTTATCTTAAAAAATTGAAGATTGAACCATCTAAGCTTGCTGGAACCACTGAAGGAAAAGTTGCACACAAATGGATTGTGAAAATGGAAAGGTATTATTGGGCACTGAATTGCATCAAGTTTTACTCAATACTGCGACTGTCTATCTTCCTACTTTCTATCCAGGCTTGCACCCGATAGCTACAGCTCAACACTCAACATTGGATGGACCAAAACAAAGTTTTTGATCCAACCTCCAGAGTAGGTTGGTTCCTTGTCAACTTAAATAGGGTGTTGACACAATTATGCTCACTTGGGGTTTTAGAGATTAGGGTAAGAAAAGGTTAGGGTTAGAAAAATATGAACAATAGTGGACGGATAGGCTAACAACATTGCACTACAACAAAAAGCTCCAAAAAACCAATTTAAAGACACATTACTCAGATCAACATTATCTCAAATTAAATGTACTTTCATTCATTAAAGAACAGCAAAGAAATATTGCAGACAACAATTTCAATATCTAAACAATGATAATCCAAATAGCAGAATTCACCAATATCTAGATTTTACAGAAATGCACTCCCTAGCAACAAAGATCAAACTCATAAGTAGATTTCAATTACCCTAGTAGTTAGTAATCCATTAATTTGGCACAAACTAACCATTCAAGTATTCACATAAATGCAACTAAAGAATTTGAACCTCTGATATCGAATTATGAAGACACAATATTTGAGGTAAAGATCAATGTAATGCTCCTTTCATTAGTCCTTGGGAATATTTATAGTAGCACAAGCAAACACACTAGAGTTGACCCTTAGAAATGAGGGTTCGACCTCTATTTATAGTTTTGCAAAATTAAAATAACAAGGAACATTACAAAGATGAAATTTTGACAGCTCAATAGAGAGTTCTTGCTGGTATTCTCTTACTAGTTCAACCTCTGGGAAATTCGTTGCAAGTGGACCACCATGGCAGCTCGAAAACTCTGCAACTTGTTGGTTTTTTGGCGCTAACTAGAGTTATAGCCATTGGAGATTACATATACATCATTGATATTTCTTGGAAGCCCTATACCATCATCGATCTGTAACCATCTCTGGTTTTATCTTCTTAAAACCCTTGATGCTTTAGCTTCCTCCTCCAACTGACTGTTATAACTTCAGTGAGAAATTGCTTTTATATACTTTAGATTTCTTAGAAAAATCTCCACCATTGATCTCCCCCATCGTATGGCTATGATTAAATCTAAAATAAGCTTGATGTGATGGCAAGGAGAGAACACAATGCCATTCCACTTTTTTAAAAATGATGACGTCACCTTTCATGCTTCAAAAACTACAGAATGCCAATCCGACACTAAAATGCTTTGAAAGTGAAGCAGGATGAAATCCACTCCACATCCTTTGTTTTTCTTCATTGGCGATGAAGCATTCACCAATCCACACAAAAAATCGATGACATCATCTCTCCTTCAAAACTTCTACGGATTCCATTCTAGACCTAAGCAAGTGCATTGGCCTATGAACACCATTCCAGACTCATTGCAATGTAAAGTGACTCTTCCTCCATTCCGCACTGATCTCAGAGTAAAATGTTGCTTGTCACCATTCCAGAAATAGAGTTAGTCAAAAAATATCCTTCGTCATGAATTCGCATCTCCTATACTTAGCTTTCCACCTTCTATCACCATTTTGGGAAAAAATTTTCAATGCGCTCTCCGAAATCGGGCTCTCCAAAACTTAGCCACTCAAAAAGATATCAAATAATGTGAAGCGATCGCCAATCCACACTTATTTTATGTTGACATCATCCTTCTTCAAATTTTTTTGTGGATTCAGGATGCGTCACCAGTTCGGAGCCAAGAACACAAGAAACCTTGCAGAATCGCTTCCAAGTGCAAAAATTTACCAAGTGTTGGGTGGACTCGTGGCCTTTGTTGGGGATCCACTCCAAAATACACTACAAAGTGTGCGAAATGAGAACTTCATGACTTAGGCAAAATTTTCAAAATTTTCCTAAGTATGTGGCCATTTTGGGCCTACATTCTGGCGCCTCCTAGGTGGATTTGCTTGCAAAGCCATAGAACTCAAAGTCTTATCCATTGGGCCTTAGGAGTCAAAAAATACTCATCTTCAAAAATATGCTTTACAAAATAACTTCCATATAAACACTACCCTCTAAAAAATCTAACAATCTTCTTAGAGAGTAAAGGTTCATATGGAGATTATGCCAAAAACATAAGGACTTATCCGCTTATAAGGATATTATGCCAAAAATATAGGTCTGTCGCCATTGTCTTCAAAAATCAGGCATAACTCTACTCCTCTTATAAGGCCTTATTGCAAAAATGCCTTCACACAAAATCTGCTGCTCTCTGTGCCTCTCTAGGCTTCATGCCTTTATTGTTTATTTCTGACAATTGTCAGAGCAAAAAGCAAAAATGCAAAACTTGTGCATATGTACAAAAATAAAAATGAACTAAGTGTGGGCCCCTTCCGAGCCTGCAATGACTCCATCCTACTCTTCTTCTTCATGGGCCTCTTCCTCGACCTCTTCTTCATTCTCTTCTTCTTCTTCTTCTTCTTCTTCTTTTGGGGAAGGTTGTTTTTGATGCCTTCCTCCAGAATCATCACCAAACAATTGAATCATTAATTTCAAAGATTGTAAAGCTTGTTTCCAGGTTGCTTTAGAGGGGTTTGATGTTTCCTTGAGCTGCTTGTAAATATACTGGAGCTCTCCAATATCTTCATAATTAGCAGCATTCCCTCTACTCACTAGATCTTCCATGAGATCTCTTAATATGGTAAAATCAACAATTAATTGGGCAACTTGCTCTTGGGGTAGTGGCTCTTCAAGAGAATCAATTCCAGATTCATCCAACAAATTTTCATCAATGCTCTTTTGGATCTCTTCCATAGATAGCAAGCTGTGATCCTCCATCCATAGGCCTTTGAAGCCAACTTGAATCATTTCTTTTTTTACCTCAACAACATATTTAATCACTCCTTCAATCCTATCAAAAAATATCCAAGCTCTTTGAAGTGCCCTGTGCTTCTTAACCATAATTCTGGTAGCAACTCTGGTGAGATTCCATTCTTTATTGGGAATTGGTTTAGCAGAATCATTGAGTCTACTATCAACCAACCTATACATCTTTTCTACCAAAATCACCATAGGCTGCAACTCTTCGGTGATCTGATCTAGATCTCTCTGAACATTGGGGAGTAAGCGGCTAGCATCATCAAGATAATCAATCATAAGCTGAAGCCCTAAACATTTCTCTTGGACTTCGAAGAGCAACTCTTTTCTAATCTTCTTCAGGTTAGCTTTAGAAAATCCAGAAGCCTTAGCTTTCTCCATTTGAAGTTGTTGTTTCAAACTTTGAATTTCTTTCACTTGTTCTTCATTCAACTTCTTTTGCTCTCCTAATTGATCCTTGAGCTTATTGGCTTCTTGAAATTTTTCCTGCCAGCCCTTGACCTCTTTTCTCAAAGCCTTTTCCACTTCCTTTTGATTTCCTAGAGTCTTCTGAAGCTTTTCAATCTGTTTCTCCAATTTGCCCACTTTCTCTCTGAATATATCATTTTCACATAGAAGGTATCTAGGTGGGCTTTGGCTACAATCATATCATCTTCTTCAGGAAGCTTCTCAATATCTTCTTGTGACCTCTTCCACTCGGTAATCATGAACAATCATCTCAGTTTTAGGTTTATTTACCAGTGGAGTCATGGATCTAGATATCCTTTTCCTGGAAACTGGGTCAACAAACATGCTTCTTCTTTTGACAACCATCCTGCTGGAAGGCTTTGATAGCTTTTCTGCCCAAAAATCATTTATCTTTTGCGTGGCTGCCTGCTCCTTTGGCAAAGTTACAAGACTTGAAAAACTAGTGCCAAGGGGGATGAAGATACTAAAAATGTAAGAGCAGACTCAACCATTGACGATGGTGGTGTGGAAGTAATTACAATAGTCTTTGTAACAATAGTGGACTCTGTAACTATTGTTGTGGTTGCTATTGGTAAACTCATAGGAATTGATGCAAGACTAACAACTGGATGAATGGTGGTACTTGGAACAATATGTCCCTTTGATGATGGTGGTTGCAATGATGAAGATGAAATGGTGGGAGATGATGAAGTGGGAACCTCAGATGCTAAAAGTGGGATTTGGGGTGACTTTGGGGGAACAGGGGTGACTTGTACTTCAAATATGACCAATGAAACATGGGATGAACCGTGAGAGGGAGAAAGTACCCTTGTTACATTTTCTTGACCAGAAAGGGAGGGGGACTTCCTTGGGGATTCAGGAGGATGAAGAGGGGAAGAGGGATTAGAGACCATACCTTCACCTACAGATGTAGGGTGTTCTTGATCTGCCTCTATATCTTGTTGCTTATCATGATGAGTCGATTCTTCTATAACTGAAATAGCTACTTCTTTGGCATCCTCCTTCATATCTAATATTTATTTCTTTGAAACTTCTCTTTCCCTTATTTCTAGAGCCCTTTTAGTTTTTCTATGAATAAATTGAAAGGAAGCCATCTCACTCTCTAAATATTCTTTTGATACCTCTCCTTGTATGGCTCTAGTAAGCAAGACTTGCTCAAAAATAGGACATAATTCTATTGATGTTGTAGTGGTAAAAGAAAGGGGGGTGAACCTGAAACTCTCATCCTTTTATCTCTAGTCAATATATGTGTCTAGAGGCTGTCCTCCTAGAGCTAAGCATTTAGGCCTAGATATTGCTTCAATAATTGGAGTACTAATAGCTTTTTCACTGGAATATTGCATTTTGCTCAGAAGTTGTGCTCCCTTAGGAAACTTCTCCACTTGTTCAGTGGTAGGATGAAATGTTTTCAAGACCTCAGCTATTGTCAAAGGAGTTTCCTGCTCTTCTGCTAGAGCTTCTTGATCAGTGGGTGGAGAGAGAGATTTGAAACCAGCCTAGGAATTTTCAACTATTAGCACTATGTTTCTGATGTCCTTCTACTTCCAGGTTTCGATATTTTCATCATATTTCTTAGAAAACTGATTATCAATATTCATGTCAAACCTGGACTTAGGTTTTCCAATTTCAATCCTCATTCTCCACCAATATGATATCTTAGCTATGTTCCATTGTTCTCCCTTATCTACCTCTCTAGTAGTATCCTCATCAGGTTGAGGGTCCCTTTTCTTTGTATATTTCTCTTCAATATCATGAATGATGGCTTCTGTAAGCCGATGACTCTTCTTCTTATAAGGATCATAGTCAACAATTTGTTCATAGAAATCCAACCATGGAGGTAGTTGATCTATTTTTGACACATTCCACTCCAAAAGAGTGGTTTCATCATTGTTTCTACCTTGTTCAAAATGAACCCTAGGCCTCTTTTCAAATTTATAAGCTTTTTCTCCATTTAGGGCCACATTTCTTGCAGTGAAAATACCATCAGGGTCATAACTCCATATTTGGGGAATATAAAATAGACCTAACCTATCAAGGTATTGGTCAATTAGCTCACTCTACCCCTTCTTCATGATGGTAATGTCCTCCACAGTACGATATGTAAGCAAATATTTTCTCTTTCTTCCAGAACCATAATTTAAATCAATGTATTCTACCTACCTCAAATATTCCAAGGCAAAGAGCCTCTCTATAACAAAATGGGGCAGGAGAAAAGGTTTACCCATGAAACCATATAGTTTGATTACTGTGCCCTCAGTCAGAAGGTACCAATCTCCTTCTTTGGCACCCTCTACTCTCAAAATTTTCTTAGCCAAGGGTGGCAATATATGGCACTCTCCATACATTATTCTCAAAGTAGGTCCAAGGAATTCCAAGTTGAATCTATAAAAAGACTCACTACTTCTCAAATGACTTGTCCAATAATAAACCGGCAAGGGTTCCCCATCATTGGTTTTATCCCTAACCAGAATCCAAGGCATCTTGTCCTTAATGGCAGCATAAAACATCCATACCAGACTTGAGCAATGCCTGAAACTAGGAGCGTCAGAGCCCCTTTTCATTCTCACCAACTGTTCATGTATCCTTTGGGTAAGAAAGGTTGGCCAATCAAAATATATAACCCTAGTCCCTTTTTCCTCCACACCTTCCTCATACATTCTTTCATTGGAAATGCAGTAGGTTGCGGTAATTTTCCAGCCATACACCATTATGTCAGAATCTAAACCCTCCATACAGGCCAATATAGAGAACAATTTAGGGTTTGCAAATTCATCAATATGAATAGGAACTTCAGGAATTTCATCTTCCTTTCTTATCCTTTTGAAATTGAGATGAAACCAATTTTCTATAGATCTCTTATTTTCTGATGTTACCAATCTGGTAAAAGCCCTCGCTAGCTCTGCTATGTCAAATGGTCTAGGTTTTGAAGGTGGACCTACTCCTATGGTGAATAATTCATGGTAAAATTATTTGGTAATTGAGAATAGGGGAACACCTTCAGAGGTTTTTATCAGTCTATTTTCAGAATCATAGAACTGGATCATAGCAGAGACTAACTTGGGGTAATGATGTGCAAAATCATAGATATAGGAAAAAAAGAAATATTTTATAGCTATGGTCCCTTGTCACATCGGCTTTCCTCCAAAGTATCGGAATTCAAAACTCATCCTTAGGAGGGTCCTCCTTACCCTTGTTATTACTGTGTCTACAACTTGTCTGGTTTGATGCACATGAGTTTGCAATTCTACTCCCATATTCTATGCCTCTGTGAGAACTTTCTTTGGAGCCATCTTGATAGCAACAATACTATGTTCTCTCTGTAATTCATAGCGAAAGCTTCTGAGCATCGTTTCACTCTTTTTTGCTCTATGAATGCAATTTGCTACTGAATGAACATTGCTTGTGCTTTTTCATTCTTTTATTTCCTGGTGCATGCGTGTATCTTCCACCATTAATGTGGTTGCTACGCAATCTACCTGCTGGCACACTTTCCAACTCCCACTCATTCCTTTTAGTGGCTCAACGATGGCATTCTAAATTTTCATTGGTTGAAAATTCAAACTGCACTACCACCTCACTACGTCTCTTCGGCTACTCTTTGGTTCGAGCATGAGTTCATTAGCATTGAATGCGGGCCTTTTCCCTTTTCTCCACATGGCACGATTGCGAAGTCACTTCTTTGCTCCACCTTAGTTATTGAAACCGGTGGGTTGGAGATGTCTTTGATTTCGTTGACACTTAGCAAATTCCACATGGATTATCACCTTGGTTTTGTTCCACCAAACTTTAGCCTTGAAAAATCCTCGAATTGGAGACGTCTTTACCTCTTTCGATACTTGGCTCTTTTCTTCATGTGGAAAACAACACTTGCACCATTCCGCTGGGATTTTAGTGCATTTTGGTGCGGATTTAGAAGCGCTCACCGTTCCGCTACAATTTACATGTATTTGAGTGTGGAATGAAACCTCGCTGAATACTCTATCAACACTTAGTCATTTTTGCAAATATTTTTCTTTTTCCAAGATTTTAAAGAAAATTGATTACAAAGTGCAGAAAGAAAGGGAAATATAATACAATATATACATATTTTATAGTGAGCTCATATTTCAAACATAGTAGAGTTTGAGGTGAAAACCATTTACTGGAATCGGCTATATGTTCCCTTCTTGATCTTCAAGTTGGAACACATTGGACTCCTTGGCCTCCACTATTTTGAAAGGGCCATCCCAAAAAGAATCAAACTTTTCATGCTTGCCTGGTTTTGCTCTATCAACATTCCACCTGAGAACTGCATCTCCAACTTGGAATTTTCTGAATCTGGATTTCTTATCAAACCATGCCTTGATATCTGAGGAATGCTTTTGAAAATTGTCATATGCCTGAGCTCTATTCTCTTCAAGTTGTAGTAGGTGGTTCAACCTATTTTCTACTAGATTTTCCTCTGATTCCTCCTTTCTATTTACCAGCTTGAGTGCTGGAATATCCAAATGGATAGGTAATACTACCTCTTTGCCATACACCAGTGCATAAGGGGAAGTTTTAATGGAATTCTTTATAGTAATCCTATCAGCCCACAGAGCTTGGTCCAACAATAGGTGCCAACTTCTTTTGCTCCCTTCAAGTGACTTCCTCAAAATCCTTAACAAGTTTTTGTTGGTAGATTTAGCAAGTCCATTACCCTATGGATAATAATTTGAAGTATTCTTAAGAGTGATGTCATACTTGCTAGAAAACTCAATATACTTGGATCCTATGAAAGCTGGGCCATTGTCACTCACCAAGGCTTCTGGGACTCCAAACCTTGAAATCAAATTTTCCATAAAATTGATCACAACATCTTGATCTGATTTCTTGGTAGGAATAGCCTCTACCCATATGGTAAGATAGTCTATGGTAGTTAGGATAAACTTATGCTCTATTGAGGAATTGGGGTTGATGACCCCTATGAAGTCCAACCCCCATTTTTGAAAAGGCTCTTCAACTTGTATTGGCTTGAGGGGGAATGAAGCATTCCTTGTCCTTCCAACATATCTCTAATATTTGTCATAGGCCCTAGTAGCCCTGAAAGTATCAAAAAATATAGTAGGCCAATAATAGCTTGCTCTTATGATTTTTAAAGTTGTAACTCTTCCTGAGCTATGTCCACCAGCTGGTCCTCCATGGAATTCTTCAATAACTCTCTTTTGCTGATCATCTTTTAAGCACTTTAGAAGAACTCCATCCAATTTCTTTTTATAGGCCTTCTGGTAGTAATACATATTTCAAAGCCTGCAACCTATATCTTCTTCTTTGGGATACATTTATATTAGGAGGGCATACTCCAGTTTGGAAATATTTGATCATCTGGTCAACCCAATCAGAGTCTATAGTTTGTACTCCTTCCACCTGATCTTCTTCTATTGCCTGAAAAGCTATCACTTATGCTAATGTTGTAGCCTCTGTTAGACCTTGGCATAGGGCTCTACCTCTTACCAACTTGGTGGGATGTATTTCTACATCATACTCTTGGATTTTAGTAATCCATCCAGTCATTTTATCTCCTAATTCACCCTACAAAATAAAACTTCTTACATCTGGATGAACCACATATACCAGGGTCTTACTTTGTACCAAGTATTGCCTAAAATTCTTAAGTGACTTCATCACAAAAAATACTTGTCTTTCAATAAAGTTATATTTGACCTGGTAGTCATGGAGTGTCTGGCTCCAAAATAATATAGGATGCTCTTCACCTTGATCATATTTTTGAGTGAAGATCGAGGCATAACTTTCTTCAGCTCCATAGGCATAAAGGATAAAATATTTACTGAAATCTAGGTTTACCAGTATTGGGGTTGTTGCAATGGACTTCTTGATAATCTCAAAAGCTTTTCTTCTGACCTCAGTCCACTTAAACTCAACATTCTTCTTGAGTAACTTAGATATAGGCCTTACTTTATATGCAAAGTCAAAAATGAATTTCCTGACAAAATTGATTTGGCCCAGGAAATACTGCAAGGTCTTCTTGTTTGTAGGTAATGGGAGAGCAAGAATGGATCTAATTCTATCTGGATCTATGGCCATACCTTCTTTTGAGACCACATGACCTAGCAACTTTCCTTCATGAACTGCAAAGAATGATTTCTTAGGATTGAGTGAAATACCAAATTCTCTGCATTTTTGAAAAACTTGTTCCAGGTGTGATAGGTGATCTTGCTTATCATGGGAAAATATAGTCATGTCATCCAAATAAATCAGAATGACCTTGTTGATCAGTGATCCAAAGGCATAATCCATAGCTCTTTGAAATGTGGCTCCCGCATTGGATAGTCCAAAAGGTATTCTCTGGTAGGCAAATGTGCCCCATTTTGTGGTGAATGTTGTTTTATATCGATCTTCATATTTCACCCAAATCTAATTGTATCCAGAGTAACCATCCAGTAATGAGAACCTCTCTTCCCTAGCCACTACCTATAATATTTGATCAATCTTTAAGGGATGCTTGATTTATATTTTGGAAATCTACACACAAGCGTATATCACCTTTCTTTTTTCTCACAGGTACCAAGTTGGCTACCCAGGTAGAATGTTTTATTGGGTATATGATCTTAGCCTTTAATAACTTTAATAGCTCTTCTCTCATAATGGCATCGATCCTCGGATTTACTGGCCTCTACTTTTGCCTAAAAGGCTTTGCATTAGGCTCTAGCTCAATAGTATGTTGGATGACCTTTTTGTCATACACCTTGAGGTCTTCATATGACCAAGCCACAATGTCTTGGTATTTTAAGCATAAGGCTTTGATATCTTTTGCTTCCTTTGGTGAACATCGAACTCCAACATTGAGCTTATTTTCAATACCGAATTCAACTTATTTATATATTTTTTCACTAACTTTCATGGCTTTGGTCTTTTTTTTGTCCTCATTGTCAAACAAGCTCTCTAGGGTGACCAATCCTCTAGGAATGTGATTGTTCCTTAGTTGAATAATATCTTGTTGATCAATATCTTTTGAATATTCTTCTTGGATAGTGGAGAGACATGCTTCTCTCACCAGAAAGTCAATTATTTGTTCATCACTTTCAAAAACCTGCCAAAAAATTTGTTTGTCTGGTACTGTAGGTCTAAAAATCATTTTGATTCCCTTGGCTTTCTTGATTCCAAAGTCTACATAAGGGTTGAAGTTAGCTCCCTTTATTGCTAATGAATTTGCCAGAGTATTCTTTTCTCTGGGAATAAAATTTAAATTTAGGGCATCAAAGGATTCCATCAGATCCCATACCCTATTTCTATAAGCTTTTAGGTAATGGTGCTTAGTGTTGCACATGTTTCTTACTTGATGGACTATTAACTCAGAATCACCATATATGTTCAAAATATTAATGCCCATGCTTTCTGCTTGTATCAATCCAAGGCACATAGCCTCATATTCTGTAGCATTATTTGTATATGACCATGTTAGTCTGTAGGCAAAATTATTTGTCCTCTTTGATTGGGACTGTAAAACCACACCATATCCTACACCATTTTTGCATTTAGCACCATCAAAGTGCATAATCCATGTTTCCTTTCTCTATCAAAGACTGATTGGATATGGTAGGGATTTTCTTCTTTGATTCAGCTGAGATACTATATGTTCCCATACCAGTTCCAAACTGATTGTAATCCTCTCTGAAAGGCAACTCATCCTCAATATCCAACTCCTCAATGTTTTCAACTAGCTCAAATTCTTCCAGGGGAGTAATATTGCACATGTCTTCCTCAATATTTTCAATATGATAAGCTACTAGCTTTTCAAGAGTTATCCTTATTCTCTTTCCTTTGAAAGGGATTACCATACTAGAATAATCCATGTACATACATCCACCTAGTTTTGCAGTAAACTCCCTTGAAAGACATAATCCAAAGTAGGGTTCTAGGTCAACCACAACTATTTCTTGTACTATTGTCACCTCAGGGGCTCTATGCAGCCTCATAAAAACATATTTTATGACTCCAACTGTCTTAACAGGTGTCCCATCTAATTGTAATACTCCAGGACAAGATCAGGTATACTCCATACCCATTTCTTCATAGACTGATTTAGGCATGACTGTAGTTGATGCTCTTGAATCTATAATATAATTTTGGACTACCCAACCTTCCATCCTCAGGGATATATAGAAAGGGGGGGCTTATTATTTAAAATAGTAGGTGACATTTCTTTCTTTTTTGATGTCATACTAAGGATTGTAGTGGCCTGCCTATCTCGTGGATACTTGTTGAGAGAAGCCTTAAGCAGATTAATCTGACCAAGAATGAATAGAGTGTCATACAAGCTAGCTTTTGATGGAATCCTTTTCATCTCTTTGATGATATTATACTCAGATCTAGCCAGGGAAGGTCTTTTAGGCCTTCTCTCTGGCTCACCATACCTTCTTTTATATTGCTGAGTGGCTTCTATCCTTTACCTTTTTGTAATGGAGGGAAACTTAAGCCTTTCTTGATCCTCATATTTAGATCTCATCCGATCTCCTTCAACTTCCTTTTCCAATATCTTAGGAAGACTATTTGTCTTATCTTTCCCTTTAGCTTGAGGGATGGGGAAGGTATCACTGCTTTGAGGAAGGGGATCAATTCTCTTTTGAGAAGGGACTTGGAATTGCCCCATATTTTGGGGATCTACTTGCAAGGCTTTCTTTCTAGTCCTAGTCATAACAACAATTGGGCTTTCTTCATCCAACTCTTTCCCAACCATGATCTGATCAGGCTGCCATAACATGTTTACTCTCCCTTTTTTATTTCTTTCAGCTTGATCCATAGCTTGTTGAACATGGTGTTGGTACATAACACAATATTGTGAGTCATGAGGGTCATTACATACTAGACACTAGACATTTGTAAGAGTAGTATTTGAAGAACATTTTGGCTCCTCATATGTTGCATTCACTCTAACCCCAATATTGTTACTAGGACTAGGTCTCTGATATTTATTCACATATGGAAATATCCTTTGTTGTGACCTTTCTTGGTCTCTCTTTTCCATCGAATTCATTCTATTACTCAGAGTTTTTAGAGTATTTTGTATATCAAGAATAGAAGAAAACTCTTGGGATGCTTGAGAAGGAAGGGGAGGGAAAGGAACTGCAGAGGATGATGGCTCTGGTTGAGGGATTGCATTCATTAGAGGAGATGGGGATGATAAAGAAATGGGATCCATGTAAGATGGGTTGGCGGATTGGCTTTGGCCATTAGTAGTTTTTGAGTTGTAAGGCAACATAGTTTTAGGGGGTAGTCTTCCCACATTAATTAGGATATTCTCAACATGAACTGCTGCATTATAAACTTGGGGAAAGGTTTCTACTCTAGATTGTTGTGTCTGCAAACCTAGATCTGATCCAAGAGCTCAGATATAATACATATAGGCCAAACATGTAGTTGGTCTAGCTATGGGGGGAATTCTCTTCCATGTTCTACTAAATATCAAATTGAAATATGAGATAGTTTCTTACTGAGATTTTTGCATGGATGTAAAATGGTTAAGCAGGGAAAAAGGATCAGCATATTCATTAAATTCCTCCACAAATGGCTCAACCAATGCTTGCCATGAAGTGATGGTGTTATCTTCTAGAGTTCTAAACCAATGCAAAATATTTCCTCTGAAGGATAGGGCCAATATTCTTAAAATAATATCCTATTTTATGTTGTGAATTGCTGCCAGATTTAAGATATCTTGATAGTGCTCATATGTTGTCTTCCCAGATCCATCATAAATGGGATTAGCCTTGGATACAGCCTAGGGGATGGCATTCATTTGGGCTAATCTCAAGGGATCAGCTATGTTCCAACTGGGGTACTTCTGTAATGGCTGATTAGGGGCCACATTTTATGCCATATTTTTGGGTGTAGAGCCTATTGGAGGGGCTGATGGGTCAACTGTAGGATTTTCCTTAGGAAGCTCTTCCTTTGAGAGGAATTCTTGATTCAAACTCCTAGCAACAGTAGACCCTCTATAAGGTAATTCACAATAAAAATAGGAGTCAGGGTTGTTCCTTTTGAATGACCTGGTATACATGAAAGGACACTGGTCTACAGGGGTAATTTTTTTTTTTGGGTTTAAGGACCAGGGAGTCGCTAGGTGAATTTGCTATTCTCCACTTATAAGGTCAAGATAATTCACCAAATCTTGATTCCTCCGTAGAGATAATACAATAACTCATATGATGGGTTTTCGTGTTCCTTGTGAACCCTCCCATCGGGTGTGCCAAAAACTATTGGGCACTAAATTGCATCAAGTTTTACTCAATACTGCGACTGTCTATCTTCCTACTTTCTATCTAGGCTTGCACTCGATAGCTACAACTCAACACTCAACATTGGATGGACCAAAACAGATTTTTTGATCCAACCTCCAGAGTAGGTTGGTTCCTTGTCAACTTAAACATGGTGTTGACACAATTATGCTCACTTGGGGTTTTAGAGATTAGGGTAAGAAAATGTTAGGGTTAGAAAAATGTGAATAATAGTGGACGGATAGGCTAACAACATTGCACTATAACAAAAAGCTCCAAAAAATCAATTTAAAGACACATTTATGAGATCAACATTATCTCAAATTAAATGTACTTTCATTCATTAAAGAACATCAGAGAACTATTGTAGATAGTGATTTCAATATCTAAACAATGATAATCCAAATAACAGAATTCACCAATATCTAGATTTTATAAAAATGCACTCCCTAGAAATAAAGATCAAACTCATAAGTAGATTTCAATTACCCTAGCAGTTAGTAATCCATTAATTTGGCACAAACTAACCATTCAAGTATTCATAGAAATGCAACTAAAGAATTTGAACCTCTGATATCGAATTATGAAGACAAAATATTTGAGACGAAGATCAATGTAATGCTCATTTCATTAGTCCTTGGAAATATTTATAGTAGCATAGGAAAAAACACTAGAGCCAACCATTAGAAATGAGGATTCGACCTCTATTTATAGTTTTGCAAAATTAAAATAACAAGGAACATTACAAAGATGAAATTTTTATAGCTCAGCGAAGAGTTCTTGCTAGAATTCTCTTACTGGTTCAACCTCTAGGAAATCCGCTACAAGTGGACCACCATGGTAGCTAGAAAACTTTGCAACTTACTAGTTGTTCTATGCTAACTAGAGTTTTGGCCATTGGATATTGTATATACATCATCGATCTTTATTGTAAGCCCTTTGCTATCATTGATCTACAAACGTCTCTGGTTATATCTTCTTGAAACCCTCGATGCTTCATCTTCCTCCTCCAACTGAATGTTTTAACTTTGGTGAGAAATTTCTTTTATATACTTTAGATTTCTTAGCAAAATCTCCATCATTGATCTCCCCCATCATATGGCTACGATTAAATCTAAAATAAGCTTGATGTGATGGCGAGGGAGAACACAATGCCATTTCGCTTTTTTAAAAATGATGACATCACCTTTCATGCTTTAGAAATTGTGAAACACCAATTCGATACTAAAATGCTTTAAAAGTGAAGCATACTGAAATCCACTCCACATCCTTTTTTTTTCTCTAGTGGTGATGAAGCATTCACCAATCTGCACAAAAAGTTGATGACGTCATCTCTCCTTCAAAACTTTTGCGGATTGCATTACAGACCTACGCAAGTGCGTTGGCTCGTGAACATCATTCTGGACTCGTTGCAATGTAAAGCGACTCTTCCTCCATTCCACACTGATCTTAGAGTAAAACATGGCTTGTCACCATTCTGAATAGAGTTAGTAAAAAAATATCCTTCGTCACGAATCTGCATCTCCTATACTTAGCTTTTTACCTTTTGTCACCGTTTCGATAAAAAATTCTCAATGTGCTCTCCAGAATCATGCTCTCCAACACTTAACCACACAAAAATATGTCAAATAATGTGAAGCGGTCATTAATCTGCACTTATTTTATGCTGATGTCATCCTTCTTCAAAAAATTTTGCGGATTTAGGATGCGTCGCAAGTCTGGATCCATGAACACAAGAAACCTTGCGAAATCGCTCCCAGTGCAAAAATTTACCAATTTTTGGGTGCACTCGTGGCCTTTGTTGTGGATTCACTCCAAAATACACTATAAAGTGTGCGGAATGAGAACTTCATAACTTAGGCAAAATTTTCAAAATTTTCCTAAGTATGTGGCCATTTTGGGCCTACAGGTATTTTTGACTTGATGAGTTTTCTAGCAAGGACAAAGCTAATATTAGTATTTTTTATTTAGAAGGATCTATAGCCATATGGTGGATGAATGAAGAGATCATAATGAAACTTGATAAAATAGAATTTACTTGGGATCTATTCAAAGAGTGGGTTAGGAATTTCATTACATAGGTTTCTATTCAAAAGTGAATTCAAGGTTTTTATAATCTTCATTAGAGAAGTGGATCAAAAATAGAGTATGAACAAAAGATATTAGTGCTCTTGGGAGATATAATAAACCTTGGAAGTAAAATAATTAAAAAACTATTTTCTCTCTAGATTAAGGCCAAATTTGGCTCAAATTATCAATAGAACTCAACCTTTTACTTGAGAGGAACCATATAGGTAAGATCATATAGAATTGGAATATTAAATTTCTATAATATCAAATAGAATAGTATATTTATATTTTATTTTTATTTTTTTATCCTAAATATTCTATAGGTAAGCTCTTCTTGTGGAAGAAAGACTAGGAGGATCTCTAGAGTATAGATAGTGATCTCAATTTAGTGGTACAAATAGAATTTTAGGGCCATATCATAGGCATTTTGGACTGAAACATAGGTCTTCATCAGGGAAATCTAGATTGTCCTAGTCTCAAGTGCAACAAGGGTTGGTGAGACCTCAAAGCACACTTAGTGTTGGACCAACAAAATGTTGTTTTAAGTGTGAAGTATCTTATTATACTTTGAGTTGATCTCAACAATGATAAAATACTAATATAAATGGATCTCAATCATCAACACAAGTGGGATGCAATACATATCCAAAATATAGTGTTTGTAATAGTCCATGATAGACAAATAGAACATTAGAACTCAGTCATTAAAGCATCAAACATTGTTCATGATAATTATGTAACCATTGTGATAGATATAGAAACCACCACTCCTCTCATTAACCTTAATTTTGTGGATAGGCTTAGGTTGGTACAACAAAAGTTAGATGAGTTTTTGTAGTTGATTATTGCTTTAGGAGCCAACAATTATAAGGGGGTAGTACCAAAATATGAAATAGATTTTAAAGGTTAGAAGACCAATCTAAAATGGTTAGTGACATGTTTGGGAGCATTTGAGATTATTTTAGGAATGGATTGGTTAAGTAGATATCAGGAAAAACTTGATTTTTACTCCAAATAGGTAAAATATATTGATAAAAATAGAAATAAAATGGTGATTCAATGAGTGAATAGGCCAATTCCACTTTGCATAATATTTATAATGCAGTATAAAAGAGACATGGGGAAATAATATATTTGATAAATAAAGAACCTAACTTAAATATTCAAGATGTGTTTCTAGGTGACTCGTTACGGTAACCACCATTATGAGAATTAGATTTATCTATTGAGTTATCACTAGGTATAAAAATAGTCTCAAAGGCACCTAAGAGGATGTCTATAGCAGAATTGAGTAAATTGAAATATTAGTTGTAGAAACTTATTGATAAAGGATTGATTCAATCCAATGTGTCACCATGATGTGTGTCAATGATTTTTATGAGAAATAAGGATGGATCCCTCAAGTTGTGTATTGATTACCATTAGTTAAATATGATTATAAGAAAAATCAATATTGTTTACCATACATTGATGATATTTTTGATTAATTGAATGGAGTTACTATATTTTTTAAGATTTATTTGAAGTCAGGTTATCACCAATTACATATAAAAAAATGAATGTCCAAAAATAACATTTCAAACTAGGTATGGTCATTATAAATTCATTGTGGTATATTTTTGATTAACTAAGGCTCTTGGAACATTTATGGGGTTAATGAATAGTGTTTTATGTAAGTACTTGGATAATTTTTTAATACTTTTCTTGGATGATATTTTAATATTTTCCAAGATAATAAAATTGCATGGGGAATATTTGAGATTGGTTTTACAATGTTTATTTTAACAAAAGTTGTATGCACAAATTTCTACATGTTCAATTTTTCAACCAGGGATATAATACCTAGGACGTATTATTTCAAAATAAGGAATTGTAGTGGACCCAAGAAAAATCAAGGCTATAGTAGAATGGACAAACCTAAAAAACATGTTAGAGGTAACCAATTTTATGGGAATTGTTGGATATTATCACAGATTTGTAAGAAAACTTTCAAAGATTGTCAATCCTATTACTTCATTACAACGTAATGGTAAGAAATTTATTTGGTCTTAAAAATATGAATTAGGTTTTCAAGAACTAAAGAGGCTCTTAATAAGTTATCCCATATTAGTGATACATGATCCAAATAAACCTTATGTACTATGCACCAATGTTGCTATTGAGGGATGTGGAGATCTGAAACACACCCTCCACACTTGAGATTATGGAGGCTTTTGTGAAGCCTCTTGATCTATGTTTGATAAGTTGATTTGAATATGCATCTAGGGTTTTGTAATATCCTAATCCTATCTTGAATTTAATTTTGAATGATGAGTGCAATGCAAGTGAATATAAAGAATACATAGTACAAGCCTTAGACTAAATATTTCCTTTTCAATGCTTACAAAAAATTTAAGATTCCTTTTTGCTTTTGAAGTGAGGGATCATAAAAGTGTGCATACAAACAATGAACCTACCCTAGAATGTATCTACATGTACGTTTATTTTTATACCTAAATTTTAAAAAGAAAAATAATATTTTATCCCATTTTTAATGATTTACAAAAGAATGCAATCTCAAATTTCTCTTTTTGTAAATTTTGTTATAGAAACAAATAGAATATTACAATTATAGACAAATAAATGAAATTGAATTATTATATTGGTGATTATGCTTTTAATTTTAGATATAATGCAACAAATATAATTTATGCCTACTTCTATGACAATTTTATAACTAGAATATGCAATATTTCCCTTTTTGAAAACTTTTACAAAATTGTTCCATAGATAATAGAATGAAACAAAAAGCCTAAATATGCTATTTTAATACTAAAATAGAGTAGAACTTTAAAAATCAACACTAAGTTAGAATTGAGACAAAAGCACCATAGATAGGATCTTACAGTGCTATCACAACTATACAATGCTTTTGCAGATGTATGATACTTTTGTAGCCATACAATTTTATCATAGTCATATGACACTTTTGTAGTTGTACCACAATTTTGTAGTCGTACGATACTTTTGTAAATGCATAGTTCTTTGCTCATACCTACAAAACACTCAAAACCTATGAATAGTAATAGAAGAAAATAATAATTAGTGCAAAGGGGTTTGTCCAATCTCTTCAAGAAAGATGAATTTACTTGATAAAGGAATCAAACCCCTATTCATTTTATAGGGAATGATTACAATAATTTTCAATTGAAAAATATGAAAGAGTGGAAACATGTAAAGATGTTGATAAATAATAGAAAAACAAACAAATGCTAAATGAAGAAAAATTACAACCATGACTCAAGATTTTACCTCAATTCAATATGAATTTGTTATCGATAATGCTTGTTCAATGCCCTTGCAGATGCCTCCTTTTGCTTGCTATGTCCTTGATATGCATTGGAAAGTATCCAAAGATAAAAGAACTCAAGATTACTTCATGGTTGAAACAACATATCAATGAATAGAAGGCCTTCTTGTTATAGTTTTAGCAACATATAAGTACCTATAGAAGACTGGTTCTCTTTGAGCTTCCTCTAAGGGTAGTTTTATACATTACCTAAGCCCCCATTGAAGGATTTGTTATAGATGCATACGAAAATGATGAGGTGTGCAATTTGGAGGATGAAGTGTTAGCTTGAGGTGAATTACAAGGGATGACTAAGAAATTACCACTAGTTTCATGGAGTTGATTAGAGAGTTAATTGGTTTGATTAGTAGTTGCATGCCTTGATTGACTAGTTAAGTTCCTTGATTGATAGTCAAGTAGCTTAATTGGTAGTCCAATCACAAATTGGATGGGGTGATGAAAATATTCATGAGAAACAAGTAGTGATGGGTAGTTAGACTACCAAAGCTTCAATTTTTATGGTGGTGGCACAAAAGAACTATGGAGGTATAAAAGCACCATATGGAATTATGTTCGATGCTAATGTAAGCACCATATGGAATTTTTTACGATACTTTTATAAATATATAATGCTACCATTTTGGGTATTTTTAGGTATCAGTATTTAGATAAATATAGATGTATTTATACTCATTGAAAAGCTAATTTTGTGACCTTTCCAATGGTATACCCATAGATAGGGCTATCAATTGAATGGACTATCATGGCGGTCATCATGTAGCCCATGGTAATATAGAAGGAGGATTTTATAAGGTTTTTACATTAGCATTTGTAAATATAGTAGGATTAATCATGTGGTACATGATGAAGAAATATTGAATGTTGTGATAGATTATTCTCAATATCTTATAGGCCTATTAGAAAATGGGTCATATCGGTCCATTGTCTGTCATACCTATAAAGCAACCAAGAATTGTTGAATGGGAGTAAAATTATAAGGATATGAAGATGTCATGTCATCCATTACTATAACTAACATAGTAGGCATCATGTGGTAAGGTGGTCATAGCTTAGAAGAAAGAGTAGAAGAATGGGATAATGCACGGTACCATGGTAGTTGTATTTAGAATGTAATATAGTTGTTTTATTGCTTGACATGGTATTCATAGCATGGGTACCTCATGCTTTTAGAAATACATGATAAGAATTAAATATCATTATATTCCCTTAAAAATTCATCTATCAAGGTACCTATGTGATGAGTTTGATAGAAGGCGATGAGGAAAAAAATAGTTGAAGGAGAGGATTAGAATGAACCACTAGCATTAACTACCTAGTGCAAGTGAAATGCATATATGAATTGTCCTAACTAGAATCATAATATCAATACGGTTTTACTAACTCAATGAATAACAAGCATGTGTAAGGAGACCATCATGACATCAAATATACATGTATTAATCAATAGGTATTTATGAACATGTAAGAAAACAATCAATACAAACATGATGTAAGTATAATATCACTAGTATTAGATACCTAATGTAAAATGATCTATTCCTAATTAGGATCATCATCGCATCCCAAAAGGTCTCCATAGAGAAGGAAACAAGGAGGAATAGGGGTTGGGATCTTATGCCATGGTACCTCCTTTATGAAGATAACATAGTTGTCTCATTGCTTATCACTATGTGCATCCTTGTAATTTTTCATCAATATGTATATAGCAAGCATAACTATATTATTTGAGTGAGGTTAACAATATCATGTTACCATCACAAAGTAGTTGCATGGAAAAAATATTATTACGAGAAGAGGTAGATATAAATGAAATCTAGAAGTTGACTTGATATACAATAAGTAATCTAGAGAACTATGGACAAGAAGAAACCTTCTAGCATCAGTCACTTGGTGCAAGTGCAACGCATCTGTAAATTATCTTCACTATGATCATCACATGCATATTGATGGATCTCAAGACTTAATATGCACCAAGAATCTACACACATGTGAATAAGCAATCATGAAATCAAGTAGTCATGTAGGCATATGATCATGCATGCAAGTAATAAAAAATAAATGATGCAAGATGATGTAGATTAAATGTAGTATATTTTTAAATGCATTGAGAAAGTAATACCACATGCTTTCCAAATTGACATGGTCTAAAAGTGCTTGATCCTGGTTAAGTGACTATGAGGTATTGATATTAATTATCTATAAAAGAGATGCTTTTTTGGATTTATTTTAAATAAAATGGTTAGAGGGACTATCTTATGGACATCTATGAGGAGTATCCTTTACCTCATAGTTGTTTTAGTTAGGGATAAATTATAGACTATCAATAAACTATGAGATGATGACATTATCTATCTTAGGAAGAGGTTTTTTATACATACATCATTTTGAGTAGGATGGTCAAGGGGAAAATCACTTGGAGGAGTGTGGTGATTGATATTCATCTCACTATTGCTATTATCAATGATAAGCTTGAGATACTTTATAGTTAAAATGATAGCATTAGAAAATTACATGAATTAAGAAGGATTAAGAACATAAAAGAGCCAAAGATCCTTATTGTCTTCATCATCCCAATTCAATATATTTATTGAGAAAGTACCATCATAATACTCCCAAGGAGAAATTTTAGATTCATATCCACTATTGAATAAGGATGAGGTTGGTAGATGTTCATTTCAACTAGGGATATATCCCAACCTCCAAAAACCTAGCCATGGTTTGGTTTTCAAGGGCTAACTAATACCTTGCTCAAATATCCTTAGTCCTTTTCCTTGGCATCTTATATTACAAAGGACTATTTAGGTATGGGGTACAAGTTTTACTAGTAACAAAAAGTATATGATTGTTCAATTAGGTGGGGGTTACTACTACAAATCTATTCGTCATTAGTAGTACCAAAACAAATAAAAGAACAACTTCCTATTTGCACTAGTTTATATTTTCTATATGGTAACCCTAAGTTTTGAGGGGAAGGAGGGATATTGGCTAGGTCCAAGGCTATTAAGTTGCTTTCTTGATATTTTTAACTAATGTCATGAATTTTAGGTGGATTATCATTTTGAGAGTGATATTGATACTACATTACCACTTGGTTATTATTATCAAATTTATTTTTTATTAAGGTTTGAGTTGTTAGAATGATATTTAGGTTGATCATGTTGTAGGCTTAGGGTTAGAAATTCAAATGCATTATTGATGAGAATATGAAGTAGAGTCGAGGGAAGGGAAAAAAAATAAAAAAATTGACTTCAACTACTTGATAATAGATGAATGGTTTGGGATCAACTAGGATACATAAGATCTTACCCTTGTATTCATATTTGATGCATTAGTTATAAGTGAAGGGAATAACCCTCATTGAATGGATATTTGGTCTACTAGGAAGAATATTATAAGTCATAAGGTATATCATGAAACATAGTGTTAAGGATATGAGGCTCGAATTTAATATGGTATCATTATCCTTATGCTCTTCATTTTAAAATGCCTTGATCATAAGATCTGATTCATCAATATATTACGTAGCTAACCCAAAATTACTGATAATTTTTAGGCTACAAATATTAAGGGTAGAGCCATTTTTAACAAGGATGTGTTTGATAAAGAGTTTGTTGATGTAACATATGATGCATAGTGGGGGATATTTGTCCATGGGTGTAGAAGGGAGATTATTATTTTTAATTATTTGTGGAAAAATTCCCAAAAGGGATGCCACTTTTGGGTAAGACCCAAGGAGGCAGGGGTATTCATAGAAGAGAGATCATTTTATAGATTGATATCATGTTATAGTTTACACCAAAGGATCCTATGAAACTGGTGAGGTCACTAGGGTTTAGATCCTAAGGGACAATTTACCCACTAAGAAGTTTGAAAAGTATTTTCCAATGGGTTGGAGAAGTTTTTAGAAGATCAAGAAGAGATATTTTTGTAGTACTTTCAAGCTATTTTCATAGGATAATAGTACTATTATATCTTTGGGAATGTATGATTAGAGGATTCTCTCTAGAAGAAGAAGTGCCTTTGGATCAAAGGATCAAAGGAACTTTGGGGGTTGATTAGATGATTGATATATATGTTGCTATCTTGTAATAACATGAATGGAAGAATGAACCACTCCCACGAAGTACTGATTTGGAGGTAGAATGGTTTTATATTTATTATGATTGGCTACTTTCTGGTCATGATTGGGTAATGTGTCTTGAAATATTTCCAATTATTGATTAGAGGAAGGTTGTTGTTTGGATTTGCTAACAACAATGAACCTATCATTAATTAGGTATTGAATAAGATTTCTAATTATCCTATATTTATTGGTAGGAATACCACTTGTGTGATGGAAAGCACATTGCTATTTGGGTTTAAACCAAGAGATTGTTTCTCTTTTGGGGTATACAAGTTTGATAGGTGGGAGTTCCATCATTCTAGCCCATAAAAATTGATTAAGAATCACTATAGGGGATTGATAAAGCCTAGTAAATTTTCTCTTGGGATTTTAGAAAATTTTAGGACCAATTTTGTAGAGCTATAATAGTTTTTATGTTATTGGATGACAATGAATTGGTTACTCCATCACCCATGATACGTTTGTTTTTTTGTTGTACCTTTTGGTTGCAGGAGAATGCTTGTTCTTCATCTTTTTTATTTTATGTTGGCATCTCCTCAAGAGGGAAACTTCTACATGTTTACCTAAATTTATTACCTCTTCAAAATAGGAGATGCTATCCACTAGAGTTTCCCTATGGGTGACTAACAATAATAGAGCCAAGGGGTTGTTTATACAATTATGCATTGGAGTACTAGTGACTATAGGATAAGCCTTGGATAGAGGCTACTCATTGGGTTAGTGTTTCTATCTATGAGTTAAGGGTTTAAAGCTTCGAAGATAGAGGATTTTGAGGGACATGGGTTGTTTGTTGGAAAATTAATGCACTTCGATGATTGAAGAAAGAATAAGGCTAAGAGATTGAGGTATATGAAGTAGCCATCATGTGACTTGTACTCAAACTATTTAGGATAAGGGGATTTGAAGGTGTGGGATAGAAAATATTGTAGCAATGCTTTGGAAAAATACTATACTCACACTTTGAATAAGATGGAGGTTATGTATAAAGGATTGGGAGATTGTGGTACTAGGAAGGATGTTCAGATGTTGCACTTGGTTAGCACTTACAAGTTGAGAAATAGGGCAACTTGTGTTCACTCAAAACAATTTTGTAATAGAGGGAAAGGATGAATAATGTCATAAAGAGGATGGGGAATTCAGAGCCCCACTTTATAAAAATATTATAACAAGTGGGAAACTTGAAATCATGCAATTAAGGATTGATGCATTAAGGTCTACATATAAATATCAATCAGATAAGTCTATTTGATTTGAAGTTGTGGGAGTGGACCTAGGTTGTTGAGGAAGATCCAAAAGGGATACTTTTGTAATAAAAGTAGCTAAGGGATCTTCATATCCTATTATAATAGTTTTTATGGCCTCATTGCTGTCACATAAGCAACCATATGCTCCATAGACCTAAAGATGACCTCCCCTTATTTATTGTGAATAAGAGAGGGTACCTAAGGGAGGAGCTTCTTCCTCTTCCTCCTTGAATGTGGGATTTTATAATTACTTGATCCCATTAGATTTTAGGTAAGGAGGGTAAGGAATTATCATTATGGACCAATTGATAGGCAACACTTCTAGTAAGATAGTGATGTTCGATTACGGCTTTAGTAAGGAATAAGTTTATTTAACTTTTGTTTTTAGAGTTGTTTTGAAGAAGAAAGAGAAGGGGTTTATATACGCTTATATCACCTCAAGGTTCATATAGTGGCTGCTCAAGGGGTCATACAGTGGCTACTCAAGGTGATGGCTCGTTATATACCCAAAATTACCTCAAGGTTTGTAGAGTGGCTACTCAAGGGGTTGTATATGGTACTGTTGGCATTTTTGCCACATTGATTCTCATTGATTAATGCATTAGTGTAAACTGTTTGATATCCGGCCTTTGACTTCAGCTTTGATGCGGGCGAAAAAGGAGGAAAATTGAGCAAAAAATGGTTAAGTCAAAAACCGAGGAGCGCCGGACATGTTTCGGTAATCGCGGTCAACGCGATCGAGTTAAGGGCGGAACCGTAGCGATATCGCGACGTGTTCCGGAATCGGCTGGTCGGCGGGCAAAAAAGCATTAAGTTGAAAACATGCGCATGATTCGCCGACATGTCGCAAATCGCGACCGGGACCTTCAAAGGCAAAGTTGAAAATTTGCGGCGGGGCCGCTCGCCGACATGTCAGTGAATCGCGACCGAAAATGTCGATTGATGCGGAGAGAAGGAACATGTAGCGAAATCGCTACATGTTTCGTTTCCCGAGCGAGCGCGAGGAGGAGCCAACGACGGAAACATGTAGCGAAATCGCTACATGTTCCGTTCCGCTGGTCTTCGGCGGACAAGCGTACGACATAAAAACATGTCGCGATTTCGTGACCCGTCGCGATTCGCGACTTTTTTTTCCGCGCCAAGTGCAATATGAACAGACCGAGGGGTTTTCGATTTCCGATGATTTAATATTGACCCGAATTAAATATTTTGCGGATTTCCGAGGCAGTTAAAGTCGGAGAAAGGCGCCGGGCCACCCCAAAATTAAAGGATTTATTGGTTCAAAGTAGTTGTTCGTGGATTGGGCGTAACATTTTCATGCATAATTGAAAAACCGAATTTAATGAAGAATCGCGAACGTTTCATTGCCTTTAATTTTTGCTTCCCCGCAGGCCGTGATTAAGGGGATTGTGTTCCCGATTTCCAAGATATAATTGTAGATCACGAGGAAGTTGGTTTTAATTATTTAATGCTGCAAAGAGGGACGGGCCCTTTATAAAAACCAATGTAATTTTCATTTGCAAAGGTTGGAAAAACTTTTGCTGGAAACTGGAATTGTATTTGCGGGAATACAAGGATCGACTCTTCTAATTTTTCAAGCGTCGCATGGATGAATTTCTAATACATTTGAATTCTACTATAAATCACCGTGGGTACAATTCCCTGGAATGTGGGTTTGGAGGGATTTGCGGCATGTGATTGTGCGAGGATGGAGCCGATCTTCTTATTACTTGCCTTGTTGTGTGTTGTAGTTTCCAGCCTCTTTCCGTTTTCAATCCCCCCCCCGCCCCTCCCTTCCCCCTTCTCTCTTTCATACCTCTATCTCTAAACCCATTTTTAGAATAGTGAAGGGACACACCCGGAGATTGGTCGGTGGAGCCATTTCTTGCTTCCCTTGGGGAATAAATCAATGTCTGGGACCAACAGGTACCTAGTTGGAATAACCTTTGGTTTACTTCTTATTACTCTAAATTAATTTGTTCTAACTCCACAAGCAATTTAATTTATCTTTAGTTAGGGGTTTTAGGTAGGATTGGAATATTTTTGGACCCATGTAGTATTCACGTTGGGTTCACAAAAGATGTGGAGATGCAAAATATACCCTCCACACAAGAGGTTATGGAGGCTTTTGTGAATTCTACTAATCTATATTTTATGGGTTGATTTGAACATGCACCTAGGGTTTTAGAAGGTCAAAATACTATCTTAAATGAAAGTATAGATATAAGTGAAATGCAAGTGAATACAAAGAATAGAAAATAAGAGTTGTAAAAAAGTAAATATTCTCATTCCATTTTCAAGTGAGGGATAAAAAAAGTGTGCATACAAACAATGAAGCTACCCTAGAATGTAGCTATATGCATGTTTATTTTTATGCCTAAATGCTGAAAAGGAAAATGAGATTATGTCTACTTTTAATTATTTACAAAAGAATTCAATATCCTATTTCTCTTTTTGTAGATTCATTTAAAAAAAAATAGCCAAATCAATAAAGTTGTTTTATGATATTGGTGTTTATGCTTTTAATTTTAGATATAATGCAACAAATATAACATATGCCTACTTATGTGTCAATTTTGAAACAAGAAGATGCAAGCTTTGATTTTTTTGATAATTTTATAAAACCACTCTATAGATTATAAAATGGAACAAAAAGCCTAAATTTGCTAATTTGATATTGAAATAGATCAAAACATGAGAAAATAATACCTAAGTCAGAATTGAGATAACAATATCACAAATAAGACCTTACAATGCTATCATAGTCATATGATGCTTTTGTAGTTGTACAAAGCTATTATAGTCATATGATACTTTTACAATTGTATGATGATATCACTTTCATATGATTATTTAATATCTATATGAATTTTTTGTATCTACACAATGCTTTTTTTTGTACCTATAAAAACATAAAAAATTTACAAATAGAAATAGAAGAAAATAATGATTAGTGTGAAAGGGGTTTGTCCAATCTCTCTAGGAAATATGAGCTTCCTTGGTAGAGGGATAAAATTCCCATTCCTTTTATGGTGAATGATTAAAATAATTTCTAATAAAAAAGCGTGAAAGAGTGGAAACATGTAAAGATGCTGATAAAATAATAGAAGAAAAAGAAACAAATGGTAAATGATGAAAATTTACATTCAAGACTCAAGATTTTGCCTCAATTTGTTGTGTATTTGTTATCGATAATGGTTTTTCAATGCCCTTGAGGATTCCTCATTTCACTTGCTATGCCTTTGGTATGCTTTGGAAAGGATACAAGGATACAAAAAGTTAAGATTAATTCAAGGTTGTAGCATCATATAATGAAGAGAAGCTCTTCATGTTATGGTTTTGGCAGCATGCAAGTACCTATAGAAGATTGGTTCCTCTTTTGGCTTCTTCTAAGGTGATTTTATAGGTCACCCAAACCCCCTTGGAGGATTCGTTATAGATGCATGTGAAGAGGTTGAGATGTACATTTTGTAATATGGAGTGTCAACTTGAAGTAAGTTACAAGGGATGGCTAGGGAGTGACCACTAGTTGCATAGAGTTGATAAGGGAGTTAATTGGCTTGATTTGTAGTTGCATGATTTTTTTAGATTTTGATGCTTAATACCAGGGTTACGCATAAGGAGTCAGTGCCAAAATATATTTATAATGAGACAAATTAGTTTTGAAGGTGAGGTGAATGGTATCCAAAGTTATGTAGAAGACATGGCAAATTACACATTTTATTCATGAAAAACTATAACAAAGTGGTGAATTTATCTTAATATTTGAAAAAAATTGTAAATATTTAAAAAAATTTAAATATTTAAGATAAAAATAAAATATATTATTATAATTATCAAACTATACCATAACTTAACCAACTTACTATTGGTAGTGAAACTAAAATTTGTATACAACTAGAAGTATATGTAAAACCAAATTAAATATATATTTCTATTCTTATAACACCTAGCATAATAGTGGTCCTACCTACTACCAATTCCCCATCTTTCTATTGGCACCATCATGTACCCTACGTTTTAGGGAAATAAAGGTCTATAAAAGGCAATAACCCTCACCATTTAAACTTTACACAAACCCTTACAGAGTCCTAGAAAACCTTCTAGAGACTTCCAAAGCCTACTAGATACTTCAAAACTTACAGAAACCATCCAAAATTGTTACATATATTGTTGTAATGGCCACCTCACCTTCCATTTTTGCATCCAAACTTACATTCAAAAATATTGTTTGCCCATCAATAACTGAGGTTATCACAATGCTAGATTACAAAGCAACATGGGTAACAAATACAAGCCTTATCAGGTTAGTATCAATGCCCTAATTCAACATCAACAATAATTTAATTCTAAAAATTATTAGATGTTACAAACATGATGGCTCAATATTCAACATGGACATTGACAACATGATTGTTTCCTTTACTATCAAATCTATGAACGTTGAAATATTGATAGGGCTCCCCCACAAGGGTTGTCCATCCATGACATCAAAGTTTGCTTTAACCGATGATGATAAAATATACATGGAGACAAGCCTAAATATCTCATCAAACTTCTTGTTAGGTAAGTTTCCATTCCCAAGTCTTATGAGTCTCATATTCATTATTTTGCTATAGTTTATTAATTTTATGTTATATTTTTTTAGTTTATTCAAATCCTTCCAAGAGGGACCTCCAATTTTCACATGTAACCGACCAATTTCTTCATGTGGTGATTAAGTTTTTCCAAGTGTATATTATTTTGCATGGGAGGTCAACTGATATTCCAATGTGGGGGCTTGCGTATTTGGTGCACTATTTAGCGCACATAAATTTTGATTGGTCAACATACATTTTGAAAAAAAATAAATATGGTATCAAAAATACCCACTCAAATAGTGGGGTAGTTGTTCCCACATCCAATTTTCTTCTTGCTTTTTATGAATCATGCTATAATCTAAAGAATACCTCATTGTCCACCTCACTCCACACAAAACTAAGGATAATTGGCTTGACAGACGAAGAGGTGCAAGTAAAATGTAATTTTTTATTAACATAATTATTGTTATTTTATAAGTGTTTATTTGATACTTTTTTAAATTTTACTTCAATGTAGAAAAGGGCAACCACCTCTTCCTCTAAAAAAGAGGTTGCAATGAGGGGAATTCTACCAGAGACCACATGAGATTCCGATAGTAAGTCAAAGTAAGAACAACCACTCTTAAGTTCTTTAAAATTCCTCAAGTCTTCTAAATCCCCTCTTTCTCGTCTTGTCACTTCATCAGCTGCATCTAAAGTGCATATTGATGTCAAAGAAGTTAGCCAATACTCAAGAGGTAATGACACAAATGTTTCAATGTAGTTTTTTCATTAAGTTATTGATAGTTTCATTTACTATTTTTTTGTTATGTTTTCAGGGTAACATTATGCACACCCTTCAAAATATTCATCTAGTATAATTAGTTAAATTATATTGGTTGCTATATAGAAAATTGATTTCAGTTCATTTTTAACAAAATTTCATAATATTTTTTTTTGTAGGAACATCAGTTCGATAACCTGCTCACACATAGGAATGATGTTTCCACCACCTCCACCATGACCACAACCTATGAGGGGTCAACAATCTATGCATGGGAAGCAACCATTTTCTACAAGGAGTTGGGAAATAACACGTACACAAAAATTATTAGAGCTTCCAAATAGTTTGCTTGGAAAGTCTTATCTGTGTGGTTTATCAACATTCGATAGTCCTAATATTCAACACGATTATCTTTTTTAGGGTAGTGTTCCTAAGATTTTTCATGCTACTGATGTGCTTCATGATCAACAATAGTAAATAAAAGCACATGAAACTGAACTAGCGGCAACTAGTGGCAACTCTTCCCCTTCGCAAGAAACTAGCAATGTTGGTCTTCTTTCTGATGACAAAAATTTGAAATTTCCACTAAATATTCTATTGGTTGATAATTGTAAAGCCAACGTAAAAGATATTCTATTGGATGACATCTCTGGTTTAAGAGATTGGGAGTATTAGGCAAATTTTTTAATTGAGGAGCTAAACACCCATTACAATAATTTTTATAAAAGAGACTATTATTTTTCTTTGGTTGAAGAGGAACCTGAAAATCTTGGTGCTTTGTTAGATCAAGCTCAATATGGAAATGTAATGACCATAAGTATACATAATGATGAAATTATTTTTTGAGCATAGGGACACAAAAAAGGAGGTGGCCCATTGTTTCCTCCTTTTGGTGACACATTACACACAAGTTGGGTCCAATAAATCCATGTCTTATTTTTTACCTTGAGTCATAATATTGTTATGTGTAACCAACCACATAAAGCAATTTATATTTGGCCATTCTTTGGGTTTCCATAATTGCAACCAAAGGAGATTTGGCCCAATTTGAGTGCTTTGGATAATATTTCTATAACCTTCTTTGACAATATAAATTCCTAATTGGTTATATCTCCAACCAAGTTGATCAGGTCCATTACTCGTTGGCCACTTTCATCTATTCAATATTTATTCCAATTCTCCTTTCTCCTCAGCCCATTCTTCCCTCAACTCTTGTGGGACTTACCACTGACTAAGATTATCTTGCAATTGATCTGGAATATTAAAATAATGGCTCATGAGATTCCACCCTTTCCTCTGAAAGTTTTCCTTGAGTCCTATTAAGTGGGGGTACTGATCAATTATGGGGGAAATGTTCCCAAGAATCTCCCAGTAGTCTAGCAATTTTACCATCTCTCAATTTCCAGTCTAACCCTTATTTATAAGTGATGATCCTTTCTTTAGAGCTTTCCAATTCTCCAATCCCTCTCCTAAAACTGGAAGATGAGGAAAATATTTTGTATATTACGAGGGATAATATTTAACTTTCAATACTTTTCTCCAGAGTTGATCAATATGAGTTAGCCATATCCAATACAACTTGGCTATTATAGCTTGGTTGTTTGTCATTGTTGTTCTAATTTCTAAACCTCCAACTTCATTATTCTTGCAAACCTTGTTCCAACTAACTATTGTCATTGTCTGGTTACCCTACACTCTAGACCAAAGAAAGTGTCTCATAATCTTGCCCAAATATTTTAGGATGCTCTTTGGGATAACCAAAATGGAGAATTTATACACTGAAATTGCTTGTGAAACTGATTTAAGCAATGTTACTCTTCTTCCAAAACTTAACCACCTATAGGTCCAATGCAAAAGTTTTGAGTGGATTCCATCTCTTATTGATTTCCAATATATATTTTTAGGCCTTTCTTTATTAACGGAATACCCAAATATTCTAAGGGTAGTGATGCCTCTAAGAATCTGAGGATGTGGGTTATCTATTCTCTTGTTTTTTTTATCACATTAAAAAAAATCACTATTGATTTTTCTTCATTTAGTAGTTGTCTAGTAGCCGCTATGTAGTAGTCCAACATTTTTATGATATTGATTGATTCTCTTATTGTTGCTTCCCCCCACATTCCTGTGTCATCCAAAAATTGGAGGTGAGTAATATTTATGTTCCTACTGATCCTTACCCCTGAAATGGTATTCTCTACTTTCCTCTTCTTTATGAGTCTTTCCAAGCCCTCTGTAAAAATGATGAATAAAAATGGTGAAAGTGGATTCTCTTACTGGATTCCTATGGAATATTTGAATAGTTGGGATGGATTACCATTGATGAGAACTAAGAAAGAAACTGTAGAGATGCATTCCATAATTAATTTTATCCATTCTTCGCTAAATCCAAAATTTTTCAGTATTTGTGCTAAAAATTCCCAACTTACTCTATCATTTACCATGGACAAATCTAGCTTAAGGAACATACCTTTGTTTCATTTTTGGCAAAGCTCGTAAATAGTTTCTTGTGCTATCACAACTCCATCAAGAATTTGTCTACCCTTCACAAATTCTCCTTGTTCTGGAGAGATTAACCCTGGTAAGATTTATTTCAACCTATTTTCCATCAATTTCCTTATGATATTATAAATCACATTGCATAGAGAAATTGGTCTATAGTTAGTGAGATTTTCCATATCTCCACCTTTTGGGATGAGATCCAAAAAGGTGTGATTCAAGGATTTACGGATTATTCAACTAGTCCTAACTTCTTCTACTGCTTGGGTTACATCCTTTGCAATTACATTCCAATAGGCTCTATAGAACTCTACTGGAAATCCATATGGACTTAGGGCCTTCAAAATCTTCATCTGGTATAATCATTTAAATTATATTGTTGCTATATAGAATATTGATTTTAGTTTACTTTTTAATAAAATTTCGTAATATTTTATATATTTTTGTAGGAGCACCAGTTTGATCACCTATTCACACATAGTGAATGATGCTACCACCACCTCTACCACAACCACAACTGATGAGGGGTCAGTAGTGTATGCATGGGAAGCAACTATTTTCTACAAGGAGTTGGGGAATAACACATACACAATAATTATTGGAGATTCCAAATCTTTTCCTTGGAACGTCTTCTCTGTGTGGTTTATCAACATTGGATAATCCTAATCTTCAACAAGATTATATTTTTCAAGGTAATGATCCTGAGTTTTTTCATGCTACTAATATGCTTCATGATCAACAATAGTAGACAAAATCACATGAACCTAAACTAGCGGTAACTGGTGGTAGCTCTTCCCCTCCACAAGAAACTAGCGATGTTGGTCCTCTTTTTGATGACCAAAAATTGAAATTTCCACCAAATTTTCTATTGGTTGATAATTGTGAGGCCAACGTAAAAGATATTCTATTGGTTGACATCTCTGGTTTAAGAGATTGGGAGTATCGAGTGAAATTTTTAATTCAAGAGCTAAACGCCCAATACAATAATTTTTCTAAAAGAGACTATTATTTTTCTTTGGTTGAACAAGAACTAGAAAAGCTTGGTGCTTTGTTAGATCAAGCTCAATCTAGAAATGTAATGACCACTAGTGTACATAATGATGAAATTTTAAATCTTCTTTTAAATAGGTTAGAGAATCTGAATGTCGAAGCCTAGGCATATTATAATCAATGGGCTATTGATAAGAAGAAGGTTAATATTGCAGAGGCGGGCAAAGTAGTTTTTGATGTAAGTTCTTCCAATTTTGTGTTTATTAATATATTTATTTTTATATCAATTTGTAACTAATATAGTACAATTTATCTATTTTGTAGTCAAATTTTGAAAATATGAAGAAAAAGGTTGAGAGCCTCAATGTTTATTTAAACACTGCCAAGGAAAATATTTACAAAATGATACAATTGAAGGAACGCTTAGCTTACACCATTAGAGAAAACAATGCATTCATAAAGATTATCATTTTGCACAAATTAGATCCTGACATATTATTGAAGAAAAAGGAAAAAGAAATATCTTCAACATCCAAAGAAGATCCTACCAATGAGGAAAGGGCTTTGATCTCAAGTTTGAAGACAATGCAGGAGAGCCTAATCAAAGCTGGTGCACTACCATTAGATGCAGCTGATTAGAGTCATTTGCAAAGTGATCCTCACCTAGCAAGAGACACTACATCTGATACTCCTTTAGAGACAGGATCTGCTTCTGGAAATGTTGTGTAGTATTTTGATAGTCTTAAAAGCAATATTTTGAAAATGCTATGTAATGTAATATTTTTCGAATTAATGAAAAAACATTTTGCAAATGTGTTATACAATTATGGATATTTTTCTGTTTTATACAATTTTGCAAATGTGTTATACAATTTTGGATTTTGGTGAAAAGTTAACTATTTTGGCAAAAAATGTTACAACTTACAATTAATGAATCTATTTTGGCAAATATGTCATACAATTTTAGGTTATTATTTTGTTTGATATCTATTTCAGATTCTAACTTCTACCAATATTGTTACCATATTTAAAAATCATATGTTTACAACAAAAATCAAATCTATCAAATATAACATAAAATTTTATTAAAAAGTCTATGATATCATTTATAAAATTTAACACACAATTAATAATATGAAACATAAAAAATATCAATATATTTTGTGTATAAAATCAACAATGCAAAAGTAAGTTTGTGCAAAATTAGAGTGAGTATAGTGGAAGAAGCTGAAACAATCAATTATCAGTTTATCCAAAATTACAGTGGAGGAAGTTGAAACAAACACTTATCAATTTATCCAAAAATTAACTATTTGTATAGCTAAGCTTTGTGTTTCTAATTGTTGATCAATGCCAGTATCTTGATCTTCCTTATCCATAACATTTGTGATACCTCTTCTTTCTGCTAGGGATTTCCAATATGCCAAAGCTCTTTCATATGGATATTTGTCCAGTTCATAAGATGACACATATACTCTCAGACAGTTTTCTAAATTTTTATCCAATCTATTACGAACCTTAGATTTCACAAAATACAAAGCACTAAAAACCCTTTCATCTTCTACTGATCCCAAAATCATTGTTTGGCATAATTCATATAAGCAAAAATATTCACTCATTGCATATTGTAAGACACTACTTGGATACAATTTTTTCCACAAAATTGTTATAGAACCCGGTTCATTCGAATTAGTCAAATGGAAAATTTGATCCACCATTGTTGATCCAAAATAGGATGATTGATTTGTCAAAAGGTCTTTATTGAGAATACCATTGATCTCGATACCATTAACCTCCACATATTTAGTAAAATGTTTAATAATTGTACCCATATAGTTTATGAACAATTTACTTGTAATATTGCAATCAGTACCAGGATCCCAAAACATGGGGTTAACAACAACCATGGCCTCAAGCAACTCATCTCTTTGAAAATGGTCTCTTATTTCTCTTGTCAAGGTTTCTACTATTTTTCTCAATTTAATCCTTGTATTTTACAGAACAACATCAAATCTGCTATATGTTATTGGCATTTGTTCAATATCATCTGAAACTATTCTCGATGGCCTTTCAAAACAATATAATTTTATCTACTTTCCATGAACATTAATGCAAATATTGTCATTGATATTGAACTTCAAAAATTTTTTGGATTATCGATGTTTGTTAAATTTCTCCAATCTTCAAACAATGGATCCATAAAATTTTTGTCAAACAAGTATAAATTATCGATATGCATACATATTTGTTTTCTAATCCTGATGAAATCAGCAATATATATGGTTCTTTGTTGTGCAAGTTTTGTCAAAATATTCATTTCATGCAACATTGGAAGAATACCACATAAAGTGAGCAGAGTTTCCAAGTCTGTCATTCGGTATAACAAGTCCTTTGCCTTATCAACTGCCCTTCGATTATCATACATAAACCCTACTAAGGATTTATATTCTTTGAAAACTCTAGATGCAGGTTGAAATAGTGAAATCCACCTAGTATCCACATATTTTAACAATTTTTTGCCTTCTGTAACTCCTAGTGCAAACAATTGAAACTCTGCAAACCTTTTTGGATTGCAAGAAAAATAAGCATGTACTTCATGGACGAGTTCTTCCACTCTAGCAACATTTTCAAATGTGCTCAAAATTTTGTATGCAAGATTCATTCTATGAGCCATGCAATGAATGGGGATCAAATATGGGGTAATTGATGTTTGAAGTCGAACACAAAGCCCATTTCTGTGACCTTGCATTATAGTAGCACCATCAGCTCCGATACATATTAACTTATTGGCTATTTTTGTATCATCCATTCCTGCAATATCCTTTAAGCTTCTTACAACAACATTATAAAGGTTTTTCGCATTACAATTATCGATCATCTTATGTAATGCTAGCAAATGAGGTTGCCTTAAGTGATCCTAAAATGTGTAAACATGCATGCATATCCAAGATGTATTGTCAACAACAGTTACTTCATCAATTGAAAGTGAAATGAATTTAGCATTTTTCACTTTCTCTCTCAGGTCCTCCTTCTCAACTAAAGATAGATATTTTACCATTTCCCAACCACTACGATCTGACCAATGGGCACTGGGAATATTCTACACATAAGCTAGTTGAAAGAGATGCTTAAAATCAATAAAATCAGACATTGGTCTACCCTTTTTTAGAATAGTATATACCACAACAAACTATAAACTTTTTGAAACTAAAGTGGTTTTATGAATTTTTTGAAATTTTGCTTCAATAGTTCCACCATTTTCAACAATTTTTTTTTTGTTGTTTCATCTCTTTGTCATAGTCTTGTGCATATCTAACATGTACACATTCAAAAGCATCATTCCATCTTATTGTTTTCTTATTTTTTCCATCACTTTCTTTTACTGTGACATATACTTTCCCACAATGTTTTTCTATTGTATCCAACTTAAGTTGCATCTTATGATCCTTTCCTAGTTTCCAACTACAAATAATGCATCTACATTTTGTGGGAGTGTCATTACTATTCTTAGGCTACATCGGTTCAATAAATGGATATTTTGATGACCATTCTAGCTGAAATGTTCTTCCAATAGTCCACCTGGTTAACTTTCTACATTTAGTTTTTTGAGAAGAAGATTCCCTAGAAGTTGGTATTTGGTAAATATGGTTGTTTTATTTTTTGTTAGGTGTGTCACTTTCCTGGTTCTCTTCAAGTTGTTGCATGTCATTGTTTAAAAAAATTTCATGTTGAGGTATCTCATGCTCAAGAATATCTTCAAGTGGAGGTATGTCAGGGTTGATTGTGTATTCTACATAAAAAGGTGTTCTATATCATTGTTTGATATTACTTACAAAAGTTACTATTTAGTAGTTAAAATAGGTATGTACCTTGAATTTTTGTAGATGTCAATAGCTCCTTGGATTTTGATATTTGGCTAAAATATTTTAGGATACTCTTGTTTTCAGAAAATTTGCCTCCCTTGCTTCCATTGGGAGTAGGTGCCATTGAACCTATATAGTAAAATTTATTTCATTTTAGAAAATAAACATGATATTGAAGAAATTTATCACAATTCTAGAAGTGTTATAAGGAAGAGGGAGGTTAAGAACTCGTTGTTGTTATTTTTTGCAGTCGGTTTTATTCACCCCTATACTAGTCATTTTATGTGGTTGATCTTCTTCCTTCTGCTACTAGCAGTTTTCTACTATCAATCTTCTTCACCCTGTACCGATCATTTTTTGTGGCTAGTCTTCTTTCTTATTTGATTGATTGTAATCTGCAATCAATCTTCTCTCTTACATTATCAGTAGTTTTTTGCTAGTGGTATTCTTCACTATGACTAAACTTTTTTCTTCTGCTACTCATTATTTTTCGCAATTGGTCTTCTTCCTTCTGCTACTAATTTTCTTCACCTTGGTATCGATCGATTTTTTTTGTTGGTCTAACTTCCCCTGGTTTCGATTGAAATTTGGTGTTGGTATTCTTTCTTAGTGCTAGTTAAATTCTATCATCGGTTTGCTTCCCTTGGTGATGATCAAAATATAGTACCGAACTTCTTTCTTGGTACCGATCAAAATCTACTATCGGTCTTCTTCTTGTGGTGTCATTCAAAATATTTTACTAGTATTCTTTCCTCTGTGCTAATTTATTCCTTAGTTTTGGTCGCTTTCTGCTTTTGGTTAGGTTCACTTTTTTACCTATCATTTTTGGATGATGTAGGATTCTCTGTGCTATAGGTCATTTTTTAAAGACTTTGAATGAGTATGAGTATCGTTGTCATGTCAGGTATATATAATGATGGTATAAGAGGTAAATATGCTAGGATAAATAAAATTATTTATAATTTGATGGTGAAAATGATGTAAATCCATCTGCAAGAGGTCAAAACAAAATATCTCCCATTACATAAAAACTATGATAAATGAAAATAATATGTAAAATACTCCATTCACATAAAAACTATAATACATGGAAATAAACCAATAAATATATTATTTTCTTATTCTTGGATTCACTTCCCCTCCTTTTTACAATGCAATACCAAGGGAATATATATCCCCAAAGAAACCCTAAAATAAAACCCTAAAGCTTGAAGCCCTAAAAGAAACCCTAAGAGAAAACCTTAAAGCTTAAAGCCCTAAAAATAAAATATTACTATTTTTAGCAAATTGATTTTTCCACAAAAAACTACCTTTTTAAGTAATTACTATTTTAGGCAAATTATTTTTTCAACAAAATTTGCCTTTTTTAATAATTACCATTTTTGGCAAATTATTTTTGCGTCAAAAAATTTCATTTTGAGTAATAAAAAAATTATTTTAAAACTTCTTTAAAAAAACCCTCTAAAGATAGGCTCATGCATCATTCTCCTCTGGTTGAAAAGAACTCTGCTCCTACGAGTTCCTTTGATCAAACTCATAATTGCTCTCCATATAGGGCCACACATCTGCAAGTACTCCTCAAAGTACTAATCTCCTTTCGAGGTTCTATATCTCAAACCTCCTGCAAGAACTACACATAGTGCCAATTCTTCCTTCAAGGTTTGAAAATAGCAAACCTCCTACAAGCACTACACAAAGTGCCAATTCCTCCCTCTAAGGTTTTACATAAAAAAAACCTCCTGCAAGCACTTACATAGAGTGCCAATTTATTTCTCCAAGGTTTTACAAACCTTTTGCAAGCACTACACAAAGTGCCAATTCCTCCCTCTAAGGTTTTACATAAAAAAAAACCTCCTACAAGCACTTACACAAAGTGCCAATTTCTTTCTCCAAGGTTTTACAAACCTTCTACAAGCACTACACAAAGTGCTAATTCCTCCATCTGAGGTTTTACATAAAAAACCTCCTGCAAGCACTTACACAGAGTGCTAATTTCTTTCTCCAAGGTTTTACAAACCTTATGCAAGCACTACACAAAGTGTCAATCTCTTTCTTTGAGGCTTTTACATAAAAAAACCTCCTGCAAGCACTTACACAGAGTGCCAATTTCTGTCTCCAAGGTTTTACAAACCTTCTGCAAGCACTACATAGAGTGCCAATTTTTTTGGAGCCCCTTCGCTCTCCTCTTATTTTCTCTTATTTTCTTCTCTTTTCTCCCCAACAAGATCCAACTTGCTCTGATACCAAATGATGTAAATCCAGCTGCAAGAGGTCAAAATAAAATATCTCCCATTACATAAAAACTACGATAAATAGAAATAATATGTAAAATCCTCCATTCACATAAAAACTATAATACATGGAAATAAACCAATAAATATTTTTTTTCTTATTCATCAATTCATTTCCCCTCTTTTTTACAATGCAATACCAAGGGAATATATATCCCCAAAGAAATCCTAAAAGAAAACCCTAAAAGAAAACCCTAAAGCTTAAAGCCCTAAAAATAAAATATTACTATTTTTGGCAAATTTATTTTTCCACCAAAAACTGCCTTTTTAAGTAATTACTATTTTAGGCAAATTATTTTTTCATCAAAATTTGTCTTTTTTAGTAATTACCATTTTTGGCAAATTATTTTTGCGTCAAAGAATTCCATTTTGAGTAATAAAAAATTTATTTTAAAACTTCTTTAAAAAACCCTCTAAAGATAGGCTCTTGCATCAGAAAATGTGCATGATTTAGGTAGAAGTGGTTGGCAATTTAAAATGATAACGATGAAAGTGAACCGATCCTAAAATAATTTTGCTCTCAAAATTTTTGGACGAATGGTCCGACGTCAAAGGGTCCATTTTTCATCAATTTCATATTTTGGAAATCCTAATATTCATGAACTTACAATGATTCACCCCTATGCATAACCCTGCTTAATACTTAATGCAAATAACCATAAGATCTCAAATAAAGTTGCAATATAAAATATATGATAATGACAATATTTAATCATATAAAACTCATATATAAATTCTTTCGCAACTCATAAAAAAGACACTAACAAATGCTCATTAAAATAGTAACACGATATAGAATAAAGGTCATATACACCATAATCCAACCCTAACTCTATCTTCATCCTTTTACCACACACACAATACAACACAACATATACAATCACAATTATAATAGAGTGTGACTCTTCATATGGATTACTCTTGGTCTTCACTCTCCTTTAAGACTCTTCAATTTCCTATTCTAAGGATACATATGCACTCTTACGTAATGGAAACTTGTGCACATCTACACTCACTACACTTGCACACTTAACTACATGACACTTGTGCATTTCCTACACATTATTACATTACATAAAACATTTACTCACACTCTAATCTAAGACACCCAAGGTGGTATATTAGCATGTACCAAATAATGTAATATACTCCAACAAATTTCATTGCAATTAAGTGTCTTGATTGGTAGTCAAGTATCTTAATTGGTAGTCCATGTTGGAGATTGATGCTAACTAAGAAAAAATAAAACCAAAAGTTCTTCCATGAATTTGAAGAAGCCTAAAAGTTTCTATAGGTCTTGAAGAGTCACTCTGATTGTTGGACTTTCAAAATGTGAAATTAAAGTTTGTAACATCATTTTCTCTCTTGAAAATGTACAATAGTGTAAAATAGCTAGAGAATATTGGGGAAAAAACTTTGTAATACTTCTAAGTTCATTTGGAATACAAAACAACATTCTATTCCATTCATTTTATGAAATACATGCTTGTTGTCCTTGTTTTTTAAAACCTATAATAAACTTTGAGAGCTCATAACTTTTGTTTTACAAATATTTTTTGCATGTATCATACATCGTTGGAAAGGATATTTTGTGTAGAATTCACTCACAAAATTTCATCAAATTTATAGTAGTTATGGTCCCTCAAATTTAGACTATCATGCACTGCTAGAAAATTTACTGTATTTTTTGTTGTTGCAATTGTTTTCTTGTTGCACTTTTTTGCTCTTCATTTTTTAGTCAAATACTTCATTTGGTATAAAATCTTGGTTGGTTTTTGGGTTTGAGTGAGATTGGTTTTGTGGTTAGTCTAACATTTGATCAAGTTATTGGACAATTTCATTGAAGAAAAAATTCATTTGTTGTTGCTTGAGTCTAATGACCAACTTCAACAACTCATTATCCATTCCAAAATTTAATGGGTAAGATTATGATTATTGGAGCATAAATATGAAAAAAAAATTAATTGGAAAATATATTTGGAAGCTATTTGGGAGTGGATATGAAGAACCACTTGATTGGAACACTTTACAAGGAAATGATAGGACAACAAAAAGGGAAACAAAGAAGAAGAATTCATTAACCCTCTATCATATTTAGTCTACTCTTAAAAAGCGTTTATTTCCATATATTGTTGCTACTACATAAGACAAGGAGGATTGAATGTCTCTTAAAAATACTTGCCAAGAAAGTGACCAAGTGAGAATGGTTAAGTTACAGACCATGAAGAAAGAGTTTGAGAATCTACAGATGAAAGAGGCTAAACGTGTGGGTGATTATTGTGTTAGAGTGAAGGATATGGTGAACAAGATGGACACCCTTGGAGAGACCTTGAATAAAGAGATAGTTTTGAAGAAGGTGTTGAGATCTCTTACCCCTAAATGGAATCATATTACAATAATTTTTTAGAAGAGTAAAGATATATCTACACTTGAATTTTATTATCTAGTTTGTTCTCTTATGTCACATGAGGAAATACTAAGAGAAACAAGTAAAGAAAATGAGGAGAATGCTTTTTGTTATAAATTTATTTTTTTGATAATTATGAAGCTAGTCCAAGTACAAGTAAATAAGCACATGAAAGAGGGAGAAATTATAATTACTCAAGAGGTAGAGGAGGAAGAGGAAGAAGATATGTTGCTACTGGAAGAGGACATGGAAGGGGTGATAAAAAAAGAGTTGAATGCTACAATTGTCATAAAATGGGAAACATTGCATGATATTGTATAGTGAAGACCACAAATGGATATACAAGAGCTCACTATGTATGTGAGAATGAAGTTGCATAAGGTAATTTATTTTTGACTAGTGGCATGGCTGAAAAACTAGTCAAGAAGTTTGGTATCTAGATTATGGTTGTTCCAACCACATGAATGGAAATAAAGAGTTGTTTTCTGATGTGAATGAGAATTTCAAGACCAAGATAAATCTTGGAAACAATAATGATTTGGATGTGGTTACAAAAGGCACCAAGGAGGTTGGCACTAAAGAATTTACAAAGAAAATTCATGATATTTACTATGCTCCCAATTTGAAGAATAATTTATTGAGTGTTGGACAACTTGTAGAAAAAATTATAAAGTTGTGTTTGATAACAATAAATGTATCACTTATGATAAGAATATTAGGAATAGTATGGTCACCATTTCCTTTAAAGTTGAGAGGAAAATGGAGTATGAACATGTCACACATGGCACTTGAAGATAATAATTAGCTTTGGCATCTCAGATTTTGACACTTAAATTTTAAAAGCAGAATTTTTATCTTCAAAAGATATGGTAAATGGACTACCTACGGTTGGAGAGCACAAGGGTGTGTGTGAAGCATGTGTGATTGGAAAGCATGCAAGGAAGGAGTTTCCAAAAGGAAAAGCATGGTGGGCCTCATACCCACTCCAACTTGTACATTCTGATATTTGTGGACCTATGCAAATACAAAGTTTGGGTAAGTCTTCATATTTTCTCACATTCATTGATGACATTTCAAGTGTTGGGTATATTTTTTGAAACATAAGAATGAAGCTTTTCGGATGTTCAAGATTTTCAAAGCATTGGTTGAGAATGCAAGTGGATATAAAATAAAGTTTTTAAGAACTGACCATGGAGGAGAATTTTATTCAAATGAGTTCAATGATTTTTGCAAACAATATGGTATCAAGAGGCAGCTCACTACCACCTGTACACCACAACAAAATGGGGTAGTTGAGAGAAAAATAGATCCATTGTAGAAATGGAAAGAAGCATGTTAAATACAAAATGTTTGAGCAATTATTATTGGTCTTATGTAATTGATACAACAATGTACATTTTTAATAAATGCTCCATAAGATCACTCCACATGAAGCATGGTATGACATAAAATCTATTGTAAGTCATTTGAGAATTTTTGGTTGTCTTGTATATGTACATGTGAATGATGAAGTGAGAAATAAGTTGGACGCCAAGAGTGAGCCATGCATTCTTGTGGGCTATTCTAAAATACGAAAGACATATAGATTGTATAATCTAAAAACTCATAAGTTTGTAGTCTCTAGAGATGTAATATTTTATGAAGGGGGAGTGTATAGTCATAAAAAATATGCAGGAAAATATATGATGTTGAAGAAGATAATACAATTTGGGGATAACCTTCAAATATTCCCTCTACTCCTCCAAGCCCATCAACAGGTTCAAAGGAGGCCACCAATTTCAAGCACAAACAACTCATCTACAAGTCCCACCAAGAATACAAATAAAGGAAAGAGAATACTCAAAGCACATCTATCCAACCATATGTTGGACAAGAAATTTCAAAGGAGGTTAACAAGACGCCAATTGCAAGAGTTGGACCAAGTTATTTCAATATTGAAGAAGATCCAAATGTATGGTGATGACGAAGAATAACAAAAAGGTAAGTTGGTGAATTATGATTTATTTTTTGAAGCTAAATTGGAACCTTCATGTTATGATGATGCTTGTACTAATGATTTTAGGGTACAAGCAATGAAATACGAAATTGAGTCCATTGAAAAAATTGACATTTGGAAACTTGTGGAATCGCCCAAGGACAATAAGATTGTTGGATCCAAGTGAGTCTACAAAACAATTTTTAGTAGTGATGGAAGCATATAAATATTGAAATTAAGGCTGGTTGCAAAAGGATTCACTCAAAGATATGGTGTGGATTATAAATAAACATTTATCCCTACTGCAAGACAAGAGACAATTCAAATGGATCTTTCATTGGCAACCAATAAACAATGAAAAGTTTATCACATGGATGTGAAAAGTGTATTCTTGAATGGTTATCTAAATGAGGAGGTTTATGTTCAACAACCTCAAGGCTTTGAAGTGGAAGGAAAGAAAAACCATATTTACAAGTCGAATAAAGCATTGTATGGACTAAAGCAAGCACCTAGAGCATGGTACTCAATAATTGATGGGTACTTCCAAGATTGTGGTTTTAAGAAAAGTAATAATGACCCCACACTCTATTTCATTAATGAAGGCAATTATATTCTTCTTGTGTGCATATGTGTTGATGATTTGATCTACATGAGAAGTATTTAAAAGATGATGAATTATTTTAAGCATATTATGATAAAGAAATTTGATATGAAAGATTTAGGACTGATGCCATACTTTCTTGGTGTGGAAGTACATCAAGGTGATGGCAAAATTTTCATTTTTCAATCAAAATATGCAAAATATATGTTGAAGAAATATGACATGAAAAATTGTAAACTATTTTGGACACCTATGGCACATGGAGAAGTGTTGTGTAGAGATGATGGAGAAGATAAAGTTGAAGAAAATTGTTTAGAAGAATTTTTGGGAGCTTAATGTTCCTTACTACAATAAGACCTGATATTGCATTTGTAGTTTCACTTGTATCAAGGTACATGAATGAACCTTCACAAAACCACATGAGAGTAGCCAAGATAATATTGAGGTATGTCAAAGAAACCTTGAATTTTAGCATACATTATGATGCTAACAACAAAATGGAGCTTGTTGGATACAATGACTCGGATTGGGGAGGTTGCTTAGATGATATAAAATCAACTTCTAGAAATTATTTTTCACTTGGTTTAGGAGTGATAACATGGATCTCAAAGAAGCAAAGTATTGTTTCTTTATATTCTATAGAGGTAGAATATGTTGCAACTACTACAACAAGTACACAAGCACTTTGGTTGAGAAATATACTTGAAGAGATTGGTGAAGTTAAAAAAAAATCCAACAACAATTTTTGTGACAACACAAGTGCAATCAAGATTGCAAAAAAATTATTCCATCATAGTAAAACTAAACATATTGATTTTAAGGTTCATTTCATAAGAGATGTGTTGGAAAATAAGGTTGTAAATTTGAAATATTGCAACACCAAACAACAACTTACAGACTTGTTTACCAATTATGTCAATAAAGAACAATTTTTGAGATTGAGAGATAGACTTGTCTCACCACTCAACATCAAGGGGAGTATATTGGAGATTTATGATAACTAAGAAAAAAACAAAACCAAAATTTCTCCCACAAATTTGAAGAAACCAAAAAAATTCTAGAGGTCTTGAAGAGGCATTGTGACTGTGGGACTTCCAGAATGTGAAATGAAGGGTTGTAACATCATTTTATCTCTTGAAAATATACAATAGTGTAAAATAGTTGGAGAATATTGTGGAAAATTATTTGTAATACTTTTGAGTTCGTTTGGAATACAAAACAACATTCTATTCCATTCATTTTTTAAATACATGCTTGCTATCCCTAATTTTTTGAAACCTACAATCACATTTTAGAGCTCATAAATTTTGATTTATAAATCCATTGTGTGTGTTTCATACATAATTAGAAATGTTATTTTGTGTAGAATTCACTCATAAAATTTTATCAAATGTTGAATAGTTTTGAGCCCTCAAATTCAGACTATCATGCACTATTGCAATTTTTCTTGTTGCACTTTTTTGCTCCTTGTTTTTGGGTTAAAACTTCAGTCCAATGATGCACTAGATGGGATGATGGGTAAAATTTTTGAGAAAATAGTTTTGATAGGCAGTAATATCACCAAAGATTTAGTTTTGGCAATGGTAGCACAAAAATTCCATGGAGTCATGAAAGAGTTTTATGAAATTATATATACAATGCTTTTGTAGGGGTATAATGTTATCATTTTAGTAATTTACATATGTTAGTATTTGGATAAATATAGACATGTTTATACTCGTTGGAAATATATTTTCAAGAACTTTATAATAGTATTAATTTCATAAAATTTTATGATTTTTCTATAGTTTTTTAAATTGTAAAATTTTATTGACAAAAGCACCATAGGGTGACAAAAGTAGCACAATGCTTTTGCATGGTTACAACACTTTAATTTTGGTGTATTTTGAGGTAGCACCCCTCATCAAGTATAGACATATTTATACATTTTGAAAAGCTCTTTTTGAGACCATTTACAATACCACTTTTGTAAATTTTGTGAAGATTTGAAGTAAGTTTGTAAGCCTCAAAATATAGGCTAAATGTTTCACCAAATTTGGGTATAAAAGGGAAGTTTTTATAAATTACTTAACATTTTTTGTAGATGACATAATTGATGTAAAAATTTGGGTGTCTAAAAGGGGTTAGGTAGCATTTTGATGCAAGAAAAAATAATGATTGCTTATGAATCCTATTAGATCAAAATGATGAACTCAATTATCTAATACATGATTTGAAATTAGATGCTTTCATTCATACTTTGACAATGTGGAGGTATTGTGTACAAGAAAAAAGTTTATGTTGAAAACAAATCATCAAACTTTAAGGTATTTATTCATACAACCTTAATTTTAATACCTAACAATGTCTATGCATGGAGTTTTTATGTGCATATGATTTTAATGTTATGTATATCAAAGGGAAAAAATAAGGTGGTATATGCACTCAGTAGAAGATGTGATTATTTCACAATGACAGTGATAATAAATCTAAAAGAAAGAATTAATAAGAGACTAGCCCATGATGAATAGTTTTGAGAGGAAAGTCTTGCATGCAAAATTATAGATATGATAGACACCAAATACAAAGGGGATTTCATTGATTTAGATTGGTTACTGAGATCTCATAATGCTATAAATGTGCCTAAGGTAGTATAATTTAGGATATCAGTTTTAAATGAAGAACATAAAGCAAATTATGCTACTCATCTTGGAGTCAAAATGATGTATGCTCATATAAGAAGATAATATTTTTGGATAGGAATGAAGAAAGATATTTCTATATATATAAGTAGATTTTTGGTGTTAGAGGATGTTGGCAATTTTTGGTACTTTGGGTACATTGCCTTTGCTCAAGTGTATAAGTTGTCATTGATGTCAAAAGGCATTTTTGTGTTGATATCAAAAGAGTGTGATGTCAAAAATATCTTGAGAAGCTTCATAATGTTAAAGGGTTTTTATTAAAACCATGGTGACAAGGTTAAAGGTTTTTCTTAAAACCATTTGGACTCATTAAGGGTTTTTATTAAAACCAAGCTTAACTTAATGCAAAGGTTTTTACTTCTTGAAAAACCTTGAAGGTCCATGTTTATTATTAATAATTAAATTAACTCAAACCTTTGACAAGGGTCTAAGTTTAATTTATTATTAATAAAATAATAATAATTATTTTTTTAATTATTATTAAAGGGTCTTTCAACCCTTAAGCGACGGAGAAAAAAAAATTCTTTCGCCGATGTGTTGCCATCGTTGGAGGAGCGTCGACGTCAAAAAGTTAAGGAGAAATGGCTATATAAGTGGGGATGATTTTCTAAAGTGATTGTAACTCCGAGTAATGAAAATCGTAGCTCTATGATCTTCGAGAAAGCGTTGTATTTCATTGAGAGTTGATTATCGATATTGAGTTGCCCAAGTATTTTCTTGCATTTTAAGTTTGCGCTTTGACATCCGACAAATTGCACTTCACCTACAATTGTTGGGACTGCACTCGAATTACGTTTTTAGTTTGCGCTTTGACATTCGGCAGTTTGCTTTCACCTACAATTGATTGGATTGCACAAAGGATAACAGTTTTCTGTTCGCACTGTGTGGATGATTATTTCTGTTGCCCAGTAAGTTACGTTTTGGACAGCGCTCACCAGTTTGCATGTGGCTTGAGGAAGACATTTACGTTTTCCAGATTCTTGGCGTCAAAGGAAGATAAAATATAGGGCAACACTATATTTCTTCATTGGGCACTTGTGACCCAACGACGGTGGCGTTTTAGCAAAGGCGCTAGAAGGCAGAGGTGCCGAGTTTGATTCTCTTCATGGGTAATTTTCTTTTGGTCGCAGTGTGCAAAGGATAGTGGCTGTGAAAGCGTTGGAGGTATAAGGTTAAGGTATCATATTTGCTTTGACATTGTTTTATTGATGCTTAATGTTTATGTGGAGTAATAAGGTGTAAAGAGGTTTTACTTTGTATGTATATTATATTTCTGGTGGTTTTTATTAAGTTGGAGAAATAAGGTGTTAATTTGGATCTTTTTATTGTATATTGTTGTATAGTTGCTAACTCTAATTGGTGGCAAATTGAGAGTTAGTGTTGTGACAGATTTTGAGTTCTCCTTCTTCATCAAAGTAAAGGTATGGGCAACTTCTTCCATGTATATTGTTGATGGTATATTTTCTGAAATTGATTTTGGAGTAAAAAGGTTGTCTACTAGGTATTTTTGGTGTAAATCCTATTTTCTGGATATTGAAGATTGTTTATGCATTAAAATCATTGATGAGTTTTTGGGTGAATGCATAATTCTGGTTGAGGAAGAGGAAGCATTTTTTGCACTGGGGTTTATGTTAGTAAGTCTTGCTACTTGCATTGAGATGATGAAACCCTTAGTTGGATGTTTTGATATTGATGGTTGAGTTGCTTCATAGAGGTTGTTTTGATCAAGTTAGTGCTTTACTTGATACATGCTATTGGGCTTACTCCATTGAGTTGATTTGAGCAAGTTATTCTTTGCATTTGGTGATATTGTGTTGGTGGTTGTTTTGTTCAAATATCCTTGGAGGGAAAAGGATTTCTACTTGTTTCCTTTTCTTGTGATGATTGGTTGAATGCTTCAAGGTTGATGTTGAGTTGAATGGTGTTGGTTGACTAAACCTTGTTTGATGAGCATTGTTGTTGAAACCCTAATTGTTGGTGAAAAGAATATGAGTATCATTGTTATATGAGATATTGCATGGTTGGCAATTGTTGGGTTGTGTTTCATATTCTTGAGAAAAGCATAATACATCTATCTTATTCTTTTGAGATTGAGATTGAGTTGAGATTGATATTGGGAGTTAAGTATAGAACATATTGGGTCTCTAACAATTCTCTTTATGTTTCTATGAGACTTGAGATTGAGATTGGGAGTTAAGTATAGAACATATTGAGTCTCCAACAATTCTCTTTATGCTTCTATGAGGTTTATGAATCACATTGGGTCTCTAACAATTCTCTTTGTGGGTTCATGCTAAGCAAGTTTTTCTTGGTGAGCTTGTTGAGGTTTTGGACAGGTTCCGGTGGGGACTTGTGAGCAGGTTTTGGACAGGTTCCGGTGGGACTTGTGAGCAGATTTGGATAGGTCCTAGCAGAGGACTTGTGAGCTGAGTTTTTGATAGTTCTATCAGAGAACTTGAGGATAGAGGTGCATTGGTTCTTTGAGAAGAACCTGAGGATCGCTTTGGCAAGTCTTTGAGAAGGCTTGTGTGCAGAGGATTGATTTGTTCAAGAGTTGGATAGATCTGACAGACAAAGGAAGACTTGTACTAGACCGACTGACTGTATTTGGTACAGGTTGCTGAGCTGCTGTGGACATGATCATAGAAGGCAAAGGTATCTTAGGCTAAGCATTGAGGATAGGAGGTCTTCGATGGAAAGGAGTTCCACGTGCTGGAAAGAGGTAGAGGCAGTTGATCTTCGAGGGATCATTTCCAGAGCAGAGGGGAAGGTATATCCTTTGAGCAGAGGCTCATAAATTCAGATTGGGGGAAGGTATCTCCTTTGAGCAGAGGCTCATAAATTCAGATTGGGGGAAGGTATCTCCTTTGGGCCGAGGCTCATAAACATTATAATTGGGAAGGTTTCCCAAAGAAATTTGAGATAACTTTTAGAGAAAATTTTTGTGGACGTAGCCCAGGCTTTCTGGGTGAACCACGTTAAAATTGGTGTCACTTTGTGGATGATATTGTGCATTGTTTTGATATTGCTTTGGGTATATTGCTTTACTATTTTGAAGTATAACAAAAAAAGTAAAAAGAGGTCTTATACTGTTCACCCCCCCCTCTCAGTATAAGCTTGTGTTCTTTAGAGGATGAAGGTCGAACATCAACATCCAACGAGACTATTACATCCTCGTGAGATTCTAAAATGGAAATGGGATACAGTTTCTATGGATTTCATTATGGGGTTACCTTTAACTCAATGAAGACAAAATGATTTTGGCGGTAGTTGATAAATTACTAAGAGTTACACATTTCATACCTACTAAAGATACCTATGAGGTAAATTATGTAGCCAAATTATATGTGGATCAAATTGTAAGATTGCATAAAGTTCCTAAGAAAGTTATTTTTGATTGATATTCCATGTTTACTTTTAGGTTTTGGAAGAAATTTCAGTATATGTTGGGCACTTGATTATATTTTAGTATTAAATACTACCCTTAGAATCATGACCAAATATAAAGGATAAATAGGGTGTTAGAGGATATGTTAATAATGTATGCTATTAACAAAATAAATGGGAGAAATATATGACTTTGGTAGAATTTGTGTATAATCATAGTTACCATAACTTAATTTGTATGGGTACATATAAATATCTTTATGATAAACCTTGTAGAACTCCTTTGAGTTAGGATCGACTTGAGGATTGAGTCATCATCTGTCCTAAAATGTTACAAGACATGTAGGAATAGGTGATCAAAATCAAAGAATATTTGAAGTAAGCATAGGATGGATAAAAATTTCATGTTGATGCTCAAAGGAGTGAAAGGGAATTTGTCATTAGATATAATTTCTTTGTTCGAGTGTGACATATAAAATTTCATTCAATTTAAATAAGGAATAAAAGCTTACCCATACATTTTTTTGTCTTTTTTAAGTTTTGGAGAGGATTAAACTTGTAGCTTATCAACTAGCACTACCACGTAGCTTATCATATATTCACAATATTTTTCATATATAACTCCTAATAAAATATACATGATCCTTCACATGATTTAAATTGGAATATTTTGTAGATGAATGTGGATAGGGACATCAATTTAGAACCATATTTCTTCCTAAATTGAAGAACAAAGCAATTGTGAAATAGGCAAGTTGACCAAGTTCTAGTACAATGGGATCAATAAAGTGAAAATTCTACCACTTGGAAAAAGGTAGAAGAAATAAAAATTGTAAACCCACATATTTTATTAATATCTTCCAAAAGGAAGTTTGAATGTAAGAGGGGAAGGATGTAATATCCACCACTTAGTGGTTTTGAATAATCATGTTTTTCTTATATTATAATAAGAAAGTAAGTTTTTAATTAATTAAAGACCACTTACATATAGTTAAGTGAGGCTATATATATAACTTGTATTTTATTGAGTTAAGTTCATGGGGAAGTAGAATTATGATTAGATATTGTAATTGTATAAGTGTTGGTTCAATATCATGGAAACTATTTCATATAGTAATCATGAAGTAAATTAAAAAATAATTAAAAGATCTAAAAACTCTAACAACTTGATTGTTGGAATATATTCCATCATTTGGTAATCATGCCAAGTGTCATATAAGATGTACCAAGTGTCATAGGAATAGTAAGGACCAAGAAACCTCTTCTCCTATATAATGGACTCATAGTTTCATTCGGATTATATCATTCTATTCATATAATAATATATGTGATGTAGCTCTTATTTTATGTTTATTGAATAGATGGAATAGTGCAAAAGCCATCATTGGTATTAGAGTGAGGTTTGAGGGGCCCAAAAAGAATTGCAAGGAGAAGCAACTCCTACAAGAAGATTTTGGGACAATTATCGTCATCCTACAACAAGCCCAAAGGAGAAGGATTTGGAAATATTGTCAAATTTTGGAGGAGAATTAGAGAAGACCTCAAGGATTTCAGATTCTTGATAAGAAGGCCCATATTGAAGCTAGAATTTTACAAGGAGGTTGAAGGAGAACACGGATAGAAGAAGCCTACCAAATCCAAGATATTTGGAGATTACATTTCATAGCTAAGAAGGCACATTTTAAAGATAAGGGTTTGTTGAATCTATAGAAAAATACTAAAGGTTTCATAGTTGTGATTTAGTACCATTTCAGATAGCAAATTAGTGAATCTATTCATCAAGATCTAAATCATCTTTAGATATCGTTAAATGTAATCAACTTAGGTACAAAGGGTTAATTCCTTGACTACTCATATTTAGATTGTTACTTTGTTTCATTGAGGACCTTATTAGAATTAAAATTGCAAGGAGAAGGGCTCATATTATAGTCTTTAAGAGAGTGCAAAAGGATTCTTTTAAGATTATTACCTGTACTTTAAAATAGGAGTTGGATATATTTTGACAAAAAGAAAAATATCATCTACCTATTGTCTATCTAAGAACTAAGAAGACTACATACTACAACATTGATTGTAGTGCAAATTTTAGATTGCTTTTAAGAGTTCTTTATAAAGAATATATTACTCTTAAGAAGATTGCAGATATTATAGAGCATTTGAGAATTCTTTAAGAGCTATCATTAGTGCATATTACAAGTTACTTTTAAGGAGTAATAAGAATATTGTAGTTGCACTATATTAATTTCTCTTAAATCTTAGTAGAAGTGCAAGATTAATCCACCTTAAGGGCATATTAGTTGCATGATTATTAGCTTGGATTCATTGTTTCTAAAGTATTCAAGTGAAGGAACTAGATACTAGTGTTGTCTAATAAGAAAGACAACAATGCATTGCTCTCAAAGAGTAGAGCAAGTAGTGGCCATATCCAAGAAGTAAAGGAAAAGCTTCAAATCAATATACATTAGTCCTCAAGCTATACAACAAGGAGCCATCATATCAAAGGAGGAAATAGCATCAAAATAAGACAAGAAATTCACTAAATTTTGGTACAAAATAAAGTCTCATATTTATATTATATTGGTGTACCATATACCTCCTAAAGATGATAGAATATAAAGTGTCTCAGGACACTAAGATAATAGGTATTCTACATCAACTATTGGTGAATTGTCAAAGGCAGAAGGAGAGCCAACCTAGGGATCATAAGCATTGGTTTTAGGTATCTAGAAACACCATTCCAATTGCTAAAGAAAGTGCCCACAAGCGACATCAAGCTACAACAACATAGAGATACTTGCATCCATTACATACCTATTGTAAAGAAAGGAAAAAGAATTGTGTAAAGTAAAGTGAAGGCTATGAAGCACTACCTTAGTTAAGTGTTAAAATTTCCAACAAGTAAGTGACTGATCGAAGCATCCTCGAGCATCAATAAAGTGACAACATATTATCTACCAAAATGGCAACATTGGATTCATAGTTGGAAGCCAACCTCATCACTAGAAATTGTGAGCTAGAACTTATTGGCAAGGAGAAGGAAAGTGTTAGAGAAAATATTGAACAAATAGCATCCATTGGAGGAGATAAAAGGTTAAAGAGAACATTGAGAATAGTCTCACATGCAAGTGCCACTTGGTACGTAGAAGAGAAGCGTTACACTTTTCATTAACGCTCACGCAAGAGCCCAATGAAGGAATAATGCTCATTTTGGAGCATTGAATAGAATAATATTTATTTGATACCCAACAAGTAGTAATGCCTACCTTGGAGCATTAAAAGGAGCACAAAAATGAAGTAAAGTCTTGAGCATTGGAACGTTGAAGGTAGAGACCATCATTACATCTTGAGCGTTGAAACATGGGGTGTAACCTCTACAATCCAACCATCAAATGCTAAAAATATCAAGAAGATAGTATAACACATCAAAGTACTCCATGTAGGGGAGATAACCCTATTAATAACTCAGGTGAAAGATGCTCATCACTAGATCATGAATATCGAAGGAAGAGCATGCAGTTTCTACAACAAATATCCTTAACACAGTAAGGTCAAAATAGTGAAAGAAAGAGCATTGAATAATTGTCTTCACATAGCAAATAGATACATTGAGATACATTGAGGAGGAGTAAAGACTCAAGCAATACAACTTGCTCAAAAATACATAGAGATACATCAAGGAGAAGTGAAGACTCAAGCAACACGATGTACTACATTGCTAAGGTAAATTTGATATTAGGTTTGATTGATTTAATTAAAGATAAATTGGAGTTATAAGGTGATATAATCAAATTTACTATTGCATTGGAATAACAAACATTAACAAAGCATTAGTAATTTATAAAGCAAGCTCATTTCAAGGAATTATAATTGCATATTATATTATTTATAAATAACCAAGTAGGAGATATAAGGTTGTCAACCTTGGTAAATTAAAATCAATTTGTAAATATTACTATCATTATTTTCTTTTCAAAGTAGGGAGTTATAAGGCACACTATACCAACCTCTAGATACTTGGAATTTAGAAAATTAAATTATTGAATAGAATGAAAAATTGCTTTCATATAGAGTTGTAACTAATTTGTTACACTTGTCTCATACTCATACTAAGGAGGCAAAAAGAAATCCAACTATAAGAACTCCATTAGGAGAGATAAGGTAAATTCAACCCAAGAATTGAACTAATATTATCCAAGCTCTCTTTGAATCATTAGGGAGACACAAGGGATCCTACAAGACTCAATTTTGAAAGGCTTTGTCAAGATAGTTCATAAGTCATGGATTATTGGTATATAGACTTAGGGGCAAGTAATCATATAATAATAAACATACATTGGTTTAATTCCCTTCAAAAGGTAAATGAGAAGCCAAATGTTGTAGTTGATAGTAAAACATATGAAGTAAAGGGGATAGGAAATATTCCAATGGATCTGATAAATGGAAAAGGGATAATCAATAATGTATTATATGTCCCAAGATTAACTACTAATCTTCTTTCAGTTTCCCAACTCATGGACCAAAAAATGACTATAGAATTTAAATTTTTCACTATAATAAAATAGTATCACATTCTTAAACAGGTAAAAAAGATAGCATCAGGGTCCTATAAAAGTAGTATATTTGTTATAGACATTACCACTCACTCAGATCTTTCAGTTTTAGATCTATAGCACAAACGTATTGGACATACTAGTGAATGCTCTATGAAAGAGTTACTCAAATATCAAATGGTTTAAGGAATACCTAACTTATCTCCAAAATCTACCATGTGCACAAAATGCTTAGCAAGAAAACAACATAGAATTTCTTTTGAGCTTCATCAACACAGGACTCAACAACCATTAGAAATAATATATACAGATCTATGTGGACCAATGAAGATCAATCATATTGGAGGACATACGTATTTTCAATTATTTATCAATGATCACACTGAAAAAATATGGATGTATTTCATGAAGTATAAATCAGAAGCATTTAGTCATTTTAAACAATTCAAAATTAAAGTAGAAAAAGAGTCAGGAAATACTATAAAAGTACTTTGTTTAGATAGAGGAGGTATATTTATATCTAAATAATTTGACTTATTCTTAGAGGAAAATAGAATTAAAAGACAACCCACTATAACTTATTCACCACAACATAATGGAATTGTGGAAAGAAGGAATATATCAATAATGAAAATGATGAGATGTATGTTAAAAGAGGCTCATCTTGATCATAAATATTGGGCAAAAGCAGTATAAAAAATAATTTTTATACATAATATATTACCAAAAAAAGTACTCAAACATATGACTCCAGAAGAAGCATGGTCAGCACAAAAACCAAATATAGAAAAATAGGATTTTTGGATGCAAAGCTTACATGCATATTCCAAAATAAAAAAAGGACAAAATTAGATGATAAAACTATGGGAACATTTTTTGTTGGTTATGACAATGAATCTATAGGATACAAAATACTAGATCCTCATACAAAGAAATTTTACATTAGTAGAGATGTAATCTTTGATGAAAAGGTTAAAATTGACAAAGAGAAACCTAGTAATGATACAAAAATTCTTCTAAACTATTCTGAAGAAGACACAACAAGTGACGAATCAAAATCAAAATTAGAACCTCAAGAAGAAGATAAATAATACACAAAAACATCTATAAAAGAACCAATATAGCTCAGAGATACTCTTAGGGAATAAAACATAGAAAGAATGCCAGATCTTACCACTAATAGAGCTCAAAATCGCAATCAAACTAGAATAAATAGAGCATTATTGAGCAATACTGTAAAACTAACTTCAACACTTCAAGCACTAAGTGACTCATATTGGAGAGAAGCTATGGAATCTAAATATGCATCACTTGAAAAGAATAAAGCATGGGATCTAATGGAATTACCTCTAGGAAATAAAATAGTGGATTGCAAATGGATTTACAATATCAAATATAAAGCAAATGGAACACTTGACAAGTACAAAGCTCGATTAGTAGCAAAAGGATATACGCAGATTGAAGAAATTGACCATGAAGAAACATTTGCTCCAACATCTAGAATGACTACTATAAGGACAATTTGTGCACTAGTAGCTCATCAAGGTTGGAAGCTTCATCAAATAGATGTAAAAAGTGCCTTCCTTAATGGTGCTTTAGAAGAGGAAGTTTATATGTCACAACCAGAAGGTTTTTTTATCAAGGTACAAGAAAATAAAATGTGTAAATTGAACAAATCTCTATATGGGTTGAAGCAAGATCTTAGAGCATGGAATATAAATATCAACAATATTACAACATAACTTCAAAAGAAGTACTTCTGATCCCAGTCTGTATACAAAGAAAATTAGGGATAATATACTAATTCTCATAGTATATGTTGATGACATAGCAATTACTAGAAGTTCTAAAAAACTAATAAGTGAAATTAAAAAGGATCTAGAAAAGGCATTTGAGATGACTGATATAGGAATAATAAACTATTGTATTGGTCTAGAGATTCATCGTAGTGAAGATAAGATTACTATTATTCAATCAAAATATGCAGAAGCCCTTCTTGAAAAATATAGAATGAAGGAATGCAAACCAAAAGATACACCAATGGAACAAAGAATTCAATGATCTAAAAATGATGAAACACCACTGGTCTTAGCAACCATGTATCATCAATTAATTGGAAGTCTTCTATATTTAACAAATAGCCAACCTAACTTAGTCTTTGCAGTAGATTATCTTTCATGTTTCATGCAAGAACCAAGAGAAAGTCATTAGAAAGCTATAAAAATAATATTGCAATATATCAAGAAGACTATTGATTATGGACTAACTTATATAAAGAATGTCAAAGATTTTTGCCTATAGGGTTACTCATATTCAGATTATATCGGATCTATTGATGAAAAATGTCTACTTTAGGATATGTATTCTATCTTAGGTCAGGACCCATATCTTGGCATATTAAGAAACATGTAATGGCTCAATCATCAACCGAAGCAGAATATCGAGCAACAAGAGATACAACCTGCAAAGCATTGTGGCTACAATACATATTATCAAACATGGGCATTAGACAAACACCAACCTTGATATTTTGCGATAATCAAGGATTACTCAAATTGATAAAAAATCCAAGTGTACATGAAAGAACTAAACATATTGAAGCACAATGTCATTTCATAAAAGATAACTTTTAGAACCATCATATCATTCTCAAGCATGTTTCTATAAAATATCAATTGGCAGATATTTTCACAAAAGCACTTGGGAAAACCAAGCTTTAGGCATTCAAAGATCATCTATGCAATTCAAGGGAATGTCATACCAAATAATGTAATACAGGGGGTGTTGGAATATATTCCATCATTTGGTAATCATTCCAAGTGTCATATAAGATGTACCAAGTGTCATAGGAAGAGTAAGGATCAAGAAACCTCTCCTCCTATATAATGGACTTAGTTCCATTCAGATTGTATCATTCTATTCATATAATAATATATGTGATATAGCTCTGTATACATAAAGAAAAACACCATTGCAATAAAAATGACACATTTTATTAAATTCGGGAAAGTCCCTTTTGATACACTTTGACCCTTTTAGGGTGCATTTTACAAAGAGATGTGCCAAAGGGGAATCCCTTTTACAGATCAAGGGTGGTGTCTTTTGCTCTTCTTCATGCTACAACAATGTCGGAGGTGGGTTTTTTGTGACCACCATGTTGAATGCGAGCTTGTTGAATCCTGAACCTAAAATCTACACACATGGAAATGGACAAGGGTTTAGTAGCACCTGTCACAATGATAATGATAAATATAAATGAAATGACTAATGTAAAATGAATATAGAAGAAGATGAACAATGGATATGGCTTACATAGCACAATCCAAGCAACATAACATTAGCATTCTCTTCCTATCCTTTTTCTCCTCATGTGATGGTGCCTTTATAGACCTTTGAGGGTTTTGGAGGGAAGGATAGGTGGCAAGCCAGGGCTACCAAGTGGCAAGGACTGGGTAGCCACCTATCTTGGGTAGTTGCAGTGAGTCACTAGAAGTGTCTCACTTAACTGGGGAGATGTGGCAAGTGGGTAGGTGCAAGTGGAGTGAAGTGTGGAGTGAGGTGTGAGATGTGGCAAGTGGGTAGGTGGAAGTGGAGTGAGGTGTGAGATGTGGCAAGTGGGTAGGTGCAAGTGGAGTGAATTATGGAGGGTTGCCCCATGTGAAGGGAAAAATGGGACAAGTGTGTGTGAGAGGTGGCAAAGAGGTGATGGTGATGTGGCCAAGACATGTCTAGTGAGGAGAGAGGGTATCCTAGGAGGATATTTCCCAGATTTAATAAAATCTAGAAAATATAATTATGTGTAGGATTTTATGCCTAAGTCAAAACTTAAGCACATAATGTTATACAGTCTGAAATATGTAATGTGGATGAATAATGTGCAGGAATTATATGCCTAAGTTTAAACTTAGACATATATTATTATGCAAAATTGTGATGTGCAATGCCAATAAATAATGTGCAAGAATTATATAACTAAGTGTAAACTTAGGCATATATTATTATGCATAATTATGATGTGTAATGCAAATGCCTATATTTTTGTGTCTACAGATACCCCTTTTTATACCGTGTTGTGTGAAACACAATGTGGTGCAAAAACAAAAGACACATGGTTTTATTTGATGGAGGAATGGACTCAGATCTTCTCGATGCAAAGAATGAATGACTTGAATTTTTTTATTTTAACTTACCCCCCTCAATTGGTGAATGGGTAAATAATGAAACCCATGAGCCAATTGACCAAATGTGGATGATTAAAGGAGGTGGTTGATTGAATGATATGGATGTGATGCAAGTGTATGTCATTTTGATCAACTTGATACCCCAAGTTTGGGATTGTTTGTGTTTTTGTAAATTTACCTTTGGTTTTGATGATGCACAAAATATTGTGGTAAAATAATTAACCATGTTTGTGAGCTCATGAGTCCCACTACTATTAGTCACTCTTGTGCATCGGATCTAGTGCACTAAGACCTTGATACTCAAGTGATTTCTTATTATACCAAAATTGATTTGATTATTTTCTACTTTTTACCCAACGGAAGGGGTTTAAGGATAACCTTGTGCAAATTTGATTTAACACAACCAAGATCAAATATTGAGGGATCTAGTTGATTTAATGCCATAGTGATTTGATAATTTTTTTGAATAAGTGTTCTTATGGTGAGCTACCCATCCGATCGGATTGCATGGATTGCTAGTCGTTGCAACTTCCAGGTGTATAGGATAATCCACTAGATACAAGGTTCACTAAATTATGTGATGATGATGATGATGATATTTGTAAAAATGCATGATATGATTGATGTAAATGTTGGAAATCAATATCAAGTTGGATATCCCAAGTTTGGGGTGGACTTATGTTGTTGAAATTTGTATTTTGGTTTTATTTACATGCAATATGATGAGGTCAAGGAACCAATCACCCTAGGATCTCGTTGTCCTAGTGATTGTTAGCAATTCCTTAATGCAAAATGATAAAGTATAAGTTTTCCATGTTTTGTAACCCCATGGATTAGGCGTCAATGACAACCTTGGACAAACCTACTTGAACACAAGTCACTCAAAAATTGAAGGATCAACCTGATTTGATTTCAAACATGATGATATGAAATGATTTTGAATAAGTGTCCTTATGGTAATCTATTCATCCTACCGGATTGCATGGACAACCAATTGCTACAACTTCCAGGTGTCTACAGTAAATCACTAAGTAGAAGGTTCACTTGAGATGATGATGATGATGATGTGAGATGATTATTTGGAGGGTTTTACAATGTTTTTTTAGCCATTTGCATTTGAAGGGGAGTTGTGTAAGATGGTCACAAATAAAAGTCAACTTGTGTTTCCCCAATCATGGAAAATATGCTCATTTTAATGAGCGTAATTTGCATGATTGAGTGTTTTGAGTGTTGAATTTGATTATGAAACTGAATTTGTTGATTTTATCTTTCCCTTCAAGTAATGAGTCGATGGAGAAGATATGAAATGATGAAAGCGATGAAACAAATTATAATGGTTTAATGAGATGGATGTTTTTGTTTTTGTTTCAACTATGATTTCGACCATTGCTGATAATTGTGCACTTCTATCCCTTGGAGTAGTCCAGCTGTGTGACTTTCTTAGGGAATTGAGATGATAACAATTCAGTTTTTGCATGAGGTGAATCACTTTTCAAGGGTCTTATGGTAATTTATCCATCCTACCGGGTTGCATGGATTGCTAGTCGCTACAATTTCTAGGTATATAGGATAAGTTACTGTATACAAGGATCACTTGAGGCTAAGTGGAAGAAGGAAATGTACACCTCTATCCTTTTAGAAGCCTGTTGAATTTGTTTTTTGAACAAAGGAATTGAGGTACCTTTGGAGTTATTCATGGAAATTTTTTTGGTGTTTTATGTTTTTGTATGACAAAAGATTCATGGAAATGTTTTTGGTGTTTTATGTTTTTGTATGAAAAAAACAATTCATGGAAATGTTTTTGGTGTTTGATGTTTTTGTATAGCAAAAGATGCATAGAAATATTTTTGGTGTTTTATGTTTTATATGAAAAAAGATTCATGGCAGTGTTTTTGTTGTTTTATGGTTTTGTAAGGTGAAATACATATGGAAATATTTTTTTTTGATGTTTTTGAAATGGAAAGAAAGCACAAGATGTTTTTTTTTGTGTGTTTTTATGTTTTGATGATTGACTTTTTTTTTACCAAAGGAATTTGAGTACCTTTAGAGCATTTTGGATTGATTTGACCAAATGGGTTTTATGCCTTTGGGGCTTTTTGAATTGTGTCAATGATAATTGTCCTTATGGTAATCTACTCATCCTACAGGATTGTATGGATAGCCAATCGCTACAATCGCTAGGGTGCTAGAGTAAATCACTAGATACAAGGATCACTTAAGGCTGAGCGAAATAAGGAAATGCATATCTCTATCTCATGGAGCAGTACAACCGCATGGCTTTCTTAGGGAGTTGAGATTATAGCATTTCAATTTTCAAAAACCTTGTTGATATTGAATTTGACCAAAGAAATTGTGTTACCTTTGGAGATTTTTTTTTTTGAATTGAATGTGACCAAAGGTTTTGATTCCATTGGAGATTTTTGAATTTGATTATTTGAAATGTTAATGTTTAATGTGATTGTTGGGGTAGGTGTGAGATTTTGAATCCCCCCAAGTTGTTTGATTGTTGTTTGATGTGATTGATGGGGAAGGTGTGAGACCTTGAACTCCCCCAAGTTGTTTTGTGATTGTTTATGTGTATGTGTAATGATTGATTGTTCAAATTATTTTTTTTGTACATGTTATGAAATAAATATGTTATGAATGAATGCAAATGAATGAAGGGTGTTGCTTTATTAATCATTGTTCAAAGATTTTTTGAACCATTTGAATGAATGGTGTTGCTTTATTGATAGTTGTTCAAAGAGGTTTTGAACTATTTGAATGAATGGTGTTTCTTTATTGATCATTGTTCAAAGAGTTTTTGAACCATTTGAATGAATGGTGTTGCTTTATTGATCATTTTTCAAAGAGTTTTTGAACCATTATTTAGCAAACTTTACCTTTATTGCTTAATCAAGGGTACCAATATGATACTACTGGTATGACCACATGGATGAAATGGATAATGATATTTGTGACTATGTGATGGTGGTATGGAATGGAGGCTTGCTTAAGATTTTCTTGTCCTTAGGAATAAAGGATCTAGAGTTGTTTTGCAAAGACTCAAACATCCTAGTGATCTCAAACAAACTCACTAAAACTGCCTAATTCTTCTAGGATCAAATGTGTGTGCAGTGAATTCATTTATCGAATCAAGAGCATGGTAATGACCCAAGACAATCAAGAAACAGTGTGTGTGCAATTGAGTTCATTAACTCATCTTGAGTAAATTGGGTAAACTTGTTATGGATGAAAACAAAAAATCTAGCTTGTTCATATGTGCGGTCAAAGATCTATTTAAAAGAGACATGTCACCATGCATGAGTGTACTCCACTTCCAGTCAAGCGTCTATAGCTCCGATGGAGGCTAACTCCATAGTCCATGATTTTTGTTTTTCATTTCTTGAATTTTAGGGATGACTACTTAACCGTATTACTAGAAATGTAGTATGATCCTTACAACCCAATTAATCAGTGGTGTGTGATGTAAAATATTTAGAGCTTTGGGGAATTGGATTCTCAACCTAAGTGTGATGAGAATTGTACCCTATACTTACTACTCTATATTTTGAATTTAAAGCAACTGTGATAGTAGTGAAAACCAATGCTGTCATGGATTATGTTGCATAATGGGACAAGCAAGGATGACCCTTTTTACCTCAAGTTTCCTACCAAGTATGGTGTTATCCATTTTTGACACAAGATGTTTTTAAGATGTGAAATTGTGTTTGGCTCGAGAATGTTTTTGAAATCAATTCCCAATACTCAATATTTTCTTAGTGTATATATATGCAATGGTCCTAAATGAATTTGACATATTTTTTAGAGGTTTCTTAAAACACTAGGAGTGGCTGAGTGACCAAAAACCCCTAGGATTTTTCTTAGGAAGCAATTTATTATTATTACTGATGGTTTTGGTGATGCTCGATGTGAGGTATCCCTGATTAAGGTAACAAGACATAGTGCACTATCAATTATTCTTGATTTTAATGAATACGAATGGTATGAATGTGTAAATTCTATGAAAGTTGAAATGTGTGAATGCAATTGAAGATGGATTGTGAATGTGATGTATTAAAAATGTAATGTGTATGAACATGTTTTTGTGTTTTATATTTATCATCATTATTATTAGTATTTTATGTATTTTTGAACTGAAATGTGACCAAAGGGGTTTGGTTCCTTTGGAGCATTTTGAATTGTATGTGACCAAAGAAGTTTTGGTTCCCTTAGATCCTTTTGAACTAATTTTACCAAAAGAGTGCCTCGCTTGGAGCATTTTGAGATGAGTTTTGACCAAAGGGGTTAGGTTCCTTTGGGACCTTTTGAATGGAGTTGACCAAAGGGATACTCCCTTTGGAGTTTTTTTTTTTATATTTGACTAAAGGGGTGTCCCCTTTGGGGATTTTTGGATTGAATTGACCAAAAGGATTTGGTTCCTTTGGAGCTTTTTTTTTTGCTTTTTTTTATGGGAAAGATGTGATACCTTAATCATCCTCAAATTGTTTGGTGATTGGTGAGCATGGGGAAGGTGCACTACCTTGAGTATCCCCACAATGTTTTGTGTTTTGTAAGCATGGGGAAGGTGTGATGCCTTGAGTACCCCCACAATATTTTGTGCTTGGTGAGCATGGGGAAGTTGCGATACCTTGAGTATCCCCACAATGGTTTTGTTGATTACCATGGTTCTGATTGGAGGCGATGAGTGGAATTTGATGGAAAAGACCCCCTTGTCGATAATATCTTGGACAACATTTTTAAAGGCTTTTCAATCATTGATGTCATGGCCCACTTGTCAATGATAGAGACAATAATGATCTTCCCTATGCCACTTAGGTTTATGTGTTTTGGGCTTTTCAAGATGTACATCAGGTAAAGCAATTAATTTTACATCTTATAACTTTTGAAATATGATTGAAATGGGCTCGGATAAAGGGGTTCAGGTACAAGTTTGACGATTTGGACGATATTGGCCATGTGGTTGGGGTTGATCAAGTTGTTGAGGTGGGTGAGGTTGATGAGGTTGTTGAGGTGGGTGATTTTGATGAGGTTGTTGTTGACTCAACTATAGCTCAATGTTTGTGAGGTGATTCAAGATTTATTGTAAAATGAGCATAGTGTGTTGGTGAAATGGTGGTTGTTGATGAGGAGATGGTGGAATGATGGTGTGTTGTGTTGATGAAGAACCATACATGTGATTGAGTGGATGTGTGGGTATGGTTATAGTTGGGAGGTGCAACACCCAATATGGATCTTGGGTGAAGAAGGTGAGGGGTTGATGGGATCTTTATGGCAGGTAAGTGGAAAATTACATTGCTACTGAAGGATGGGGGTTATGGACCATGGTGCTTATGGGTGATATGGATGGAATGGGCACAGGGATTTGTGAAGCAACACTAATGGGTGCTTCATAAAAGGGGTTTGTGCAAATGACTTATTGATTTGCTATGATGATGGGAGGTTTATTAGATGATGATGGATGGGTATGGGCTATGGTGGTTGCAGTGTGCTCAAAAAGTGGATTCGCAAAGATGAATAATGAATATGACTTACATAGTACAATCCAATCAGCATAACATTAGCATTCTCATCCTCTACTTTTTCTCCTCATGTGTTGGTGCCTTTATAGGCCTTTGAGGGTTTTGGAGGGAAGGATAGGTGGCAAGCCAGGGGTGCCCAAGTGGTAGAGACTGGGTAGCCACCTATCCTGGGTAGTTGCATTGAGTCACTAGAAGTGTCTCACTTAATTGGGGAGATGTGGCAAGTGGGTAGGTGCAAGTGGAGTGAAGTGTGGAGTGAGGTGTGAGATGTGGCAAGTGGGTAGGTGGAAGTGGAGTGAAGTGTGTGTTGGCAATTTTGGGTACATTGGGTACATTGCCTTTGCTCAAGTGTTGATGTTGTCATTGATGTCAAAGAAGCGAAAAGGTTTTTGTGAAAACCAAGGCAGACAAAATAAAAGGTTTTATTTAAAACCATGGACAATAGATTTGGAATGGGTTTTTCTTAAAACCCCAGTTGGATTTTTGTTTCGTTGAAAAAGGTGCTCCGGTGATGAAGATATTTAATTTTAAATATTTAGTTTAAATTTTATTTATTTAAAATTTAAATTAAAATTTTAAATTAAATTAAATTTGTCGACGTGTTAATCAATGCATCTTAGTGCATATAAAAGGTGGCAATGGAATTCATTAGAGGTGATGAAATCGATATCAATAAGTGTGCATTTCGTTTTCGTCTTCGTCTGCGCCAGCGAAGGAGGCGCACGTGATGGACAAGTCTTTGCTGTGACGAATGGTCGCGGTGCCGAGGAGGAAGGCAGGCGATTGGTTGGTGCGAAGTTTAAGAATAAGGTGAAGCGATGTTCTTTGAAAAATTGAACGAGGCGGCACAGGTGATATTTCAAAGGAGGATATTTGATATCGAACAAAGTGTCGCAGTGATATGTTAAACCTTTGGCTGCGAGCATACAACGTCCATCGGAGATAGTGGACAGCGAACAACGATGATCGTTCAGGCATAGTTTAAACAAGCAAACAAGCGAGTGTTGATGTGATTTGAGAGAACCTGGCAGAGTTGTAGGTGTACAAGTGAAAAGCCTAGCAGCTTGTGTTTGAGGTGTGCAATATTGTGTTGATAATCCAGAGGAGCAAAGTTTACCTGAACAGGAGTAGTAATCTCGGCAACGTGGCAACATCTAGAAGGGTGCACGATAATCGAGAGAAAGGTTTTCGCACAAGAAAATAAATTGAAAGTGTCACGAGGTCAGTTTCAACTGGGCGAATAGCTCAATCGGTGGATGGACTGTGCAGAAAGTTTGGCATAGATGAGGTTCTGAGTTCAAGTCCCTGCGGCGACCGAATAGTTCATTTTTGTGATATCGAATCCGTGATGGGTATAAGATTAAAGTGAACACCTTTTGTTCCAAGCAGCTCAGCAACACAGTTGGCTAGGACTCTAGTGACAGCGCTGTGGTCTGCGGGTCAAATCCTGTCGAGTACATATTTTGAAAAGAAAAGCTTTTGATTGATAAAGTGATGATGTTGGAAAGCGCACGATAAGTTTTTTTTTAGGTAACAATCTTATCTCTGTTGTATTGTGGTAATAGGGAGATATAAGGGTTAGAGAATTAATTGTTTTAGGAAGATATAAGGCAAGTCATAACTAGAGTGTGGAATGTTGATTATTGGTTATGTAATATTTTACTTTACTTTTATGGTATAAGTGGTTTTGGGAGTTATAAGGTTATGCAATGTTGTGATTTATTTTATTTTATGGTACAAGTGGTTTTAGGAGAGATAAGGAAGTAGAGCAATTAAAGGCTTTGGTGATGATTATTGAAAAGTGAAGTAATGTTGATTATTTTGTGATCTACTAACTCTTGTGAAGATTGGCAAAAGAATTTTCTGATTGTGGCAGATTTCCAAAGGGGTTTTCTTCACTTCAATAAGGTATGGGCACTTTCTTCTTATGAGTATGATTGATGTATGTTTTCCTGAAATAAGATTGGAGTGAAAAGGTATTCAACAAGGTTTCCTTTGGTTGGGTATAAGTCCTAGTTTCTGGTTTGTTGAAGACTACTTATGCATTGTTATCATTGATGAGAGTTTTTGTGAATGCATATTTCTCGGTTTGGGGTAGTGGAAGCATTGTGCACTAGGGTTTATGGTTGTGAGTCTTGATACTTGCTTTGAGTTGGTGAAACCCTTGGATGGTTGTGTTGAGGTTGATGGTTGAGTTGCTTCCATAGAGGTTGGTTGATCAAGTTATTGCTTTTACTTGATACATGATATTGGGCTTACTCCATTGAGTTGATTTGAACAAGTTATTCTTTACATTTGGTGATATTGTGTGGGTGGCTATTTTGTTCAAATATCTTTGGAGGGAAAAGGATTTCTACTTGTTTCCTTTTCTAGTGATGATTGGTTGAATGCTTCAAGGTTACTGTTGAGTTGAATGATGTTGGTTAAACCTTGTCTTTGAGCATTGTTGTTGAAGCCCTAATTGGTTGAGAAAAGATATTGGTTGTTGGAAATAACATGAGTATCATTGTTATATGACATATTGCTTGGTTGGCAATTGTTGGGTTGTGTTTCATGTTCTTGAGAAAAGCATACTACATCTATCTTATTCTGTTGAGATTGAGATTGAGTTGAGATTGAGATTGGGAGTTAAGTATAGAACATATTGAGTCTCTAACAATTCTCTTTATGCTTCTATGAGGTTGATGAATCACATTGGGTCTCTAAAAATTCTCTTTGTAGGTTCACGCCAAGCAAGTTTTTCTTGATAAACTTGTGAGCAGGTTTTGGACAGGTTCCGTTGGGGACTTGTGAGCAGGTTTTGGACAGGTTCTGTTGAGAACTTGTGAGCAGGTTTGGACAGGTCCTAGCAGAGGACTTGTGAAGCTGAGTTTGATAGTTCTATCAGAGAACTTGAGGACAGAGGTGCCTTGGTTCTATTAGAAGAACCCGAGGACATTTATGCCAGACCGAAGGACTGTGTTTGGTGTAGATCAAAGACAGAGGACGAGGACATTTGTGCTAGACTAAAGGACTGTGTTTAGTGCAAATTCGAGGACCAGCTTTGAGGTGATAGAGTTGAGGACAGAGGTCTCCATCCAGAGCAGGTAAGATAGGTGTCTTCTGTGGATAGAGTTCCATTTGCTAAGGGCAACAGAGGCAGAGGTCTTCTAGAGGATCACCAGCCAGAGCAGAGGAAGGGGAAGGTATCTCCTTTGAGCAGAGGCTCATAAATTCAGATTAGGGGAAGGTATCTCCTTTGATCCGAGGCTCATAAACATTGTAATTGGGAAGGTTTCGCAAAGAACTTTGAGATAACTTTTAGAGAAAATTTTTGTGGATGAACCACGTAAATTGCTGTGTCACTTTGTGGATGATCTTATGCATTGCTTTGATATTGCTTTGGATATTTCGCTTTACTATTTTGAAGTATAAAGAAAAAGTAAAAAGTGGTCTTATACTATTCACCCCCCCCTCTCAGTATAAGCTTGTGTTCTACAATGTGGAGTGAGGTATGAGATGTGGCAAGTCGGTAGGTGAAAGTGGAGTGAATTATAGAGGGTTGCCTCATGTGAAGGGAAAAAGGGGACAAGCGTGTGTGAGAGGTGGCAAAGAGGTGATGGTGATGTGGCCAAGACATGTCCAGTGAGGAGAGAGGGTATCCTAGGAGGATATTTCCCAGATTTAATAAAATCTAGAAAATATAATTATGTGCAGGATTTTATGCCTAAGTCAAAACTTAAGCATATAATGTTATACAATCTGAAATATGTAATGTGGATGAATAATGTGCAGGAATTATATGCCTAAGTTTAAACTTAGACATATATTATTATGCAAAATTGTGATGTGCAATGCCAATGAATAATGTGCAGGAATTATATGTCTAAGTTTAAACTTAGGCATCTATTATTATGCATAATTATGATGTGTAATGCAAATGCCTAGATTTTGGTGTGCTCTTCTTGTATGTTTCTTGAATAGATGGAATAGTGTGAAAACCATCATTGATTGTTAAAGACTCAACATGGTTGATAATGAAAGAGATATAAAGAGAAATAAAAGTACAAAAAATAAGGTAGGAGATGCAAAGAGTGTTAGAAATATTTTATTACATTATTTTAGCATTATAATTAGGTCACACATCTTTAGATGATTAGGTAATCCATTTTTAGATTGAGAAAATTTTTAATAGTTTTTGCATGTACTAATATCCTCCTCAAGAGTATTGGTCTTCCTATTTTTAGTGCCAAGGAATGTATTAAATAGGCTCTTACCTCAATGAATGAATTGCTAAGTTTTTCCATCAATGGTATTAGAGTACGGTAATTTGAGTATGCTCTAAACCTATAATATTAAGTTGATCTAGTTTATTAGAAAGGAATCCTTGGCTTGTGTGTACCAACCCAAAGTGTGTCAAGTTTGAGAGAAGAAACAATCATTTCCATCCAAAGACATGCCATTATATTTATTTGATAATTGCAAGTTTTGACTTAAAGATAAATTAGATTCAAAGCCTTGGTAACAATGCTTTTGTTGATTTATGGAGAGCTAATATTTAGCCAAGAAAAAATGAAGATAGATCCAAGCATGTAGTTAATAAATTTCTCAAGTGCATAAGGTGGTAGCAGATGAACTAGATATAATTTGGCTGATGCTATTTATAGGGTGAAGACAATGACACGACCTAAAGCTAGGTCATTCGGTGAACACAATGGCCCAATGTTTAAACTAGATAAATGCAACCTAGTCTATTGTACACCCCATTCATATTGCTTTAGTAATTCACCATCATAAACAAGGTAAAACTATGATGTATGGCTCACTCATTTAGCATGTGTAGAGGTATTGAGAAATACATTGACCAATTTACGGTGAATCCCCCACCCATAGTGGAGCCAACCTCTATCTAGGGTTAGCATGTGGTGCACATTTTTTCCTTCCCAACCAAACCACCCAAGTTTGAAACCCATAAGCACTCCTTTTTTTCATTGCTTTTAAATTTTTGTTACCAAAATAAAAAAATAAAGCACATGATTTTTTGTTAAAAGAAAAGAATTTTTTTTTAATGCTCATGTTTTTTTATTTAAGAAAACATTTTATTTAAAATAAGAGATTTTTTTATAATAAAAAAGTGAAAAAGAAAGTTTTTTATGCACTTTAATTTTAAGTGAATTTCAAAGGAATAAGGGTGTATGAGTGATTTTTTTCCTTCTTTTGCATTGATAAGGGTGATTTGATCTTGCAAACTTTAAAATTCTATTTTGCAATATTACTCAAGCATTGTGATTGTAAAATGGTGCATTTTCGATGGATTTTGACACCTTCCTTATTTTTTCCTATTTGGCAAATTTATGCTTTATTGTATTGAATGACGAGGAATTTACAATAGAGAAATCACACTTACTCAAACATTCAAGGTTTGAAGTAGAGTTTGGTATCTATAGTGCCTCTAATAGTCATTTATAGGTAATGTAGTCATGACTTGTTACTACACTTAATATCTAACATAGATGCAATAACGGGTGTTTGGGATCTATCCCTATAAATTGTCAAGGAGAAATAAGGAAGCCCAAATTGATTATTTTCACTCTATAATTCACCCTATTCATTATTGTTGCTTGAACTACACCTTGAAATTAAGACTCTCCTTGGAGGTCTTTCTAAGAAGGTATCAAATATATGATGAATACCTTTTTGTATTACCTAGGTAATGTAGGTAAGTTTCATCACCTAAATCCATAATGTGGTCTTTTCCAATCCATGTATTTATTTTGCTAAGGCAACAACACAACACATTACATGCAGTAACTCAAAAGACAACTAGACTAGCACCAAATGGTGCCCTTGTGGTAGATTTAATGATAAAGGATGGCACAAAGTAGGTCAAAGGATTGTAGAGCAGTGCAAAAAATAGGAATGTATGGCTAGATGTAAGATTAGGCGAGGTAGGTAGTAGAGTAGTAAATAGAGAATTTTTGTACTGAAACAGACTCCAAGGTAATAGAATCTAGCAAGCAAATGGAGCAAGTAAGGACATAGAACTTTGGCTAAGTAAGAAAGCTAGACAAAAGTTTAATGATGCTTACATCATCAAGGTGGTGTTCAAAATTCAATGCTCTCTAAAAGAAGAAGCTGATAAAGCATGTCAAGGGCTGGCATCTAGCACTTGATGTTTGGATTGAAGCAAAATTGAAGCCAAATATCAGAAGACATTGGATAAACAATGATGTTGATGTCATCAAGGTGGCATCAAAAATATGGTGTAATATGAAATAAAGGCCCAAATATTCTAAGACATTGATTTTGGCATCTGGTATCCAGTGCCATACTTTACAAAGCTTTCAAGTGTGCCAAAATTTAGAAGTGATGATGTCACCATCAAGAGCAAAAAAACATGACAAGCCAAAATAAATATTGGATGCAAAGTAAATTCAAGTCAAGAGACCTGATGATAAAGCACTAAGGTTCAAATACAAACTTGATGTTTAGCACTATACATGATCATATAAGGTTGTTAAACTCTTAATGCAATGAAACCATCAAGAGAGAAGATCTTCGACAACCAACAAGAAGAAATGCAAATTCTAGAATGAGAAAATGATAGATTAATTAACATTCAACTAGGATACACCATCTAGTAATAAGAAATATATCCTCATGTTGTTATATTCTATAGAGAGGCTTCGAACCCATCCTATTTAGCAAGGTCACACATTCCAATCATCCACCAAGCATCATTGTTGTCAAAATATCTCAACGGCTAAGACCTCCTCCATCACATACTTACCCCTACTTAGTTGTCTCAGTGTAATAGAAAGAAGTGGACCATCATCAAATGGTTAGAATCCAATGATGCAACACACAAGCCAAATTCACAAAGGAAATATTTGTTGTACACATCAACAAAACATAATTGAATTAGCTAAGCATAGATGATCTAAATATGACAGCCACTTCTTGCACCTGTTCTAATAGGCTTGTAGTCTATTTTGAAGGTAATAATGCTAGGTTAACTAAATGCATTGTAAAACTATATATACTTCAATCTAACACATTCAAAGGGTTGGCTCTTTAGCATTTACAATTGCATAATTGTATTATGACTATGTTATATACCTTTTGAATAAATATTGGATTACTATTTGGTCTTTTGCTCAACTTATTGCATAATGTGTATGTATGTCAACTAAGGCAATTAAACATTTTTATTAAAACTATGTGAATGGTTTATTCAGCTTTCTATATTTCTCCTTGGATTTGTTGTTCATTAGTTCTTGGAATACTTGGTGTTTATTATTATTAAATGCTTTGTAATAAGAAAATTAAGCTGGTCTATTAGGCAGTTTAGTTCAGTTCGGAGTGTGAGACTCTCATATTTTGTGTGTCTTGATTTTGATAAATCTATGTCATTTTTAGCTTAGATTTTAACTTTATGCATCCCTTACTTTAGTCTACAACCCTTAATTTTAGTTAATTTAGCTAGAACCATAGAAACTGGTCTACTCATGAGGTTGATTTAGAAACCCCTATTTTTGGATCATCAAATCTTGGTCGAGGTCTTGAGGGTACAACTCATCCACCTAGGTGAATTTTGAACCAATATTTTTTGGCACGCCCGATGAGACATGATTTTCATAGATCCTATTTTAATTTCTTGAAGGATTCAAGATTTTGGTGAATAGTCTTGACCTAACAAGTGGAGAGTGTATGTTCACCTGGTGACTCCATTAAAAATAAGAATCCAAAGAAGTTGATGAGTTTGCTGACAAAGAAGCTCATAATTAAATGGTGATAATGTTGAGGGCTAAAGTTTACTAAGCACAAATTAGGTGGCTCCAAAAGCACATTGGTAAAAATATTTCAAAGCCATGGTTGAGAAAATTTGTTTGGATTAGAATAGTTTTAGACCGATTAATCTCCCAGTTCTCCATGAAATTCCCCAATCTACATTAACTATATTACCCATTTATGATGGCAGTGGGAAAATTGCATATGAGCATTGTTAATTTTTTAGCCTTGGCCACCTTTTGCAATATCAACTTTAAAGATATAATGGTAAGGCTACTTTACAAATCCTTTTGCGATAAGGTATTGAAATGGTGTTGATCCTTAGAAGACAATAGCATTAGGGCTTGGGTAGACCTAGCTAAATCCCTCATTATGATATTTGATGATCCAATGGATCCTTTCTTATTGTTCACTCATCTATCCTGTATCGAAAGACATCCACAAGAAAGGCTCTTAGATTTCAATATCCAATTCAAGAAACTCTAGGGTATGATTCCTTAGGAAATATGACCATCACAAGCATAGTCTTGTATGTACTATATTTGAGATGTAGATCTAGAATTAGACCTTCAAATCTAACAGTTCAAGAAAAATGATTCCCACAATTTTATCAACTGGCTATCATAGCTAAGAATATGCTCATTTTAATAGGAAAACTATCACCAAAAAATATCTTGTTAGATGTCCATGATATTCAATAGATAAACTCGTAAACTTTGGTCCTGATCATACCATTCTCTCAGCCACCAACGATGCTAGAATTAGGTCTTCCTAATCGGTTATTAAGCAGTAGTATACCAACTAGAATAGTTGAGGAACCTTAGACAACTCAAGAATTGAGGGCTATAATCCAACATTAATCTAGTAAGCTCAATAAAATAGGGCAACAAAATCTTGAAGCAATATATAGGGCATATGATCAAAAGTATTACCTAACAAAGGGTCAAGAGATAGATATGGAAGGGGTGAATAAAAAATATCCTAACAAATATAAAATAATTATCCTAGTTTTAAGATCAAGATATTTGGTGGTATATGCAACAGATTTGGATGAATACATAGTAGTAGAAAAGACCTCCATATTCTATCCAAAAAAATTAGTACAATTTGGGCACAGCCTCTTCCCATCATATGCTCAAAATACTAAGAATAGGGGACAACAACACACATGATAGGGGATAAAGACTAGTTTGATACCTTGAAAGCCAAAGAATAAAAATTGGTGACTATCATCGATGATAAAACCTACAAGGTCAAAGGAGTATATGATGTTTTAGTTCATCTTCCAAATGGGAAATGCACCATTGAAAAAGTACTATATGTACTAGACTTGATAAAGAACTTAATGTATGTGCTACAACTACTAGATCAAAACATGATAGTTGATTTTAGAGTTGATAATGGCCATAAGAAGTGTTCATCACCAAAAATGATGAGAATGTGGTAATCGATTCCTACAAAAATAGCTTGTTTACCCTAGATGTCCAATATGCTCCTAATCCAACACTATCAATATCCATGAAAACTACAATCACCCAAAAGTAGCCCAAGAGGGAGACCTAGAGGTAGTCCTAGAAGTAGTCCCATAAGAAATCCTAGAGGTAGACCTAGAGGTAATCTTAGAAGTAGCCCCAAAGGTTGACCCAAAGGTAGATTTAGTGGTAGACTCATAGGTTGACCTAATGGGAAACCCAATGGTAGACCTAGAGGTAACAGACCCGAACGTAGACCTAGTGGTAATCCTAAAGGTCGACCTAGAGATAAACGTTGTGACAGACCTAGAGACAACAAACCCATAGGAAGACCCATATATAGAAAACCTAGAGGTAGACCTATAGGTGTTTAACCAAGCAAGAGAAAGAGCCAAAGCCAAGATCCAAATCTAGGAGCTAGAGCCAAAAGCTAGAGCAAGAGTCAGATCTAAGAGACAAAGCCAAGAGCCAAGAGTTAGAACCAAAGGCAAGAGTTAGAGCCTAGATTCCTCTAACTTAAGGGATGATCCTAATATTTCCTATCCCAAATTATGTAATAAGGGAGGATGTTTAGATTATTGTATTACATTATTTTAGTATTATAATTAAGTCATGCATCTTTAGATGATTATGTCATTCATTTTTTATGGAGCATTGTTTTAATATTTTTTGCATGTAATGATCTCCTCCTTGAGAGTACCAATCTTCCCATATTAAATAGGTTATTGCCTCAATGAAATAATTGCTAAGTTTTGCCATCAAAGAGGAGAGATGCAAGGAGAAAGGGAAGTAGCAAGAAGAACAATATTTTTATAGGCTTAGGTCATAGGTATGATTTTTTAAACCCTTTATCATATTTACATTAAAAAACAATACATATACTTGTTTATCAAATTGTTTGCATATTGCATAGTTTTTCTAAATTTATTGATAATGTGATTATAAAATAAATTGTATTTAAATTGTGGGAGGGGACCCTAGTTTGATGTTGTAGCACCCCCATTGATTATACAAGTTGGAGCTTGGAAAATCTATAATATTTATTAAAAAAATGAGATTTTTAGTTGTATGATTTTTGGGTTTAGTTGTGGACACCAATGTATTTGATATCCTCAAATATAGTAGAGGTTTCTTGAGAAATGGACTAGGTTGGTGTTGTTTACGAACCAAGGTCCATGATGTTTTTTGAATGATATTTAATTTTGTTCTAGTTTACACTATTTAGGAGCTTGTGTGAGAACTCGCTAGGTATTATTTATTTCAAGAAAAAATATATATTACATGGAAGTTTTTTCTATTTTTTGTAAGAGCCATGCTTATATTAGAAAGAGTTTTATTTTTCTAAATTTGCACTAAGATGATTGACTCGTAATATTATCCTTATATTGCAGTAAATTTTATTTTTCTATTAATGTCTTTATTTGTTTAAATTATGTGAATTGTTATATAGAGTATGAAAGACAATAAACATAATTGTGAATGAATTATAGATTACACTCAATAAGTGATATAATGGAGAACTATGTAATTTAGGATTAAAATACAATAGTAGCAATAATACCACTCCAATGAATACATTAATTTACCAATTCTACATTTGAATCTTTAAGAAAATGCTTAGTTTTAATATGAAAAACTTCTCTATGTAACAAGAAACTAAACTTTTGTTAACTAAATATACAAGCAATAATTACTATTGATAAATAGTCAATTTAAATATTATAAAAGACATGTTCTAAATTATAATATTGAAACTTTATTTAGTAAAAGAGTAATATCAAACAACATTAATGACTGTATATATAGAACATCTATAAATTTTATAATGTATAGAATTTTGTTCTAAAAATAAATGTCACCAAAATAAAATACTTAAAGGTAAACTTATCTTCGAATAAATCTAGTGGTTTGATAAGCGAATCTTGTAGACTTACAAGTACCTTAATTATAAGGGATTTGAAATATTTTTCTAAAAACAATAGTGGCATTAGATTTAAACTCGTTGTTCTTACATAGAATACAAATGAATTCTTTGAGACCCTGACCGTATGAATTTCCTTCCACAAATCATAAGCAATAAACTATAATTTACTCGTTTTTTTCGTTTTTCTACGGTTTGCATACAAAGAACTATTGATTTTTTCTAACCTTCTTTCACGAAAGTATTCAATGAACTAACTGTTTTCCCTTTGAACTACCACTATATCATTCTTCTATTTTACTTGTCTTAAAAAGTTTTAGAATGAACATGTTTTACCAATGGTTGCGGACATGATTTTAAGCCTTAAGTTAAATAGTGAATTGAATTAACTTGGCACCCCCATGTTTCAAAGGACATCACACCAAAATATCCACATGTATAATTATATATATAAAATATAATATTTAAAATGCAAGAACTAATAAGTAGTCTAAAAAACCAAAATCATAATTAACTTATGAAGATGACACATCAATAGAAATGAACTTACATCTCAGATTATATGCTAAAGATACTTAGCGTATTAACTTATCCGCTCTCTTTTCATAAATATAATTTATATAATTTAAATTTTTGTTTTGAGTTGTAAAATAAAAATTTTGGTTATTCAAACTCAACTTTTTATTATTATTTTAAATTAATATATAAATATTATTATTATTTTTAATTATTTGAAAATATCATCACACACCGTTGTAATGTGATACCATTTCAATTTTCATTATTATTATTTCTTTCATTATTATTTTTAATAGAATAACCTTTAATTAGGTGTTCATCTCATAACAAGTTTATGGGAGTGGTTTTCAGTAGAAGCCATAAATAGCTTATTAAAAATAAAAATGATAATGTCTCATGCGATAGTACAATGGTTCTAGCTTTAACTCTTCTTCGGGATACTCGAGGTTCAAATCGTGACATGTGTGGGTGTATTAATCCCCTATTGATAAGCTTAGCTCTTGGTTTTAAAGGGGTCATAGGTAGCATGGCAATGTTTAGCCCTAAGTGGATGTCGTATGAGTTTTTCACACTATCCAAATAAAACTAAAAATAATATAGAAGAGTTGGAGAGTTGCCTATGTTCAAATCTCTCCACTCATGATGTTGCGGATATGCTATGTAATGGGTTATAACCATGTAATAAATTCAAAATAAAAATAATAAATTTTTAATCTCAGGTCATGTCAGGTTACCATCAACAAGACAGATGGGTTTGTTGGATGCAGTCGTTGATGGTTGGAACCCTGCCTTGGCAGTTACTACAAATTGTGATTGTAACCAATTCACCTATGTACCAAAAAAAAATTAAATTAATTGAAATAAGATTAGTGTCAAATATAAGTTGTTTGATACATTAAAGTATTAAGTCCATGGAATCCAAATAAAAATAATAATAATAATCTTACAAACTTAATACTAGAATGATGATTTTTAAAATTTAAATTAATTGAAATATAAGATTAGTGTCAAACATAATTTGTTTAATAAACTTTAAAGTATTAAGCCAATGAAATCCAAATAAAAATAAAATAATAATAATAATCTTACAAACTTAATACTAGAATGATGATTTTTAAATTTAAATTAATTGAAATAAGATTAGTGTCAAACATAAATTGTTTAATAAACATTAAAGTATTAAGTTCATGAAATCCAAAAAATAATAATAATAATAATAATAAAATAACGATGATTTTTAAATTTAAATTAATTGAAATATAAGATTAGTGTCAAACATAAGTTGTTTAATAAACATAAATGTATTAGAATTCAAAGCAAGTGATAGTAAACAAAGAATTTTACACATTGTAATTCACAACCCATAATGTTTTAATATAACGAAAAAAAACATTTACATTTATAAATACTAGATGAATTAAAGTGGGTGAACCCCACAAAACAAAAAATGAATAAGATGGCATAAGCTCAACCACCTAAATACCCTTGACTTTTAAGAATGATACTTAGATTCAAATCTAGTCAAAAAATACATTCATAATTCAATTGTCTTAATGATAAACATAAAAACCACTAAAAAAAATGAACTATCAATTACAAAAATAAAATCTTTAATAATAAAATAAAAATTAAACAAATAAAAGAAATTATATATACTCAAATAAAATTTAAACCTTAATTTCTAACTTCAAAATTAAAGTATTTAATAAAAAAAACTCTTGATATTCTAGATATCTATGATATTTGAGTTCAACAGTGATCACTTTCAGGTGATTTTTGTGGAGAACTAATTAATTAAATATGTTTTTTTTTTTCAAAACAAGATAAAATATAACAAATTGAGATCACATTTTCAGGTACAAAGCATACTTTAACAGTCCAACCACATATATCTGTGGAATCTTTTATTTTGGCTGTATATTGAATTTTATCGTTTAGCTATATTAGAATGTGGTTGGCATCTTATACCTCCATGCTTAACCTTCTATTTATTGTATCCTTCCCAAAGGCTTCCAAATCATGTCGATAGGGCCCCTCTGCTCAGATTGTGCTTAGCTCAAGCTGTGAAGGCATAAGATTATTTCATTGTTCATTGCTGGTCTTGTCGATGGAGAAGATAACGCACAAGCATGTGAATGTTGGAGAGCTGAAATTACATATTGCAGAGATTGGATCAGGTATTTCCATGGGGCAAACCCTTCTTTACTCTTGGGTTTATAAAGCCTTCATTAATTTGTGGGAATTGGTGAAATTTGCACAGGTCCGCATGTGCTACTGCTGCATGGATTTCCCGAAATCTGGTATTCGTGGCGTCATCAGATGATTGCATTGGCAGAAACAGGTTTTCATGCAATTGCACCGGACTTCAGAGGCTATGGACTCTCCGACCAGCCTTCTGAAATTGAGAAAGCCAGCTTTGTAGATCTTGTGGAAGACATGGTCGGCCTTCTCGATGCCTTTGGCATTCAGAAAGTAAGTACCCCAAACGTGTAATTCATGAATTTTCAGGCATTTGGCCGTCTGGAGACCCCAAACCATAACTGAGATGTCTGTCTGCGGAAACTTTACAGGTATTTGTTGTGGGTAAAGACGTTGGAGCAATAGTTGCTTATTTTCTGTGCCTTCTCCATCCCAATCGAGTTAGAGCCATTGTAAATCTGGGTATACCTTACATGAGACCCGGTCCACAAATGATGAAGTTGGACACGCTTCCTCAAGGCTTTTATGTCAGACATTGGCAGGTATCCCACTCTTTCCCTCAAGCCCTGTACTCACCTCTGAACTAATTTGTTTCTTTTCTCTCTTTTCTTTGCGTGAAGGAGCCTGGAAGAGGGTTGGCAGATTTTGGGCGTTTTGATGTGGAAACAGTGGTGAGGAATATATATATTCTTTTCTCAGGAAGTGAGCTGCCAGTGGCAGAGGATGGTAAAGAGATTATGGATTTATATGATGCTTCAGCTCCACTGCCATCTTGGTGTACTGAAGGTGACCTACGAATGTACTCGAACCTGTATGAGAAATCAGGATTTGCTTTCCCTCTGCAAGTTCCCTACAATGCTATGTTCAGGTAAAGCTAAAACTGTGTTTATTGTGACGTTTTTTTTTTTACTTGGCATTTTTTAATTCAAAATAAAGGAGGCTCTTGTGAGCAAGTTATAAGGTGTACATTTTGGATGCCCATTTACAGGAACTGGGGCAAACTGGGAGAGATTACAGATTACACCATCAAAGCTCCCACCTTTCTAATCATGGGTACCAATGATTACATTCTCAAGTTTCCAGGAATGGAGTATTACATCAACAGTGAGATGCTCAAATCTGACGTCCCAAATATGGAAGTCAAATTCATCCCGGAAGGAAGCCATTTTGTTCAAGAGCAGTTCCCTGAGGAGGTGAACAAGCTTGTTGTTGGCTTCCTCAATAAGCAGCTGTGATCTTAACCTTCTTTTTCCCTGGCTTAGTATGAGTTGACATCATAACAAAATTGAATCTTTTGCAAATCCCGACTGTTTCCGGATTGGAATTTTGTGAACAGTGTTAAGATTGATGTAAAACCCTACTGATAACATCAATGAATAATGAAACAAAGTTTTCTAGGTGAAACTCGCATCGTTTATTTATTTAGACATATAGGCCTTCACTTTTGGGTTCAATATCAGAAACTGCACGAATTAGTTCACTAGACACAACATTCAATTCCCATTCATTCTTTTCTTTGCCTAAATCCTTAAGGTAATACCTCTTATGAACAGTGTTGTGGATGAGTAGTTGGATCATCTTTTTTCCAGCCAAGCTTTGAATAGGGGTGTTTCAATGAGCATGGGTTAGTCCAGTTCCTGTTAGAAACCTAATTCCTAATTCCTGTTGGAACATCTGCCATGTGCTAAAAATTTACAGGATGTGAGCTCTCAAACTAGTGGCGACCACAATGAGCTCCCTGCCCTTCTTAGTAAGAGGGTTTCCATCATAAAGATAACTTGCAATCTGATTTATGTTCTGCTATGCTCATTGATTTCTTTAATATGTTATTAGCCAATATGCTGTGTTGGGCGATGGAGATTTCAGGTAAATGTGATAGTCCTTTTAATGGGCTGACCATTGACTAGAAATCCCCATACTTTCTTTTGCCCGTGTATTGCCATTTGGGAATCACCTGTTTAAACACTCTGCAGAAATCCCATGCATATTGTTAAGGGTTTGTTATTCATAGCACAATCTCTAACCTTCCTTGAATCTAGGAGTTAAGATTGGGAAGTTGATTACACTTCTTGTCCCTTAGGCCGAGAGGGTTAACATCAAATGAAAAAGAATATTATTATTATTATTATAAGTGGTATCAAGAGATAGATAGCATCCTTTAGACAGTAATTCTTCTTTGTTGGTTTTTGTTTTTAGAATTTTGGTATATGTGAATTAGTTAAGTGGGAAGGCTAACTTGTTGGCTTTTAAGTAAGACTATCTTAAATTTTAATATTAAGTTAGATTATCTTAAGTCCCCGTATTTTAGATTTTGAGTAGTTTTAAATATATAAAAGTAATTAAAACATAAGATGATTAATAATAATAATAATATTGAAGATAATATTAAATATGAATATAAAATGATCAAACTCATTTATGTAATAATAAGAGGAAAATTTACAATAGAATTGTTTAAAATATGTATACAATCTTCAATATTATTAATGCTTGAATGGGATCTTATTTGATCATTTTACAATACAATACATGGAGTTTTTTTTCCATAATATAATTATACAAGATGACTATTCAAATACTTGATTATTGCTCTCCATATGACAACTCTCACATGTTCTTTAGCTTCTCATCTCGTCATTTGTATACATGATTTATGATACTTGCACTCTTTTACATGACTCTTACACTTCTACACACACCTAATATAGGACACTTGTGTACATCTTCACATTACATATTTGCACACTTAATTACATGATACTTATGCATAGACACTTACAGAAAGTGGAAATATAAATCATACTTCTAAACTATAGGCTCAAACCTTAATCTAATATTTAAATTGTACTATAGGTACCATAGGGCTACATTATCATGTTCCAAATAATGTAATATTTTACATTATTTGGTTATTGAAACCTTTAGTCGTCAATCTATTTTTTTTAGATTTTTGTCTTGATCTTTTATTTGAGATTCTTCTTCAATCTTTGTTTTATGTCTTTTGTTCTCCTTTCTTATGTGCTTTCCTTTATTCTTCTTCTTGGTTTCCTTTTCTTCATCTGAAGTTGTGATATAAATGGTGATGTGACTTTTGAACAATGAGTTGTTAAGTCATCACAGTAATACATTTTGGAATTTAAAGATTCCTTATTGAACCTAACATAAGCTTCATTCAAATCATATATATCACAACTAACATTATTTTTCTTTTTTCTTTTCTCTTGAAAGATCTCAAAGATGAGCAAAGACATATACATTATTAAACATTCTTGAAGAGAAAATTTAATGGTATTTTCTCAATTCCATCATGTTCTAAACAATTTTTTATGAAGATAGTTTATAAGTGTTGTAAAAATCCCCATGAGTGTGGTCTATCGGCAAGGACGCCACTTGAATTATCAATGATGAGACCCGAGTTCAATCCCCATGGTGGATGTGTATAAGAAGTATTACTCAAAAAAAAAGTGTTGTAAAATTCTCATATTTTGCATATTTGAGAAATAAAGATGGTTTTTCTCTATATTAGTTGAAATTTCCTTCTTTCCATCAAAAACATCTATCAAATTGTGTGAATAAAATTTTAGCTTGTTCACCATTTCTTCACTATCTCAATTGAATGCATTTCTAATGATTTCTTCCATAATAATTGAATTCAATTCCTTTGAAATCTAAACCTTTACTACTCCAAAATTTAATTGAGTGTAATAATTTCAATAGCTTCAAAAATGTCAAAATTTCTAATCCTTTATTTTCAAAATTAAATTTGCAAATTTAATTTTTTCAAAATTTTCAAATCCTTTGAAGTAGCAAACATTTTATCTCCCTAATATTTATACTTACAAAGTTTAAAAATCTTCAAATATTTCAAATCATCTAAATATTCAAAATTTTCAAATATTCCAATTTGGAGTAGAAATCCTTATCTCTCCAAAATCTAATAAATTTATCAAATTTTCAAAAATCATTTTTTTGAAATATATTGCAAATAATAAAATATCAAATATTTTTCAATATTTCAAAATAATATTGAAGTCCTTATAACTCCCACCTTAATATTTATTTCTATGGAGTTGAAAACCTTTTAACTCCCTCTCTTAAATAGTTAAAGTTCCTAAGTAATGCAATTCCTTCAAATTATACTTAACTTAGGACTTTATCAAAAATTAAATTGTAAATATAAAGGTAATGTTTCTTACCTTTTCTTTGCCTCGTTGAATACATTGACCATGAACATTCACCATGCTATGTTATGATTACTAACATGCTTTGCTTCGATATAGCATATTAATGAAACGTTATACTTCATAACGTTAAACCATGCAAATGTCTCAAAAAAATACCTTCTCTTTTTGTGCTCTTTTTGGTTCCTTTTTTGGTGTTTTTAAAAAGGTCTAGATGATACTTTGACTATGGAACTTTAGTTGGTTCTAGGAAATAATACCTCAGATATGGTGCTCCATCTGATCAGGTTCAAATGGCTATGCTTCTATCCGTAATGATGCTCTAATTCATCTTGCAAATAGAGCATTCCAATATTTATCATTGTATGAACAACTCTCTATTTTGATGGCTCTACTTCTGAATGACACTTGGACTAACGATGCTTTGTCCAGTCTTGATCACCTTGCAAATAGTTTTACAAAATGATGCTTGGTTCTTCTTGAATGATGTTCTATCTTATCTAATTTGTTGCCTCTTCTTCTTTAGAATGTTATCTTTGAAATATTTAATGCTTCTCTTTAAATATATTTTTTCAATATTTGTCTTCTTGAGATCTTCTCTATTTTTTATTTCCTTTTCTCAGGTTCTAGCCTGGGTTCTTTGATATATTTTGAGGTTCTAGCCTTAGTTCTTCAATATATTTCTTAGGTTCTTGCTTGAGTTCTTCAATATCTTCTGAGGTACTGGCTTGAGTTCTTCAATATCTTCTTAGGTTCTAACATGAGCTCTTCATTGTCTTTCTTAGGTTCTTGCTTAAGATCTTCAATATCTTTCTTAGGTTCTTGCTTGATTTCTTTAATATCTATCTCAACCTTCTTGAGAATAAAACTCTATAAGTATGCTATCTAGTCAGGGTCAAATATGCCTAAAATTTAAAGCACTATAAATATTCTTTTAGATGGCTTTTGGCCACTCAATATGTGATTCTCTATCTTTAGAGAGAATCCAAAAATTAGGGTGACTTTTGATTTGTCCTCTCAATCAAGCCAAGTCCTAGTCTTCTCTTCTTTTTTTAGTGGAAAAACTCCAACATATAAAAACAATTTCTAGAATCGTTATAAATCAATTTATCAATTTGCAAATTCAAAATTTATAGCAATACGAGTCTACTTTTTCTTCATGTGACTCTTAATACAAATTCACACTGAAGACTTCCTTCGATGCTAACAATAGAGACTACTAAAAGTAGCTTTAATACCACTGTTGGCTTTTAAGCCATACTCTCTTAAGTCTCGATATTTTGGATCTTGAGTAGTCTCAAATATATAAGAGAAATTAAAATATAAGATGGCTCAAATATGAATATAAAATGGCCAAAGTCATTCATGCAATAACATGAAGAAAACTTATAGTAAAATTGCTCAAAATATGCATACAAGCTTCAATATTATTAATGCTTGAATGTGATCTTCTTCGATCATTTTTTATACAATACATGGAGCTTTGTCCTTAATACTCTTCAAGATGACTCTTCAAGTACTTGAATATTGCTCTCTCTATGACAACTCTCAAATATCCTTTGGGTTCTCATCTTGCCATTTGTATACATGACTTTTGAATCTCTACTTACATGCACACTTAACTTTATGACACTTGCACTTCTACATGCACACCTAATATATGACACTTGTGCACATACTCACATTACATATTTGCACACTTAATTATATAACACTTATGCACTTTCTCTCTTTACATAGTTGCACTCTTACTTACATGACACTTATGTATATTCTGCACATAGACACTTACATAAAGTGGAAATATAAAATATGCTTCTAAACTATAGACTCAAATATTAATCTAATATTTACATTGTACCATAGGTACTATGGGGGTATATTAGCATGTACCAAATAATGTAATATTCTCCAACATGACTTTGTTTTTAGATAAAACTAGTTTTATTTTTAATCTTTTAAATATTAAACTTATTCCTCGTCCATCCTCAATTCCATTTTTCAAGCATGTACCAAATAATGTAATATTCTCCAACATGACTTTGTTTTTAGATAAAACTAGTTTTATTTATAATCTTTTAAATATTAAACTTATTCCTCGTCCATCCTCAATTCCATTTTTCAATCCTTCCACATCTTGTGGGCTAAACCTTGCTCCATAATCGATATTTTTCTCAAACGGCCTAGCCCCTTCCATAACCCTCATCTCAAATTCCTTCTGGAAAACTTATTTTCACCATTTCCTCTGTCAAGTCTGGTTTGAAAGAAACTATAGAATCTTTTTCCATCGTCCTTCTATCCCGGAGCTGATTTCCAGTAAAATATGTCAAAGCATCAACATTCTTACATGGACTGATGATATTTCGAATGAATTATTATATGGACTGATGACATTTTGAATGAAATTCATACCATTGTGGATCAGGAAAAACCTCAAGTTGATAATCCTAATGTTCTTTCTCATTAGGATTTGTTTCTTTAGTATCCTTATCCTGTGTCACATGTATAAAATCAGTACAACCGAAAGTAGGTTGTCCACATGGATAGGGAATATTCCCCAAGAGCACAAAAGGAGTGTGCACCAAGCAATCTTCACTATGATTGGGCATCATGTGTCCATGCAGACTGTTTTCCATTGCAAAAAGGTCATGTCTGATTGGTTTGATTTTTTGGAAATGCACACTAACCTCATTTTCAATTTATGGTAAGTTTTATCAATCATGTGTAGAGACCTAGGCGATATTTCAACTTCCAACAAGAAGATGATTCACAAAGACATTTATTCCAAATATATCAATTGTCCTTTGCATCGGTATTGGCACTGCATCAACATTGGACCAAGTAATATCTAAGTCCAAGACAGATTCATAATATCCAAAGGATAGATTACCAAGGGCAATGTGGTTCATATGTGGCTACTCCTCATGAGATGAAGGAACGAGAATGGTATTATTTCCAATATCATGCACTATAGTCTGAAGCATATCCTCCTAGAGGATACTGGCGGTAACGACGATGTGGGTAATCATTCCAAAAATATTTTGTGTGGCCCTATATCCAATCATTGCAAAGATCAAAGGATCATCATTATCAACCCTCCATATCTCCTTGGATATCGTCCCTCTCTAGGCAATGATTTCCAAAAAAGTCTTGATATTTCTAACTTTCTAGTACAAAATTTAAAGTACATTGTTGATATCATTAATGGCAACTCTCAAAAAGGGGGGCATTTTTTATGAGATTTCTTCCATAAATCCACCATAGATGTCCTATGTGTCCCCATTCTGTGTGAAGCTAATTTTCCTCTTCTATTGTGTTGAGCAAGGTGCAGCAACAGTATTGTCATTGTTGTCAACACAGTCAGATAGATCTGTTGATGCAGTGGACAAGAAGTTCAAAAGCTATTCAGATGCAGAAGACAGGAGTTCAAAGGTTATTCAGAGTATGTACAGTGATTTTCCAAGAAGACCGAAGTGGCCCATATGCAAAAGATCAAAGAAAAAGACAAGTAAGAAAAGTGTCGCGATATCGCGACATATACAGCAGGCAAGAAAAACTGTCGTGATTTCGCGACATGTTGGAAGAGAGAGAAAAAGGAAAAACTGTCACGATTTCGCGACATGTTGGAAGAGAAAAAGGAAAACTCGATTTGCGACATGTTGGAAGAGAGAAAAAGTGGAAAAATTTCACGACATGTTGGAAGAAAGAATGTTGGAAGAAGGAGATTTCGTGACATGTTGGAAGAGAAAAAGGAAGTGGAAAAACTGTCACGATTTCGTGACATGTTGGAAGAGAGAAAAGAAGCAGGAAAAACTGTCACGATTTCGCGACATGTTGGAAGAGAAAAAGGCAAGTGGAAAACTGTCGTGATTTCGCGACATGTTGGAAGAGAGAGAAAAAGCAGGAAAAACTGTCACGATTTCGTGACATGTTGGAAGAGAAAAAGGCAAGTGGAAAAACTGTCGCGATTTCGTGACATGTTGGAAGAGAAAGAGAAAGCAGGAAAAAGTGTCGCGATTTCATGACAAGTTCAAAGAAAGAGAACAAGTAAGAAAAGTGTCACGATTTCGTGACATGTCGCATTTTCATGACTAAAATAGGAGAGAGAAAGTAAGTTTGAAAAGTGTCACGATTTCGTGACATGTCGCATTTTCACGACTAAAATAGGAGAGAGAAAGTAAGTTTGAAAAGTGTCACGATTTTCCGACATGTCGCATTTTTCACTGACTAAAATAGGAGAGAGAAAGTAATGTTTGAAAAGTGTCACGATACTGACATGTCCATTTTCACAAAAGAGAGAAAGTAAGTTTGAAAAGTCCAATAGATATCACATTTCACGACAAAAGAAAGAGAGGAAGCGTACGAAGCAGAACTATCACGATTTCACGACAAAAGCAGAAAGCAAGACTTCAGAAGTAGAAGTGTCATGATTTCATGACAAAAGCAAAGAAGTAAAGTACGAAAGCAGAAGTGTCATGATTTCATGACAAAAGCAGAGAAGAAGACTTCGAAGGTAGAAGTGTCACGATTTCATGACAAAAGCAAAGAAGCTAAGTACGAAAGTAAAGTGTCATGATTTCGTGACAAAAGCTAAGTTGAAGACTACGAAGGAGAAGTGTCGTGATATCACGACAAAAGCAAAGTCGAAGTCTATGGAAGCAGAAGTGTCGCGATATCATGACAAAAGAAAAGACGAAGTATACAAAGGCAAAAATGTCATGATATCACGACAAAAGAATAGAGAAAGCGTATAGAGGTGAAAGTGTCACGATATCACGACATGTATTTTTATGACAACAACAACAAAAGAAGCTACAGAGGCAGAAATGTCATGATTTCATGATAGGTCATAAAAGCGCAAGTCAAGAAGGAGAACCCAACGAAATGAGAAGGATGACAACCGACTAAAATTAGGGTTTACAGTTGTTATGAATATTTCGACTAAGATTAAGGTTTTTCATCATAAAAAATATTGTTATAAAAGGAGGGTTGTTTGGAGAATTGAAGGTAGTTGAATGTGTGTGAAATACGGTCATTGTGCATAGAGAGCAAGTCGTGTCGAATCGTGCTAAGTGCAAAATTTGCAAAGAGAGCAGAGTGCACAAAAGGGAGAAGACGATCATGAAGTTCGACTGTAATGAAGCAGAGTGTGTGAAGTGATTACGTAGAGAGAGCAGAGTGCATAGAGAACGCAAAGGTGAAGAAGACCAATCAGGGTCTTGCAAAAGCAAAGGTATCTTACTATCAAACTTATAGATTCAAATTGAAGTCCAAGTTGTAGCTTGGCATCATGTCTCCTTTTTTTAAATAGGGTTGGTGCTCCTTTCTATTGGTGTAGATAAATCAAGGGTTGGTGCTCCTTCCAGTTGGTGCTGATAAATCAAGGGTTGGTGCTCCTTTCTATTGATGTAGATAAATCAGGGGTTGGTGCTCCTTTCTATTAGTGCAGATAAATCAGGGGTTGGTGCTCCTTCCAGTGGGTGTTGGTAAATTGATTATAAAGTTGGTGCTTTGCAAAGGTTGGATTTGGATGGTAGTCCAAGCAGTCAATTTTTGAGGAGTAGCCACATTGGTGAACCTCGTTAAATCTTGTGTTGTGTGATGCTCTTTTGTTATACTTGTTGTATCTAGTAATAATTTTTAATTGTTATGATATTAAGAGCTATAAATTCAAGTTTAAAGAGCTACACTGATTCACCCCCCCTCTCAGTGTCATTGTAAGACTAACAATTGGTATCAGAGCTAAGTTCCTGTACAAGCTTAACCGGCTAGGGTGATCTTGGAAGTAACACAATGGCAGGTGGTGAAGCTCTTTTCATGGCATTTGAAGAAGTAAAATCAGAAAAGGAAGAAGGAGTGAACTCTAAAGTATGTGGTGAAAACCTTGAGGCTGAAGTAGATCTAGAAGGTGAGTTGATATCTGCACTTGAAGAGTGGAAAATAGAGAGGAAAAAGAATAAGAAAATTTCAAAAAGGCTTGAGGATGCAAATGAAATCATAACCAATCTGAAAGTACAGATAGAAGAATACAAGAAAATATCTGAAGATCTCGAAGTACAAATTACCATGAAAATAGATTATTGCTGCAAACTAGAAGAAGAGAATGTTGGTTTACGGACGTAGATAGAAGAGATGAATCACAAAATTAGTTGCTATCACAAACGCGAAGAAAGTTCTATGAAGTTGGATAAGATTATAAATGACCAAAGGCCTACAGGCATCAAATTTGGTCTGGGTTTCATCGAAGGAGAATCATCAAATGGATCAAAGGCCAGAAATGTAGAATCCATAAAGAATGAAGATAAGAAATAGGTTGATCAAGGAAAAATGTCTCATGCAAAAGAAAGCAATAATGCCAGGCATGAAAGGAGAATTGACAATGATGGATTCACCAATGTCACACATCAAAGAAGAAGAAGACCTATGGCTCCTACGGCAACATGGCAAAGACCATCACCCAGGTTCAATTATCCCTTTTCTGGTTTCTATTTTAAATGCAATGGCTATGGACATAAAATCTCAGACTGCAAATATAATGTAAGACCAAGGAATTTCACCAAGTAGAAATGTTTTTTCTCCTCTGATGAATTATACAATAGAATGTTATAACTCTCATAATTTTGGGCACATTGCAAGAAACTGTAGAAGTACATTTGCATCAAATCAATTTCAGGGAAGAAAATTTCAACCAAATAGGATGAGACAAAATAGAAAACTTCTCGAAAAACATGCACAAGCTATTGATAAGGGAAAGGCAAAACAAGAGCCCAAAACTACTATCAAAACGGAGTGGAAAGAAAAAGAGCGACTTAAGGAAGAAAAGGAATCCTTAATCGTACAAACAACATTTAAAGCACAGAATAAATATGTACCATGGATACTTGATAGTGGATGCTCCAGTCATATGACAGGTGACAAACAAAAATTTGAGAAGTTACAGAAATATGAAGGTGGTTCAGTAAAGTTTGGAAATAATGATGGAGCTAAGATAGTTGGCAAAGGTTCAGTTAAAATTAGTGATGAAAAAATTAAGTCAGAAGAAGTCTTGTTTGTGGATGGTTTGAAACATAACTTGTTGAGCGTAAGTCAGATTTGTGATAAAGGTCATGAAGTAGTTTTTAAGAAGCAGGGTTGTGAAGTCAGAAAAACAAACAGTGGAAAATTGATAGCAACTGGATCAAGGACATCTGGAAACCTGTACATGCTCTCAGAGACTTCAGAAGGAGCTTGTTTTATTGGATAGGAAGAAGAAAGTTGGTTGTGGCACAAGAGACTCGGTCATATCAGTTTTGATAATCTAGTAAAAATCAACTCAAAAAGGGCAGTGAGAGATATTCCCACCATCAACAAACCTGCAAACAACATTTGTGCTTCATGCCAAAAGGGGAAGCAAACTAGAGTCACATTCAAAACAAAAGAGTACTACACAAGCAAACCTTTGGAACTAATACACACTGATTTATGTGGACCCATGAGAACACAAAGCATAAATGGTGACAAATATTTTATGTTGTGCATTGATGACTATTCCAGAATGACATGGATATTTTTCTTGAAGCATAAATCAGAAGCTTTTGAAAGGTTCAAGATTTTCAAAAACCAAGTTGAGAATGAAACAGGAAGGAGGATCAAATGTTTAAGATCAGATAGAGGAGGAGAATTCATTTCAGAGGAGTTTATAGAGTACTATGAAAAATACGGTATTAGGAGACAGTTTTCAGCAGCCAGGACACCTCAGCAGAATGGAGTGGTAGAAAGAAAGAACAGGACAGTGCAAGAAATGGCACGGACTATGTTGGCTGAAAGTAGAGTAGCAGATAGATTTTGGAAAGAAGCAGTCCATACTATGGTGTATATCCAAAATAGGTACATGCTGAGAACACATGAAAGCAAAACTCCTTATGAGTTGTGGTTCGGTAAAAGGGCAACAACAAAATACCTCAAAGTTTTTGGCAAGCAAGTGCTACATCAAAAGAACTGAAGATAATCTTGGTAAGTTTGAAGATAGAGCGGATGAAGGTATTTTTGTTGGTTATTCATCAAAAAGCAAAGCTTACAAATGCTACAACAAGAGGCTAAAGAAAATTGTGGACTAGTGTCGATGTTAAATTTGATGAAGGTAGAGAACGAGTAATTAGCTATGAAAAGAACTACCCAATTTATGAAGAGGTTATTGAAGGAGATGAGGAAAACGAAATGGAAAAGATACAGAAAATTGACTCAGATGATTTAAGTTGTGATTCAGAAGTGGAAGAAAATAAGAAATTCAAAACAGGCAACTAGCAGAAAAATCATCCTAGAGAGCAAATAATTGGAGACCCCAAAGTTGGTGTTCAGACAAGAAGAAGAGTAGTAAGTTACTACTCTCTATTATCCAACATTGAGCCCAAAAATGTTGTTGACGCAAGCAAAGATGAAAGTTGGATGAAGGCAATAAATGAAGAATTAGATCAGATCGAGAAAAACGAAACTTGGGAGTTAGTACCTAGACCTGCAAATAAAAATATAATCGGGACTAAATGGATTTTTCGAAACAAATTGAATGAAGACGGACAGGTAGTCAGAAATAAAGCAAGATTGGTATGTAAGGGTTATGCACAAGTTGAAGGCATTGAATTTGAGGAAACTTTTGCACCAGTAGCTAGACTAGAGGCAATTAGAATGTTTCTGGCTTTAGCAGTCTACAAGAATTTCAAAGTTTATCAAATGGATGTGAAATCAGCGTTTTTGAATGGGAAACTTGAAGAAGAGGTTTATATTGAGCAACCAGATGGTTTCCAACTTGGTGATGATCCCAACTTGGTTTGCAAGTTGAAGAAAGCATTATATGGCTTAAAACAGGCACCCCGAGCATGGTATGCAAGGCTAGACAACTATCTCACTCAACAAGGGTTTAAGAAAGGTATGGTGGATAGTAATTTGTATGTCAAAATAGAAAATGGGCATCTTATTGTTCTTGTTGTATACGTAGATGATATCATATTTGGCAGCAGAAAAGATGAGTCATGTAAAGATTTAGCAAATAAGATGCAGAAAGAATTTGAAATGTCAATGATTGGTGAACTTTCGTATTTCCTCGGGTTGCAAGTTAATCAAAATAAGAAGGGCATATTTATTTCTCAAGTTAAATATGTGAAAGAGATGTTAAAAAGTTCACAATGGAGGATTGTAAGCCGCTTAGCACTCCCATGACGACAAGGTTGCAAGTTGAGCAAGGATGACAAATCTCCACCTGTTGATCAAACCATGTACAGATCTATGATTGGGAGCTTACTATACTTGATAGCTACCAGACCAGATATTTTGCAGGCAGTATGCATGGTAGCATGATTTTAGGCTAATCCCAAGGAGACTCATGTGACAACAGTGAAGAGGATTCTTCGGTACCTCAAGGGTACTATGGAGTATGGGTTATGGTATCCGAAAGGTAAAGACTTCACCCTTATTTCGTATTCAGATGCAGATTGGGCAGGATGTGTCGATGACAGAAAGAGTACCAATGGAGGTGCATTCTATCTTGGAGACAGATTGGTCGCGTGGCACAGTAAGAAACAAGAGTCAGTTTCTTTATCGATAGTAGAGGCAGAATATATTACAGCGACAACATGTTGTACGTAGGTATTGTGGATGAAACAAACCCTGAAAGATCTTGGTATTAGCTTCAGTGAGCCAATATCAGTTAAGTGTGATAACACCAGTGCCATTAACATCTCCAAGAATCCGGTTATGCATTCACGCACAAAACACATTGCTATCAGGTATCACTTTTTGAAGGAGAAAGTTGCGGAAGGTGAGGTTAAGTTGGATTTTGTTCCAACTACAGAGCAAGTAGCAGATATCTTCACAAAACCATTGCCCAAGGAATTTTTTGAGTACCTTCACAATAAATTGGGAGTGGTCACACTTCCCAAGAATTGACTAGCTACAGGGGATCACATTCTCAGGGGGAGCATTTAAGTATTTGATTATCTTTTTGCTCATGTTCATGATTTTTGCTAAGTGTAATAAATTTTGCCTGAGAATGTTGTGCATGGACTCAGGGGGAGTCTACAATAGCCCTTTGGTATTATTGTCAAAGGGGGAGAAGAGTTACAAGAAATTGCACATGTGTTGCCAACAATTCCAAAGGGGGAGATTGTTGAGCAAGGTGCAACAACAATATTGTCATTGTTGTCAACACAATCAGATAGATCTGTTGATGCAGTGGACAGGAAGTTCAAAAGCTATTCAGATGCAGAAGACAGGAGTTCAAAGGTTATTCAGAGTATGTACAGTGATTTTCCAAGAAGACCGAAGTGGCCCATATGCAAAAGATCAAAGAAAAAGACAAGTAAGAAAAGTGTCGTGATATCGCGACATATACAGCAGACAAGAAAAACTATCACGATTTCACGACATGTTGGAAGAGAGAGAAAATAGGAAAAACTATCACGATTTCATGACATGTTGGAAGAGAGAAAAAGTAGGAAAAACTGTCACGATTTCACGACATGTTGGAAGAGAAAAAGAAGGAAAAACTATCATGATTTCGTGACATGTTGGAAGAGAAAAAGGCAAGGAAAAACTGTCGCGATTTCGTGACATGTTGGAAGAGAAAAAGGCAAGTGGAAAAACTATCATGATTTCATGACATGTTGGAAGAAAAAAAAAAAAAAGAGAGAAAAAGAAGAAAAATGTCACGATTTCGAGACATGTTGGAAGAGAAAAGGCAAGTGGAAAACTGTCACGATTTCATGACATGTTGGAAGAGAAAGAGAAAGTAGGAAAAGTGTCACGATTTCATGACAAGTTCGAAGAAAGAGAACAAGTAAGAAAAGTGTCACGATTTCGTGACATGTCGCATTTTCATGACTAAAATAGGAGAGAGAAAGTAAGTTTGAAAAGTGTCACGATTTCATGACATGTCGCATTTTCGTGACTAAAATAGGAGAGAGAAAGTAAGTTTGAAAAGTGTCACGATTTCATGACATGTCGCATTTTCACGACTAAAATAGGAGAGAGAAAGTAAGTTTGAAAAGTGTCACGATTTCGTGACATGTCACATTTTCACGACTAAAATAGGAGAGAGAAAGTAAGTTTGAAAAGTGTCACGATATCGCGACATGTCACATTTTTATGACAAAAGAAAGAGAGGAAGCGTACGAAAGCAGAACTATCACGATTTCATGACAAAAGCAAAAAGCAAGACTTCAAAAGCAGAAGTGTCACGATTTCATGACAAAAGCAAAGAAGTAAAGTACGAAAGTAGAAGTGTCATGATTTCATGACAAAAGCAGAGAAGAAGACTTCGAAGGCAGAAGTGTCATGATTTTATGACAAAAGCAAAGAAGCTAAGTACGAAAGCGAAGTGTCACGATTTCATGACAAAAGCTAAGTTGAAGACTACGGAGGTGAATGTCACGATATCATGACAAAAGCAAAGTCGAAGTCTATGGAAGTAGAAATGTCATGATATCATGACAAAAGAAAAGACGAAGTCTACGGAGGCAAAAATGTCATGATATCATGACAAAAGAATAGAGAAAGCGTATGGAGGTGAAAGTGTCACGATATCGCGACATGTATTTTCATGGCAACAACAACAAAAGAAGCTACAGAGGCAGAAATGTCATGATTTCATGATAGGTCATAAATGCGCAAGTCAAGAAGGAGAACCCAACGAAAATGAGAAGGATGACAATCGACTAAAATTAGGGTTTACAGTTGTTATGAAAGCCGACTAAGATTAGGATTTACAACGACTAAGATTAGGGTTTTCATCATAAAAAATATTGTTATAAAAGGAGGGTTGTTTGGAGAATTGAGGTAGTTGAATGTGTGTGAAATACGGTCATTGTGCGTAGAGAGCAAGTCGTGTCGAATCATGCTAAGTGCAAAATTTGCAAAGAGAGCAGAGTGCACAAAAGGGAGAAGATGATCATGAAGTTCGACTATAATGAAGTAGAGTGTGCGAAGTGATTGCACAGAGAGAGCAGAGTGCGCAGAGAATGCAAAGGTGAAGAAGACCAGTCAGGGTCTTGCAAAAGCAAAGGTATCTTACTATCAAACTTATAGATTCAAATTGAAGTCCAGGTTGCAGCTTGGCATCAGGGGTTGGTGCTCCTTCTGGTTAATAGTTGGTGCTAGATAAATCAGGGGTTGGTGCTCCTTCCAGTTGGTGCTGTAAATCCAGGGTTGGTGCTCCTTCTCTGTGCATAAATCAGGGTTGGTGCTCCTTTCTATTGGAGCAGATAAATCAGGGGTTGGTGCTCCTTCCAAGTGGGTGCTAGTAAATTGATTGTAAAGTTGGTGCTTTGCAAAGGCTGGATTTGGATGGTAGTCCAAGCAGTCAATTTTTGAGGAGTAGCCACATTGGTGAACCTCGTTAAATCTTGTGTTGTGTGATGCTCTTTTGTTATACTTGTTGTATCTAGTAATAAGTTTTAATTGCTGCGGTATTAAGAGCTATAAATTCAAGTTTAAAGAGCTACACTGATTCACCCCCCCTCTCAGTGTCATTGTAAGACTAACAATTGGTATCAGAGCTAAGTTCATGTACAAGCTTAACCGGCTAGGGTGATCTTGGAAGTAACACAATGGCAGGTGGTGAAGCTCTTTTCATGGCATTTGAAGAAGTAAAATCGAGAAAGAAAGAAGGAGTGAACTCCGAAGTATGTGGTGAAAACCCTGAGGCTGAAGTAGATCTAGAAGGTGAGTTGATCTCTCCACTTGAAGAGTGGAAAATAGAGAGGAAAAAGAATAAGAAAATTTCAAAAAAGCTTGAGGATGCAAATGAAATCATAACCAGTCTGAAAGTACAGATAGAAGAATACAAGAAAATATCTGAAGATCTCGAAGTACAAATTACCATGAAAATAGATTATTGCTGCAAACTAGAAGAAGAGAATGTTGGTTTACGGACGCAGATAGAAGAGATGAATCACAAAATTAGTTGCTATCACAAACGCGAAGAAAGTTCTATGAAGCTGGATAAGATTATAAATGACCAAAGGCCTACAGGCATCAAATTTGGTCTGGGTTTCATCGAAGGAGAATCATCAAATGGATCAAAGGCCAAAAATGTAGAATCCATAAAGAATGAAGATAAGAAACAGGTTGATCAAGGAAAAACGTCTCATGCAAAAGAAAGCAATAATGCCAGGCATGAAAGGAGAATTGACAATGATGGATTCACCAATGTCACACATCAAAGAAGAAGAAGACCTATGGCTCCTATGGCAACATGGCAAAGACCATCACCCAGGTTCAATTATCCCTTTTTTGGTTTCTATTTTAAATGCAATGGCTATGGACATAAAATCTCAGACTGTAAATATAATGTAAGACCAAGGAATTTCACTAGTAGAAATGCTTTTTCTCCTCTGATGAATTATATAGTAGAATGTTATAACTGTCATAATTTTGGGCACATTGCAAGAAACTGTAGAAGTACATTTGCATCAAATCAGTTTCAGGGAAGAAAATTTCAACCAAATAGGATGAGACAAAATAGAAAACTTCTCGAAAAACATGCACAAGCTATCGATAAGGGAAAGGCAAAACAAGAGCCCAAAAATACTATCAAAATGGAGTGGAAAGAAAAAGAGCGACTTAAGGAAGAAAATGAATCTTTAATCATACAAACAACATTTAAAGCACATAATAAATATGTACCATGGATACTTGATAGTGGATGCTCCAGTCATATGATAAGTGACACAAAAATTTGAGAAGTTACAGAAATATGAAGGTGGTTCAGTAAAGTTTGGAAATAGTGATGGAGCTAAGATAGTTGGCAAAGGTTCGATTAAATTTAGTGACGAAAAAATTAAGTCGGAAGAAGTCTTGTTTGTGGATGGTTTGAAACATAACTTGTTGAGCATAAGTCAGATTTGTGATAAAGGTCATGAAGTAGTTTTTAAGAAGCAGGGTTGTGAAGTCAGAAAAACAAATAGTGGAAAATTGATAGCAACTGGATCAAGGACATCTGGAAGCTAATTTTCCTCTTCTATTGTTCATCCTCACTCCTTGCTGGTGCAAAAAGTTATTCGCTCGTTTGTCCTCAATTCTTCCCTCTGGTTTGGTTACTATCCCCATACACCAACCCACCATGAGTTTCATTGATCCCAACAAAATCGAATGTCACATCCTAGCTAAGAGAATCCTTACTGAACGGAAATTTTTCCCCTTCCTTCACTTGTTTGCCAATGAGGAACTTGATATTACCATGGAATTTTTGGAATCTTGGGAAAATAATTATATTATGGTTCAAGAAAGGAGCTTTCGCATGGGTATTAATCTCCTATCTCTGATTACTGGTCAGCTACTGAAAGGATGCTCAATTCATAGGGATAAACACTATTGGGAGGTTGAACTTAAAGAGTTCAAAGACAATGACAGAATCTCCAAAGGAGCAAAGCAAGGTATTTATATGAGGGATATCCTTACCTCCTAGAATGACATGATGAAGCCCATCATGGAGTTCATAATGGTTGATGATCCTAAAAAAGTGCTATGCAGTTTTCATCTGGCCTTCATCAACCACTTTCATGATGTCAATCCCATAAATATTCCTCAATTTATTGTCAACTTAATGAATTACTCCATAACATCCTATAGGAAAAAGAAAGGTCTTGACCTTCCCTCCAACCAAGGACTATTTAAGGTCATCTACACCCATATCCTAGCCCATAGCCCTCAGGCCAATTCGAGCAAACCCAACCCAATCATAAAGTCGATTGAGCCCTTTGCCTGTCTATCCCTTATAGATAGGAAAAGAAAATCCATTGAATTTTTCCATGAGCTTAAGGCAAGGAAGAACATCAATTTTGACAAAATTCAAGGGGCTGTTAGGAAATTTGCCCGTCTTTAGGATTAGTCTGTGAGAGGCAGCAAGAAGATGATCGATATCAAGATAGATGACGAGGAAGCAGAAGATGAAGTGAAGCAACTAAAGGAGTTTATCATTTCCACCATGACAGATATGATGAATGCCATGGTAAATTCAATCATCGACCTTAGGGAAGCCCTTTAGAAGCTTTTATTTGGAGTGTATATTGGCTAGAAGACCAACAGTGGTTCTAAAGTGGAGGACGTGGTTGTTGTTAATGAGGAGCCTAAGGATCCTATGAAAGACAATACCAAGGATGAAAATGAGGATTCCACTGAGGATCGATTTCCTTGACCTTATCTATTTTGTTCCTATGGCTACCCTGCATGGAGCCTGATTATTTTTGTCTGTGGCCTATCCTGCTAAGGCAGTGTCCCCTCTACTCCTCTTTCTCTTTATGTCTGAGGTTGCATCCTCTAATTTTCTCTTTGTTGATTCAGGCTCGGGATTGCGTCCCTTGTTGAAAATCCTTTCTTCTTGCAGTAATCAGAGTTGTTTTTGTACCAAGGTTTTGGGATCCTTAAAACCTGTTTAGTAATGAAATCTTTTAATTTACCCAAAAAATATTAAACTTATAGACATATAGATGGTTGCCTCTTACTTACATGACACTTGTGTATATCCTACACATAGACACTTACATAAAGTGGAAATATAAATCATACTTCTAAACTATAGACTCAAATATTAATCTAATATTTACATTGTACCATAGGTACCATGGGGGTGCATTAGCTTAGCATGTACCAAATAATGTAACATTCTTCAACATGACTTTTTTTTTTAACATAAAACTAGTTTTATTTTTATTCTTTTAAATATTAAACTAAAAGACATATAGATGGTTGAGTTGGGTTTCTTATTTTTTCATTAATAAAGAAATTGTTATTATCCTTGTTTAGGATGGTAGCATGCTTTTCATTAGCTTTTATTTAGTTTAGCTATATTTAGCTCATTGTAAAATTATGTTAGTAGAGTCATCGATGTCATAGTGGTGTGGTGTAATAGGGGTAGGAGTGGTAATCTTACATATAAATAATTATCATCTGTAAATTTTAAATCTAATAAATAAAAATAATATTTTATTAGTTAAACGAAATATTATATAAATAACAAAATATAAAATTGATATATTAAAAAAATTATTAATAATTTTAAATCTTTAATTTTTTGATAAAATAATTTTATTTTTTATAGACATGAGAGCATACAATGAAATATATCTAACCAAAAATGTTATTGAGTTCTATATCAACAAGATAAGGAGTTTTGGGTAAACTTTGATAGGTAATACACAACATAACCATGATTAGAATTAAAAAATTATACTAAAAGTAGCAAACAAGGAAACTCAATATATTATCAAATTTGATTAAAATTTGTATAAAAGAAATAAGTCTCAACTAAAAAGAAGCTTATTTGAGTCTCTTATAATGTGGCCATAGATACATTGAATCATTATGTCTCTTACACTAGGATGTCATTATGTTCTTCTCTCATCAAAGCCAATTAATGGACCTAAGGACCAAGCCTTGGTACACCTCATGCTAAGAGTTTACACAAATAAAATTATTTACCAATATTTGCATAGGATGTCAAAGGAAAAAATAAAAAAAATTGTTTTAGAATCAAGACCATCTATCTTATGCCTTCTTTATGCCATTATGAAGCAAACTATCCATATCATCTACAAAGTTCACCTAAAAAATAGATCTCTAGAGTTGACTTCTCTTTATGCCATTATGAAATGAACTATCCATATCATCTACAAAGTTCACCTACTAAGGAGATCTCTATAGTTAAATCCTCAAACAAATCTATTCACATTATATCCAAAAATATATCTTCATACGAACCAAATAATTTCCTACCATGTAATGCTAAATGCACCACCACTAAAGGGTTATAAGGAACATTATTCTTGAATTGTGAAGAAGAAAAAACCATGAGGTCCATAACATATCCAATACCATGCTATATGGATTCGTATTGAGATAATTAAAATAAAATATATTAAAAGTGGTATATCACTAAGGTGTGATTAAATAGATCATGATGTTTTGACGAAGTGATGACAGAGGGATCACTATTAAGAGATCAAGGATTTGAGTTTTGTAAGCACTTGCTAATGCCCATCATGGTCATAGGTCTCATGTGCATGGCTAATAGTACCACAAAAAAGGTATGAATAAATTAAAATTAAGTTATATGTTTTTTTCTTTCTTTTTCTTAAAGGGGGGGCATTGGGGAAATACATATATAATATTAAATCCTAAATTATGAAGAAGAAACAACCATGGTGTCAATAACATACATAATATCATGTTATTTGTGTTCATATTAGGATGATTAAAATAAAATAAATTAGAAGCAATATAAGATATGATTAAAGTAAAGTTAAGTAATATGGAGGTATTGATATAAAGTACATATATAGTATTACTTGTCTCCTTGTATATGTTAGTTTGTGTTTGGATGTATGCTGCTTTGAGTAAGAAGACACTTTGGTCTTGATTATATATTTTTATATTTCAATTATTTTGATTAGGGAATAATGACCTTTATTTAGGGTAGGAGGTATTGCCATTATGATCTCTATTTTCATTCTCACTACAATGGAAGATTGAAATAGAAAATATTAAATTAGAGTTCTACTAGTATCAAGTTCACATTGAAAATGAAAGCAAAATAACACCCATTTTATTCATAGATAGTGGATATGATGAAGCTATTGAAAATAAAACTATCTTTATCACAAAAAGAATAGAAGTAAAATAAAGTATTGAAAACATCATGCAAAAACGGTACCTATGATATATGCTAAAAATAGAAAATATATTAATTTAAAATATATATTAAAAGGGGATATTAATAATATGGGATAGAGAGGTAGAAATGAAATTTAAGGGTATTTTTTAGTATCTTATAAAATTATGTGCTATGTCATACATTTTTTATTTGACCTTGCATGGAAACAACATCAAATCTCACTTTATTAACATTTATTCAACTAAAGAAGCAAGAAAAATTCTCTTACTTATTTATCTACAATGTTTATTTGCTAAAGAGATCTCTAGAGTTGACTCCTCAAACACATATACTCACAATTTATCCAAAAATAAGTCTTTGTATGAACTAAACAATTTCATGCAATACTAAATACACCACCACTAAGGGGTTGCAAGTAATATTACTCTCAAATTGTAAATAAGAAATAATTATGAGGTCCATAACATATCCATTATCATACCATGTGGGTTCATACTAGGATAATTAAAATAAAATATATTAGAAGTGGTATACAACTAAGTATAAGACATGATTAAATAGATCACAAGGTTTTGTTAAAGTAGTAATGGGAGGATAATTATGAATATGTCAAGGGTTTGAGTCCTAGGCACTTGCTAATTCCCCTCATGGTCTTAGGTCCCATCATGCCTAATATCACTTAGGAAAAATAGGTATGATTAAACTAAATTTAAGTTATATACTTTGTTTTTTTTTTTGTGGGGGGATGGAGGTGATTGTTGAGCAAAGTGTAGCAAACAGTATTGTCATTGTTGTCAACACAGTCAGACTGATTTATTGATGCAATGGACAAGAGTTTATTGAACAACAAGGTGCAGCCAAAGTACAATGGATAGGAGTTCAGTGTTGAGCAAGGTGTTGTAGGAGGATTGTCATTGTTGTCAATACAGTCAGTTAGATCTAATGATGCAATGGACAGGAAGTTCAGAAGTCACTCGGATGCAGAGGATAAAGTTCAGAAGTTAGTCATATCATGAGTCCTTAAATGATAGATGCACAGAAACAGAAAACATAATTCAGAATGAGAAGAAGAAGTCTTCAGAACCTGAGATGTCAAGAAGCGGAAAGGTTTTTTTTGTGAAAACCAAGGCAATCAGAATAAAAAGTTTTATTTAAAACCATGGATAACAGATTTGAAATGGGTTTTTCTTAAAACCCAAGTTGGCTCTTCGTTTCGTTGAAAAAGATGCCCCGATGATAAAGATATTTAATTTTAAATATTTAGTTTAAATTTTAAAGGTTTTTTGTGAAAACCAAGGCAGTCAAAATAAAAATTTTTATTTAAAACCATGGATAACAGATTTGAAATGGGTTTTTCTTAAAACCCAAGTTGGCTCTTCGTTTCGTTGAAAAAGATGCCCCGGTGATGAAGATATTTAATTTTAAATATTTAGTTTAAATTTTATTTTATTTAAAATTTAAATTAAAATATTAAATTAAATTAAAAGGGCCGACATGTTACTATTTCGCGAAAATAAGCTACAGGAAAGTGATGAAGGTGGAAGAAGTGTTTGAGGCCGACAAAGTTAAATCTGGGCCGACGGATTTTAGGGTTTGGCAGCTGACAAATTCTAGGGTTTCTCAACAGACGTTCTTTTAGGGTTTGTTCCTAAAACTTCTTCTATAAAAGCAAGGGTACTTCGAGTTTGAACTAGGGGGTGTTAAGATAAAGTGCAAATGCGAGCATAGTGTTTGTGAAAGTGAAGTTCGTGTTGAGCAGAGAGCAAGTCGTTTCGATTCAGAATGAGAGCGAAGTGATAGTTCTTTGGAGTTGCAGTAAGGTGTGTGTTGCGATGAGATAATGTGCGAAGAGCAAGTAGAGTGACTTGTGCGAAGATAAGAATGCGATGTGCAGAAGTTGTGTTCTAAGTCTGAAGTGACAGTGTGCAGTTTACATAAGTGATTGATCATCTGAATGCAGCAGAGAGTGCAAAGAAGTACAGAGAAGAGGTGGAATAGTGCGATTCATTTTGCGTAGAAGCAGCAGAATGCAGAAAAATAGCAGACCGTGAAAATTGAGGTGAAAGTTTTATTCTGTAATTTTTATTATTGTCTTCCAAGTTGTTGCTTGGATTAAGGGGTTGGTGCCTCTTTCCAGAGAGGTGTCTGGTAAAATAGGAGTTGGTGCTCCATTATGTTGAAGCGAGATAAAGTTAAGGGGTTGGTGCTCCTTCCAGGTTGGTGCTGGTAAAGGATTATGTAAAGTTGTAGCTTTGCATTGACTGGATTTGGATGGTAGTCCAAGCAGTCTTTTTGAGGAGTAGCCACATTGGTGAACCTCGTTAAAATGTTGTGTTATGTGTGATGCTTTCTTGATGCATTTAGTATCTCTTTTATCTAGCTTTAAACTGCTGCTGGTTTTAAAATCATATGTTTTAGAAATTTTAAAGAACACACTGATTCACCCCCCCCTCTCAGTTTCATTGTGATTACAACAGGTGGAGGGTGTGGCGATCATTGGGGAAATACATTCATAATATGAAATTCTAAATTATGAATAAGCAATCATGATGTGCATAGCATACTCAATATCATGTCATTTAGGTTCACATGGAGATAATTAAAATAAAATAAATTACAAGTAGTGTAAGGTACAATTAAATTAAACTTAAGTGATATGTATTATGGATCATGGGTATGTTGATATAAAATACATAAATAATATTGCATTATTTATCATGTACATTAGTTTATGTTTGGATGTATGCTACTTTGAGTTAGAAGACACTTTGATCTTGCTTACAAATTTTTCTATTTTATTTACATGGATTAAGGAATAATGACCTCTATTTGAGGTAGGAGGTATTGCTATTATGATCTCTATTGTAATTCTCACTACAATTGAAGATTGAATTAGAAGATATTAACATTGTAAATATAAGCAACCTCATACCTATTTTATTCAAATATGGTAGACTTAATGGAGCTATTGAAAATAAAATTACATTTGTTATAGAAAATATAGAAGCCTCTGGGTGTTCATAATACCATTTTCCCGGTTTGTAGATAGGTAGAAGATTTACTGCATGTTTTTTGGTTTTGTGATCGGGCTTAGTCGGCCTGGGAGTGGCTTCTTGAATATTTTTAGACCTTTTATGCAGGAGGATTTTACTTGGGTGCATGCTATTTTGGGTGACCCTATTGCTTTTTCCTTCAAATTGGGTGTTGTTTGGAATACTTTTAGAATTTGTACCCTATTTTATCTATGGAGGTCCTAAAATGGAACTATTTTTCTCAGCAAGATGTTGGGCATGTCTTCTCTATTGCTAATAAATATGATATATTCTTTTATTGTTGGTTATAAATTCAAGTACAGGTCGAAAAGTACATGTGGAGATACAATTTTTACGTACCCTCATGGATCATTGGGAGAATGTGCCCTACACTATGAGTCATGTGCCTCTTCCTTCCCCTTCCAAGGGAGGTTCGAATTCCTGATTATCAACTCTCTGGGGGACTTATCACCAACTATAGCCCTTTTCTACCAAAAACTGGTCCTAGCCCCCCCCCTCATAATATAAATATGGAGAATCTGGAGCTGGAGGCATGTCTCGCTTGGCCTCTGTTTGGGATGTTCAACCTCTTGAGGAAGATGATACCCCTGGTTTGGGTGAAATTGTACCAAATACACAGACTTGTACAGTTTGTGGTATTACTTTTGATGGTTGGGGGGCCTTTCTTCTTCAACCGTTGGATGGACTTATGAGCATATGGAGGAAAAATTCAAGCCTTCCACCTGGCAGTGATTTCTTGGCTCCTTTCTTTCTAAATTCATATTTGACACTATTTTGATGGTTGTTATCCGGCATTTTGTGGTCTATTTTTGAAACTCTTGTGTACTCCTAACCACGGTGGTTAGTATGTTGGTTTACAGGATGTGCTAATATCACCCACATTTTTTGTATGATTAGACATTATTTTATTAATATAATGGCCTTTTCATCAAAAAAAGATAAGGATAGAAGTAAAAAGGAGTATAAAAAATATAATGTAAAAAAGTACCTAAGATATATACTAAAAATAGGAAATATATTGATTTTAAAAATATAATAGGAGGGTATATTATTAATATGGAATATAGAGGTAGCAATAAAATTTAATGGTATTCATTAGTACCTTATGAAATCATGTGCTATGATATAGACCTTTTGATTTTATCTCTTGTCTTACCAACATACATTTAACTAAAGTAACAAGGCAAGGCAACTTTGCTCTACTTAAACATAATCATCAAATAAAATAGATCTCATTACAACCTAAGCAATGAGGAAATAAAAAATCAGAGTAACATCAAAATTAGTCTTAGATACATCCAATTGAAAAACATAGGAGGGCATGCCAACCAATCCAACCAAAAGGGAGTTAGGCAATAGAAGTTAGGGACCTATAGGAACATCATTTGAGCCTTTTTGAATAGGCCTAAAAAAATGTGTAAGCTCCATGTTCTTGAACAAATGCATTTATTTTCCAATGACTAAATCTAACTAACGTTGTTATTTATTCTCATCACACATTCTCAAAATATTATAATTTTTTATAAATATACCTCTTCTTCTATCTCACATTTCTCATTGCACCCTATTTTTGGAACTATGAAACTTTATGGGAATAAAGGTTTGAGTTAGTTGACCTATGCGACAATAATACAAAATAACTTTCCTAGAATGTATGGAAGCTCTTTTTCTCTCTAATAAAAAAATATGGTTATTTCCATTTTCTAGAGGATCCATAAGGTTTTGGTAAAGGAAATAAGTCAAATATATATATATATATATATATATATATATATATATATATATATATATATATATATATATGCATACACACACACACACACACACACACACACACACACACACACACACACACATATATATATATACCTAGGTATTTCTCCTTTTGAAGCTTTATATGGTAGAAAGTGCAGGACACCACTATCATGGGATAATCCAAAAGATCAAATTGTGCTAGGTCTAGACATGGTCAAAGAAATGGAGCAACAATTAAGGATAATCAAGGAAAGGATAAAAGAATTTGTATATCGATAGAAGAGTTATTTCGATCATAAGATATCGCCAAGGGAATTTATTATAGGTGACAGGCTATTTTTGAGGGTGAGGCCAAAGAAGAGTGCTATTAAGTCCATAAAAATAGACCCTCATTTTGTGGGATCCTTTGAAATTATAGATAAGATTAGTCCTATGTCATATCAACTTGCCTTACCACCTAGCTTGTACAAAATACATGACACCTTTCATATTTTTTTACTTAAAAAATATATTGTGAATATTGAGCATGTGTGGGACTTTTCCAATTTGCAGATGGTGAATCCTAATATTATAGAGGTTTGACCAATAAATATCCTTTATTTCTGTTCCAAATCGATGAGGAAAGAAAACTTGGAGCAATGCAAGGGGTAGTGGGATAACTATTCCAAAAAAAATGCTACTTGGGAGAAAGTAGTAGACATGCAAATAATATTTTCTATTTATGTTTGAATATGCAATGTAAATATTTGTTTAATGTTTATGATATGATGATACACATAGGACTGTGTTAACCTTAAGAAGAGAGGATGTCATGACCTTCCCTTGGTAGAATTTTTATCTTGATGGATTTATGTTTTTATGCGATTGCTTATTGATGGAATGATTGGTTGTTTCTAAATAGTTACAGAAAAATATATGAATTCTATGGAAGAATATGATACTTGTATTTATTAATGAATGTTGGATAATGACATGTTATATTTTGTGAAATAAATATTTTATGTTAGAATATGATACTGCTAATAAAATTTGTATTTGTGCAGGATTGGATTTCTTGTAGGTGAAAGAACGATCTAACCACCGAGAACAAGATGCCTTGGGAAAATGATGTGATGGGTTATTTGTCAGAATACTTTGGGAGGTAACATGGATGAATACCACTTTCATGAAGATGCATATTATATTTTTCATGAGAAAATAAAACATCAAGTTTAGTTGCATTTATGTGTTGTAAAATAGTGTTCTTAATAATGAAATCTTATTAGGTATAAAGAGCAATATTGTAGAAACAATGGATGTTCAATTTCTTTATTTGTCTTCTATCAAAATAAAATGGCACATGAAGAATCAGGTTATGTTTGGAAATATTAGCATAATGGACAAAAAGGAAAGTAAAATGAAATCATGTCGAGAAAATAATAAAATAGATTTCTGGTTACCAATGAAAGAACATGCTTTGTTTGTAGTTTACTTTAAAAAACTCATTGCATTAATAGAAAAATAAGTGCAATGTGGTAACGATGTTATTGCTTTGATTTATGGTGTTTGAACTAGATTTTTACTTTATGTTTCAATCATAGTGGGGATGTTAAGTTTTGGAGGGAGAAAATGCAAGCTTGAGATTTTACCAGAGAGATTAGTTAGTGGGAGTGTTTGTAGTTCTTCTTGGAAAAAAGAAAAAAAGGAAAGGAACGAAAGAGGCGGTTGACCAATTTTTGGAGGTAGAAGTGCGACGAAAGAAAGCTTGGTGAAGAGTGATTTTGGTTCACATTGGTTGTTGCACATAATCTCACTATCGAGTAAAAACTATTGGTAACAGATTCTTCTTTGATGGTAAGTAAAAGGAAACCTTACCTGGATTTATTGTTAGCTATAGATGGTTTTGCTTTATGTTTGATTAGATGTGTTATTATTCAATATGGCATTCACTGATGTCTATTTGAGGTTTCTAACTTAATATTTGAAAATATATTAGCGGGAATCATCTTGAATTTTTCTTGGAGATATTCGATCCGTAATGAGTTGGGATGGGTAGTTTGTGAATGGTTTGCAATTTTATATGGCATTATTGCTTTATTATTTCTTTGAAAAACCTTTCATATCACCTCTTAGAAAATTTGAAGAGGATATGAGCAATAATTTTGAACCAACTCTAGAACCGAATATTCAATTGAATAACCACTATGTATCAAGGATTTTTGTGTGTTATTTTTTTTTTTTAATTTACATGGTGGAATTGGAAGTCGCCACGAATTCGGGCAGGATGTCCGACTTTTTATGGCCGCCACAATATTCTATGTTGTCCGCCCAGAAGCCGCCACATAGATCTTCGTGCAGTCTGCCCTATAACCACCATGCCACAATCATTTTAAACCTTTTACGCCACTTAAAGCACTAGGAAAGGGACAAGTGTTCAGTTCGACGAGGCCCGAGATTTGAACCTTGGACCTCCGCCCCCTTATGGGGTTTGGATGAACCAATTGGTCTACACCTCGGACCTATTTTTGTGTGTGTTATTAAGTTGAGAATTTTGGTATGTTTCCAAATTTCACTAGATTGAATCTGAATCCAAAGTTAGTCTTGTTTCGGTGTCGAGAGTAGATAGAAATTCACTTAGTAGCTTGTGGAATTCATAAGGTGTAAATGGTTAATTCTGCAAATACTTTGACTTTACCTTTGCATAACCAGCATTAAGATTGAGTGCATCAAGTAGATGTGCTTGAGTGAATATTTTGAGACTTTGGGTTCAAGCTAAAATCTTAGATTGATAGTAAGAAATGAATCTATTAAGAACTCTCTTTTGATTGGCTTATTTTATAAAGATAATGTTCCAAGCTTGTTGTTTGATTGGAAATAAAATATAAGAACGAATGAGTTGTTTTATAATTGAATGTTGTGAAAACATTTATATATCATCTATGTAGAAATAATTAAATTTTCATTGCTTGAAAATGATTTTTGAACTTGTTCTAGATGGAAAACCTAATTGAAAGAAATATGGTTTGATGGTTTGGTGTTTGACTTGGAAGCAAATTACATTTTCAACATGTTGAAAGAAAGAAAGGGAATGCTTGCTTTTGTATTATTGACTTGCTTGGTTTATATTTGTTATAGTAAATATAAAAAATAAATATGACTGCTTGATAAAAGAGTAGATAGTCAAGAAAAAGGAACTTCTTGTTTGATGAATGATGATTGTTGAATATTGATATATGGTAGATTTTGATTTGTTGGTGAAATACGTTTTTTTGAGAAGAAACTATTTTTTGCTGAAATTTTTATATGGATGCTAGTACTTGCTTGAATAATGCTTTAGTGGAAGTATAGAATGCAAATAGAGTTGCATCATTTAATGGAACCATATCTGATCCCCGACCAAAGGTTATCTTGTTCTCAAAGGGTATTTCCTGAGAAGTGCTCAAAAGTAGAGATTGATGAACTTAGACATGGTTTAGAAGAGCAAGGAATGGTGGACTTCAAATTTTAGCATTATGTTATCAAGATTTCTAGCATGACCAAGTTCACTATATCTGATTGTATTTTAGTGCAATTTTAGTTTAAGTGTTGTGGTATTTTTCTTGTAGAAAGCTTGTGCATATAAAGAGGGAATTTTTTTATAAGTGCATGTATGCCATTTCGACAGATGAGCATCTCCTAATTTTTGAGGTAAAATATTTGTAACTTAAAATAAAATTGATTTCTTTTTTAAATTATTTATTTATATCTCTTTTTCAGTAACTTCTTATCATCGATAGAGATAATTGATGATTATGGTAGATTCACAATGTATAGCTAACTCAAGACTATGCTAGAAATTAATGTTAATCAGTTGGTATTTGATTAATATAATTCTATAAATAAAGGATTTCTTGATGCGAACTTTCACTTTGAAGATTTTTAGTTGGAGTAACGCTTTAAAATAATTCTAATGAGAGCATCTTATTATTGGACTTTTCAACCCTCAAGGAGGAACCTCGGTTGAACGAATCTTGTAAGTCGCTTGAGTATAAGTATATAAATAGTAGTAAGTCTTGAATTATCTTTCTTGTTATCTTTATCTCCATATGTATTGCACTATTGTATGGATAAGGAGTGTTTGAAATAATTATATTAATTTAGTTAATAAGAAATGGGTTATTAAAGGGAATTGTTGCTTTGTGATAATCCTCTCTTTATTTAACGCTTCATTAAATTATAATTAAGGATAAATAGAATGTAGCTAAGAAAGCTTAGTTTATATTAAATATATTTAATAAAGAGCTTATGATGGATAATATAAAAAGTAGTTCCTTAGGTAATAAGAGAACAGAACAGATAAGAGAATATAGACTAAAGAAACTAACTTGATTGAACGAGAGGATTAGTCAACACCAAAAATCCTAAGTGCACTCATACAGATGGACTTGTGGGGGTGATATTTAGCTTGATACTTTCATAGGATTGTAAGGATAGATAAGCTAACTCAGTGGTCAATGAGATCGATAGCATAAAGGATTGGTGTGTCACCTAGTACTCTTACATAGAAAGAATTATGTAAGTGGTAGAGATTAGTGTGTCACCTAGTACTCTTGCATAGAAAGAATTATGTAAGTAGTAGATATTGGTGTGTCACCTAGTACTCTTGCATAGAAGGAATTATATGAGCAGTAGAGTTTGGTGAGATCATAAATATTTTAGCAAATTCCAAGTAAGCTTGGGTGTGTTGCTCCTTTACACTTAACTTGAAGCGTAGACATTAATGAGGTTTATCTATGTAAAATAAAAAAATAGGGTTAGGAATTTAGAAAATTGGGTTATGACATTTGGTATCAGAGCATGGTTTGTAGTGGAATAGGTTCATTGTGAAAAACTTATTTTGGTGTGTAATAGAAAACATACCTATGTAAAGATTATATCTTGCTCAAAAAAAATGTTGAAAGTTAAACTTATCTGAATATTTATGATAACTAGAAACATAGTTGATGTTAGGAGAAACCAACCAAAGAAGTGATGGTGAACTGACTCCTACTATCTCTTCTATGTGTGGTTAGGGAAAATGCCACCAAAGAGAAGAAGAGGAAGTGTTGCCCCAATGATAAGGTAGACACGATGGACTAATGTGGAGGATAGAAACCTAGATGTAGGTTCAGAGAACCCTAGAAATGAAAGAGAGAATCTTAGTAATGAAGGAGAGAATCTCACGATGACAATGGCCCTACTTTGGGAATAGGTGGAAACACAAAAATAATTGTTGGATGTCATGTTGAATCAAGAAACACAAGGTTAGGAACTCTAATAGGGGATAGGTAAATGAACCCCTTACTGAGGTACAACTAGCCAAGATTCGACTTGAGGTCGAGTTGGGAAAAGAGATGAAACATTTAAAGTCTTCCAAGTTCAATGGAGAGGAAGATGGTGATAAAGTTAAGGCTTGGTTGAAAGAGATAGAAACCTATTGTAATATGAAGAACTTTTCCTCTAGCACTTGAACGTCCTATGCCACACTACATTTGCAAGGAGATGGTTTGGATTGGTGGGAAACTCTTAGTGAGGATCAAAAACTAGTAGCAGTAGTCGACCTAAAATGGGAAGAATTTGTAGTAGCATTTAAAGAAAGATTTCTCATGGAGCACTTCTATTCCCAGAAGTTTGAGGAGTTCACTAAACTTCGGTAGGGAACTAGGATAGTGGAAAAATATTATCAAAGATTTATCAAGTTGCTGAAATATGTGCCTGCTTATAATGAGAAAATGAAGATTCATAAGTTTATACTAGGAGAAGATCCTAGAATAGGGCAAGAGGTAGATATGCGGGAACCTACTACTCTATAGAAGGCCTATGATTTGGCCAGAAAAGCTGAAATATATCTCAAACCCTATTTTGACTATGAAGGTTTAGATGAGCAGGGCAGAGAAGCACTAAGGAAAAGAAATAGTGCAGGATTTGTTAAGTGGGAAAAATAACAGGTAAACAAAAGTTCCTCTAAGGATGATAGAAGAAATGACTAGAAGTAGGGGAAGTTTAGAAGAAGGTTCCAAGGAAAGAACCATAATCCCAATAATCATAACAATGGTAATAATAGACCATCACAAGGATAGGCTAATTCTCCACATGCAGAAAAAGTAGAAGAGGGATAGAAGTGGAAAGAACATCCAAGACCGAAAGAAGGGTGTTTTCTTTGTAGAGGACCGCATTATGCTAGCAATTATCCATAAAGAGCAGGAATGAGTTCAAAGGGAAAGGAACCAATGTACAAAGAATCTACATCTAAGGAACCCATGCACAAGATTTATGTAGCTATAGAGAATCAAAACCTGGAAGGTCAAGCCATGCCATTGTTGATAAAAGGTAATATTTTTGGTAAGAATGTTAAAATCTTAATTGATAGTGGTGCTACGGATAGCTTTATTTCCACTAGTTTAGCTAAAGATATTTTAAAAAAGCCAAGAATCTTGGCACATGGGTGGAAGGTCGAGTATGGTTCAGGATAAACCTACTTTATAAATCAATGTTACCCTATGGCAGAAATTACCTTACCTAGTGGAATGACAATGGGATGCCTGTATGTAGTGCCATTGCATGCCTTTGATGTAATCCTAGGAATGGATTGGTTGCAAGCGCATAAAGTAGTACTCAATTTTTAGGATAGATGGATTGAGTACACGGAATATGGAGGAGCTAAACGAAGGGTGTATAGCCTACAAGGGGATTTTCAACCTCAAATCCTCTCGATAATGCAACTCAAGAAAGCCATTAAAAAGGGAGGAATGGTCTATGTTGTAAAGATAAATGAAATTGGAGAAGAAAAGAAGGAAGAGGTATTCAAAAAACACCCAATTCTTCAAGAATTTAGGGATGTATTTCTAGAATATTTACCTGGATTACCCCCCAAACATGAATTTGACTTCACAATTGAGCTTCAACCTGGAATCGAGCCAATACATAGAGCACCTTACAGAATGAATCCCATAGAAATGCAAGAGCTAAAAGTATAGCTACAAGGGTTGTTGGAAAAAGGATTAATCAGACCAAGTGTGTCACCATGGGGTGCACCTATGCTATTCGTAAGGAAAAAAGATGGTTCCTTGAGATTATGTATAGATTATAGAATGTTAAACAAGGCAACAATCAAGAATAGATATCCTTTACCCAGGATCGAAGATCTCTTTGATCAACTTAAATATGCCACTATCTTTACAAAGATCGATCTGAAGTCTGGATATCATCAATTGTGAATCCATGAAGAGGATACGCATAAGATAACCTTTAAGACTCATTACGACCATTACGAGTTTACTATCTTACCTTTTGGTCTAACGAATGCTCCAACAACATTTATGAACTTAATGAATAGTATCTTCAGAAAGCATTTGGATAGATTTGTTTTGGTGTTCTTGGATGATATATTGATATATTCCCGAGATAAGATAGAGCATGATAAACACCTTAGAATTGTGCTAGAACTACTAAGGAAAAATCAGTTGTATGGGAACATGTCCAAGTGTGAATTTTATGTACCAAAAGTACAATACCTAGGACATATTGTATCAGAAAGAGGGATCGTAGTAGATCCTAAGAAAATAGAGGCTATTTTGAATTGGTCACCACCAACAAATGTGATAGAAGTTTGAAGTTTCATGGGTTTGACTGGTTACTATAGGCGATATGTTAAGTATTACGCCAAGATAACCTCTCCAATAACTAACCTTCAGAGGAAAGGGAAAGAATTTAGATGGACAGATAAATGTGAGGTAGCCTTTGATCTGCTTAAGCAAAAGCTTACTACGCTACCTATACTAAAGATACCCGATCCTCAGGGGAGTTTTTTTGTTTGTACAGATGCTTCATTGGAAGGTTTGGGAGGAGTGCTCTCACAGGAAGAAGGGTAGCCTATGGATCAAGGAAGCTGAAATGACATGAGGTTAACTATGCAACCCATGATCTAGAATTAGTAGCAATTGTATTTGCTCTCAAGAGTTGGTGATATTATTTGGTAGGGAGACCCTTTGAGTTGAGAACAGATCATCAAATTCTGCAATATATATTTACTCAACCTTTACTAAATGCTAGGCAGAGAAGGTGGATGGAATTTCTCGTTGAATATGATTTTGGCATTGAGTATATAAAAGGAAAGGAGAATAAAGTCATTGATGCACTGAGTAGGAGGAGACACATAGTTGTTATGTCTCGCATCCACGTTGACTTGATGGAACAAGTTAGGGAAATGCAACATCAGGATCCATATTGCAATCAAATTTGGGAAAGGATGGAAAGGAAACCAGATGAAAACAAGGATTTTAGCATCAAGGATGGTTTCTTATGCTTTAAGGACAGGGTAGTAATTCCTGAAGATAGAAATTTGAGAAAAATGATCATGAATGAAGCTCATAGATCTCCATATTCTACCCACCTAGGTGGAGCAAAAATGAGGGAAAATATGAAGAAAACTTTCTATTGGCCAGGAATGAAGAAAGACATAACTGAATTTGTCGCTCAATGCCTGGAATGTCAGAAAGTAAAAGCAGAGCATAGACATCCTGTTGGGTTGTTATATCCACATGATGTGCCCATGCAAAAATGGTAGGTGATATCGATGGATTTCATCATAGGGCTACCTAAAAATAGGTTTCAACATGATGCAATCTTAGTAGTGGTCGACAGATTGACCAAGGTTGCACACTTTATACCCAAGAATACCAAGGATGATGTCGTCATTGTGGCTAATAGATTTTCCAAAGAAATATTTTGACTTCATGGTTTTTTGGAAGTAATTATATCAGATAGGGACTCGAGATTTACATCTAAGTTTTGGTAAGCCTTGCATCGTGCCATTGGTACAAGACTAAACATCAGTTCATCTTATCACCCAGAAACTGATGGGAAAATAGAAAGAGTGAACCAGGTGTTAGAAGACATGCTTCGCATGTACTGTATGGATCAAAAGACTCATTGGGAGGATTATTTACATCTGGTAGAGTTTACCTATAATAATGGTCACCATTCGACCCTAGGCATGGCTCCATTTGAAGCTTTATATGGTAGAAAGTGTAGGACACCACTATCATGGGATAATCTAGAAGATCAGATTATGCTAGGTCTAGACATGGTCAAATAAATGGAGCAACAATTAAGGATAATCAAGGAAAGGCTAAAAGAAGTTGTAGATCGACAGAAGAGTTATGTCGATCTTAAGAGATCACCAAGGGAATTTATTGTAGGTGATAGGGTATTTTTGAGGGTGAGACCAAAGAAGAGTGCTATTAAGTCCACAAAATTAGACCCTCATTTTGTGGGACCCTTTGAAATTATAGAGAATATTAGTCCTGTGGCATATCGACTTGCCTTACCACCTATTGTCCAAGATTCATGACACCTTTCACATTTCTTTGCTTAGAAAGTACATTGCTAATCCTAAGCATGTGTGGGACTTTTCTAATTTGTAGATGGTGAATCCAGAGGCTATAGAGGTTTGACCAGTAAAGATCCTTGAGTTTTAATCCAAATCGATGAGGAAAGGAACCTTGGAGTAGTGCAAGGTTCAGTGGGACCACTATTCTGAAAGAAATGCTACTTGGGAGAAAGTAGCAGACATGCAAAAATATTTTCCATTTTTGTTTGAAGATGCAATGTAAATATTTGTTTAATGTTTAAGCTATGATGATACACAGAGGATTGTGTTAAGCCTAAGGTGGGGAGGATGTCATGACCCTCCCTTGGCAGAACTTTTTATTTTGATGGATTTATGTTTGGTTATGATTGCTTATTGATGGAATGATTGGTTGTTTCTAGATAGTTATGCAAAAACATATGAATTCCATGGAAAATATGATATTTGTATTTATTAATGAATGTTGGATAATGACATGTTAAATTCTATGAAACATATATTTTATGTGAGAATATGATGCTGCTAATGGAACTTGTAATTGTGCAGGATTGGGTTTTCTTGTAGGTGGAAGAAAGAACTAACCACCGAGAACAAGATACCTTGGGGAAATGATGTGATGGGTTATTTGTTGAAATACTTTGAGAGGCAACATGGATGAATGCCCCTTTCATGAATATGCATATCATAATTTGCATGAGAAAATAAAACATCAAGTTTAGTTGCATTTATGTGTTGCAAAATAGTGTTCTTTATAATGAAATCTTATTAGATATAAAGAGCAATATTGTACGAATAATGGATGTTCAATTTCTTTATTTTTTTTCTATCAAAAGAAAATGGCAAATGAATAATCTAGTTATGTTTGGTAATATTAGCATAATGGACAAAAAGGAAAATAAATTAAAATCATGTCGAGAAAATAATGAAATAGATTTCTCGTTATCAATGCAAGAACATGATTTGTTTGTAGTTTACTTTAAAGGAACTCATTGCATTAATAAAAAAATAAGTGGAATGTGGTAACAATGTTATTGCTTTGAGTTATGGTATTTTAACTGGATGTTTACTTTATGTTTCAATCAGAGTGGGGATGCTAAGTGTTGGAGGGATAAAATGCATGCCCGATATTTTGTCGGAGAGATTGGTTAGTGGGAGTTTTTGTGGTTATTCCTAGAAAAAATAAACTAAGAGAATGAACTAAAGAGGAGGTTAACCAATTTTTGGAGGTGGGAGTACAACAGAAGAAAGTGTGGTGAAGAGTGATTTTGGTTCATGCTGATTTTTGCATAAGTTCTCACTACTGGGTAAAAACTGCTAGTAACGAAGACTTCTCTAATGATAAGTAAAAGGAAACCTTACCTGGACTTATTATTAACTATAGATGGTTTTGATTTACATTTGATTAGATGTGTTATTATTCAACATGACATTCTATGATGTCTATTGGAGGTTTCCAACTTAATATTTCAAAATATATTAGTGCAAATCATCTTGAATATTGCTTAGAGACATTTGGTCTGTAATGAGTTGATATGGGTAGTTTGTGAATGGTTTGCAATTTTAGATGGTATTATTGCTTTACGATTGCTTTGAAAAATCTTTCCTATCACCTCTTAGAAAATTTGAAGAGGATCCAAGTAATAATTTTAATCCAACTCTATAACCAGAGATTCAATTGAATAACCAATGTGTATCAAATATTTTTGTGTTATTAAGTTTAGAGAATTTTGGTATGTTTCCAAAATTTTACTAGATTGAATCTGACTCCAAAATTAGTCTTGGTTTGGTGTTGAGATTAGATAGAAATTCACTTAGTATCTTGTGGAATTCTTTAGGTGTAAATGGGTAATTCTACAAACACTTTGAATTTACCTTTACTTAACCAGAAATAATATTGAGTGCATCAGGTAGGTGTGCTCTAGTGAACATTTGGAGAGTTTGGGTTCAAGCTAAAACCTTATATTGATTGTAAGCATTGAATCTATTAATAACTCTTCGTTGGTTGGTTTATTTTATAAAATAAAGCAATGAGATAATGGTTCAGGCTTGTTGTTTGATTGGAAATAAAATATAAGAACGAATGAGTTGTTTTATATTTGAATGTTGTGAAAATATTTATATATCATCTATATAGAAATAAATAAATTTTCATTGCTTGAAAATGATTTCTGAACTTGTTCTAGATGGAAAACGTAAATGAAAGAAATTTTGGTTTATGCTTTGGTGTTTGCCTTGGAAGTAAATTACATTTTCAACATGTTGAAAGAAAGAAAGGGAATGCTTGCTTTTGTATTATTGACTTGCTTGGTTTATATTTGTTTTAGTAAATATAAAAATATATATGACTACTCGATAAAATAGTAGACAGTCAAGAAAAAGGAACTTATTATTTGATTAATGAGATTGTTGAATATTGATATCTAGTAGCTTTTTATTTTTTGGTAAAATAAGTTTCGCTGAAAAGAAACTAATTTTTTCTAAAAATTTTATGAGATGCTAGTAATTTCTTTAATAATGCTTTAGTGGAAGTATTGAATGCAAATGGATTTGCATCATTTAATGGAGTCATCTCTGATCCCCGACCAAAGGTTATATAATTCTCAATGGTTATTTCCTGAGAAGTGATCGAAATTAGGGATCGATGAATGTAGACCTGGGTTGGAAGAGCAAGGAATGGTGGACTTCGAATTTCAGCATTATGTTATCAAGATTCTGGCATGACCAAGTTCACTATATCTAATTGTATTCTTGTACAATTTTAGTTGAAGGGTTGTGGTATTTTCCTTGTAAAAATCTTGTGCATATAAAGAGGAGATTTTGTTATAAGTACACTTATACCATTTTGGCAAATTAGTGTCTCCTTATTTTTGAGGTAAAATCTCTATAACTTAAAATAAAATTGATTTCTTTTTTATTTATCTCTCTTTTTCAACTTCTTATCATCCATAGAGATAATTAATTATTACGGTAGATTCACAATGTATAGCTAACTCAAGAATGTGCTTAAAATTAATGTTAATCAATTTAGTATTTGATTAATATAATTTTACAAATATATGATTTCTTGATGCGAACATTTACTTCAAATATTTATAGTCAGAGTAATGCTTTAAAATAATTTAATGAAAGCATCTTATTAATGGAATTTTCAACCTCGAGGAGGAACCTCAGTTGAACAAATATTTTAAGTTGCTTGAGTATAAGTATATAAATAGTATTAAGCCTTGAGTTATCTTTCTTGTTATCTTTATCTCCATATGTATTGCACTATTGTATGGACAAGGAGTGTTTGAAATAATTAGATTAATTTAGTTAATAGAAAATGAATTATTAAAGGAAATTGTTGCTTTGTGATAATCCTCTCCTTTGTTTAACACTTCATTAAATTTTATTTAAGGATAAATGGAATGTAGCTAAGTAAGCTTAGTTTGTATGAAATAGCTTTAATAAAGCGCTTAGGATGGATAATATGGAAATTAGTTCCTTAGGTAATAAGACAATGGAATAGACAAGGGAATGTAGACTAAAGAAACTAACTCGATTGAACGAGGGGATTAGTCAACACCAAAATTTCTAAATGCACTCATACATATAGACTTGTGTGGTGGTGTTATTTATCTTGATCCTTTAAAAGGATTAGAAGGATAGATAATCAAACTTAATGGTCAATGAGATCAATAGCATAAAGGATTGGTGTATCACCTAGTACTCTTGCATAAAAAGAATTATGTAAGCAGTAGAGATTGGTGTGTCACCTAGTACCCTTGCATAGAAATAATTATGTAAGCAATAGAGATTGGTGTGCCACCTAGTACTCTCGCATAGAAGAAATTATGTGAGCAGTAGAGATTGGTGAGTTCGTAAATATTCTAGTGAATGTTAGGTAAGCTTGGGTGTGTTGATCCTTTACCTTTAACTTGAAGTGTAGACATCAAGGAGGTTTATTTATGTAAAAAAAATGGGGTTAGAAATTCAAAAAGTAGGGTTATGATGCACTCTATCCATTTTTGGAGGAGACATATTGATAATTGCTACTACCAAGTTTATATTTGGTGTGAAATTTATTTGAAGGAAAAGTTCCAAGATAGAAGCTAGCATTGGAGAAGATAACTCTGATGTGAATTTGAAGATTAAGAAAAAAGAAAATTGAGAGAGCCATGCAAAGGAAATGTAGATCAAATAAGAGTATTTTAGGTTTTTCAATTACCATGATATTATTTGATGTTTTTAGGTAAATATTGTGAGTCCATTAAAGATAACGTGGACTGGAAAGAAGAAAATAAAACTAGTCATTGAAGAACAAATTTGAGCATCTTGAGTATAGAAGGTAGATGAAAAATGTTTATTGTGGAGGGATTTCTATATAAAGCAGGCCATGTGTGCCCAATAAAGAGATATATTTATCAAGGAATCAAAGTGAGAAGATGCAATGTATGATTGGCTTGGAATATTTTCATCTAGAAGCTTAGAGTTAAGCTTGTGAGAGAGAGCAAAAGAGAAATCGATCAAATAATCCAGTTAAGTACCTATGATAGAGAGCCAAAGTAAAATTGGTCAAATATATTTTCTAGATAACACCTATGATTGAACCAAAATGAAATTGGTTATTAAATTAAGCTAGCACCTATGAAGATCTGAAGTAATTTAATTCAATGAATTGAGCTAGCGCTTGTGGAAGAGCCGAAGAGAAATCAACCAGAGAGAATCTATGAGAAACTTGAAGGAAGACTAAGCACCAATGTCTATGTATTAGTCATCAAAGAATATTGGAGATAGCACCAAAAGAAGAGTAGTTACATTTACCAAAGGTGGTAGGTTTGGAAAATGCCCAAACATTACACACCTATGCTTCTTACTTACCCTGACAAACTTCACATGCCTTAATAAAACTAACATACCTTAACAATTTTAATGCTTTATGATATTATCTAATGAATATTGAGTATAGTGGAGGTAGGAGGTAATATTTCTAAATCAATTATTTGGGTAAATATCATTATTGAGGTCTAGAGTTTCTTTTAGGAGATATAAGGTGCTAAAGTAGGATATCTATTTGATTTATAATCTAAAAAAGAGAAAATTGGAGAGAGAAATTTTAATTAAAAAATGATTTGATTGATTGATTATTTTGAAAAATATTTTTTATTTACAAGGTGGAATCGGTAGCCACCATGAATTAGGGTAGGCTGTCCAGATTTTATGGCCATCATATTATTATGAAATGTCTGCCCCGAAAGCTACCACACATATCTTTGCATAGTTTACCCCTATAACCACCATGATACAATAATTTTAAACCTTTTATGCCACTGAAATCACCAAGAAAGGGACAAGTGTTCAATCTAATGAGGCTCGTGATTTGAAACTTGGACCTCCACCCCCCTTATGGGGTTTGATCGAACCAATTGGTCTACACCTTGGACCTATTATTTTGAAAGACTTTGATTTGATAATTTTTTTGAAATTTTATGATTGCAAATTGATTGAAAATTTTGAACATCGACATATTAATGAGATTTATTTTTAGAGAAGCTACAGATGAAAAATTTGAAACATTTGGGTATTATCTACACTCAAAGATTTATCAAGCTCTTGAAAGTTCTAAAGATGATATTATAATACCTATTGATATAGGTAGGGTAATGTATATGGCATTACTAACACTTGAAATTTACAAGGACAAAAATCAAAATCAAGAAGAGTTGATTAAAACTCTAAAAGGAAAATCAATGATAAAAAACATTGGTTGTGATACAAGTCAAGATGTAGATGAAATGTTGTTACATTCAACATATGTTAGTAATTGTGACAATAAAAGCCTATTAAATTAAAAAAATTATTATGCTTCACCAGGTGAATTTTTAGAGTCTATAAGACAACATCAAAATCAATATCAGGATCCCAAAAAAGAACTTCAAGCAATACAAGAGCAATCTAAAAGAAAAAACAAAGACCCAAAATTAGAAGAACTGAAGAAAGAAGAACAAGATGGAGAATGTGCACAATGCAAAATTTCCTAGCAAGCAAAGTTCATGAAGACAAAAATTGAAGACTAAAGTATTCAATAAGCAAATAATGTAATACATGGGGTGTTCGATAAAATTACATTATTTGATCCATGCTAATGTACCCCCATGGTACCTTTGGTAAAATTGTAAATATTAGATTAGAGTGTGAGTCAATAATTTAGGAGTGTCATTTATATTTTCGTTAAGTATGTTTCTATGTGTAGGATATGCACAAGTGTCATGTAAAAATGTGTGCAAGTATGTAGAGTGATAAAGTGTGCAAGTGTGGAGTGTGTAGGAGAGTGGAAATTGTTATAGAGTAAAGTATGCAAGTAAATAGAATATCAGTCATCATAATACAATTGGCAAGATGTAAAATCAGGAGAAAATATAGGTTTGTCCTATATGCAGAAAATGCAATGATGCATCTCCCATAAATGAGGAAAAAAATAGTTAAAGAGTCCAATATTCATCTTTCTAATGTTATATTATGGAGAAAAAAATCCATGAGACTACTACCATCAAAGAAACAAGTAAATTTGTACATTGAGCTTGTATACAATTCGAGAAATATTACTATATGTTTTCTTCATATTATTTCATGAATGATATTGGCCATCTATTTCATATTATTGTTATTATTATTTTTATGAATATTATGTTCATTGATATTGGCCATTGATAATTGAATGCTCAAATATTGATTTTACATTTGATCCTAAATATTGGGGCTTGTGATAATTAGACTGAAAACTAACAAAGGAGTCTTGGAAAAATCCATATAGTTTGTATACAATACAATCATGATTAAAATCAATAGAGCCCACTAAAAGCAACAAATAAGAAAGATAACACATGATCAAACTAAGTAAAATTTGTACACAAGACATAAAGACTAATTAGGGAGTTATTTGTTTAAATTTATTAGAGTGCAGCCTTTGATTCATTCAATCCATTATCTCCATTTCACAATGAGTTCATTGGAATTTTCCTCTCTAAATCCAATGAATAGGACCTAATAACCAAAGCCTTAATACACCTTATGTGAGCTAGAAATTTTGGTTACTCTTCAAACCTGATATGAAGAAGACTTGTTACGAATATTTGCATAGGATGTGTAAAGAGAAAAACCATGGGTTTGTATTTGAATCAAGATCATTTTCCTTATGTCTCTCCTTTATTTAATTATAAATTAATTCACCTATATCATACATAAAGTCCACATATTAAATAAATCTCTAGTATTCTCATATTGCATCTAAAAATAAGTCTTTATAGAGAACAAACAATTTCCTACCATACAATACTAAATGTTCTACTATTGAGGGCTATAAGAAGAATTATCCCTAAATTTTCAATATTAAGCAACATTACATAAGACTTTACCATTATACATTCAGGTGAAGTAGCAATGAGATTTTGATCCACCTAAAAATAATCATCAAATTGAATAGAATTGATTACAACGTAACAAATTTTTGGAAACTTACCTATACTTTTACCTAATGTTTTCTGTTGTATTCATAATTGTACCCTCTTGTAGGAACTTAGAAACTTTAGGAGAAAAGAATATTAATTTAGACAATCTATGCAACTCATCCAACCAATGAGGATTTATACAATGAAAGCTTGGAGCTTATAATTATATCATCATGGACCTTTTGAATAGACCTTATCTCTCTCTCTCTCTCTCTCTCTCTTTTTCTCTCTCTCTCTCTCTCTCTCAATATAGTTTCCAACTATAGTTTTGGCCAATTTTATAATGAATATGTATTGTTGAGTCCTAAGATATTTATCATGGTTGTATTATGGTTGGATCATGAGATTGATGATGTGTAACAAAACATAAGTTCAAATTAAATATTTTTCTAGTCAATGTTATCATGGCATTGTTGAAACAAATTAGTAATAAATCCTTTCTAGTTAGTAAAATTATTCTTAATTTCCATGAACATCCTTGGTAAATTTCCCAACTACTTTAGACATGCATCGACCAATGGATTACTAAAGATGCATTTACTATTAAATAGGGTTCCCCAACTCATTTTACTACCATGTTGACTAGAACACACTAGGTATGTCAATACTCTAGCATCTTTGAACATAGGTGGTATTGTATAGGATAGAGTTGATTATTTCCCATGCATGTGTTACTAAAATATATGGGATACTATAGCCTAATAATTTCTATTAACTAGTGGCTTACATGTTGAATACCTATCATATAGGACTTAGATTACTACAACCAAAGCATCAATTACAACAAAGTGTACTCGACTCTAGCACAAACATTTATTGTAAAATATACCCACAAAAGGATAGGAAGAGGGTTTTTGATACTATAGTGGTAGTAGATCATGGCTATAACAAGTCTTTTGACCATTAAAAAACAAGATATAGTAGAGTTACCTTGCCTAAAATGTTAGATCGTATCACTTTAATCAACATAATTTTCCTAGCAACTTGAATAATATCAAAATAACCTAACCATTTTAAAATATAAGAAATGAATGTCGGATAGCTTGAGCATTATAGTATAAAGTAAACAACCATTATATTAGCATTATAGTTCATAAATTATGACACTAACTCTTTATCAGTTTAAAAAATACATAAACAGGGACCAAAATAGGGTCCTGTCATCTCTCTCTAACTAAAGGTGTTGCATGTCATCATACATCCCATGTTTCCTCTTCATATTTATTTCTTAAGTCATATGAAGTGTAGAATGGGTTTCCATCCTCATTATAGTATCTTATATTTTATGCTAGCCTAAACAACTAGATAACCCAATGGAAACCAAAAGATATGATATTCAAGGCATAATCCAATCCATGTCATTGATGCTTATTTTACCAAAAAAATATTATAATCTACCCTTTTAAAATCCAAACTAAATTTTAATAGGATTAGGGGTCCAAAAAGCATTTCTTTATCTAACCTATGATAGTCAAATCACATGAGACTAATCCCTTTGTTATCTTGTAGTCATATGTCACAAGCACATGTCTCTATCCCACTTGAACTACTGGATATCTATGGATAGAAACATGGAGACCAAGTTGTAGCAAGATAAAGTGAGGGAACACATTTTAAGTATGATTAAATAATTACATGTGATTATAAATGGATTTCAATAGCATTTGTAATACAATAGACTATTACTAGATGCTATAATCAATTCATGGAAAAATTGGCTATACTAATGTAGCTTGGTATGTAGTAGTAGACTGAAATGAGGATAAGTTGATCCCTATCTAAATGCTATAGTAGTTATAAGCTAAATTATTCTTATGGGAATAATGCAATACTATGATACATCTACCTAGGTGACACAAATGCTTACATGATTCATTTCTAGCAATTATGCAAATAAAAATAGGAAAACATATAAAGCACATTACTAAGTTTACTTAAATATTGAAGTGAAATTTTAGCTTTATGATGTCTAATGTTGAAGCAACTATTACAATAAAATTATATCTAATTAGTACAAATAAAAATAAAAATATTTTTCTACAAGTAGGTACCTACCAGCAAGCTGGTTTCCAAGTAAATGTCTGATGGCATTAAAATCAAATTATTAACTATTTTTTTTGCATGCATGTACCCCCCAACATATTATTTTTTAGGTATCAACCTATCTTATGGTGTTGAAAACCAAATTTCACCATCATACTATTAATTTTATTTGATTAAATATAAATCCCTATGGGTCTACTAGTGTGGGAGATTCCAAAGTCTCCATAAGTTGAAATTTCTATTGACTATGATGTGAAGTGATATCTTTCTTTTTCTTTTGATTGGTATATGGATTCAAGTGATGTTCATTAGCCATTAATGGGGTTTGTAATGGAAAAATATTTGTAACTTCACTACCCTATAGTCATAGACTATGTCACTTATGTAAGGCTCAAATCATTGGTTTTAAGCTTACCCTTGAAGTCCATGTACCAAGAGTCACATAAATTATCCCAATCTCCTATGGTATAGTTTCTTATCCTTTATGAAGTGGTCATGCCATTTTTTCCTTTGCTACTATGCTACCTTAGTGTGAGACATGTCTTCCTATCTCATTTCATCCATGATATTGGTTCTTCTATGCACAACTTCATTTTTTCATGTTAGAATTTATTCCTATTTGCACAAACAAAAATACTTAATTTATCCACTAAAATCTTATATAGAAATAATTAAGAAGGATGAAAGGGATATATGTGTGTGTGTGTGTATGTATGTATAGTGGGCACCCATATACACCATAAATAATAATAATATTATCCATATATAAGGATCACAACACTTTGACACAAATAATGGAGTGGTGGTTGGTATTTATACAAATACCATAAATCCTAGTTACATAATTAAGTTAAACTAGGTTGACATAACAAAAGGAATTTAGATTAATTACAAAATATAATATGGGTTTAACCATAACAAGAATAATAGTGGTACATAGGGCTTACATAAATGAATAATTAAATACATTGTATAAATAATACCTATAGGCCTATACAAAATGATATACAATGTTAAGCAATGTTTCCTTGGCCATAAGTCAAATTATGCTTTAACCACCCCTCATAATTTGATATGAGATACCAAGAAGAGCATACATTAGCAAATATCATACTCCCTCATGATGGATGCTCTAGTGGGCCTCTTCAAGTGAGGAAGACCCATCTAAATTTTACTCATCATCTAGAAGATGGTCATCCATCTTAAGAAACTCAATTTCAATTATTTGCAACTTTAGCGAGCAATTTTTGGTTGGATGTCCTTCCTTCTTATAGTATTTACAAATGGTATTTAAATATTTAAAGACTTAGCTATCCCTTGGACCCTTAAATTCTATTATCCTTAAGTTTGAATTCCATTGCATAAGTCTATGTTTGTGAAGTGCCCCCACAATTCCTCGTTGCTACTTGAAATTGAACTAGGAGAGAAAAAGGTTGATCAAGAGATAAAGTGTTTTATGTTTCTGAGAACATAGAAACCATGTGAACCTTGAGGTTTAACATCTAAAAAGGAGGATAAATATTAAAATGAATAATTTTCATGTATTCTACAATATCTTTCATTTTGACTCTAGAATATGTGGTATGTACTCTTAAAGTATTGAATCTCACAAAATAGTCCTTAATATTTATTTTTATTTTTAATTGGTTAGTGTGAGAAACCCCTCTGATCAATGCTTAGGGCTGAGCATTTCCATTCCATCCATGACACCTCGTAAGACATAGATCTAAACTTATAAATAAATAACTAACACATAACCACACACACACATATACATCATAGTTTGAACCTTGAACCTCCCAAATAAGAGCTAAACCTCGAACTATTGAGTTATCACAAAATAGTTTTTAATATTATTAGAGAGGTCTAATTCTAAATTACTTTAGTTATATTCACTTTCCCACATAAAACATGCAATTTAAACTACAGGTTGATAGGTCTATTTCTCTTCCTTTATATGGGAAAGCAATTTTAAGTTAATAAACAAGGAGAATAGACCAAGAGATTCTTCTTGCTTATGTTGATGAGGTTCTTCATCAAGGGTTTTTGCTTTCTCATCTAAAATATGCACAATATGTTCTCGTAATAAATTGATCATTTATGTTGACTATACACTATAATTTTACTTATTGAGGTGATTAATGTAGGCTTGAGGATCCATATTAATCAACTTAGCCCTAAAAATAATATGTCCTTGAACTAGTATTATCAACATGAAGATCTTAAAAAATCATACAATATAAAAATTTTGGGTCAAAATTCCTATGTATATGAAAGCTATGGAATCTCAAAATTTTTCCTTAATGGACCTAAATATTGAAAAAATAATAGTCTAAACCTCAAATTTTAATAGTAGTTTTCCACTCTGCATCCACTATTTTTCTAGTGTATACCACTTATTTTGTACCACCTGGTCACCATTGGATTGTTGATAATACTATGGGTTTGAAAATTACATAACAATGATTAGATAGACATGTATAAATAGGGTAAAAATATCTTTCATGAGTGTTTAACACTATCATTTTATAAAAATATCTAGCTCTCCCTTCTTACTAGTTAAAAAATAATACTATAGAAAATTGAGCTAAAGTCTTGCTAATACCAAGACTCACACTAACTAGCTCATTAAACTTCTATTTTAGGCATGAAATATGTATCACAAATGATGTCCACACCACTAACCAAAAGCTAAAAATAAGAACTAACAAGATGTTATATGGAATCAAACATGTTCTACAACATCCTTAAGACACATATCCTAACTAGCCCATCCATGGTTTTGATGTTGACATGACTATAGGCACTTCCATAGGATACCCTACAGCTAAAGTGACGAATATTTTTTAAAAAAGAGAAAGGTAGGCATTTCAAATCCTAACCTACCTTGGAAAAATACCAAGCCTCTATTTTGGTAACCAAGATGCCATATTATTGGACTAAGAAGAAATCCAAAAAAAAAACTTTAAATCCTAACTCTTATGAAGATCACTTTCAAAGAAGAAAAAAGGGATTTAAACTTGTTTTGATGTAAGCTATGTTGTCTTAAATGTTCCCACCTATCTAATTTAGCACTACTTAGTGATGAGTGGAATCATACCCCTACTCCTTGAATATGGTCATTGTACCTTTTACAAAAAAGATATGTCAGTGTTTGAGTGTATGAAAATTCAAACCCTATTCCAAATTTCCTTCCAAGTGTAGTTTGAAGTTTCTCCCCAAATGCAAATTTAAAAATTCATATTTTTCAATCTTGAATTGACTCTTCATTTATAGAACTTAAATATTAATTTTGAGGAATCTAAGAACATAAGCTCAAAAAAATCCATAAGAGTATGAAAATAAAATAGAATCTATTCTTTAGTGAGGAAATTGTTGATGAAGCTTTGAAGAGCAATTCAATACAAAATTTAGAAAAAGGATCGAAGGCTCCAAATGAACTCTCTACTTGACCATGTGATGCTACTTCATAGCCACTTTGATACCATGTTGGAATTCATGCCTATTTGTATAAACAAATAGAAGCAATCCATCCACTCAAATATTATGCAAACAACATAAAAAATAAAGAGAGATATAGATAGTGGGCACCAATAGGCACCATAAATAATCACTATATTATTAGAAGGTAAGGATAATGATGCTTATATGTAATGGATGAAGTGGTGGGGTATTATACCAATACTAAAAATACCAATTACATAATTAAGTTAATCTAATAATCTAACATAATAAAATATTTTTAGGCTGATTGATAAATATAAGATGGGTTTTTGACACTCTCAAGGAGCATGTTTTTTATTTTATTTTATTATTTTTATTTTTATTTTTTAAATATTTTTGTGTGTTTGTTTGCTTCTTGAGTATGTCAAAGATGGTAGGCCAAGTTCGAGCCTTGGGCGATTTTGGCAAAATGGATACCCTTGCCTCCTTGGGTCTTACCCGAAAGTGGCATCCCTTCTGGGGTGTTTTCCACAAAAATAAATAAATAAATATAAGATGGGTTTATCCATAAAAAAAATTAATCATGATACATAGGGATTATGCACATGAATAATTAAATACATTGTATAATGAGTGCCCATAAGCTTATACAAAAGTACATCATATGTATATTTTCACATAATTTTGTACTTGGACATAAGTCAAATTACACTTTCAATGTTTAATATATCCATTCCTAATTGTAGCACTATTTTTATGGTCTATACCTCAAATGCGATTAGGAAAACCACATTTGTATTGTATACTAACCCAAATAGGGTGAATTTTATTGCAGTATTTCATGTATTTTTGTATGCCCATACTTAGGCAAAGAATTATCCTAATCACATTAATTCATTTAAACAGTCTTAGTAAGGATATTCTTCAACTCCTAATTGGTGATTTTATCATATCTCCTTTCTTAAGGGTGTTACAAGGTGGATTTTTAATTTTATACTCCATGAGTGATATAATTAGATGTGATGTATATTACGGGCTAGGTTTTATAACCAACTCCTTGGATGCTCTATATATCTTGAACATTTTCTCCCTCACAATTTTGAAGGATTTCACTTTAGCCCACTTCATGACATAGTCAATACATATTAAAATATAATGCCCGCCATTAGAATGAGGGTCAATAAGGCCAATGAAGTCCATACCTGAATTTTCAAAGGGCTCACTATGTTCTAATAAATATTTCATATACTTGTATGGACTTTTGTATCCATTGGAAATAATTAAATTGTGCTACATATCCCTTAGCATCCTTATGTAGAATAGGCCAGTAATACCCAACATGTTTTTTTAAGGTTATCCTTTTTTTTAGGTACACTGGGGATTTGGTTACAACCACACTATTTTTAGTAATCGAAGTTGTCCTTTTGCTATAAATTTCCCTCTACATGGCTTATCATTGTAGGCCCTAAAGATGTCATAGACCTCATCTTCATAGACACACCTATATAGGACATTTTCATAAACCAATTTGTAAAGGTACCTATCAACCCATGTGTATGGGATGCTCCTAACAAGTTGTGCTTCTTATTTCTTCAAGTAGTATAATTAAATTTATCCTACAACCACATAGATATCTACATCTACAATCCATGAAGATTAATTGGATATAGTAAACAGTTCATCCAAAAAATCATCCTGCTTGATAAGAATATATCTATGGAGTAGCTACATGAAGGAATTTTTCTCCTTCCATCCTAAACAGGCACCTGACCATGATGGATTTTCTACCATTTTATTTCAAAAATATAGGGTTTGTTGAATATTAATATGTTGATTGTGATTGAGCGTGCGACAGTGAGTGCAGAGGTTGCAACAAGCACATGATATTGAGTGTGAAGGCTACGATGAGGATGGACATGGGTAGCAAGGCTTTCAAGGTGATGTGGAGGCAGGTGAGGGTGAAGCCCATGGGGAACAAAAGCACCAATAATGATGATAACACTTCTATTTGTGAAAGGGGTGTAAACCCTAGGTGCATTCAAGCGATGGAACAAAGTAATAAATTTGGATACAATATTCACAAAAGAGATGCAAACCCTAGGTGTAGTTAAGAAATGGAACAAAGTAATAAATTTGGTTATAGTATTCACAAAAGATATGTAAACCCTAGGTGCAATCAAGAGGGTTGTTCGTAGATCATCTCTTCAGTCTATGAGAAAGCCTCTTTGGTTAGAAGAAATATTTCTCAAGGATATTTGGGTTCACGAGTGGATGAACCCATGCCCTCTATCAATATTTCAAAGGATGAATTTGGGTTGGATATGGTTGATCATGAAGTTCAAACAATTATTTGCAAACTCAAAGGCAAAATACCAGGCCTAGAGGAGCTCAAAGGATATATTAAATATTGGTGGAGTTTATATTTCCAAGTAACTCTCTTACCTAGAAATTTATTTTATGTTTCCTTTTCTTATTTAGTAGATAAATATAAGGTGATGGATTATAGATATAATTGGTTTTTAGGACAAAAGGGTGTCTATATAAGACCTTGGACTCCTAATTTCAACCCCTTTATAGATGAAGTTAATTGCTTCTCAGTCTAGGTGAATATTTATGCTCTCCCTGTGGAGTTTTGGAGAGAGAAGATATTCACCAAATCAGTAATGTCATTGGTTCATTCTAGTATACGGATGCCCAAACTAAGAAAAATGTATCCAATAAAATTAATATGATTAAAGCAAGATTGTTTATTTTGATGGATGTTTCATTTCCTATGCCTCAATCCATTACTATCTCCTTAATCAAAGGGGAACAACACCGAAATATTCAATATAAAAACTTCTCCCTAAGATGTTATGGCTATCAGCAATATGGCCACTTGAAGAAGAGATACCCGAACATTTGATCATGCATTGATTCATCCTTGGTGGAGAAGGGTCTGAATGCAAATGATTCAAAACATTCAAATGTCCCAGTTCAAAAGAAAGAATCTCATCCTCCAGATGTACCAATTTTCCAACAAGAATCATGTGAGCAACATAATACTCAACCCCAAAAAGAGAATTTAAATCATATCATTGAGAAAAACCAAATGGTTACTAAAGACCATCCAAACGATTCCATGGAAAATATTAGCACCTTAGATGGTATACTTGAAGCTAATTATGAAATAATTAATGACGGTGAGTTTTTTAAAAGTGAATATCCTACAAAATATGGTACAACTAGATATTACCTCAAGAGATTGAAGTGCAAAAATGCATTCTCAGATCTTGCCACTCTACAAGAGGAAGAATCTATGCTACAAAAGAAAAATAATCAAAATGATTTTCTATTTGATGGATGACTATTATGTTTGTTTCTCTTCTATCTCCTAGAGTTATGTGTCATGTACGGGTTGTTCTTGTTATTAGTTTCTTCAAAACATTTGATTATGAAACCTTAACAGTTTGAGTAAGATGGAAAATATCTTCTGATAGAAAAGCAAAGATAGATATGCTTTAATTAAATTGTTACAAATGTAATGAGATCAATGTATCGTTTTGTTTTTGTAATGGGTGTGGCCCCCAATAGAAACCACACATATCTTAAAAAATATATGTTGGTTGTGGTTAAAGAGGCCCATAAAAAGAAGGCTATAATACATTAGTTTCATAGAAAGGTGAGATCAAATATTTTGCTAATTTTCATCTAATAATCCATTGTAATATGATTTATAAGATCATCTCAAAAATAATGAAAACAAGTTGAAAATCATTCTAGATTGTGTTATCTCAAAGGAAAAAGGTGATTTTGTTCATGGAAAAAAATTCTTGATATTGTAATCATTACATAGGAGGCCATACATTCTCTTCATTCCATGAAAAAGCTAGGTATGCTTATGAAATTAGATATGAACAAATCATATGATATGGTTTATTGGAGTTTACTACGTAATATTCTCAAAAAAATAGTTTTAATCAAGGTGGGTGTAAACACATTAAATATTATGGAACTTCAAAATATTATATTCTGACCAATAGTTCTCTTGTTAATTACTATAAGTCATCTCTCAAATTCTGGTAAGGTGATCCACTAACCCCTTATCTATTTATTATTCTTGCATAGGCATTAGGGAGATATTTCTCAAGGAAAAAAATGGAAGAAAAAATCAAAATTATTTAGGTTGAAAAAATGATCACTTCAAAATTCATCTCCAATTTGTTAATGATATTTTTCTTTTGGTTCATCACTCTATCAGTGAGGTCATGGAGTTTAGATCAATATTATCATGTTATGAGAAGGATTTGGAAAGTTATTTAATACTACAAAAACCAATATTTTCATTAACATTGCCCTAGATTCACAATGAATTATTGTAGATATTTTAGAGTTTAAAAATAATTTTGTTTCCATGAATCTACTTGTATATTCCTTTGTTTCATAAACGAATTAAAAAGGAGCTTTAGTCTCTAGTTTGGATGAAATAAAATTTTGTTTGGTAGGTTGGACAGGTAATTTATTAACTATGGTGCGAAAGCTACACCTCATAAAAACTATGTTACAATCCATCTCTATTTATATCATATCACTTTCAAGATTGCTAGTAGGTACATCATCAAAAATTGATAAAATTTAAAGATACTTTCTTTGGAAAGGATGCAAATAAAAATTTAGGTTTCCTATTGTAAGTGTGATAGGGTTTGTAAAGGAAATAATATTGAATAAGCAGACCTATGGAATTGTAAACGTATGAGTTTTACCTTAGAAAAAAACTTAGGAGGAGATTATTCATTAATCAAGAAAAGAGCTGGAAAAAAATGTTACTTCAGAAATATATAGGTTCTCTTGATGTAATTAAATTATTTAGGAAAAAAACCCTACCCAAATAATCATCGATATGGAACTTCATATCAAATAGTTTGCAATTGATCAAAAAAACATATTAAATAGTTAATCAATGAGGAAAATTATCCAAACATTTTATATGTTGCTTGGTTGAAGCCTTATCCTCTAATATTTGATTGAAAAGGGCCCTAATTGGATCTGGAATGCCTAACTTATAAAGTCCCAAAGGTCATAGATTATATTAATATGAGCTATAACTCCAAATCATAGATTTGTATCACTAACATAGCTGAAGAAAATGAGCTTCAAAAAATGCTTCAAGAGTTGTATTTGCCTATTTTTACATGAAGGGATGAGTTGCTTTAGAATAGAATAAAAGATAGTGGATACTTCATCAAGTTGGGGTATGAGGATTTAGAGCACTCAAAATTTCCTACTTCAAAATATATTCCTTGGAAGAATGTGTGGTCACTACATGCTCTCCCTAAGGCCTTAAAATTCCTTTGGTTAGAATTTCAAAGTTAGAATATTATAGGATAAAGTCTACAAAGAAAGGATATCATTGATATTTTAGATGTATCTTATGTTAATCATTTAGAAATATTAGACCATTTACTTCTCTATTACCCCTTTTATCATACCATTTGGAGTTACTTTTTTTTAATATATGAGAATATAGTGGGTAGCTCCATCAATATTGAAAGGGTAGAATTATGATTAAATATTTTTATTATATAAGTGTAGCTTCGATAAGAGGAAACAATTTCATATAATAACCATGAGGTAAATTAAAATTTATTAAAAGATTCAAAAACCTTAACTTGACCATTAAAGAATCAACATGATTAATAACTTAAAGGATATAAATAGGAAAGGAAGTAGAAAGAAGAGGTAGGAGATGCGAGGAGGAGGGAGATGTGAGAAGAAAGAGTAGTAGGAAGAGGAGGAGAGAGATGTGAGAAGAAAGAGTAGTAGGAAGAACACGAATTTATAGTTTTAATTCATAGGTATTATTTTTTAACCTTGTATCATATTTATATTAAAAATGTAATATATTGTTGAATTATTTACATATTGTATAGTTTTGTTATATTTATTGATTGTGTGATTATATAATAAATTATATGTACATTGTGGGAGTTGGATGTTGCAAGTTTCAATATCCCCATTGATTATACAAGGTGGAGCATATAAAATATATAATATTTTTATTAAAAAATGACATTTTCATTTTTATGATTTTTTAGTTATGTTGTGGTTGCCCACATATTTGTTATCCTTAGATTTTATTAGTGGTAATAAATAGACCATATTTAGTTGGTGTTGCCTAGAAGCTAGACTTTGAGAGAATCCATAATATTTTATGAATGATATTTAATATTATTTTGAATTATTTTGCACTATTCAGAGGCTTGTGGTCATGCATTATTTATTTCAAAAGAAAAAATGTATATTATGCAGGAATTTGTTCTTCTATTTTGTGTAAGAGATATGTTTATATTGCAAAGAGTTATATTTTTCTATATTTTCCTATGAAATTATAGAATGTAGTTGAGAAGTTTAGAGCTAATAAAATGATTCAAATCTATCATTTGTAATAAAAAGAGTGACTCATATTATTATTTTTTTGGTAAGTTAATAACTTTATTAAAAATAGGGCATTTGAAAGGCACCCTAACGCCTTGTACAATAGAGGAGCAAAAGAGGAACAGATGAAAGGAACCTCAGAACTGCGAGCTAGAACAAAATTACATCCTCAGACTAAAAGGAGCTAAAAGAAATAGAACAGTAGAAATATGACAGAGCCCAAAAAGAAACGATCCTCCGCCAGAGCCAAAAGAAACAACCTTTGACAAAAAGGAACAGAGAGACAACAGGCAGGAAGATGAAAGAGCCCAAAAAGAAATGATCCTCCACCAAAAAGGAACATGAAAGGAGATGATCCTCCACCTCAGAGGAACCCAAAATAGAGGAAGAGCCAGAGCCGTCAGCCATCAAGGGGAATGTCCATCTGCATGAGGGACGAAGCAGCACCTTCCAGGCCAGCAACTTTCACATCTATTTTAGAAATCTCTTTAGAACTATCCTTAGGAACAATAGTGCAAGCATCCTTAGCAATATCCATAACATCTTCATCATTGGCAGCATCTTTGACGTCAGTTTTGGTATCAAAGGATACCTCAGCACCGGCTAGGGCTGAAACATTCTCAAAATTATCACAGAAAAACAAGAGGCTTAGTGCATGGCACTGTTCTTTGAGAGTTGATATCACCTTTCCAATGGCCAAATGAGCAGTTTCAAGATGATCAATGGTGGCTGAAGTAGCATGCACAACCAGCTTGTGAAGATACCTTTCAACTAGGTCAGGAGAATTAGACTTGTCCTTTGGAGTTTTTACAGAGGTGGACGGGGGGTTTTGGCAATTTCTTTATGTTTCAACCTCTGGGAGCTATGGACAGGGGTCTTTTCAACTTTGACCTTCTTCCTGGTAGAAAAATCAGAAACGGATTTGCCCCCTTTGTCTTTTCTTTTGGATCTGGAGGTTCTGGGGCTCGGGGTTGAGGAAGAATTCTCTTCATCAGAATCAGGGGCAGGGAGATTACCTGAAGGGAAATGCAGAAGGAGGAACTTGTAAAGGACCTTGAAAAGACCCAGGTGACAAGGTTTGGCCTCATCCTTCTTGGAACGGTTAGTGGTGATGGTATAGTCCATGGACCAGAATAAGGCGATAGGAATGTTCATCATTTTTGAGTCCCGAAAGTGATTTACAAAAGCAAGATGAAAACAACAAAGTTGGGACTCGGGGTTGTCACAAGTAAAATATTGCATTATTGGCTTTAGAATTTCTTTCCAGGGTGTTGACAAGTGATGACGAAACAAACCTTTTTTTACCTTCTTGTGGATAGGTGAATTTTTTCGAAGAGTGTCAACTCCGCCTCCTAGTTGTGCTTATTTCTTCTGATGATTTTTCCATCCAAATCTTGCCCCGTCAGGTCCGCCAGCAACTCGAAGGAAATCTGGAACTGGACGTCATGGATGGAAATAAGACCATTGTCCCAAGTTGTCATGAAAGCCTTAGTTACCTCGTCGTCCACTCCATAGAACATGTTGAAGAAATCAATGATTCCTTTTTTATCTTTGAACATATCAGTGGAAATAGAATCCAGTTCAACAGTCTCGGGCTCAATGAAAATAACTTTCCCTTCCTTCATGGTTGCAAAAGGAAATAAGGAAGGAAAGAAATTGGAAGGAAAAAACACAGACCCAAAGGAACAAAAATGAGAATATGCATCCACTGATAAAACCCGAGCAGGAATAAATAGAAAGTGAAGCTTGGCCAAAAAGGAAAACCCTGACAGAAAGGAAAAATATGGTTAGAGCATTGGGCACGATGCAAAAAAGGGTGATAAAAATGGGTAGGAGTAATAGGGCAAATCACCATCCCAAGGAGGATGGATCTTCTGATAATACTCACACAACGAAGCCAATGGCAAAAGCAGGCACGAGAACCAGAAAGGATTGGGATGCTCATTCCAGGAGGCCTCGGGAGAATGCGAAAGACAAAACATTGTGACAGGGTTCTCGAAAAGGCAAAAGTATAAACATCATTCCACACGAGGAAGAGATGATTTAAAATTAGGGTGGACCTAGCATCGGGATTCCTCATGGAAACAATTATCAAAAAATAAGGGGCATAAGTGAGAGGCGGCGGAGAACTTGGAAATATAAACATAGGACCCCTTTTCAAAGAAAGATAGTGTGAATAATGAATAATATCTTCGTTTTGGATTTTTTTGGAACTTTGGACATGGACCCAATGAATCACAAAAAAAGAGGTCTTGGGCAATGTAAAAATCAAGGATTTCGAGATTCATCATGACTGATGGTATTTTGATCGCATTTGACCAACTTGGCAACTTCATTGGGGAGGACATCCATCCAAGTCATTAATCCTTGTGCATTGATGCCAATGTTGGCCAATTTGTCAGCTACAGAATTGCCTTCCCTGAAAGTGTGTTGAACCACAACATTGACTTGCTGACGCAGAATTTGCTTGCTTTCTTCAACAAGATTCTTGATCCTCCAGCTGTTGGGTTTGGAGGTTTTTAAAAAATTGATGATATTAAGAGAATCTCCTTCAACGATGACTTTTCTAGGAATGTCTTTTAAGAACTGAAGACCTCTCCACACCACTTTAGCTTCAGCAGAATGATTGGACAAGATTCCTAAAGGTTCAGAAAAGGCAAATATGGAATTGCCAAGGTGATCACGGAGGATTCCTCCAGCGCCAGCAACGCCAGGATTACCTTTTGCAGCGCCATAAAAATTAAGCTTAACCCACCCAAATGGAGGAGGTTGCCATTTAATGTTGGTCCTAGATGAAGACTGATTAGCAGGCCTTGGGGTATCAATAAAAATATCACAGGACTTCAGGATGACCTTCTCAAAATATGAACAAGGAAAAGGATCAAAAGGAGCAACAAGGGCATTTTCCTTAGCATAAAGGATAATTTTACTGGCAATAATGTTGGCATCCAAGGCTTTCATGTCAAATATTCTTTTGTTGCGTTCTAGCCATATTTTCCAAAGGAAATGATGCAAATAAAACTTCCAAAGTCCTCTGAGTATAGGATTTTTGAAAGGATTTGGCCACTGTTGGAATAATTCGACAATGGAAGGAGGACAGGCCCAGGTGATCTTGAAGGTGAGGAATAGTTTGTTAAGCACCATTCTTGAGAAGGAACAAAATAAGAAAAGGTGAGAAGTACATTCCCAATCAGAAAGGCATAGATGGCATCTGTTAGGCAAAGGAATGCCTCTTTTAATGAGGTTTTCCATGGAAAGGATGCGATCTTGAATGCATAACCAGGAAAAGGAGGTAATATTAGGGATCAAATATTTGGTCCAAACAAGCTTGAATGGGATAGGATTTTCAATAATGTTGAGAGAGAGCAAATATGTTGACTTGACAGTGAAATCTCCAGAATCAGTAGGTTCCCAAATAGGACAATCAGACTGGTCATTTGAAGGAATTATGATAGTGGAAAGTTGATTGTACAAACAAAAAATTTCATTATCATGATCAGGGACATCAATCCTTCTCCATATTTTATGACCATCGATACAAGATATGAAATTTGCCACAAGAGGTCCAACCAACTGGTTAGTAATATTCCTCAGCCTTTGAAATAGAGGATTTTGATTGAGAGGTCGGTCCCCAATCCATTTGTCATCCCAAAAAGAAATAGATGTGCCATTACCAAATTGCCACCTTAGACCTTTGAGCAGGAGGGAACGAGCTTCACATATAGCCTTCCAGAAAGTAGACCCTGAAGAAGGCACCTCTCCATGAAGGAAATGGGATCCCTGAAGATATTTCCTCTTTATGATCTTGACCCAATGAACATTTTCGTTAGAAATCAAATGCCAGGCTTGTTTGGCAAGAAGGGAGAGATTAAGAGGATAAATTCTTCTGAGCCCAAGTCCTCCCTACTCTTTAGGCTTACACACTTTATCCCAAGCAACCAAATGAAATCGGTGTTTATTTTCAGATCCTGTCCAGAGGAAGTGTTTTTGGATTTTTTCTATTTTTTTGTAAACACTCACAGGAGATTTGAATAGAGAAAGGAAGTAAACAGGAATACTCTGAAGGCAAGCCATGGTGAGAGTAATTTTCCCTACTTGAGATAAAATATTGCTCCTCCAAGTGGTGAGTTTTTTCTGAAGCCTCTCAATGACATTGTCCCATAAGTTGTCTTTGACATTCCCAGTGAAGAGCGGTAATCCTAGATAGGTTGAAGGCAATGGAGCTATGGAACAATTAAGGATGTCAACAATGATGTTATGTCTTCTTGGAGGAGTGTTGAGGAAATAAAGTTTACTCTTTTGAAAATTTATCCTTTGACCTATAGCAAGCTCATATAGGAAAAGTATCCTCTTGATAATATTTGCTTCATTGATAGATGTGATAGTGGACAGCAGAGTATCATCAACAAATTGTTGATGTGTGATGGGATCGCATTGGGATGTTGTCTGGATTCCAGAAAGGAGACCAACATTTTTTTCTGCAATTATTGCTCTTCCCAAAGCCTCAACAATGATTATAAATAAGAGAGGAGATAAAGGGTCTCCTTGCCTTAGACCTCGACTATTTTGAAAATATCCTGCAGGAGAACCATTGATGAGGACATAAAACCAAGTAGAAGAAATGCAACCTTTAATTAGAGAAATCCATTCAGGGTGGAAACCAAACTTGCTCAGGATAGCAAAAAGGAAATCCCAATTTAGTCTGTCATAAGCCTTGTTCATGTCCAATTTGAGAAGGAAGGCAACTTTTTTGTTGATTGAGACTGAGTGGATTGCTTCATGCACTGAAATGATGTCATCCAAGATTGATCTACCTTTGACAGAACTTCCTTGGCTCTGATTAATAATCAAAGGCATGACTTCCCTCATGCGAATGGTGATGGCTTTTGTTAAAATCTTGTAGATGACATTGCAGAGACTAATTGGCCTAAAGTCGTTGAAATTACATGCATTGGGATTTTTTGGTATAAGTGCGATGAAGGTGGAATTGAAACCCCTTGGAATGATTTTGGAGTGTTGAATCTCTCTTATGGCTTTGCAAACATCCCTATTGACAAGATCCCAAAAGGCTTGATAGAACCTTGGGGAGAAGCCATCCGGGCCAGGAGCTTTGTCAGGATCCATGGAGAACAAAGCATCTTTAATTTCCTCATCAGAGAGAGAAGCCATGAGTCTGCTATTGATGCTATCAAAAATAATATGAGGAATGAATTGAAGGAAAAATTCCTTAGCCATATGAGAATTTGGTCTATTTTCTGCCTGATGAAGTTGCATGAAATGGGAAACACCTTCATTCCTGATTTCTTTGATATCATTGATGATTTCTCCATCCTGAGTACGGATTTCCTTAATTATGTTATTGCTTCGGTGTCTCATGGTAGAAGTATGGAAGAATTTGGTGTTAGAATCTCCTTTTTGGAGCCATAAGTCATGGGATTTTTGTCTCCAAAAAATTTCTTCACATTGGAGAATGTTGTGATACTTGGCTAACAATTCCTTCTCTTCTTTTTTAATCTCAACAGTATAATCACCATTCTCCTGGTTATTTTTTTCAATCAAAGATAACCTCAACATTACATCCTGCTTATTGTGGAAAAGGTTGCCAAATATATCTTTGTTCCATACTTTGATATTCTCTTTGATAATTTTGAGTTTTTGGGCCAAAATGAAGGAAGGTTTTCCTTGAACATCAGTTTGCCACCATTGATTGATTCTTTCCTTAAAGTCAGGATGTTGCATCCACATTGCTTCAAACCTGAAAGGGGTTTTGTAGATTTTTGGATTATTTGTGTCTAGAAGAATGGGACTGTGATCAGAGCCAATTTTGAGGAGTGATTGAAGAGTGGCATCTCCCCAGTTGTCAAAGGCTTCCTGAGAAAACAACACCCTATCTAATTTAACTTGAATTAGCTGTGATCCACACCTTCTATTTGACCATGTGAACTGATTGCCTTTTAGATTAACATCGATCAAATTATGTGCATTAATGAAATCCTGAAAGTCCTCCATACTCTTAGAAAAAGAGCCAACTCCTCCCATTTTGTTAGAAGGAAACAAAGGGGTGTTGAAGTCACCAACAAGAATCCAAGGCAAATTGGAAAAAGCATTTCTAATTGAGGATAAAGTATTCCACATATGAAATCTCCTAGAAATGGAATTGGGAGCATAGATGTTAGTCAGAACCCATGAACAATTGTTGTCTTTATCAAAAAAATTTATGCTCAAAATCTCATCGTTAGAATGGATAAGATTTCCTTCCACAAGAGAAGGATTCCATAGACATAAAAGACCTCCAAAAGCACCCCTGGCATTGCAAGCGCAAAAATCACAAATTTTTCAAATAAAATTTTAGATATTTTTATCAAGAGGTTCACTAATCTTGGATTCTTGAATCACAAAAATAGTCGGTCTGATTTCTTTCCTTAATGATTTAGCTAGCCGCTGCTTAGCTATGCCATTAAGGCCTCTCACATTCCATGAGAGGATCTTCATTTGGAGGATTTGGAGATTCTTTTGCCTCCCTTCCCTTGTGGTTGGGGAGGTTTGGTACTCTTTATTTCTTCCTTGGAAATATTAATTCCAGTAGAGAACAGGGTTTTTTGTACACCATTAGCAATATCTTCATGTGCATCTTGGTTCCTTTGATCAGAGTGAGAAGGTCTTCCTCTCTTTTTTTCCATTCCACAATCTATGGGAGACTTCTTTTGGCTCCGAAGGATTTTGGGACTGAAAGTAGAAGAGGAGATTCTCTGAATTACAGGACTCACAGGTTCAAGGAAGGATGAAGGAATAGAAGCATCTTCAATCATGGGTTGTTTATCCTTTAGAGAGAAGTCCTCAGTCGAGGGTTCAGGGTTCACAAACAAGAGCTCAGAATATGGTTCTTGAGTAAGCTTCTTCGGATCCAAGGGAGGATTGGAATTGGAATTTGGATCATTATTTTTATCAAAAATATCCTCAGAGTTTAAATCCACAAGAATTTGAAATTGAAAAGGGTGAGCAAAAAGACTGACCTCATTAGATGTAGTCACCAAAGAAATATTTTTCCCTTTATCATCAGGAGAAATAATGGAAGGGGCAGTGTTATGACCTTCTTTGATTCTATACTCTTTGGTAGGCTTGAAACTTATTCCTCTGGATGGAGGAAATTTTCTCTTATCCTTCCTTGACGAAGCCTGAAAGGCGTTCTCCTTAGCCATGGGAGTAGAGTCATTCATTCACTCAGAAGAGGCCACGTGTTTCGTGAGAGAAGGACAATGAGCACGAAGATGACCCTGAGTTCGACATTCAATGCAAAAAGGAGGTTTGTTCTCATACTCAATGGCTTGCTTAAGGAGAGAAGTTCCAAGTTCCAATTCCACAAAGGTAGGAAGTGCAGAATCAAGGTTTTCCATAATGCATAGGTGGGCAGCATGCATCCTTGATCTGGAGAGAGTTACCTTGTCGATGAGAAGCAGATCTCCAATAGTCGAAGCCATGGATTTGAAAATAGATTCCCACCAAAGGTGCCAAGGTAAGTTTGGAAATCTGACCCAGATAGGAGCAAAGTTAATGCTTTGCATTTTTGGGTTGAAGTCCAGATTCCATTTCATCAGAAAGACACTCTTTTACCCAAGGAACCAAGGTCCTCTAGATAGTATTTGAGCAGCATCTTCTTTAGTATTAAGGCAAACTCCAAAAAAACCCCTGGAAATGCCAACTATTTGCAAGGTCCCTCGAAATTTCCATCTAGAAAAAGCCCAGCACCTGATAATATGAGTGACTCATATTATTATTATGTTGTAGGAAATTTGATTTTTCTCTAAATGTCTTAATTTGTTAAAATTATGTAATTCATAAATAGAGTATGAAAGGGATTAAATATAATGGTGATTCAATATGAATGAAGAATAGATTACATTAAATAATTGATATAATGGAGAATCCTGGAATTTAGAATTAAAAAATAATTATGACAATAATACCACTCTCATGAATATATTAATTCAACAATTCTATATTTAAATCTTTAATCAAAATGCTTAATATGAATGTAAAAGACTTCTCCAACTTTCTAGTATGTAATAGGAAATTAGAATTTGCATGGTTGTATACACAAACAAGAATTATTCTTAAGAGATAAATTCAATTCATATATTCTAGGAGGTATGTTCTAAATTATAAAATTGAAACTTTATCTGTTAAAAGAGTAATGTCAAACATTATCAATGACAAAAAATGCTGAAAATCTATAAATTTTATAATATAAAGAGTTTTCTTCTTGAAATGAAATTAGCAGTATGGGTCATAAAAATACTTAAAACTACCTTAAATAAACTTATAATCAAATGAAACTAGTGGTTTGGCAAGCGAGTCTTGTAGACTTGCAAATGCTCTGGATGTAAACATTTGAAATATATTTCTAAAAAAAATAGTGGCATCAGAGTTAGACCCATCATTCTTAGAACGAATAAAAATGATTTCTCTTGAGACCCTAATCTCCATCAACAAAATATGAACAATGAACTATGTTTGGCTTAAGTGTTTCCCTTTTTCTCCAATTTGCATGTAAATAACTACTGATTTCTCCTTAACATTCCTTTGAGCTATTCACTGAGTTAAATATATCAATACAAATTATCATACCACTCTATTTTTCCCTTGAACTACCACAATAGATATCTTATATTTTACATACCTCAAAAAGCTTTGGGAATAGAAAATTCTTGCCAATAATTGTAGAGATATATTTAATATTTAAGTTAAATAGTGAATTTAATTTTTAAATTGGAACCACCATGTTTGAAAACACATCACTTCAAAGGTAAGACACTATTCATTTTATTTTTTAATATGTTAAGAAAATATAACATTAAAAATTAGTATGAAAAATGTAAGAACTAATTAATAGTCCTTAGAAACGATAATCATAAATAATTTGGAAGAAGTCAAATGAATAGAGAAACCTGCATCTAGGATTAGTAAAAAAATACAATAAAATAAATTTGATTATTTGAAGTAGGTTATTTTACTATCTTGAATTGAACTAAATAAAATTATTTTTTTAATAATTTTTAAATATTACTTCATAAGATTATGATGCATGCATAAATTTTTTATGTAATAGCACTTTCAAATTTTATTATTTTAGTAAAATAAATATTAAGTAGGGGCTCATCTCATATGGTATTAGAACTTGATTGTCAAAACACTGATATTTTGGGAAACTTAGTCGAAATTGAATTTGATATATAAATGGTTAGGATAAGGTGTGGAGCATGAAGGAGGATCAAGTGCGACAAGGGGAGAAATATAATAGAAAATTAATCAAAAATATGAGGTGTCACAACAAGAAGAACATGAAATTTCTCTACATGATGAGGATTATTTCAATGATCATGTAAGTCAAGTTTTACAAGCAATATGAAATTTGACTCATGTTATTATGGAATAATTTTGAGGAGTAGAAGGTAAAATGTAAAATTGAACAACAACAAAAGAAATATATTAATCACAATAATTTGGATCCCATGAGATGTCTATGACACTTGAAGGAAGTAGAAATATCTTTAAAAATTTGAATATGATTGAACCACCTAATTTTGTTGGAACCATTGAGATAGAGGATATCCTTGCTTCAATCCCCTCGAGGCCTCAAACAGTTTTGATGGCTCATTATTAACAAGAATAGAGAATGAGGAATAAGAAACATAACTCATCACCCATCTAATCCATTCCTCCTCAAAGCCAAAAGTAGTAAGAACTTTATAAATAAAGGACCATTTGACCCAGTCATAGGCTTTGGTCATGTCCAACTTAATGAACATATATTTCTCCTTAGAAGTTTCCATCGAGTGAATAGCTTTCGTAGTAATAACAACCCCATCCAGGATTTTTCAACCAACAAAAAGCTGTTGGCAATTTTGGGTACTTTGGGTACATTGCCTTTGCTCAAGTGTATAAGTTGTCATTGATGTCAAGAAGCTCTTGAAGGAATTTGATTTGATGTCAAATAATTTGTTTTGATGAAGGTTACGGCATGACAGTTTCAAAGGTCTTTTGCAAACCCCAAGTTGGCAGGTTTAGAGATTACAGGTGGATGCATTGGTTTAATGCATTTGGGTCCAGGAGGAAGTATTTATTTAAATAATTAAAAACCTTGTTAAGGTTCCATTTAATTATTTTTAAATAAATAAATTATTATTTGCAATGGGTTCTCCTAATCCATGGCGCAAATGTTTTAACATTGTGGGCGCTAGCCAAGACCTCCGTCGACGTGTTAAACTCCTCGCCGACGTCAAAGAGCTTATGGTAAATTGCATATAAATCTCCCTCGATGAAAACAAAGATTTATCCCATCCAAATTTTGAAAGGAGTTGCTCGCTATAAATTCGACTGTGTCTTCGCTGATTTTCATGGATCCGTTGTTCATTTGTCTGCACTCGCCGTTTGTCGAATCCGTCGTAAATTTTATTGTCGTCGTGTCACGACAGAGGAAAGGAAGGGACTGTGGTTTCATTTTATCCCTGTGCAGAAGGATCAAGGTTAACAGTGTGAGGTTTAAACCTCATCGGGTGCCTTTGGCGCATCGGTAGCGGCTAGGTTGTTGGCGCGCTACCCGAACGGGAGGTTCCGCGTTCGAATATCGTGAAAGGGTTTTTCGTCGTGAAGTGGACGTAGTAGGTGGTGTTAGAATTCATGCGCAAATTTCTCCATAGCGATTTTTGATGTTGGCTAAGGTATTTTCGAAATTAATTTTTGCTAAGTGTTTTTGTGGATGGAGGAAGTTTGTTAGAGGGAAAAACAACTTAGGAGTTATAAGGAGTTTAAAGCTTGTTTGTATTTTGATAAAAGATTCTTTTTGAAGATGTTGTTGAAATATCTTATTGCATTCTTATGAGAGATAAATTTTATTTGTGATAAGACTATAAGGGAGAAATAAGGTGTATAAGGGTTAAATATTTCTTGTAATGTTGAGAGTGCTTTTGGTTGTTTATGGAAATGAAAGCATGATGTTTTAAGGTCAATTGCTTCTTGTGTGAAGTTGTGAAACCTTAAGTGGGCAGCTTTGAGATTGATATTTGCTTTCATTAAATTGGTAATAATCAAGCTATTCTTTACTTGGTTAAAGTGTTGAGCTTACTCCTTTATTGATGATTTGAAAAGTTGTGTGTGCTATTGTGAGTTGAGTTGGTGGATGCTTTTGTTCAAACAATATTGGAGAGAAAAGGAGTTCTACTTGTTTCCTTTTCTGATGTTGATTGTGAAATGCTTCAAGGTTGTGTTTTGAGCTGAATGGTGTTGATTGAACCTTGTTTGATGAGCATTGTTGTTGAAGCCCTAATTGATGGTGAAAAGAACATGAGTATCATTGTTATGTGATTCTTTGCATAGTTGGCAATTGTTGGAGTTTCATGTTCTTGAAAGAAAGCATTCTATCCTATCCATTTCAGATATTGAGTTGAGTTTTCAGATTTGAGATTGAGTTTGAGTTGAGTTGATTTGAGTTGAGTTTTGAGATTGGGAGTTGAGTATAGAACATATTGAGTCTCTAACAATTCTCTTTATGCTTCTATGAGTTTGAAAAATCACATTGGGTCTCTAACAATTCACCTTGTGATTTCCTACTAAGAAAGTTTTTCTTGGTGAGCTTGTCGAGGTTTTGGACAGGTTCGATGGGGACTTGTGAGCGTTTTGAAGTTCTGGGGACTTTGGAGGTTTGGGACTTGTGGGTTTTGACAGGTTTTGGGGACTTGTGGCATTTGATTCATGGGGACTTGTGAGCAGATTTGGACAGGTCCTAGCAGAGGACTTGTGAGCTGAGTTTTGATAGTTCTATCAGAGAACTTGAGGACAGAGGAGCACCGGTTCTTTGAGAAGAACCTGAGGACAGATTTGGCAAGTCTTTGAGAAGGCTTGTGTGTAGAGGATTGATTTGTTCAAGTGTTGGACAGATCTGACAGACAGAGGAAGACTTGTACTAGACCGACTGATTATGTTTGGTACAGGTTGCTGAGCTACTGTGGACGTGATCATAGAAGGCAGAGGTCTCTTAGGCTAAGCATTGAGGACAGGAGGTCTTCGATGGAAAGGAGTTCCACGTGCTGGCAAGAGGTAGAGGTAGTTGATCTTCTAAGGGATCATTTCCAGAGCAGAGGGGAAGGTATCTCCTTTGAGCAGAGGCTCATAAATTTAGATTGAGGGGAAGGTATCTCCTTTGAGCAGAGGCTCATAAATTTAGATTGGGGGAAGGTATCTCCTTTGAGCAGAGGCTCATAAATTTTGATTGGGGGAAGGTATCTCCTTTGGGCCGAGGCTCATAAACATTGTAATTGGGAAGGATTCCCAAAGAACTTTGAGATAACTTTTAGAGAAAAGTTTTGTGGACGTAGCCCAGCCATTCTGGGTGAACCACGTTAAAATTGGTGTCACTTTGTGGATGATATTGTGCATTGCTTTGATATTGCTTTGGGTATATTGCTTTACTATTTTGAAGTATAAAGGAAAAAGTAAAAAGAGGTCTTATACTGTTCACCCCCCTCTCAAGTATAAGCTTGTGTTCTTCAATTGGTATCAGAGCAGGTGCCTTCGAAAAGTTTAACAGCTTGAAGGAAAAGCTAGTAAAGAACACAATGGATCATTCAAGTAGTAATGTAGCACCTATTCTTGATGGGTCAGATTTTGGTCTTTGGAGTGCAAGGATGAAGGTTCATCTAATGGCACTTGGTAATGAGGTATGGGAAGTGATTGAAGATGAGTACACTATTCCTGTACATGGTCCTAATACTAAAGAAGAAAGGCTCCTACATCACAGCAATTCAAAAGCAATGAATGCAATCCTAAAAGGCTTACAGAAAGCAGATCTCACCAAAGTGATTCACTGCAAGACAACTAGTGAAATGTGGAAACAATTGAAGGTGGTTCATACAGGTGATACAAATGTCAGAAAAGCCAAGTTAAGACACTTCAAAGGTATGTTTGAACAACTCAAGATGAATGATGATGAAAATATTAGTGACTACATGCTTCGTATGGATGAGGTTGTTAACTCCATGAAAGACTTAGGTCTTGAGCTTGCTGAAAATGATGTTTGTGATAAGATTTTAAGATCTCTTCCTAATAGATTTAGTGAAAATATTTCTGCTATTGAGGAAGCTAAAGATTTGGATAAGTTGAAAAAGGATGAGCTCCATAGTATACTTGCAGCATTTGAGTTGAGAACTCAAGTGAAGGTTGATGTCAAGAAAGAGGCAACTTTCAAGGCTACCAAGGAATCCAAGGGTAAACAACTTCAAGATAGTGATGAGTCTTCTAGTGATGAAGAGGCATATTACAACAAGAAAGGCAAGTTCTCTAGAAAACACAAAAGTATGAAAAATATAAGATGTTTCAATTGTGGAAAGTTTGGTCATTATGCTACTAACTGTACTGTTCCCAAGAATGAAAGTGATGAAGATAAACAGGATTCTAAGAGCAAGGATTCTGAAAAGCACAAGCATCACAGGAAGATCAAAGATGAGCACAACAATCAAGGAAAGAGGTATTCTCACAAGCACAAGAAGAGTTTCTACCTAGACAAAGCAAGTAAGTGTTCTAGTAGTGATAGTGAAAGTTCTTCAAGTGATAATGAAAATGAGATGTTGTTCATATCAGAAAAAGAGGAAGAACCGAAACATAGATTCATTATCATGAAATGTCTTAGATGTGGAAATTTTGGTCACCTTGAGGATGATTGCACAAATAATGATTTGGTTTCTAGTATGTATGAGGATGCTTCAGAAAACTATAAGGAAGATGCATGTATGGTTTTTGAAAAGGGTAGCACCTCTAGTGATAAGAAATCTGAAAAAGGCTTTGATGATTCAAAAGGCAATCAAATAAAGGATCTTGAAAGTGAACTTATTAGTGCTCTTAGTGCTTTGAAAAAGGAAAGAAAGAAGAATGCTAGACTCAAGGATAAGTTAGATGAATGTTGTATGGAGAGAGATGATCTTATAGAAAGTCTTGACTTCTCTATAGCTAAGACACAAGAACTCAAGGATGAGTTAGAGTCTAAGGTTCTTGAGTATAGTGAGTTAGAACAGAAAATGGCTTCTTTGAAAGAGGAAACTAAAGAGTACAAGGATAAGCTTTACAGGTTTCAAGATAGCTCCAAAAAGGTTAAGTCACTCATCAAAGGTCAAAGAAAGACAACAGATAAAACAGGCCTTGGTTTTGTTAAGCCACACAAGGAACAAGTTGGAGAGTCTAGTAAGAGACTCCAAAAGGAAGAGAGTTCTGATGAGGAAAGTACTTCAGAAAAGGAGTCCTTGAATGATAGATGCACAGAAATAGAAAACAGAATTCAGAATGAGAAGAAGTTTTCAAGACCCAAGAGGTCAAATAAAGGAAAGTTTCAAGGCAGATGTTTTGCTTGTCACAGGTTTGGTCACATGGCTTCACATTGCATGGCTCAAGTGAAGAAGGTAAATGACAATTTCAGAAGTGCTAGTTTCTTTCAAGGGTATTGCTACTCTTGTAAATAGTTTGGGCACAAGGCAGTCTATTGCAAGGTAAATAACAGGAACAGGTTTGATCAAAACAGGTTTGGTCAGAATAGGTTTGGTCAGAACAGGTTTGGCAGAACAGGTTTGGTCAGAATAGGTGGATTCAAAGATCAGGTTTACCTCAGAGAAACAACATCGTCAAGTGTTTCAAGTGCAACAATGAAGGTCACATAATCAGACAGTGTAGAGCTGAAATTCCAGAATACAAGAACAGGAACAGTGGCATGATCAGGTCCAAGGATCAAGGCATGGACAAGAACAGGGATGAGAACAAGAACAAGAATAGTGACAAGAACAAGAATATGGACAAAGAGTTCAAGAGAAGGCCCGACAAGGAAGTTATAGACGCTGATGATGATCATTGCCTAATGGGAGTTTTACTCCCACCCCAGAATTAATCACCTCATCAGGAGGTGGGGGAGGGACTAAGCTAAGAGGCTCATTCTTAGTCCCGAGCCCCAAAGGTGGCCCTTTGCCATTGATGACAAAGGGGGAGAGATATGAGTAAGGGGGAGAGCTTCAAAGTGAAGAGGAAAGCTTCAAGTCAGGGGGAGCAAAACTTCAAAGGAAGATTCTCAGTTGTGGGCACAGTTTCTCAGCTGTTAGCACAGTTGGTTTCAGTTTTGGCTCTTGAGAAGTGTTTTCAGTAAAGGTTTGCCATCAATGACAAAGGGGGAGATTGTTGGCAATTTTGGGTACTTTGGGTACATTGCCTTTGCTCAAGTGTATAAGTTGTCATTGATGTCAAGAAGCTCTTGAAGGAATTTGATTTGATGTCAAATAATTTGTTTTGATGAAGGTTACGGCATGACAGTTTCAAAGGTCTTTTGCAAACCCCAAGTTGGCAGGTTTAGAGATTACAGGTGGATGCATTGGTTTAATGCATTTGGGTCCAGGAGGAAGTATTTATTTAAATAATTAAAAACCTTGTTAAGGTTCCATTTAATTATTTTTAAATAAATAAATTATTATTTGCAATGGGTTCTCCTAATCCATGGCGCAAATGTTTTAACATTGTGGGCGCTAGCCAAGACCTCCGTCGACGTGTTAAACTCCTCGCCGACGTCAAAGAGCTTATGGTAAATTGCATATAAATCTCCCTCGATGAAAACAAAGATTTATCCCATCCAAATTTTGAAAGGAGTTGCTCGCTGTAAATTCGACTATGTCTTCGCTGATTTTCGTGGATCCGTTGTTCGTTTGTCTGCACTCGCCGTTTGTCGAATCCGTCGTAAAGTTTATTGTCGTCATGTCACGGCAGAGGAAAGGAAGGGACTGTGGTTTCATTTTATCCCTGGTGCAGAAGGATCAAGGTTAACAGCATGAGGTTTAAACCTCATCGGGTGCCTTTGGCGCACCGGTAGCGGCTAGGCTGTTGGCGCGCTACCCGAACGGGAGGTTCCGCGTTCGAATATCGTGAAAGGGTTTTTCGTCGTGAAGTGGACGTAGCAGGTGGTGTTAGAATTCGTGCACAAATTTCTCCATAGCGATTTTTGATGTTGGCTAAGGTATTTTTGAAATTAATTTTTGCTAAGTGTTTTTGCGGATGGAGGAAGTTTGTTAGAGGGAAAAACAACTTAGGAGTTATAAGGAGTTTAAAGCTTGTTTGTATTTTGATAAAAGATTCTTTTTGAAGATGTTGTTGAAATATCTTATTGCATTCTTATGAGAGATAAATTTTATTTGTGATAAGACTATAAGGGAGAAATAAGGTGTATAAGGGTTAAATATTTCTTGTAATGTTGAGAGTGCTTTTGGTTGTTTATGGAAATGAAAGCATGATGTTTTAAGGTCAATTGCTTCTTGTGTGAAGTTGTGAAACCTTAAGTGGGCAGCTTTGAGATTGATATTTGCTTTCATTAAATTGGTAATAATCAAGCTATTCTTTACTTGGTTAAAGTGTTGAGCTTACTCCTTTGTTGATGATTTGAAAAGTTGTGTGTGCTATTGTGAGTTGAGTTGGTGGATGCTTTTGTTCAAACAATATTGGAGAGAAAAGGAGTTCTACTTGTTTCCTTTTCTCATGTTGATTGTGAAATGCTTCAAGGTTGTGTTTTGAGCTGAATGGTGTTGATTGAACCTTGTTTGATGAGCATTGTTGTTGAAGCCCTAATTGATGGTGAAAAGAACATGAGTATCATTGTTATGTGATTCTTTGCATAGTTGGCAATTGTTGGAGTTTCATGTTCTTGAAAGAAAGCATTCTATCCTATCCATTTCAGATATTGAGTTGAGTTTTCAGATTTGAGATTGAGTTTGAGTTGAGTTGATTTGAGTTGAGTTTTGAGATTGGGAGTTGAGTATAGAACATATTGAGTCTCTAACAATTCTCTTTATGCTTCTATGAGTTTGACAAATCACATTGGGTCTCTAACAATTCACCTTGTGATTTCCTACTAAGAAAGTTTTTCTTGGTGAGCTTGCTGAGGTTTTGGACAGTTTGGGCTTGGTTTGCGTGGGACTGAGCGTTTGGGGGCGGGACTTGGCAGTTTTGACAGGTTCCATGGGGACTTGTGAGCAGTTTTGGACAGGTTTCGATGGGGACTTGTGAGCAGATTTGGACAGGTCCTAGCAGAGGACTTGTGAGCTGAGTTTTGATAGTTCTATCAGAGAACTTGAGGACAGAGGAGCACTGGTTCTTTGAGAAGAACCTGAGGATAGATTTGGCAAGTCTTTGAGAAGGCTTGTGTGTAGAGGATTGATTTGTTCAAGTGTTGGACAGATTTGACAGACAGAGGAAGACTTGTACTAGACCGACTGACTATGTTTGGTACAGGTTGCTGAGCTGCTATGGACGTGATCATAGAAGGCAGAGGTCTCTTAGGCTAAGCATTGAGGACAGGAGGTCTTCGATGGAAAGGAGTTCCACATGCTGGCAAGAGGTAGAGGTAGTTGATCTTCTGAGGGATCATTTCCAGAGCAGAGGGGAAGGTATCTCCTTTGAGCAGAGGCTCATAAATTTAGATAGAGGGGAAGGTATCTCCTTTGAGCAGAGGCTCATAAATTTAGATTGGGGGAAGGTATCTCCTTTGAGCAGAGGCTCATAAATTTTGATTGGGGGAAGGTATCTCCTTTGGGCCGAGGCTCATAAACATTGTAATTGGGAAGGATTCCCAAAGAACTTTGAGATAACTTTTAGAGAAAAGTTTTGTGGACGTAGCCCAACCATTCTGGGTGAACCACGTTAAAATTGGTGTCACTTTGTGGATGATATTGTGCATTGCTTTGATATTGCTTTGGGTATATTGCTTTACTATTTTGAAGTATAAAGGAAAAAGTAAAAAGAGGTCTTATACTGTTCACCCCCCCCTCTCAGTATAAGCTTGTGTTCTTCAAAAACCCACCTTGCTCTATAGAGATGATTTTTCTCAACCATATCTTCAACCTCTCAGCAATAATTTTTTTAATGATCTTATATACAACATTGTAGAGAGAAATAGGCCTTAACATATCCAGAGAATTTTCTCCCACATTTTTGGGAATAAATACCACAAAGGTAGCATTTAGGTCCCTTAGCATCTATTTGTTCTTTTGGGACTCATGGACCACCTCTAGAAGATCAAATTTTATTAACTTTGAAAACTCCTAATAAAACTCAATCAAGAATCCATCGGGCCTGGGGCTTTCTCTTTTTTCATCTTGAATACAAAATTTTCCAACTCCTAAAGGGAAATTGAGCCCATCAAATGCTCATTCATCTATCTATAAATAATGTAGGGAATACAATTTAGAATAAGCTTTTCATCCTTATCATCTGATAGGGAGTCCTCCTTGAAGAGAGATGAAAAATACCTCCTAGTCTCTTCTAAAATCTTCTTGAAAGAAGAGATAAAATTAGGTTACCATTACAGTGAGTCTTAATTGAGTTAAAAAAGAAGGTTGTGTTCCTATAAATTTCCTGAAGCCAATCCACTCAAGGTTTTTGTTTCCAAAAAATGTATTCCCTCAACTCCCATTCAGCAAGTTCTTTCGTAGCCTCAGTTTCCTTAAAGAGAATCTCCTTCGTGAGTCCATAATCTTTAATCTTCCTTGAAGCTTCTTCCACCTTTTTAATAGTCACCAACTTAGCCAAGGAAAGATTCCAAAAAATTACACTATTCCACATCTTCAATTTATACTTAACAAATTATAGCCACTTCATAAAGGAATACATAGCAGTTCCATGAGAAGGTTTGTCATTGGTCCACCAGCCTCGCATGAAATCATGAATCTTGGGATCCTGAAGCCACATAAGTTGAAACTTAAAGAAATAATTCTTCTTTAGCACAAACTTAAGAGCAGATAGTTTGATAGGCCAATGATCAAATACCCTATCTTCCAAAATCACATAACTAGAGCTTCTGTTATTACCAATCCAAAAACTAGAGATTAGAAACCTATTTAGTCTCTATAATATGGACTCCTCCCCACATATTCTATTATGCTAGGTAAATATCCCATTATCCATATTGATGTCAACCAATTTTAGGGCCCGGATATAAGCATTAAAGATAGAATAAAAATGCTTGATACGATCAACTCCATCGTGTTTCTCCTCCAAAAAAGTTATAGAATCAAAATCTCTAGCCAAAATCCATGGGTATAGGAGATCCAGACTTCTCACAAATCCAATGTGCTCCCACAAATTTATTTTACCATTGTAATCAACAAGATCATACACAATTGTAAGTAGGATGGTTTCACCAGATTCATTATCATATCCGATCATCTAAATAGAACATCTACTAGAAATCCAAGTAAGAGGAGAGATCTTAATTGGATCCCATAAACAAGCAATGCCATTAGCATATCCACATGTGCCAATACACTAGAATTTACCCCTTATCCACAACATGAGAGCAATATTGAACATACTATAAGTAGCCAATTTAGTCTCCTAAATAAACACCACATCCGAAGAATGTACACAAATTAAATTACGAACACCTTTTTATCTAGGGATGTTGTTCAAACCCCTTACATTCCATAAGAGGATAATCATTTTGGGGGGTTAAAAAAATAGGAGTTCAATTTTCTCACCAAGCCTGACTCCACCAAAGTCTCCCCTATTAACTTAATTTTTTTATGGTTTTTCTTTCGACCCACCTTCATATTCTTATCCAAAGCACATTTTTTAATTATTTTCTACTGCAATCCTAGCACCATAGGAGTTTTGCAATCCAAGGATGACTACATAAGTGCCTAAGTAGGAGAGAGCATAACTATCTATGCCACTTTCCAAAATAGTTTTCCTTCCAAGAATAGAACCAACCATATCACCTATACTCAGAGCCAAAGCCATATGTTCTTCATTTAAACCCACTAGATCTAATTCCTTAGGTTCCATCACAAGAAGAGACGTCTAATTTGGCCTTGTTATATTTGCATCATGTAGTGAAATTTTAGATAACTCCATGCACTGATCAAGATCATCTAGTATCTTAAAATAGTAGCAAAGCATCTAGTTGGCTATCCTTAAGGGCTTTTTTTACCCTTCTTCCTCTATTTTGAGGTTTTAAAGGAACAAAGCCTTCCTTATCTCGATACCCTTCATTTATCGGGGCTTTTCTTTATCCAAATTTTGTGTAGATCGAGATATCCCAAGATTTTAAGCCACGGGTAGGATAAATATTTGTAGGTTGTCGTATTCATGACAAATCCGGTAACAAAATAGAAGAGCTTCATAGTCAAGTTGTTGAACCCATGTAGATGATCCAAACTGTATTTCAATAGAATCTAGAATAGAATTGTTTAAATCAATTTCAACACAATATGGATAACAAAAATTATCTTTTTATCCATCGTCTACTATGATGGTCCAATCGAATTTCCAAGAAGGGAAATCATATGCAAGATGTCATTTCTCTATAATTCCAATGGGAGCCACACAAGTCGAACCCACACTAGAACCCACGATAACCGCTCCTCTGATTGGTTGAAACCCACATGCCAAGGTTTAATAAATATTCTAGCTTGGTTACAGAAATAAAAACCCCCTTCAAATGCTTTGTTATGATCTACAAGACAAGAGAAAACCACCATAAAATAGCTATTCACACTCAACATCACCTCCACATCACCGTTAGGGTTCTAATTCTTCCTAACCCAAGCCTCCACAAAGGGAAGAGAAATTTGGATGCCCATAAATTTGGCAATAAGCGCATGCTTGGTTAAATACTCCACATATTTCACCATTGAGTCTAGTTTAACCACTAGAACAGGCCTAGCTTCACATCATTCCAAACATCCATTGTTCTTTAACAAATGATTCCCGACATGCATTGGGAAATCTTGTTCCTTCCAATCATTTTTAGATGAAAAAATATCACTAGCATGCACGCTCTATGATGGGCTCGACACCATCGTAGCATTCCTCCAGTCCATTTCAATCAGACCATACTCCTACCATTATTGTGCTAAACCCTAGCTCTTTGAAACCCCCACTCCCCTAGAATCATAATACCACTTTTATGAATATATTAATTCATCAATTTTACATTTAAATTTTTAAGTAGAATGCTTAATATTAATTTGAAAGACTTCTCTAGGTTTTTGGTACTTAATAAGAAATTAGACTTTTCATGACCGAATAAACAAGCGAGAATTGTTGTTATGAGACAAATCCAATTTAAATATTTAGGATATATGTTTTTAATTACAATATTGATGACAACAAGATTAATATATGTTAAAAGAGTAATGTCAAACATTATCAATGAAAACAAATGTTGAAATTTTATAATATAAAAAAAAAATCTCCTTGAAATTAGCGTAGCACTATGGGTCATAAAAATACTTAAAACTACCTTTAATAAACTTATCTTCAAATAAAATAGTGGTTTGGCAAGCCATTCTTGTAAACTTGTAAATGCCTTGGATTTAAATCATTGAAAATATATTTATAAAAACAATAGTGGCATGAGAGTTAGACCCACCATTGTTAGACCAAATAACAATGAATTATCTAAGACCGTGATCTTCATTAGCAAAACATGAGCAAGGAACTATGTTTGGCTCAAGTACTTCCCTTTTTCTCCAATATTCATGCAAAGAACTATTGATTTCTACTTAACATTCATAAGTTATATTTTGAATTATAAAAGCCACTACAAATTGTAGTACCACTCTCTTTTTGCCCTCCAACTACCACAATTGCAGTCTTTTATTTTACATGCCTTATTTATATTTTGGAATGATCATTTCTTGTCAATAGATTGAAATTTATTTCAACACTATTCATATGGGGTATTATAAGTTTAAGTTGTTTAATAAGTTGGATGAGTGGCCAATTCCAATCCCTTTGGAATTGATGCCCATCATGACTAAAATCTTGGTAGAAATATTTATCAAAGGTAGATATGAGGAGGATAAATTAGATTGGGGCTATGGGAACCTTGGATTCTACACACTAAAAGTATTGATATGATAATATCCTTCTAGAATCTCCTCCTCATGCATATCAAGTTGAGGATTGGAGAAATATTTGGCAATCCAAGGGTTGGCCAAAATTAAACTTCTTTGCATGGTAGTTCATTCACAATGAAATTTTTACTTTTGATAATATAATATGTAGGGAAATATATGGTTCATATCAATGTGTTTTATCCTACAAGATTGAGGAAACATGTTACCACTTGATGTTTTATTGCCCATTCACATGTTAGATTTGGGAGCGATGGTTTTTATCTTATAAAATTCAAGCCAATGGTGATTTAAATCCGATTAATATTTGGGAAATATGGAATAGGGGTAGATTTAAATCTAAAGCTCTCTGTATCAATTGGAATCTTGGATTAAACTTCATTTGATGGTAAGTGTGGTTGGAGACAAATGGTAGAATTTAAAAAAAACCTTTTCATCCATATATGGTATTTGGTAGGTCATTTGGAGAAAAGTCACATAAACTATGGTAGTGTATGCTAAAGAGAAAACTTAGATTGATATAGGGATGATGGAGAAGGAAGCTAAAGTGCAAGAGGGGCAAAGCTAGTTGGAAACCACCCCTAGAAGGTTGGATTAAAATTAATATTTATGAAGCTATAAAAGGTAATCTAGGTAGAGCTAGAATTGGAGTGGTCTGCAAGAATCATGTTGAGACAATGCTCTATTGGGAATTACAAGGCCTTGGAAGGGCCATGAATAATGGAGCAGGAGACTTAGCTATAAAATATGCTTCTATCTAGGGGGTAATACAAGGTTACAAGAGGATAATACTAGAATCAGATTATTACATATTTCTAGGAGCTCTCCATTGCATGAGAAACTTTGCTTTTAAGACATGGAGGTTGAGGATTCTTGTAACCCAAATTAAGAAATTGTGGAGGGAATTAGATGAGGTGATTCCATTTTATGTGAGTAGAGATCTAAATAAAGTGGTAGACTTCTTTCTTAATATGGGTTCTAAGAAGGAGGTAGGGTTCAGTGGAACTATGGCATGGCTATTTAGGATGAGAGGATTAGGCAAGCTGGTGAACAAATCTAGTTTTTAGCTAATTTGGACAACCATTGTAGAAATGTGGTTTAAGAGATTTGGCTCCAATGCAGATCTTATTTTATTATAAATATGTGTTTTTGTTGACTAAAGCTATGATATTCTCATCCCAACTTGTAAATGATCTTATTTTAATATGATTTTTTCAAATTCTTTTTCAAAAAAAATAAGGGGAGTGCAAAATTCCTTGACATAATGAGGATAATTCCAATGATCACATAAGTCAATTTTTACAATATATACATAATTTGAATCATGTTATTATGGAACAAATTTTAGGATCATAAGGTGAAATATGAAATCTAACAATGAGTGAAGAAATAAATTAATCAAAATAATATGGAGCCTAAAAGATACCTATGATGAAGGAAGAAAGTAGACATATATTTAAAAATTTGAACAATATTGAACCTCCTAAGCTTGTTAAACTAGTAATAAAAAGTTGCACACAAATGGATTGTGGAAATGGAAAGGTGTTTTCAACTTGATGAATTTTCTAGCAAGGACAAAGCTAAAATTACCATTTTTATTTAGGTCACCTGGCCATATGGTTAATTATGAAGATATCATAACAAAACTTGATAAAATGGAACTTACTCATGAGGTATTCGAATAGTGGGTTAAGGAGAAGTGCATTTCATAGGTGTCTATTCAAAAGTGAATTCAAGAGTTTTATAATCTTCATTGGGGAAGTGGATCAGTAATGGAATATGAACAAAAGTTTGTAGAGCTCTTGGAAGATATACTGAATCTTAGAAGTTAAGTGTTTTTAGAAAATCATTTTCTCTCTAGATGAAGGTTGACAATGACTCAAATTATTATAACTTAACCTTTCACTTGATAAGAAGCATATACGTAAGCTCATATAAAATTAGAATATAAATTTTTTATAATATCAAATAAAATAAAAAATTTATGTTATGTTTTCATTCTTTCAATCTAAATATTCTATAGGTAAGCTTTTCTTGTGGAAGATGGACCAAGGGCACCTCTAGAGTATAGAGAAAAATATCAATTTAGTGGTGCAAATAGATTTTTAGGACCATAACATAGGTATTCTAGACTGAAGCAAGGGTCTTCATCAAGGTAATCTAGATTCTTTTAGTTTGCTTGGCATAGACAATAGAATATGAATCAAAGAGGACCTATAAGAAGATCTATTGGGAATGGTGGAATTTTAAGATTTCAATCATCATCTTAGATGATGCCCACTTGCCAGTCTCTAGTGCAACAACAAGGGTTGGTGAGACCTATTGAAAGCACTCTCAATATTGGATCAAAAAGAGGTTTTTTTAAGTGTGAAGAACCTAAGTATGCTTTGAGTTACCCTCAACAAGGATAAATTATTAAAACAAATGGACCTAACTCATCAACACAAATGGGAAGCTATACACATTCACAATATAGAGTGTTCACGATGGTGAATGATAGACAAGCAAAACATCAAAACTTGGTCATTGAAGCATCAAGTATTGTTCATGAACATAATGTAACCATTTTGATAAATCCAAAAGCCACCACTTCTTTCATTAATCATAATTTTGTGGATAATTTTAGGTTGGGAGAGCAAAATATTGATGAGTTTGTAGAGGTGATTATGGCTTTAGCGGCTCAACAATTTATAAGAGGGTAGTTTCAAAATTTGAAATCAGTTTTAAAGGTTGGAAGAACTATCTAAAATTATTAGTTATGTGTTTGGAAGCATTTGATATTATTTAGGAATTAATTGCTTGAGTAGACATCAAGTAAAAATTGATTAGTATTCCAAACAGGTAAAATATATTGATGAAAATAAAATAAAATGATGTTTCAAGGAGTGAATAGGATAGTTCCACTTTGCATGAGATCTAAAATACATCTTAAAAGACATAAGAAAAGTATCTTTTAGGGGACAAAAAAGACCCTTACACCCTAGGCACCACAATCCCCTACGATTGTAGATTCCTTTGAGCAGGCGTGTCTAGTACCCAACACCTCATATGAGGCATTAGTCTTGGGAAGATCAAGGAGTGTGGGACGCAACATCTGGATGACCTCCAAGATTTATTTACCAAGGTTTAATTCTTGTTTTAATGTGATCTTTACCACTTCTTCTTCCTTACCTCAATAGCTAGCCTACTTTTATTGAGTGTCTCTTGCAAGGGAAAAGGAAAAAGGGAAAGCAATAAATTCTAACTAACCTATCTAGCCTACCTATAGGTGATGATGCACCAAATATCTAATAATAATCTATGTATCATGGTGGGTTGAAGTGAACACATGCACAATGGCTTGACAATGCATGAGAAATATAGTTCCCTATAAGAACATGCATACAAATATAACACCTGCACAAAAACTAGGATAGAGATGTCATAAGTAATTAAAGTTTCTATTAGTGTGAACTCTAAGTCATATACATGTAGAGAGAAGAGGTTCAAAAACTAATTGATCAATAAGGTAAGTCTTGAGCCATGATACAAGAGAGAATTAAGGAAAGTACCCCTTAGAAATAAATATATTGCTTTCAATTCTTGCAATGAAAATAAGGATACATATTTATAAGAAGAAATGGGGAATTCCCCCCCCCCTAAAATTCATCTAAGAATCCAAAATGAGTTCAAACTTTTTCTTGAGCTAGTCATCATAAGTAATGAATGATCTAGAGGCCCTATATATTTGTAGCTATCAATATTATTGGGATTGGAAATCCTCATAATTAGACCTCTATGACTATTAATCATTAATGCCTTAGGTTTTGTATTTTACCTTGGGATATCCTCCATGTTGTTGCCTTAATGTTCCAACTGTAGCCTAGGAAACCATATTTGGTAATGAGAAATTAAGATCAAAACTAGATGATCCTCTCTTCTCTTATGTTAGTTCACTCAGGGTTAGTCTAGTGTCTTTAAGGGTGTCAGGTCCTAGCTTACCCATGCTATTGATAGGTCTCCATTAGTGAAGATGTTATTTAATGCACCCTTTGTGGATGACGATCACCACCCTATGAGTTGCCTTGTGTCTAGGGACTCCTCTTCCACCATGTATCATAAGGGAGTACTTGGGGAGCCAACAAGCCTGAAGGTTTAGGGAGAACTTTAAAGCTAAATGTCTCTTGAGCTACTCTATTTTCCTTTGATCTTAGGTTCTCAAGCCCTCTGTAATGGAAGGGTGAGGCTTACTTCACTACCTCTCCACTAGGCTCCCTTAGGTCCTCCTTCCTCTCAGCTAAGGACATGCCCTTAGTCCTATATATTTACTTGTGGTGTCAATTTAGAATAGCACAAGGCACTAGGGAACCTTCTCAGTTAGGGGAAGGGGCTAGCTTCACGGTACATACTCTCCATGGAAGAGAAAAATATGCAAACACTAGTCGAAGCAAGGCCCTACTAAATGTGGTTTCCTTTTGTCGTCATTGAAATGGCTCAAGGGTTCCAAGTATTATCGGGACCTACTTTAGCCACCACCAAAAAAGTTAGCAAATTTTTGTTTGATTTTAGTCTAGTTATGGGGCTCGGGTTCATGGTGAATGGAGCTTTAATTTCAACATCAATCGATAATGGTTGTTGTTTCTCATTTGCATTCTAGATGGTATTTTGGATTCAACTACTTCATAAGTCATAGGGTTTGGAGACCCTCATTCTAGTTTTAGGTAGGCACTTTGATAAAAATCGCCTTTGGAGATAGGATTTGTTTGGTGTAGTGAATATTTAGTACAACATTGGAAACTCACATGGAAACTCCTACTAGTAGAAGTTAAGGAACCTAAAGAAAAAGTGCCTTATCCATTGGGTACATAGTCTAGATAGGGAAAATATTGAGGCTTCTACAATAGCGTATATACTCGAAGAAGGAAAGTGTTGAAGGTAACTTAACTTCGAATTTTATGGAAACCTGTAATGAGGTGCACCTTAATTTATAGGCCACATCACCTAGATGGCTCCTGAGGATCATTCTCATCCTACTGATCTATTGATGATAGATGGTTGTATGAAGAGTCGTTCTCTTGTGCCTAGGATTTAGACACGTCATCATTTTCCATGGTTTATCCTATCAGGATATGGTGGTTATCCTTTGTTTGATCAAAAGGGGTCTCCATGGATCTCGAAGGGTTGTTTTGCAAGCCTTAATTCCAACAACCTTGTCCTCTAAGCTTGTGTTATTTGAATCCTTCTCTATAAGTTTGAACTCACTCATGTATTGTATTGATTAGGTAGGCTTGCAATGATTGAATAAATAAATATATGCTTATATATAGATACAAAGGCCCATAGGGCTGGTGGATATCTCCTTATAACAAGTTTTCATCCCATTCTAGTCTAGTAGAAGGCTCTTTCAGGATCTTCCTCCCATAATTCCATGGTACATCACTTCTCATGGGTTGGGTGCATTCTTTCTTTGAGTTGGTACCTCCTTTCTATTATTGAAACATTGGTGAAATGCTTCTTTTCATACCCATTTCATATTCTTCCATGGAGTGACCTCCCCCTTGATTTCTACCTATTGGGTCCTCAGATTTTGTCTTATTCCTTTGCCTCTTTTTGGTTCTAGGGGGTGCCATTATGGTATTGTGGCAAGAGATCAAACACTAGGTTGAACATTTTTCCCACTTGTTTTGCTTCTTCTTTGATTAGCCAGTGGAAAGCTTTTAATGCTTGAGCCACTAATTTTAGTAAGAAATAGGATATGATTACTACATCCACAAAGAAAATTTGGATTGGCTTTCCTTCATACCTTAAGGTTAGAAAAAAGGTCATCCTTCTTCTTATGTAGGTGGCAAAGATTATTGTTATGGCTTGGGGAATTTGGGTGAATATTTCTTGTCAATGTTTATATTAGCCAAGAGATCTAGTGGTTGCCTTTTTTATTCTTCCATGGTAGCAGGCATCTTCTTTACTACGGTTGATCGACTCCCCCAAAAATATTTGGCAGTCTTGGTTCTGGTTTCTCATATGTAGTACAATTTCTTAAAATCCATGCTTGGTAATATATTGTGGGTTAGGGTGCCTGATGATATTTTTCTCCCTTGCTCTCCCTCTAGGGGTTGAATATTTGGCCATGTTTGACATCTAAGGTAAGCCTTTATATTTGGATGGTAATTCACTACTAGGTCCCTTTGGGAAAAAATATTCCTTTGGATGATAACGGGGGATCTATGTTTGGATAGGGAGGGGGAGGGAGGTGAGTTAGATTTAGAGGTGATAGAGGTTTTTAGGGATTTTGGGTAAGCCTACCTATTATTATGAGGTTGTTTTTTTCTTGTAGGGTGATCTATTAGGAAGTGGGGAAAGAGTCTCCCCCTCGAATTTCGATCAATATGGTGATTTCTAGATGGAAATATCTAACATAAAAAATGAGTGTCATACCTAGGGATGACCTAATCTCATATGGGATCCTATGCCAATTTTTGTGGAACCAAGTGTTGAAGTCCTCCATTGCTATGATGAGAGCTCACTTGATGTTTATCAAGAAATCTAGCATTAAGGCTCCTTTCTTCTTAAATCAATCCATCAGTTGAGCGACCAACTAGTGTTAATTCTTTATCATCTACATAGGTAGGTAAATGTACCACTCCCATTCCCTTTTAGATATGTCATTAGTATCCTAAAGGCTATATCTTGAACAATCAAATTGTGCATGACGTAGTGTGTTACCATATGGTGCAAGTACTACAATGCAATGGTTGCATCTTCTCCAATGAATTTTTATAGGGAATCCAAAGCCTAGATGAGAACAAAATCCCAAGTATTAGGTGGGACCAAAATAAAAAAGGGGATCTAAGTCTTCCATGTCAAAATTCTTCTAGCCATATCTTGCTTGATTCCTTCATTTTGCCTTAATAGGTAGAGTGAATCTTCATTCTATCTTCAATTAGGCACTCTGATCAAAATTACGTTTGGAGGTAGGATTTGCCCAATGTAGTGAATCTTCACTATAATATGTGTACTTTATGCTATTTGTATTGAAGATATTCAAGAAAACAAAGAAGAAACTAACATAAATTCTTAATATGTGTTTCTAGATGACTCATTATGACAACCACCATAGTGAGAGTTAGATTTCTCTATTGAGTTATTACCAAGTACATAACTAGTCTTTAAGACACCTTAGAGGATGTCTATAGCAAAATCTAGTGAATTTAAAATTTAGATGTAAATTTTTCTTGATAAAGTATTGATTCAACCAAGTTTTTCACCTTGGGGTGTGTTAATGAGTTTTGTGAGAAAAAAATGATGGATCCCTCAAGTTGTGTATTGATTAACATTAGTTTAAAAAGGTTACAAGAAAAATTTGAAATATTTTATCACATATTGGTGATATTTTTGATCAATTGTATGGAACTACTATATTTTTTAAGACTAATTTGAGGTCAGATTATCACCAATTATGTATAAAAAAATGATGTCCCAAAAACAACATTTTAAACTAGGTATGTTAATGCCCACTAAATTAGTCAATGAATTAACAAAAGTTGCATAGTTCATGTTCACTAAAGATACCCATGAGGCAAAGGATGTAGGTTAGTTATATGTGGATTAGGTTGTTATATTGCATGAAGTTCATAAGAAATTTGTTTTTTATTGATATTCCATGTTTACTTTTAGGTTTTGGAATATTTTTCAATGTGTTGAGCACCCAATTAAATTTTAGTACTACTTACCACACTTAGACTCATGGTCAAATAGAAATAATCAATAAGATGTTAGTAGATATGTTAAGAATGTGTGCTACAGATCAACAAAGTCAATAGCATAAATATGTGAATTTAATAAATTTTACATATAATAATAGTCATCATAGCTTAATTTTTATGGATCCATATGAATCTCTTTACGATAAACCTTGTAGAACTCCTTTTAGTTGGGATTGACTTGAATATTGAGTCATTATTAGTCCTAAAATTTTATAATACATGTAGGAATAGGTGATCAAAATTAAACAATATTTGAAGTAAGCATGGGATAGAAAAAAAAAACATGTTGATGCTTAAAGGACTGAAAGGTATTTTTTCATTAGAGATAAGGACTTTGTTATATTGTGACATATAAAATTTCATTCAAGTTTAAGAATAGTTCAAAGGTTGCCCTTTGATTTGCTCATCCTTTTGAAGTTTTTGAGAGGATTAGACCTATATCTTATTAGCTAGCATTACCACCTAACTTATCACATATTCATAATCTTTTCCATATATCAATCCTAATAAAATATATATGATCCTTCACATGATTTAGACTAAAATATTTTGTAGGTGAATGTGGACAAAAGCAATTGTAAAATAGGCTAGTTGACTAACTTCTAGTACAATGTGATCAATAAAGTAAAAATTCTCACTTTGGAAAACGTAGAAGAAATGAAAATTGCATACGTACATCATTTTTTTAAGAATTTTCATGAGGAAGAATGTAAGTTTTTTATTTATTTATTTATATCTATCTATCTATCTATATGTATGCATGTATATATGTAGCATTTTCTTGAATTAAGTTAATAGGGAAGTAAAATTATGACTAGATATTTATAATTATATTAGTGTTGTTTTGGGAAACTATTTCATATAGTAATCATGAAGTAAATTAAAATTTACTAAAAGATCCAAAACCATAATGACTTGACCATTAAAGAATCAAAACATTGAATAATGAAAGAGATGTAGGGAGGAAGGGAAGTGTAAAAAAATAGGTAGGATACGCAAAGAGGAGAGAGATGTAAGGAGGGAGAGAAGTAGCAAGAAGAACAGGATTTCATAGGCTTAGGTCATAGGTATTATTTTTTAAACTTTAAAAAAAGTACATATATTTGCTTATCGAATTGTTTGTACATTTCATAGTTTTTCTATATTAATTTTAAAATGTGATTATAGAATAAATTGTATGTAGATTGCAAGAGGGGACCCTGGTTGGATGTTTTAGCATCCCTATTGGTTATACAAGATGAGCTTGTGAAAGATATAATATTTATTATAAAAATGAGATTTCTAATTATATGATTTTTGGGTTTCTTAGAGGATACCTATGTATTTTATATCCTTAGATTCAATAGTGGTTGTCTAAGAAATGGGTTAGGTTTAATTGGAGTTGTCTAGGATACAAGGTCCAAGAAGATCTATAATTTGTTTTTGATGATATTTATTTTTGTTTTAGTTTGCACTATGTAGGAGCTTGTGTGATAACTAGCCAGGCATTATTTATTTCAAAGAAAAATATATTATATAGAAATGACAAATTTGGAATTAATAAAATGATTTAGTGCTAACATTTGCATTAAAATTATTGACTCATAATATCATTTGTTTTGGTACTATGAAGAAGAAAGAGGGTTTTTAAAGGGACCCCACAACCTTTTACAGAGCAACCTACAACAAAGGCAGCTAGAAGAGAACATTACAAAACATAGCAAATAAAGAGGCCCCAAAAATAAACAAGGAAAACAAGATGAAACAACCAATGAGAGAATCCAGATAGTTCTACATCATTAAGTTAATTTCATGGGCAATATTACCAAACATTTGAGCAACCTCCTCAGCAAAATCCAATGCCATCTTGACAAAGCTCCAAATCACACGTTGCTTAATTTCAATCAGACGCAGGCTATGCAAAAGAGCACTTTTCTTCACAGAATATTCCTTCGGGGAATAAACATCAACCACCGATTTTTCCTTAATGAAATCTCTAGGAAGAACCTCCACTTCTTCCACTTTGGATAAGGGAGAGGACTCCACCATATCCCTCTTTTTACCACTGAGCCACAATGACTTATGAGTACCACTGCCTACCATAATGCATCCAGAAGAAGGGCCCTCCATCATCAGAGAAGCATAAAAAAAAACTTAAAATTATTAACTAACCTAGCAAAATAATTCTTCACCACATAACCCCTAACACCTTTAGCAGAAACATGAACCTTGCGATAAATCTTCTCCAGATCGAAACCCATGGAAAGGGAATATACATCCTCCGAGTCGTCACTCAAACTCTTCAAATCCAACAAAGCATGACCAAGTGCAAGGATTGAAAGAGAATACAAGAACTTTAAAATTTCCTCAACCACAACCCATTTCTCCATCATAGCTCATTCAAATACTAGCAGTGCCAATCCTTGGTGAAGGGGAAGCTTACCCTGCCCACCTTGAACTGCCAACATCAACTTTCACATAAAATTAAATAGGAACAAGATATATTCGTTGATGCAAGAGCATCCGATGGCAGCGGAGCAATCTTGCATCAACAAAAAAAATTCTAAGTGTTTACCTTGATGTTGCGATATCACGACAAAGAAAAGTGTCGCGATATCACGATAGGTCGCATTTTCATGACTCTGGAAGGAGAGAGAAGGCACGGAGCAAAAATGTCATGATTTCATGACATGTCACGAAATCACGATCGAAAGAAGATAGGAAAGGCGTGGAGCAAAAATATTGCGATTTCGTGACATGTCGCAAAATCGCGACCGAAAGAAGACATGAAAGGCCAGAGAAGAAAATGTCGTGATTTTACGACATGTCAAGAAATCGCAATTGAAAGAAGACAGGAAAGGCCAGAGAAGAAAATGTCATGATTTTGCGACATGTCGCGAAATCACGACCGAAGGAGCAGAAAGAAAGCAAGGAAGGAAACCGTCGCGATATCACGACATGTCACGATATCGTGACCCGAGAGGTGAGGAGAATGCAGAAAGGAAAGATGTCACGATATCGCGACCAAAAAGGAGAAAGAAGAGCTGAAAGGGAAAGATGTCGCGATATCACGACATGTCACATTATCACGACCAAAGGACGAGAGAAAGCGCAAAGGAGAAAAAGCGTCGCGATATCGCGACATGTCGCATTTTTGCAACCCAAGGACGAGAGAAGGAGAAGTGTCACGATATCGTGACATGTCACATTTTTGTGACCCAAAATACAAGAGAAGGCGCAAGAGAGAAAAGTGTCATGATATCGCGACATGTCGCATTTTCGCGACTCGAAGAGGGCAGGAAGGTAGAGAAGCCGAAAGTGTCACGATATCGCAACATGTCACATTTTCACAACTCAAAGAGGGCAAGAAGGTAGAGAAGCCAAAAGTGTCACGATATCACGACATGCAGGAAGGCAAGGAAGCCGAAAGTGTCGTGATATCGTGACATGTTGCATTTTTATGACTCGAAGAGGGCAGGAAGGCAGAGAAGCCAAAAGTGTCACGATATCACGACATGTCACATTTTCATGACTTGAAGAGGGCAGGAAGGCAGGGAAGCCGAAAGTGTCGCGATATTGCGACATGTCACATTTTCACGACCAAACAAAAGAAAATAAAGTGCAGGCGGTTATAGGGGCCATTATAGAGGAAGTTACCAAGCGATGGTATACCAAACGTTGTCAATGGTTGACAAGCAGATAGAGCCTACAGTGGCAACATTGAATAGCACATGGCACTAAGGTGCAGTGAAAGCAGATGAAGATCAAGGGTCAAAAAGAAAGGCATTTGAAAGCCAAGACAACGAAGAGGCACAGGAAATGAAACGAAGGGTCAAAAAAGGGAAACGAAGAGTCATGCCAGAGATTTTAAAAGGGGAAGTGAAGGCATGCACAAAGGTCAAAAAACTACCGAGCCATAGTTGCAGGCATGAAGGCAAGAGGGCGATTCTGTACCAGTTTAGGCTATTTTTCTTCCTAAATAGAAGATGTTGTAATAGAAAAGCAAATAAGCATTCTTTCAAGATAAAGGAGTTTTGTTGGCAGACTGCTGCCATTATTGTAAATTTTTCAAGCTTAATGAATGAGATTTAAGAATTTGTTGTGAGTGATTTGTAGATCCCCATCAAGTTGTATCAGAGCTTATGAGCAATTTTTGTGTCCCCCATCAGGTGGTATTAGAGTCTGTTGTGAGCGATTTTTGGTCCCCCATCAGGTGGTATCAGAGTGGGAGTTCCTGAGTGTGTAAACAGATCACCGAAAGTGAGGCAATTTGCACCAGGATCTATGGAAGAGCAGAAGTTCTGAGTGTGTAAACAGATCACCAAAAGTGATGTAGTTTGCACCAGGATCTATAGAAGAGCGAAAGTTCTTGAGCGTGTAAACAGATCGCCAAAAGTGAGGTAGTTTGCACTAGGATCTGTGGAAGAGCAGAAGTTCCTGAGTGTGTAAATAGTTTGCCAAAAGTGAGGTAGTTTACACCAGGATCTATGGAAGAGCAGAAGTTCCTGAGTGTGTAAACACATTATCGAAAGTGAGGTAGTTTGCACCAGGATCTGTGGAAGAGCAGAAGTTTCTGAGTGTGTAAATAGATCACCAAAAGTGAGGCAGTTTGCACCAAGATCTATGGAAGAGCGAAAGTTCCTAAGTGTGTAAACAGATCACCAAAAGTGAGGTAGTTTGCACCAAGATCTGTGGAAGAGCATAGGGTTCCTAAGTGTGTGAACAGATCATCGAAAGTGAGGCAGTTTGCACTAGGATCCATGGAAGGTTTAAGAGAAAAGAGCAAGGAAGAATGCCTCCATAAAGAAATCATGATGGTGGAAGAAATATGGTGCCAGCAGAAGATTTTAGAGCTTTATAGAAGCAAGTTCAGGCCCTACAAGAGGAGCTACGTAGAGGGCTTGAACCCAAAGGAGAAAAGATTCATGTTGAGGTTGAATATTTTGTAAGATTTGAGATGTTGAAAAAGAAGGCAACATAACAGTATAGAACTGAAGGTCACTTCTCAATCCACCTCGGTTGTTTGATGTAGGAGCATCCAGTGGCAGTAGAGCAATCTTGCATCAACAAAAACATTTCTAAGTGTTTGCCTTGATGTCGTGATATCATGACAGAGAAAAGTATCACGATATCACGATAGAGAAAAGTATCGTGATATCGCGACAGGTCACATTTTTGTGACTCAAGAAGGAGAGAGAAGGCATAAAGCAAAAATGTCACGATTTCATGACATGTTGCAAAATCACGATCGAAAGAAGACAGGAAAGGCGCAGAGCAAAAATGTCACAATTTCGCGACATGTCACGAAATCACGACCGAAAGAAGACAGGAAAGGCCAGAGAAGAAAATGTCACGATTTTGTGACATGTCACGAAATCGTGACCAAAGGAGCAAAAAGAAAGCAAGGAAGGAAATTGTCGTGATATCGTGACATGTCACAATTTCATGACCCGAGAGGCGAGAGAAGGCAAAAAGGAAAGATGTCGCGATATCGTGATCAAAAAGGAGAAAGAAGAGCCGAAAGGGAAAGATGTCGCGATATCGCAACATGTCGCATTATCGCGACCAAAGGACGAGAGAAAGCACAAAGGAGAAAAAGTGTCACGATATCATGACATGTCACATTTTCGTGACCCAAGGATGAGAGAAGGTGCAAGGAAGGAGAAGTGTCGCGATATAGCGACATGTCGCATTTTCGCAACCCAAAAGACAAGAGAAGGCGCAAGAGAGAAAAGTGTCACGATATCACGACATGTCGCATTTTCATGACTCGAAGAGGGCAGGAAGGTAGAGAAGCCAAAAGTGTCACGATATCGTGACATGTCGCATTTTCACGACTCAAAGAGGGCAGGAAGGCAGAGAAGCCAAAAGTGTTGCGATATCGCAACATGTCGCATTTTCGTGACTTGAAGAGGGTAGGAAGGCAGGGAAGCTGAAAGTATCACGATATCGCGACATGTCACATTTTTGCGACTCAAAGAGGGTAGGAATGCAGAGAATCCAAAAGTGTCATGATATCGTGACATGTCACATTTTCATGACTTGAAGAGGGCAAGAAGGCAGGGAAGCCGAAAGTGTCACGATATCGTGACATGTCACATTTTCATGACCAAACAAAAGAAAAGAAAGTGCAAGCGGTTACAGGGGACGTTACAGAGGAAGTTACCAAGCGGTGGTATACCAAACATCGTCAATGATTGACAGATGGACAGAGCCTACAGTGGCAGCACTGAACAACACGTGGCACAAAGGTGCAGTGAAAGCAGATGAAGATCAAGGGTCAGAAAGAAAGGCATTCAAAAGCAAAGACAACGAAGAGGCATGAGAAATGAAATGAAGGGTCAAAAAATGGAAACAAAGAGTCATGCCAAAGATTTTAAAAGGGGAAGTGAAGGCATGCACAAAGGTCGAAAAACTATCGAGCCATAGTTACAGGCATGAAGGCAAGAGGGCGATTCTGTACCAATTTAGGCTATTTTTCTTCTTGGACGGAATATGCTGTAATAGAAAATAAAATAAGCATTCTTTCAAGATAAAGGAGTTTCGTTGGCAGACTGCTGCCATTATTGTAAATTTTCCAAGCTTAATGAATGAGATTTAAGAATCTGTTGTGAGTGATTTGTAGATCCCCATCAAGTCGTATCAGGGCTTATGAGCAATTTTTGTGTCCCCCATCAAGTGGTATTAGATCCTGTTGTGAGCAATTTTTGGTCCTTTATCAGGTGGTATCAGAGTGGGAGTTCCTGAGTGTGTAAATAGATCACTGAAAGTGAGGCAGTTTGCACCAGGATCTATGGAAGAGCCAAAGTTCTTGAGTGTGTAAACAAATCTCTGAAAGTGAGGTAGTTTACACTAGGATCTATGGAAGAGCGAAAGTTCCTAAGCATGTAAACAGATCATCAAAAGTGAGGTAGTTTGCACTGGGATCTGTGGAAGAGGAAAAGTTCCTATGTGTGTAAATAGATTGTCAAAAGTGAGGTAGTTTGCACCAGGATCTATGGAAGAGCAGAAGTTCCTGAGTGTGTAAACAGATCACCGAAAGTGAGGTAGTTTGCACCAGGATCTGTGGAAGAGCGAAAGTTCCTGAGTGTGTAAATAGATCACCAAAAGTGAGGCAGTTTGCACCAGGATCTATGGAAGAGCGAAAGTTCTTGAGTGTGTAAATAGATCATCAAAAATGAGGCAGTTTGCACCAAGATCTGTGGAAGAACGTAGGGTTCCTGAGTGTGTGAACATATCATCGAAAGTGAGGCAGATTGCACCAGGATCCATGGAAGGGTTGTGAGAAGAGAGCGAGGAAGAATGCCTCCACAAAGAAATCATGATGGTGGAAGAAATATGGTGCCAACAGAAGATTTTAGAGCTTTGCAGAGGCAAGTTCAAGCCTTGTAAGAGGAGCTGCATAGAGGGCTTGAACCCAGAGGAGAAAAGAGTTGTGCTGAGGTTGAATATTTTGCAAGATTTGAGATGTTGAAAAAGAAGGCAACATAACAGTACAGAACTAAAGGTCATTTCTCAATCCACCCTGGTTGTCTGATGCAGGAGCATCCGATGGCAGCTAAGCAATCTTGCATCAACAAAAAAATTTCTAAGTGTTTGCCTTGATGTCGCGATATCGCGACAGAGAAAAGTATCGCGATATCGCGACAGAGAAAAGTATCGCGATATCGTGACAAGTCGCATTTTTGCGACTCAGGAAGGAGAGAGAAGGCATGGAGCAAAAATGTCATGATTTCGTGAGATGTCACAAAATCACGATCGAAAGAAGACAGGAAAGGCACAGAGCAAAAATGTCACAATTTTGTGACATGTCACGAAATTGCAACCGAAAGAAAACAGGAAAGGCTAGAGAAGAAAATGTCATGATTTCGCAACATGTTGTGAAATCATGACCGAAAGAAGACAGGAAAGGCCAGAGAAGAAAATTTCATGATTTCGCAACATGTCGTGAAATCAAGATCGAAGGAGCAGAAAGAAAGCAAGGAAGGAAACTGTCGTGATATCGCGACATGTCACGATTTCATGACCCGAGAGGCGAGGAGAAGGCAGAAAGGAAAGATGTCGTGATATCGTGACTGAAAAGGAAAAATAAGAGCCAGAAGGGAAAGATGTCGCGATATCGCGACATGTCGCATTATCGCGACCAAAGTACGAGAGAAAGCACAAAGGAGAAAAAGTGTCACGATATCGCGACATGTTGCATTTTTATGACCCAAGGATGAGAGAAGGCGCAAGGAAGGAGAAGTGTCACGATATCGCGACATGTCGCATTTTCGTGACCCAAAAGACAAGAGAAGGTGCAAGAGAGAAAAGTGTCGCGATATCGTGACATGTCGCATTTTCATGACTCGAAGAGGGTAGGAAGGTAGAGAAGCCAAAAGTGTCGCGATATCACGACATGTCACATTTTTGTGACTCGAAGAGGGCAAGAAGGTAGAGAAGCCAAAAGTGTCATGATATCGTGACATGTTGCATTTTTGCGACTTGAAGAGGGCAGGAAGGCAGGGAAGCCGAAAGTGTCGCGATATCGTGACATGTCGCATTTTTGTGACTCGAAGAGGGCAGGAAGGCAGAGAAGCCAAAAGTGTTGTGATATCGCGACATGTCGCATTTTTGTGACTTGAAGAGGGTAGGAAGGTAGGGAAGCCGAAAGTGTTGCCATATTACGACATGTCACATTTTCGTGACCAAACAAAAGAAAAGAAAGCACAGGCGATTACAGGGGTCGTTACAGAGGAAGTTACCAAGCGGTGGTATACCAAACGTCATCAATGGTTGACAGGTGGATAGAGCCTATAGTGGCAGCACTGAACAAGCATGTGGCACCGAGGTGCAGTGAAAGCAGACGAAGATCAAGGGTCAAAAAGAAAGGCGTTCGAAAGCGAAGACAACGAAGAGGCATGGGAAATGAAATGAAGGGTTAGAAAAGGGAAACGAAGAGTCATGCCAGAGATTTTAAAAGGGGAAGCGAAGGCATGCACAAAGGTCAAAAAAATTTTGAGCCATAGTTGCAGGTGTGAAGGCAAGAGGGCGATTTTGTACCAGTTTAGGCTATTTTTCTTCTTGGACGGAAGATGCTGTAATAGAAAAGAAAATAAGCATTCTTTCAGGATAAAGGAGTTTCGTTGGCAGACTGCTGCCATTATTGTAAATTTTCCAAGCTTAATGAATGAGATTTAAGAATTTGTTGTGAGCAATTTGTAGATCCCCATCATTCGTCCACATTTACCTCCTCAAGTTATTCAATAACATAACATGAAAACTATGAATGACATCATACATAGAGTCTAGCATGAAAAATTCCATAACCACCTTAATCACCTTGTCCTTGAGCAAGGGCAGAGCCTTAGCATTGAACCCATTTTGAATTATGGGTAAGAATTCATCTCCTTCTAGGAAGAAGCTTATTTCCTTCAATAATGAGTGTCTGTCCCGATTATGATACGCTTCATCCAAAACTAACCCTATAGTGCAGCTAATCGACTCTACCGAAACCTCAAAGGACCATGTCCCTACTCTTACCCATCCCTCCTTCCATGTAGTAGCCATCCATTTAGAAATAACTGGGTTGTGTCCATGAAATTTTTGGACACAATCTAGTAAACCCTTGTCCTTCAGAATAGATAAAACCTCTTCATCAAAAATCATAGCATCATACTCCACCCTCGATTTAACTAGCTTCATCTTGAGCTCAAGAGATTTAGCCTTACCTATATTCAATAAGGGTGCAAGAATCCAAATATAAAAAAATATAGTCTTCCACCATGAGGAACCAAATAAGAAGACGTTCGAACAAACTACAAACCACAAGAGACCCCATAACAGGCCCGAGCATAAATAGAATTTCACACCCATCATAGGTCAAACTAGAACCCCAAAGTCAAAAATAAAATTCCTCAACACCGGAGTCTCATGAACATCGGTAATAGCCACTGAGCCATAACTTCTCCACCCACACTCTAAAAATAAGAGAACATACCAAACAAAATACATAAGAGCAACTACGAGAAGGAGTGCTAAAAACCAAAACATGGACACGAAAATCCTTCTAAACATAGTAGCAAGGGAGAAAAGGCCACCAAAAATATACCCTAACAAACAAATCCTCCACACACTGCCATCTAGCTAGAGAATAGAAGGAACATAGGAAAATGGAAAAGAATAAAAATAACACATCACCAGAGACATATCCAAGGCAAAATTCTAAAAAGGGGCTAACATACCAAGGCACAAACTCCCACAATGATTGCCCCAAAACCAATCCCAAGAAATGGAATTATCACCAGCCTAGGTACCCACCTTACAGCGAATCCAGAGGAGAAGCCACCAACATTCAAAAAACATGTGAAAAGACACGATATAGGAGGTCCAAAAACAAATCCCATACCCAAAATCAAGAACAATCAAGAAGAACTAACAACTCATAATGAGGGTAGGACTTTGGGCAGAGGGCGCACTCCAATGAAAGCTAGATAAGATTTGGGACATATCTAGACATCGATTACGAAGAGGGAGCCGAGATTCAAAATTTAAAATTTGAAAGGGAAATGACTCCATGAAGTCTAGGGAATTAATACCGACCACCACCCTATACTTCGACCAACAATGGGTGCTACTCCAAAGCCCCACCCACCAAAGAAAGAGAAGGCTAATCACCTACCAAAAATTAGTGAAGATCATTATTAACACAATGAATGAGCTCGAGAGGGAAATCCCTCTACCAAATAGAATATCCTTGGTGATATGCCCCCATATTCACCATTAAGTCCGCTACAGAATTGCCTTCTCTAAAAATATGCATAATCAAAACTTCATCCAGGGATCGAGCAATTCCAATGGCTTCATCAATCAAATTTTCCACCCTCCAACTTACATGGCAAGATCCCTTTAGCATATTAATAATGTTTAAAGAATCACCCTCAACAATAATTTTGTGAATACCTAGATCTCTGATCAAATACAAGCCTAAGAAGGTTGCCCTCGCTTCAGCAAACTAGGACAAATTAACACCAATATGTTCTGCATAGGCAAGGACAAAATTTCCACTGTTGTCTCGAATGACCCCCCTGAAACCTACAACTCCTGGGTTACCTTTAGAGGCCCTATCAAAATTCAATTTACACCAACCTACAAGTGGAGGGGTCCAACGAACAAAACTCCTAGGGTCAAGAGCAGGCGGGGGATGATCAACATGCCCAAAACCAAGGCTTTGTTCAATTAAAGCTTCATAGGGAATCAGGGTCTCTGAAAACTCAGACTCCTTGAAAGCACTCAAGACATTCTCCATTGTTCTCCATAAAATGTGAGAGCTCAAAGAAAATGCCAAATATTCCTTATATTTAAAAACACGAGCATTCCTCTCCTTCCACACCCCCCACATCACATGAGGTAAAATAAATTTCCAGAAACACTTGAGTTTAGGCGAAGAAAATGGAGAAGCCCATTGCGTAACACAATCCATCACTGAGTTAGGAAGTATCCAGCTTACTCCCAACCTACAGAGGATGGACATAAAATTTTCCTTAAATACCCCACAATTAAGAAGTAAGTGCAAAGTCGATTCCCAGGCTTCTTTACACATATAGCACCTGTTAACCAGACACATGCCTCTTTTATGAATATTTTCAATAGTGAGAATCTTATTTTGCACTACCAACCAGAAAAACATATTAACCCTGGGAGTTAAGTGCTTTAACCAGATAAGACCATGAGGAAAAAATCCATCCCCATCCTCACAAAGGAGCTTGTAAGCAGACTTGATAGAATATAAACCAGCACTATCAACTTTCCAAATCAAGCGATCCTCCACATTAAATTGCTACACCACATAAATATGGAGCTCCTCCATAAGCAAATTCTAGAGCTGGAGATCTCTAGCAGTCCTTACCACAGGTGAAGGATTGGTCCATACTATTCTGTTTCCATGAACCTCAGTAAAGTCCACCACTTTCACAAGCCCAACAATCCTAGACCCTTCAATTAGGTCTCTAAAATGAATATCCTCACACAAAGGATGATCTCTCAACCAAACATCTTCCCAAAAATTCACATTCCTACCATTACCAACAATCCATATGCAATTAAGATTAATAAACTCCCTAGATTTTACAAGACTGTTCCAAAAAGTCAACCCTCCAGAAGGGAGAAAATTAGAAATGAAAGAATCAAAATTATACTTAGCCTTCAAAATTTGACACCACAACCGGTCAACATTAGAGGCGACCTTCCAACCAAGTTTTGCCACCAAAGCCTTATTCATCCTAGCAGCACTCTTAATATTTAAACCACCAACTTTCTTTCTTCTACAAAGCTTCTCCCAAGAGACCAAATGAAATTTACCTTTAAGCTTCGGGTCTGCCCATAAAAATGCCTTGCAAATGCTATCCAACTTTGCTGCCACTTTACCCAAAAATGTGTAACAAGGACATAAAATAGATAGGGATACTCTGCAAAGTACTCTGAATGAGCACCCCCTTTCCTGCTTCGCTCAGAAGAGCCCCCTTCTACGATTTAAGTTTTTGCTGAATTCTTTCAATCACTGGAGTCCACAGAGCATCTTTGGCCCTCCCAACAAAAAGAGGAAGACCAAGATAAAACTATGTAAGAGAGGCAATCCAAAAATTTAGAATGTCTGTAATCCTCCTTTGCCTCAATTTTGAAGTGTTGATAAAAAATAAATTACTATTAAAAAAATAATATACTAGCCAACCGGACATTCATAACAATCTAAAATAGATTTGACTTCCCTGGAGATGACAACTAAAGCTACACAAGATATCAGTGTGTCATCAACAAATTATTGATGAAAAATTAGGTTACAAGGAATCGTCGGGTGCATCCCCAAATAATTACATCGTCAAGAAATAGACCTTCCAAGGGCCTCAGCCATAAGAATAAAAATAAAAGGAGATAATGGGTCCCCTTGTCAAATACCATGGCAAGAATGAAAAAACCCTACCGGAGAACCATTGACAAGAATAAAAAACCACACCGATGAGATGCACACCTTTACTAACTTAATCCAACCTTCACAAAAGCTAAATTTCTACAAAACTCTGAAAATAAATACCCAAGAAACCCGATCATATGCCTTATTAACATCTAATTTGAGGAAAAACCCCACTCTACCACTTTTGAAAATTGAATGCATCAATTCATGAATAACTATAGCTCCATCAAGAATCTGCCTCCCCAAAATGAAGCCACTTTGCATCGAATCAATCAACACCGAAAGAAGCGATTTAAGCCTATTCGCAATAGTCTTAGATAAAATCTTATAGATAGTATTACATAAACTAATGGGTCTAAAATCACTGAAAGACAAAGTCAAGTCTTTCTTTGGGATGAGGACAAGATAAGTCAAATTCACAACTTTCGGAATAAACAAAGAACATTGCACATCCCTTAAATCCACGCAAACATCTTCCCCACAAATATGCCAATACCTTTGAAAGAACACAGGAGGGAAACCATCCGGTCCTAAGGCCTTAAGAGGACCCATCACTTTGATAGCTTCAAAAATTTCCTCATCTGAGAAAGGATCGATAAGTCTCGTATTCCAATCAGTAGAAAAAATCATTGGAATAGCTTCTAACATTTCTCCTTCAGCAAAAAGGTCACGATCAGGCATCGAGTAGAGCAAAGAACTGAAAAATTCAACAGCTTTCTCCTAAACTTTCATGACATAAGAATAAATCTCTCCACTGGCCTTCTCAATTTCCCTAATTTTGTTGCAACCTCTCCTCCGTAAAGTGGAAGCATGAAAGAACCAGGAGTTGTGATCACTTTCTTTCAACCACAACTCTCTAGATTTTTGCTTCTAGAACAACTCTTCTTCAACTTTCTTATTATGATAATCCACCAAAAGGGATCTTTCTTCCTATAGCAGAGCATCAGAACAACCTTGGGCTTTCATAACCGCTTCTATCTCCTTCAACTGAGATTATTTTGAAAACTGAATACATTAATTCATGAATAATTATAGCTTCGTCAAGAATTTGCCTCCTCAAAACAAAGCCACTATGCGTCGAATCAATCAACACCGGTAGAAGTGGTTTAAGCCTATTTGCAATAGTCTTAGATAAAATCTTATAGATAGTATTACATAAACTAATGGGCCTAAAATCACTGAAAGACGAAGTTGCTTCCATAACCTAGGATCTTTGACTCATAATATTATTTTGATGTTATTGTAAATTTTATTTTTCTCTTAATACCTATATTTGTTAAAATCATGTAATTCTTATATAAAGTATGAACGACAATAAACATAATTGTAATTCAATGTGAATGAATTATAGATTACATTCAATAAGTGATATAATGAAGAACTATGCAATTTAGAATTAAAATACAATAGCAACGATAATGTCAATCTCATGAATACATTAATTTACCAATTCTACATTAAAATATTTAAGCATAATGCTTAATTTTAATGTGAAAGACTTCTCTATGGGTACATAACAAAAAATTAAACTTTTCTTGACTTAATATATGAAAGAATTGCTCTTGAAAGACATCCAATTTAGATATTCTTGGAGACATGTTCTAAATTGTAAGACTATAACCTTATGTGGTAAAATAGTAATGTCAAATATTATTAATGATAGTAAATACTTAATAGTATGAGTCATCAAATACTTAAAGACTACATTTAGTAAATTTATCTTCGAATGAAACTAATGCTTTGATAATTGAGTTTTGTAGGCTTGCAAGTGCCTCGAATGTAAATCATTCCAAATATTTTTTTTAAAAATAATAGTGGCATTATATTTGAACTCACCATTCTTATATAAGATAAAAATGAATTCTCTAGGATCCTTGTAAAAATTATCTATCAACAAATCATGATGAATGAACTATGTTTTGCTTATGTTTTCCCCTTTTTTATTTATTTTACATGCAAAGAACTATTGATTTATGTCTAATATTATTTTATGATTAGTTGACATGGAAAGAACTTTTGATTTATGTCTAATGTTCTTTTATAAAAGTACTCGTTGAATTAAAAAAACCAATACAAAGCATCATACCATTCTATTTTTTCCCTTGAACTAACATAATAGCATTCTTATGGTTTACTTGTCTTAAAAACATTTCGAATGAACATGTCTTTGAAGAACACAAGCTTATACTAATAGAGAGGGGGGTGAACAGTATAGCGCCCACTTTTTAATTTCTTTCCAAACCAATATCAATTAGTGTCCTCAATTGTAATTACCAAATACAAAAGTGTGCATTAATAACATAGATAACAATAGTAAGCAAGTGTACAAATCACCACACACAATTGAGACACAATATTTAACGTGGTTCCCCCAATGTGGGATAGTTCACAAGATAATATTCTTATAATATTTCACAAAGAAATAGGGATCCTTATCCCAATACAAATGATTACTTTGATCTGCTCAAAGCTAGGCTAATCTCAATATGCTTAGCTAGGCTATCCACTGATCTACTCAACTAGGCTATCCACTGATCTACTAAGCTAGGCAATCCATTGATCTGCTCAGCTAGGCTATCCATTGATCTGCTTAGCTAGGCTATCCACTGATCTACTTAGCTAGGCTATCCATTGATCTACTTAGCTAGGCTATCCACTGATCTACTCATCTAGGCAATCCACTGATATTCTTAGCTAGGTTATTCATTGATCTCCTCAAATAGGCACTCCACTAATTTGCTTAGCTAGGCAACTAGTGTTGATGAGCTTTTTCATTTTTGTTCTATCTCTTTCATTGCTCATATATCTTCCTCAATTCCTTCTCACAAGGCTCAAATAATCCTATTGATATGCTATCCTAAATCTGTCCTCAAAGCCTTCACAAAAGGCTCAAGCAATGATTCTCAAATACTGTCCCAAATCTATCCTAAAAACATTCACAAAAAGGCTCAAGAAATGATCCTCAAATGTTGTCCCAAGTTTTTCCTCAAAGCCATCACAAAAGGCTCAAGCAATGATGCTCAAATACTATTCCAAATATGTCCTCAAATCCTTCACAAAAGCCTCAAGCAATGATGCTCAAATGTTGTCCCAAATATGTCCTCAAAGACTTCTCAAAAGCTCAACCAATCATGCACACAATTTGTCTCAAATATATCCAAAAATTTTGTCCCAAAATCCTTCTCAAAGGCTCAATGAATAATGCACAAAATCTATCTCAAATATATCCAGAAATTCTATCCCAAAAGCCTTCTCAAAGGCTCAACCAATCATGCACAAAAGTTGTCTCAAATCTATCCAGAAATTTTGTCCCAAAAGCCTTCTCAAAGGCTCAACCAATCACTCTCAAGTAGCACTCAAAACTCAACCACAAATAAACGAAGGCAAGTTTCAATGATGAACTCAAAAATGAATGGCAATGTACTCTTCAATGGATGACAACAATGATCCACAATGATCTCAACAATGTATGAAAATACTCTCTCAAATGGATGACAACAAGCCAACAAAACCCAAACTAATGAGCTCTCTAATGGAAACCTCTACAAGAAATAAAAATGAGGACTTCAACCAACCAAGGAGAATATCCACAAGTAATAGCAAGAGGTTCTCAATAATATATTCCTCATGCAATGCCAATAAGATCTCAAGAAACAAGCACAACTCTCTCAAGTAAAGAGCTCTGAAATAGCCAACAATGATCTCCTCAAATGAAAGATAAATGTATCCACAAGTGACTAGCAAATGATCTCCTCAATGGTCTCACATAGAGTTAATGTACTCAACAAGTAACCAAAAATACTCTCCTCAAAGCAATAGAAAAAACCTCCTCAATAGTGGCAATACCCTCAATGAACTCCACTAAAGCAATTATGAACTCAAGCAACAATTTTATTCATAAAATTGGTTTTCTAATCCATCCACTTCCTCTCAATAGTCAAGGCACATAATCAAGCAATTTTTCTTCAACTTCAAACCCTAACTCATGTGCATGTCTTCTAACTCAAGGTAGAAATTAACTAGGTCTAAAGTTCCTAGTTTAATTTCATAATCAAACCATGCACTAGGACATATACATGTTCAACACTTTACAACCTTATAACTCCCTAAATTCATTAACATAAACAACAAGAACCTATGCTTTTATTTATTTGTTTTCACACCTTATAACTCCACAAGTACACACAAAAACCAAACACAAATAACAAATTATATCTCAACACCTTATATATCCCTAAGCACACACAACAATCATTTATTTTCAACAAATACCTTATGACTCCCTAATTTTGGCTAAAAATGATTTTATTGCACCACAACTTTAGTAATATCAACTATTACCATGTGCTAGAGATAAATACCTTTTAATAAAGTTCATAGCCTCCAAAACCCTCGAAAACATTAATGTATTTACCAAAAATCAATGCATCTTTACCACCTTCGAAATCGTCAATATTTTTCCCAAAAATCAATGCGCCTTCACACCTTCGTGGGAGTTGAACTTTGTTCCTCCTTGCTTGTGTTGTGAAGTGCTTACCACGTGAGCGTTGTCCCATGTTGGGATTCAATCCCAAACACTTCCTTTAATATCTACACTAGGATGTCAAAATGAAATCAATCTCTCACAAAAAACTTTTACTCCTGGCAGGATTCAAGCACAAACCTCTCCTATGCAAAGATCATGCCCTTACAACTACGCTATGCTATCCAATGTGACATTAGTTTTGACAACTTCTAATTTTGTCTTTTCTCTTGAGTTCAATATTTCATTTTGCCTCTATGTTGCCTCCCTTCTACTACTCTCTCTCATGTGCTGATTATTGTCCTATCTCCTCAATGAAATAACCAAAGTCTTATTTAATTTACATGCCTTTCAATACCTTCGAATGACATAAAAAAAATTGATTTGCCACCCTAACCTTTGCACGTCGGTGAATAATTTAATTAAACTTTAGAACTTAAAATTATTAAATAAATATTTAATAATTCATCTCTTATCTTTGAATTGGGATATCTCCTTCGTTCTTTTCAATTTTGCGATGAAAATTTTTGCACCTAGGTTTTATTGAAAAAACCTTTTCATCCATAATCATTTGGAGATGTCTTAGCACATTTGTTTTAATGAAAAAAAAATTCCAATGGTTTTAATAAAAACCCTTTTCGTTGGTCTAATTAAAATACCTTTCCATTGGTTTTAATAAAAACCATTGCCATTGGTTTTAATAAAACCTTTACCATTGGTTTTAATAAAAACCATTAATATAATATTTAAAAATTAAATATTATATGCCTCTTGTGCTACAAAACCCTGTATATATCCATGCTCTCCAAAATGTCATAAATGAATATTTATGAAGTGCTTTGACACCAAAACTCAATGTGATCCATGTGACATCAATGACAACACAAAATAACTCAAATTGCCAACAATCTCCCCCTTTGTCATTGATGGGAACACCTCTAATGCAAAACACCACAATCACTGCAAAAACCATCTCTGAGAATCAAAGTTGCTCCCCCTGACTCAATAATTTCTATGGAGGTTGCTCCCCCTATCTCAATGTTCTCTTTGGAGGATGCTCCCCCTAACTCAATGCTCTCCCCCTTACTCAAATCTCTCCCCCTTTGACATCAATGGAAAAAAGGGACACCTATGGGGCTAAAAGATATGACTCTTAAGCTTAGCCCCCCCACCACCTTCTCTCTTGAGGTGATTAATTTTGGGGTGGGAGTATTTTTACTCCCATATTACTTTGTTCCTTTCCTTTGTCAACTTCCTTCCACTTTTTTTTGATATCCTTTTCTTGATGAGTTACTTGATCTTCTTGTCTTGAACCTATTTGACCTTCTTGCCTTGAGACTGCTTCAATGTATTGCATTAAACCTATTTGGAATTGAGTCCTACACCATTTTTCAATATGTCCAAAGTTATTGCAATTAAAACACTTGATTTTGTAGCCTTTGGATGGTGCCCATGTTCTGAATTCTTTCTTGAAATCATTTTCATATCCATTCCTTTCCTGGACCCTGTATTGTGAGTTTTTTTTTCATAATCATTATGACCATGACCTCTAAATTGTCTAGCTCTAAGACCAAAACATGTTGCTCATTTTCATTGCACTGAGAAGATTTATGACCAATAATCTTGCATAAGAAGTAGTGTCCTTGAAAAACATACCTTCTTCCTTTGAATTTCCTTCTAGAAAAATCAAACTTCTTTGATCCATAGACCCTACAATGTATAGCCCCATGTCCAAATACGTTACAAGAAAAACAATTTCCTTGGAAATCCCTTTGTTCACACCTTGGTTCCTCATACCTTTCTTGAAAATTATCCTTGTGATCATCTTTGACTTGTGCATTGTATCCTTGATCCTTCCTTATAGTATCTAAATCCTCTTCCTTAACTTCTTGCTTGCTTTCCACTTCAAGAATTTATTTGCCTCTTGAAATTGATTCACCTATCTCAAAAAAAAATTCAAACCAGATATTGGGGGCCCAGGGGGGTGGGGAACTTTTCTCCCAACACCGGGGGGGCCTCCCCTTCTTTTTTTTTAACCCCCCCCCTTTCATTTTGAGTGTGACTTTTCTTGGAAGAGATACAGCCTTAAAATGTATTTACACTCATTTTTGAACATTTTCATATAATGTGTCATGTCTTGCCATCATTACCCTTAGTTATTCATTCATCCTTTCCTCTATCCTTTTTGCATCTTGAAGCTCATCTCTTAGATCACTGATTGTCTGAAGTAGTTTTTCTATGATTTTGACATCTGTTCGAATCTTGTTTTCAAGATTCCTGATTTCTTCTTTTAGCCTTTTGTCTTCTGATTTTTGTTTTCTTGGCTCATCTTATTCTTTTTCTATTACCAAAAGTGAGACTTCTTCATAATCACTATCACTAGACACTATTCATATTGCTATAGCAAATAAACTTTCTGATTTCTTCTTCCATAGTAATTTTTCCATTGATGTAGTAATTTCATCTTCACTATCATTGAAATCATTGCAATATCCTGATCTATGGTCTCATTGACCACACATAAAACATTGTACTCTTTAACTCTATTCCTAGGACCATAGATGTTCTTTCTTTTCATCATCAAGGGATGTAGCATGTTCTTCATCTAAGTCGTTCATTGTTGTGATCTAGCTATTCATTTACTTCTTTAATACGTAGGAAGGTTCCTTGTCTTTCTTCACTTATTCCAAAGAATTTATATTCTTCTACATGCTGACTGGTCACTGAGATCATTGTCATATTCTATAGCAAATAAAATTCTTTGACATGCCTATTTTCTTGATGTGTCTTTTTATCTTCACTATTTTCTTCATGTGGACACTTCTTTGCATAGTGACCATAATCACCACACTTGTAGCATTTTATTTTCTTCATATCCCTATAATTCCTTGAGTCCTTTTTCCTTTTGATGAAGTTAGCTTCCTCATAATTATATGAATCCCTATTTGTCTTTGGATATTTCCCTTTATTTTTATCTGAAGCCTTGAATGCAATTTCTTTCATTGGAGACTGATGCTTATCTATCCTCATCTCATAAGTTGTGATATTTCCTTGTAGTTCTTCCATTGTTAGCCTATCAATATCCATTGTTTCTTCTATCACTAAAACCTTTGCATCATACTTCATGGGAAGTGATCTCAAAACCTTTTGAGTAACATCTGATTCTTTCATCTCAAATCCTAGGCCTCTTATGGTGTTAGCAATCTCATAAAATCGAAGTAAAAACTTTGCAATATCTTCAGAATCTTCCATTTTCAATTCCTCAAATATTTTTCTATGAGTTTGTATTTTTGACAACTTTACCTTGGAGTGTCCTTCATAGGTATTTCACAACTTGGTCTACATTTCATTAACTGAATTACATACCATGACCTTTGAAAAAATTCTCACATATCCCACTCAGAATACAATTCATTGCATTTCCATTAATCTCAACCAATTTCTTTATAGTCTTATCTATCTTGGAATCACCTTCAACATTGTACTCTTTTACAACCATCTTCCATACCTCATATCCTTGTGATATCAAGTAGTTCTTCATTCTCATGCTCTAGAAAGCATAATTGTTACCATCAAACAGTGGATCATTACTTGTAGATGATCCATTATGTGAAGCCATCCGTATTCTTGTAGAATCTACCCTCAAGATGTTAGCCTTTTTGAAGGAACCCGCTATGATACCAATTGAAGAACACAATATTATACTAAGAGGGGGGGTGAATGGTATAACACCCAATTTTTACTTTCTTTCCAAACCAATATCAATTACTGTCTTCAATTGCAATTACTAAATATAACAATGTGCATTAATAACATAGATAGCAATAGTAAGCAAGTGCACAAATTACCACACACAATTGAGACACAAGATTTAATGTGGTTCCTCCAATGTGGGGTAGTCCACAAGATAATATCCTTATAATATTTCAAAAAGGAATAGAGATCCTTATCCTAATGAAAATGATTACTTTGATCTACTCAAAGCTAAGTTGTCCTGATCTGCTCAGGTGGGCTCCACTAATCTGCTCAGCTAGGCTCTCCACTGATCTTCTCAACTAGGCTATCAAATAATTTGATCAACTAGGCAATCCATTGATCTACTCAGCTAGGCTATCCACTAGTCTACTTAGCTAGGCTATCCACTTATCTGCTTAGCTAGGCAATCCATTGATCTCCTCAGTTAGGCTATCCACTGATATTATCATCTAGGATATACATTGATCTTATCATCTAGGTAATCCACTAATTTGCTCATCCAGGTTATTCATTGATCTACTCAGCTAGTCACTCCACTAATCTACTCACCTAGGTAACTGGTGTTGATGAGTTTTTTTTTTCTGTTCTATCTCTTTCACTACTCACATATTTTCCTCAATGCCTTCTCACAAGGCTCAAACAATCCTACTCATATGCTATCCCAAATATATCCTCAAAGCCTTCACAAAAGGCTCAAGAAATGATGCTCAAATGCTATCCCAAATATATCCTCAAAGCCTTCATAAAAGGCTCAAGCAATGATGCTCAAATGTTGTCCCAAATCTATCCTCAAAGCCTTCACAAAAGGCTCAAGCAATGATGCTCAAATACTATCCCAAATATGTCCTCAAAGCCTTCACAAAATGCTCAAGCAATGATGCTCAAATTCTATCCCAAATATATCCTCAAAGCCTTCACAAAAGGCTCAAGCAATGATGCACAAATGTTGTCTCAAATATGTCCAAAAATTCTGTCCCAAAAGCCTTCTCAAAGGCTCAACAAATCATGCACAAAAGTTGTCTCAAATCTATCCATAAATTCTATCCCAAAAGCCTTCTCAAAGGCTCAACCAATCACTCTCAAGTAGCACTCAAATCTCAACCACAAATCAATGAAGGCAAGGCTCAATGATGAACTCAACAATGAATGACAATGTACTCTTCAATGGATGACAATAATGATCCACAATGATCTCAATAATGTATGACAAATACTCTCTCAAATGGATGACAACAATGCTCAACAATATACTCTCAAATATATGGCTAGTGAGCTCTCTAATGAAAACCTATCCAAGCAATAACAATGAGGACTTCAACAAACCAAGGAAAATCTCCACAAGTAATAGAAATAGGTTCTCAATAATATTTTCCTCATGCAATGTCAATAAGCTCTCAAGAAACAAGCACAACTCTCTCAAGAAAAGAGCTCTCAAATAGCCAACAATGATCTCCTCAAGTGAAAGACAAATGTATCCACAAGTGACTAGTAAATGATCTCCTCAATGGTCTCACATAGAGGCAATGTACTCAACAAGTAACCAACAATACTCTCCTCAAAGTAATAGAAAAAATCTCCTCAATAGTGGCAATACTCTCAATGAACTCCACTAAAGCAATTATGAACTCAAGCATCAATTTTATTCATAAAATTGATTTTCTAATCCATCCACTTCCTCTCAATAGTCAAGGCACATAATCAAGCAATTTTTCTTCAACTTCAAACCCTAACTCATGTGCATGTCTTCTAACTCAAGGTAGCAATTAACTAGGTCTAAAATTCCTAGTTTAATTTCATAATCAACCCATGCACTAGGACATATACATGTTCAACACTTTACAACCTTATAAAGCCCTAAATTCATTAACATAAACAACAAGCACCTATGCTTTTATTTATTTATTTTCACACCTTATAACTCCACAAGTACACACAATAAATTTCAATTATTTAGTTCAACACTTTATAACTCCCTAAATACACCAATAACAAATAATATCTCAACACCTTATATCTCCCTAAGCACACACAACAATAATTTATTTTCAACAAATACCTTATGACTCCCTAATTTTGGCAGAAATGATTTTAATGCACCACAACTTTGGCAATATCAACTATTACCATGTGCTAGAGATAAATACCTTTTTGTGAATTTCGTAGCCTTCAAAAACTTCAAAAACATTAATGTATTTTCCAATTAATAATGCACCTTTACCACCTTCAAAATTGTCAATGTTTTGCCCAAAAATCAATGCATCTTCACACCTTCGTGGGAGTCAAAAATTGTTCCTCATTGGTTACATTGTGAAGCACTTACCACATGAGTTCTGTTTAAAATTGGGATTCAATATCTGTGCTCGATTGTCAAAATGAGTCAATCTCTCACAAAATAAACTTTTACTCCTGGCAGGATTCGAACACAGACCTCTTCTGTGCAAAGATGATGCCCTTCCAACTATGCTATGATGTCTAGTGTGATGTTAGTTCTAGAAGCTTCTAATTTTATCTTTTTTATTGAGTTCAATACTTCATTTTACCTCTACATTGCCTCCCTTCGGTGACTCTCTCTCATGTGCTGATTATTCTCCTATCTGCTCAACGAAATAACCAAAGTCCTCTTTGATTTATATGCCTTTCAATACCTTTGAATTGCATCAGTAAAATTTGATTTGCCACCCTAACATTTGCATGTCAGTGAATAATTTATTTAAATTTTAGACCTTATATTTATTAAATAAATATTTAATAATTCATATTCTATCTTTGAATTGGGATATCTCCTTCGTTCTTTTGAATTTTGCCATAAAAAGTTTTGCACCTAGGTTTTATTGAAAAGCCTTTTCATCCATCATAATTTGGAGATGTCTTAGCACATTGGTTTTAATTAAAAACCCTTTACAATTGTTTAAATAAAAACCCTTTCCATTGGTCTAATTAAAAACATTTCCATTGGTTTTAATTAAAACCCTTGCCATTGGTTTTAATAAAAAATATTAATATAATATTTAAAAATTAAATATTATATTCCTCTTGTGCCACAAAGCCCTGTATATATCCATGCTATCCAAAATGTCATAAATTAATATTTATGAAGTTATTTTGCCATAAAAACTCAATGTTATCCATGTGACATCAATGAAAATACAAAATAACTCAAATTGCCAACAATCTCCCCCTTTGTCATTGATGGCAACACCTCTAATGTAAAACACCACAAGAACAACAAAAACCATCTATGAGAATCAAATCTACCCCCCTGACTCAATACTCTCTATAGAGGCTGCTCCCCCTATCTCAATGTTCTCTTTGGAGGCTACTTCCCCTAACTCAATGCTCTCCCCCTTACTAAAATCTCTCCCCCTTTGACATCAATGGAAAAAAGGGACACCTATGGGGCTAAAATATATGACTCTTAAGCTTAGCCCCCCCACCACCTTCTCTCTTGAGGTGATTAATTTTGGGGTGGGAGTATTTTTACTCCCATATTACATTGTTCCTTTCCTTTGTCAACTTCCTTCCACTTCTTTCTGATATCCTTTTCGTGATGAGTTACTTGATCTTCTTATCTTGAACCTATTTGACCTTCTTGCATTGAGACTTCTTGAACTTCTTACCTTGAACCCGTTTGGAATTGAGTCCTACACCATTTTGCAATATGTCCAAAGTTATTGCAATTAAAACACTTGATGTTGTAGCCTTTGGATGGTACCCATGTTCTGAATTCTTTCTTGAAATCATTTCCATATCCATTCCTTTCCTGAACCCTGTATTGTGAGGTTTTGTTTTCATAATCATTATGACCATGACCTCTGAATTGTGTAGCTCTAAGACCAAAACCATGTTGCTCATTTTATTTGCACTGAGAAGCTCTATGACCAATCCTGTTGCATAAAAATTAGTGTACTTAAAAAACATACCTTCTTCATTTGAAGTTCCTTCTAGCAAAATCAAACTTCTTTGATCCATAGACACTGCAGTGTATAGCCCTATGTCCAAATTCATTACAAGAAAAACAATTTCCTTGGGAAGCCCTTTGTTCACACATTGGTTCCTCACAACTTTCTTGACCATTATACTTGTGATCATATTTGACTTGTCCATTTTATCCTTGATCCTTCCTTGTAGTATCTAAATCCTCTTCCTTAAATTCTTCCTTACTTTCCTCTTCATGAATTTATTTGCCTCTTGAAATTGATTCACCTATCTCAAAACAAGATCCAAACTAGATATTTGGGGCCCAAGGGGCTGGGAAATTTTTCAAAATTTTGGGGGCCCCCCCCCTTTTATTTTTTAAAAACCTTTCCTTTTGAGTGTGACTTTTCTTGGAAAAAAGTATGTTTCCACTCCTTTTTGAACCTTTTCATCTAATGTGTCATGTCTTGTAGTCATTACCCTTAGTTCTTCATTCATCATTTCCTCTATCCTTTTTGCATCTTGAAGCTCATCTCTTAGATCATTGATTGTATGAAGTAGTTCTTCTCTGATTTTGACATTTGTTCGAATCTTGTTCTCAAGATTCCTGATTTCTTCTTTTAGCCTTTTGACTTCTTATTTTTTTTTCTTGGCTCATCCTCTTCTTTTTCTATTACCAAAAGTGAGACTTCTTCATCATCACTATCACTAGATCATTATCATCTTCTATAGCAAATAAACTCTCATAAATTTCTTAGACCATGTTTATTTCGTTGGTGTAGTCATTCATCTAAATCCCAAAGTTTCTATCATATGAAGCATTTTAATATTCCTAGACCCGTGATCTCTTTGACCACACACAAGAGATATGTCCTCTTCATTAACTTCAATACCTAGGAGTAGGTATTCTTGTCTTTCTTCACTTATTCCAAAGAATGTACATTCTTCTTCATCTAACTGATCATTGAGATCATTATCATCTTCTATAGCAAAAAAACTCTCATGATTTCTTTGACCATACCTATTTCTTTGATGTGTCATTTTATCTTCACTATTTTCTTCATGTGGACACTTTTTTGCATAGTGTCCATAATCACCACACTTGTAGCATTTTATTTTCTTCATATCCTTGTAATTCCTTGAGTCCTTTTTCCTTTTGATGAAGTTAGCTTCCTCATCATTAAATGAATCTCTATATGTCTTTGGATCTTTCCCTTTTTTTTTCTCTGAAGCCTTGAATGCAATTTTTTTCATTTGATCCTAATGCTTATCTATCCTCATCTCATAAGTTGTGATATTTCCTTGTAGTTCTTCCATTTTTAGCTTGTCAATATCCATTGTTTCTTCTATCATTGAAACCTTTGCATCATACTTCATGGGGAGTGATATCAAAACCTTTTGAGTAACATTTGATTCTTTCATCTCAAATCCTAGGCCTCTCATGGTGTTAGCAATATCATCAACTCGAAGTAAAAACTTTGCAATATCTTCAGAATCTTCCATTTTCAATTCCTAAAATCTTCTTCTATGAGTTTGTAGTTTTGACAACTTTACCTTGGAATATCCTTCATAGTTATTCTGTAACTTGGTCCACATTTCATTAGCTGAATTACATACCATGACCTTTGCAAAATCTGTCTCACGTAGCCCACTCAGAATACAACTCATTGCCTTTACATTAATCTCAACCAATTTCTTGATAGTCTTATCTATCTCGGGATCACCTTCAACATTATACTCTTTTGCAACCATATGCCATACATCATATCCTTGTGATATCAATTATTTCTTCATTCTCATGTTTCATAAAGCATAATTGTTACCATTAAATAGTGAAGCCTTACTAGTATATGATCCATTATGTGAAGCCATTTGTGTTCTTGTAGAATATACCCTTAAGATATTAGCCTTTCTAAAGTAACCTACTCTAATACCAGTTGAAGAACACAAGATTATACTGAGAGGGGGGTGAACAGTATAGCACCCAAATTTTACTTTCTTTCCAAACCAATATTAATTAGTGTCCTCAATTGCAATTACCAAATATATCAGTGTGCATTAATAACATAGATAACAATAGTAAGAAAGTGCACAAATCACCACACACAATTGAGACACAATATTTAACGTGGTTCCTCCAATGTGGGGTAGTCCACAAGATAATCTCCTTATAATATTTCACAAATAAATAGGGATCCTTATCCCAATAAAAAAGATTACTTTGATCTACTTAAATCTAAGTTGTCCTGATCTGCTCAGGTGGGCTCCAATGATCTGCTCAGCTAGGCTCTCCACTAATCTACTCAACTAGGCTATCCACTGATCTAATCAACTAGGCTATCCATTGATCAACTCAGCTAGGCTATCCACTGATCTACTCAGCTAGGCTATCCATTGATATGCTCAGCTAGGAAATCCACTAATCTGCTAATCTAGGCTATCCACTGATCTACTTAGCTAGGCTATCCATTGATCTTCTCATCTAGGAAATGCACTGATCTGCTCAGCTAGGCTATTCATTGATCTACTCAGCTAGGCAACCTAATGTAGATAGGTTTTTTTGTTTTTGTTCTATCTCTTTCACTACTCACATATCTGCCTCAATGCCTTCTCACAAGGCTCAAAAAATCCTGCTCATATGTTGTCCCAAATATTTCCTTAAAGCCTTCACAAAAGTCTCAAACAATGATGCTCAAATGATTTCCCAAATCTATCCTCAAAGCCTTCACAAAAAGGCTCAAGTAATGATGCTCAAATGTTGTCCCAAATCTATCCTCAAAGCCTTCACAAAAGGCTCAAGAAATGATGCTCAAATACTGTCCCAAATCTATCCTCAAAGCCTTCACAAAAGGCTCAAGAAATGATGCTCAAATGCTATCCCAAATCTGTCCTCAAAGCCTTCTCAAAGGCTCAACCAATCATGCACAAAAGCTATCTCAACTATGTCCAAAAATTCTATCCCAAATGCCTTCTCAAAGTCTCAACCAATCATGCACACAATATGTATCAAATCTGTCCAGAAATTCTATTCCAAAAGCCTTATCATTAAAAAAAAAACCAAGGATCAACCAATCACTCTCAAGTAGCACTCAAATATCAAACACAAATTAACAAAGGCAAGGCTCAAAGATGAACTAACCAATGAATGACAATGTACTCTTCAATGGATGAAAATAATGATCCACAATGATCTCAACAATGTATGAAAAACTCTCTCAAAAAAAGCTAAAATATACTCAAAAGTTGGCTAATGAGCTCTCTAATGAAAACCTCTCCAAGCAATAACAATGAGGACTTCAAAAAACCAAGGACAATATCCACAAGTAATAGCAATAGGTTCTCAATAATATCTTCATAATGCAATGTCAATAAGCTCTCAAGAAACAAGCACAACTCTCTCAAGAAAAGAGCTCTCAAATAGCCAACAATGATGTCCTCAAATGAAAGACAAATGTATCCACAAGTGACTAGCAAATTATCTCCTCAATGGTCTCACATAGAGGCAATGTACTCAACAAGTAACCAACAATACTCTCCTAAAAGCAATAGTAGAAATCTCCTCAATAGTGGAAATACTCTCAATGAACTCCACTAAATCAATTATGAACTCAAGCATTAATTTTATCCATAAATTTGATTTTCTAATCCATCCACTTCCTCTCAATAGTCAAGGCACATAATCAAGCAATTTGTCTTCAACTTTAAACCCTAACTCATGTGCATGTCTTCTAACTCAAGGTAGCAATTAACTAGGTCTAAAGTTCCTAGTTTAATTTCATAATCAAACCATGCACTAGGACATATACACGTTCAAAACTTTACAACCTTATAACTCCCTAAATTCATTAACATAAACAACAAGCACCTATGCTTTTATTTATTTGTTTTCACACCTTATAACTCCACAAGTACACACAATAATTTTCAATTATTTAATTCAACACCTTATAAATCCCTAAATACACAGCAATAACAAATTATATCTCAACACCTTATATATCGCTAAGCACACACAACAATCATTTATTTCCAAAAAATACCTTATGACTCCCTAATTTTGGCAGAAATAATTTTAATGCACCACAACTTTAGCAATATCAACTATTACCTTGTGCTAGAGATAAATACCTTTTTATGAAGTTCGTAGCCTCTGCGTAAAACATTAATGTCTTTTCCAAAAAATAATGCGCCTTTACCATCTTCGAAATTGTCAACATTTTGCCCAAAAATCAATGTACCTTCACACCTTCATTGGAGTCGTACTTTATTCCTCATTGCTTGCACTATGAAGTGCTTACTGCATGAGCATAGGCCCACATTGGGATTCAATCCGAAACACTTCTTTTAATCTCTAGACTCGGCTGTCAAAATTAAGTCAATCTCTCACAAAAACTTTTACTCCTAGAGGTATTCAAACACAGACCTCTCCTGTGCAAAGATGATGCCCTGCCAAGTACACTATGTTATCTAGTGTGATGTCAGTTCTGGAAGCTTTCGATTTTATCTTTTACCTTGAGTTCAATATTTCATTTTGCCTCTACATTGCCTCCCTTCAATGACTCTCTCTCATGCGCTGATTATTCTCCTATCTCCTCAACGAAATAACCAAAGTCTTATTTTATTTATATGCCTTTCAATACCTTCGAATGACGTCGACAAAATTTGATTTGTCACCCTAAGATTTGCACATCGGTGAATAACTTAATTAAACTTTAGACCTTAGAATTATTAAATAAATATTTAATAATTCATATTTTATCTTTAAATTGGGATATCTCTTTCGTTCTTTTGAATTTTTCCATGAAAAACCCTTTTCGTTGGTCTAATAAAAAAATATTTTTGTCGGTTTTAATAAAAACCCTTGCCATTGGTTTTAATAAAACCTTTATCATTGTTTTTAATAAAAACCATTAATATAATATTTAAAAATTAAATATTATATGCCTCTTGTGCCACAAAACCCTGTATATATACTTTCTATCCAAAATATCATAAAGGAATATTTATGAAGTGCGTTTGCCACCAAAAATCAATGTGATCCATGTGACATCAATGACAATACAAAATAACTCAAATTGCCAACAGTCTTACCATTGGTTGCGGACACGAATCTAAGCCTTAAATTAAATAGTGAATTGAATTTTTAAGTTGGCACCTCCATGTTCCTCATGACATCACTCTAAAGGAAAGAGGCTATTCATTTTAGCTTTTAATATTATAAGATAAATGTGTACTTATATTTTTAAAATATGACATTAAAATTTAATATTTAAAATATAAAAATTTAGTAATTTAGAGAAACAAAAATCATAAATAATTTTTAAATATGTCAAATAAATAATAGACAAACTTACATGTAGTATTAGTTAAGAAATAAAACATGTTGTGGTATACTAAAGATACTTCACATATATAAAATATCTTGGTCCCATGATAAAGATTGTTTTGGATGGAGCAACACTACTAAGAGTGAGTATTCAGTTGCTCAAGGTTATTTGGCCTTATGCCATAATAATCCCAAACAATTTTATGACATATTTTCTCAGTTGTGGGATCAAAAGCTCTGGCCTAAGGTGAGGTTCTTTACTTGGATTTTATTGCAACGTAGGGTGTTAACTAGTGAGCAACTTATGAAACATGGTTTTCATGGCCCTTTTAGATGTGAAATGTGTGGAGATAATGTGGAAACTCTTAGCCATATTTTTATTGAGTGTACCTTAGCCTCTGAGCTATGGAGGAGAATGGTCATCTTACTTGGCTTACAATGGTCCAACTTTTCTACTTTTGAACAACTTTGGAGGGATTGGCCTAATCAAGAAGGTGTTGATCATTTTATTAGGCAATTAGTTTGGATGGGTTCTACCATTCTACCTTGGAATATATTGAATGAAAGGAACAACCGAATTTTCAATCAATAAATAAAGGATATTCATTATATCTAGCAAAAGACCATTGCTAACTTAGTTGAATCAGTCCAACAACTCCTTAATCACCCCCAAAACTCCCACCAAAGATGGGATCAAGTGATGCAAAGATTGAAGATTAACTCTTCTAAGGGCAACCGTCTTAAAGGGAATGTGAGTAATTGCAAGATGGAAAGAACAAGGAATTGGAAACCTCCTCCTAAGGATTATGGAAAGTTCAATACCGATGGAGCCTCTAGGGGAACCCTAGAAAATCTAGTGTAGGAGGAATTGGTAGACTTTCATATGGCTCACTAGTTTTCACTTTTGCTGAGAATTTGGATATCCTTTCCAATAACCTTGTTCAGGGTTATGGTATCCTCAAAGGCCTTCAAGAGGTTGTAAAGGTTGGATGGGAAAAGGTGTTGGTTGAATTTGACTCCCAACTCATGATTAATTTTTTGAAGACTCCTAAGAATCATAAGGATGATTGGAGAATAAAAATAATTGTTGAGAAGATTCAATTAATCCAGATAGGCTTTTTGAAAGTGGATTTCAATCATGTGGTCATAGAATAGAATAGGAGTGTTGATGCTTTAGCTAATTGGGCATTGGACAAAGGTGGTATTACTTGCTACGACCACCCTCCTAGATGGTGGGCTTCACAAATAAGGGAAGCTCTACTTTTTATCATTCTTTGGATGACTCAAGTACTAGAGGTACCTAGTTTCTTTTTGTTTTGTTTTTGCTTCTCTTTGGTTCTATCAGGGTATTTTAGTTCCCTAGCTTAGACATATATTTCTTATGTTTCCTCTGTTGAATCTTGCTATTAAAAGTCTTTTGGCCTAGAAAGGTCGTAGTGTTTTTTTTTTTGTTTTCCTTTTTTTAGTTTTTCGAGGGGTGTATGCGTTTTTTGTACTGTTTTTTTGTGTTGTTTTACTTGTTTTTTTTTGTTTTTTTTGTTTTTTATTTTTTTGTGTTTTTTCGTTTTTTTTTTTTGTTTTTTTTGTTTTTCATTTTTTTTTTGGTTTTGTGTTTTTGATTTTTTTAAGTGTTTGTGTTGTTTTGTTGTTTTATGGTTTTCTTATGTGTTTTGTTGTTATTTTTTATTTTATTTTATTTTTATTTTTTTGAGTTTTTTTTTTGTTTTTTTATGTTTTTATGTTGTTTTTGTTTGTTTTGTAGTTTTTATTTATTTTTGTTTATTTATTTGTTTGGTTGTATTTGTTTTTTGATGTTGTCATGTTTTTTGTGTTTGTGCTTTTATGTTTGTTTGTTATTGTTTTTGTTGTTTTAGGCATGTTCGTTAAGTATGCCAAAGGAGCAGGCCAGGTGCGAGCCCTGGGCGTTTTTGGCGGAATAGATACCTTTGCCTCCTTGGGACTTACCCAAAAGTGGCATCCTATTTGAGGTGTTTTCCAAAAAAAAAAAAAAATACTTCACATATTAACTTACCTCTTCTCTTGTCATAAATATAATCTATGTAATTAAGTGTTTTGAAGTTTTCTAAAATAAAAATTTTAATTATTCAAATTCAATTCTTTTACTATCTTAAATTGAATTATAAATACATTTTTTTAGTTATTTGAAAACATCATTTCACAAGGTTTGTGATGTGATAGCATTTTAATTTTTGTTATTGTTTTTTTTGGTAAAATAAACCTTGATTAGAGGTTTAGCTCACAACAAGTTTAATATTTAGATATTTTGATGGAAAGGGGCCTTAATAAAAGCACATATAACTTATTAAAATAAAAATGATAATCTTACAAATTTAATATTATAATGTTAATTTTTTAAATTTAAATTAATTATAATATAAGCTATTTAATAAATATTAAAACTATTAAATTTTTAAAATTTGGGGGAAGTGATAACAATTTTTTAATATAAAACCAATGATTGATAAACCTTAACATTTATAAATATTAGATGAATTGTCTTAACATATACAAAACAACAAAAGAATAAGATAATTTAAGTTCAATCATCCAAATGTTTTTAACTTTCAAAGATGACACCTAGATTTGAGGGTAGGTACAGTTTGAACGTTAGACCTCTCAAAGAGAAACCAAAACCCTAACGTGTCTACCATGTTAAACAAACAAATTATTAAAATAAAACACAGATTTTTTTAATTGATTAAATACTTCTTATATATATACATATCCCCGTAGGGATTGAACCCGGGTCACATCACCAAAAATACAAGTGGCGTCCTTGCCGGTAAACCACATGAAACAGATATAAAACACATAAAACACAGATTTTTATCATATAGGAAAGTTTAAACTTAACTTAATATTCGAATACCAATTACTGTGCGTCTGTGACCACGCCCATCATTAAATGGAATATTTTGTTTTGGATTTTTTTTCGTTTTGGCTGTATCTTCAACAATCTGTTAGAATATTCTTGGCATCTTATGCCTTTCCTAGGGGTTTATTAAAATACTTTAACATGGCATCTTATACCTCCAAGCTTAACCTTCTGTTTTTTGTATCCTTCCCAAAGGCTTCCTATTCATGTCTATTTAAGGTCAAGTTCCTTAGATTTCATCATCAAGAGCCCCCAATGCTGACATTGTGCTTAGCTTAATCTGGGAAGGCATAAGATTATTTCATTATTCATTGCTGGTCTCGACAATCATGGAGAAGATAACGCATAAGCATGTGAATGTTGGAGAGCTGAAATTACATGTTGCAGAGATTGGATCAGGTATTTCCATGGGGCAAACCCTTCTTTACTCTTGGGTTTATAAAGCCTTGATTAATTTGGGGGAATTGGTGAAATTTGCACAGGTCCGGATGTGCTACTGCTGCATGGATTTCCTGAAATCTGGTATTCGTGGCGTCATCAGATGATTGCATTGGCAGAAGCAGGGTTTCATGCAATTACACCGGACTTCAGAGGCTATGGACTCTCCGACCAGCCTTCTGAAATTGAGAAAGCCAGCTTTGTGGATCTTGTGGAAGACATGGTCGGCCTTCTCGATGCCTTTGGTATTCAGAAAGTAAGTACCCCAAAATTTTAATTCATGAATTTGTAGGCATTTGGCCATCTGGAGACCCCAAACTGTCCAAACCATAACTGAGATGTCTGTCTGCGGAAAATTTACAGGTATTTGTTGTGGGTAAAGATTTTGGAGCAATGGTTGCATATTATCTGTGCCTGCTCCATCCCGATCGAGTTAGAGCCATTGTAAATATGGGTGTAGCTTACAGGAGACCCGGTCCACAAATGATGAAGTTGGACACGCTTCCTCAAGGCTTTTATGTCAGACATTGGCAGGTATCCCACTCTTTCCCTCCTGCAAATCTGATATTAAGCCCTGTACTCACCTCTGAACAAATTTGCTTCTTTTCACTCTTTTCTTTGCGTGAAGGAGCCCGGAAGAGGATTGGCAGATTTTGGGCGTTTTGATGTGGAAGCAGTGGTGAGGAATATATATACTCTTTTCTCAGGAAGTAAGCTACCAATAGCAGAGGATGGTAAAGAAATTATGGATTTATATGATCCTTCAACTCCACTGCCATCTTGGTTTACTGAAGGCGACCTCCGAATGTACTCAAGCCTGTATGAGAAATCAGGCTTTGCTTTCCCTCTGCAAGTTCCCTACAATGCTATGTTCAGGTAAAGCGAAAACTGTGTATATGTGATAGTTTTTTTTCTTTTATTTCCTTTGGCGTTTTTTATCACAAAATAAAGTAGGCTCCTGTAAGCAAGTTATAAGGTGTACATTTTGGATGCCCATTTACAGGAACTGGGACAAATTGGGAGAGATTACAGATTACACTATCAAAGCTCCCACCTTTCTAATCATGGGTACCAATGATTATGTTCTCAAGCGTCTAGGAAATGAGTCTTACATCAACAGTGGGATGCTCAACTCTGATGTCCCCAATATGGAAGTCAAATTCATCCCGGAAGGAAGCCATTTCGTTCAAGAGCAGTTCCCTGAGGAGGTGAACAAGCTTCTAGTTGGCTTCCTCAATCATCAGCTCTAATCTTAACCTTCTATTTACCTAGCTTATTATGAGTTGACATCATAACAAAATTGAATCTTTTGCAAATCCCAGGTGTATCTCGATTGGAATCATGTGAGCAGTGTTAAGATTGATATAAAATCCGAGTGATAACATCAATAAATATAAACAAAGTTTTCTAGGGGAAACTTGCGTCCGTTATTTATTTAGTCAGATACACCTACACTTTTGGGTTCAATACCAAACACTGCATGAATTAGTCAATGAAGTGAAAGACAGAGTGGAATCAAATTTCATCATAAAATACCTCGTAAGACACAGCATACTATTTTCATTCATTCTTTTCTTTGCTTAAGCCCTTATGATGTCTAACATACTATTTTCATTCATTCTTCTCTTTGCTTAAATCCTAAAGGTAATACCTCTTATGTACAGAGTTGTGGATGAGTAGTTGGATCATGTTGTTCAAGCCAAGCTTTGAACAGGGGTGTTTCAATGATTAGTCCTTTTCCTGTGAGAAACCTAATTCCGAATTCCAACTTCATTCATTCTTTTCTTTGCTTAAATCCTTAAGGTAATACCTCTTATGTACAGAGTTGTGAATGAGTAGTTGGATCATGTTGTTCAACCAACTACTTTCATTAGTCCTTTTCCTGAAACTAATTCCAATTCAACTTCTTCACTTTTCTTCAAATCCTTAAGGACTCTTAAATCAGGTGGATCATGTTGTTCAAGCCAAGCTTTGAACAGGGGTGTTTCAATGATTAGTCCTTTTCCTGTGAGAAACCTAATTCCGAATTCCAACTTCATTCATTCTTTTCTTTGCTTAAATCCTTAAGGTAATACCTCTTATGTACAGAGTTGCGGATGAGTAGTTGGATCATGATGTTCAAGCCAAGCTTTGAACAGGGGTGTTTCAATGATTAGTCCTTTTCCTGTGAGAAACCTAATTCCGAATTCCAACTTCATTCATTCTTTTCTTTGCTTAAATCCTTAAGGTAATACCTCTTATGTACAGAGTTGCGGATGAGTAGTTGGATCATGTTGTTCAAGCCAAGCTTTGAACAGGGGTGTTTCAATGAGCATGGGTTAGTCCTTTTCCTGTTAGAAACCTAATCCCGAAATCCTGTTGGAACATCTGCCATGTATAAAAATTTACAGGATCTGAGCTCTGAAACTAGGGGCGACCACAATGAGCTCCCTGCCCCTCTTATTAAGGAGGCTTCCATCTTAAAGATAACTTTCAATCCGATTTATGCTCTGCTATGCTCATGGATCTCTTTAATATGTTATTAGCCAATATGCCGTTGGGCGATGGAGTTTTCAGGTAGTTGTGAGAGTTCTTTTAATGGGCTGAACATTGGCTAGAAATCCCCAACATTTCTCTTGCCCGTGTATTGCCATTTGGGGATCACCTCTTTAAACACTGCAGAAATCCTATGGATATTGTTAAGGGTTGCTTATTCAGATACCATAGCACAATCTCTATCTTGCTTGAAGATTGGGAAGTTGACTAGACTTCTTGTCTATCACGACGGAGGGTTAACATCAAATGAAAAATACTTCTTAGGGTTGGGTGGATTGGTAAGTCTAGGTGTGGTTGGGTGGATTGGTAAGTGCAGGTGTGGTTGGGCACTTATCAAGAAGAGCCCTAGGTTCAAACCTTTGGGGGAAGCCAAACTTTTGCAAAGGCAATAGTCTGTTCCTGCTCCCAATGCTCTAAGTGTGTGTCAGACGATGACGACGGAACAAGCCGTGGTCCCCATTTCATGGAAGGTTCAACAAGAAGTAAATAAGAACGAGACCGATAAGTTTGTTAACAGCATTTCTTATGATTTGAACCCTATACTTATCAGTTACTAAAAATATTCACTGGAACCAACTCTCCTATATAATTTAAAAAACATCACATAAAAAATAATAATATTATTAAATGGTTTAAAGGGATGGATAGCATCCTTCAAATGCTTCTTCTTATTGGTTTTCATATCTGAGAATTTTGATATATGTGGTTTAGTTAATCTGGGAAGGTTAAGAAGGTTGACTTTGTTTTTTAAAGATAAATTGATTAAATTATTATTTTATAAAATATCAAACCATTAAACATTTAGATGGTGGAGTTGGGTTTCTTGAAGAAAGTATTATTGTCCTTGTTTAGGCTGTAACATGCTTTAGTTTTTATTTTTATTTAGTTTAGCTTTATTTAGTTCGCTGACAAAGAATGATAACAGAGTCATTGGTACAATAGTGGTGTGTGTCATAGGGGTAGGAGCGGGACTGGAGTTTTTAATTTTACAAATAAATAATTTATTATTATAAATTAATTTAATAAATAAAATGAAAATTATTAATTAAATTAAATATATTATAAGAATAAATAAAAAATTTAAATAATAAAACATAAAAATAATATATTAAAAACAATTGGTTAATAATTTTTAATTTTTAATTTTTTTAATAAAATATTTGTGTATCTTATAGATATAAGAATATACAATAAAGGATATATAATCAATGGATGAACCTTAAATAGATGATATACAGCATAAATATGAGTCAATAAATTTTTACTAAAAGTAATAAATAAGGAACTCAATATGATCAATTTTGAAACCGACGTATATAAAAGATAAAAGATATAATTTCTTACTAAAAAGAAGCTCATTGAATTTTCTCTCTTAAAAGCCAATGAATGGGACCTAAGGACAAAGCCTTGGTACATCTCATGCTAAAAGTTTTACTTATTATTGAAACTTTATATGAAGATTTTTTACCAATATTTACATAGGATATGAAAAAGAAAAAATCAAAAAATTTATTTTAGAATCAAGACCGTGTGTCTACCATTTGTCTTATGCCTTAAGTAAATTATCCGTATCATCTACAAAGTTCACCTACTAAAAAAATCTCTAGTGTTGACTCAAACAAATTGATGTATTCAAATATAAGTCTTCATATGAACCAAACAATTTCTTTATCATGCAATACTAAATGCACCACCACTAAAGGGTTGCAAATAATCTTGCTCTCAAATTGTGTCCATAACATATCTAATAGCAAGTTATGTGGGATTATATTGGAATAATTAAAATAAAATATATTAGAAGTGATTTACTACTAAGTATAAGGTATGATTAAATAGATCAATCATGTTCTCGCAAAGTGATGACAAGGAGATCACTATGAAGAGGTTAAGGGTTTGAGTTCTCAAGGTACTTGCTAATGCCCCTAATTGTATTGTGCGTGCGTGATAATATATATATATATATATATATATATATATATATATATATATATATATATATATTTAATTTAATTTAATTTAATTTAAATAAGGTTTCTTTTTTCTTTTTATAGGGGATGGAGAAGCATTGGGAGAATACTTATATAATATTAAATCCTAAATTATGAAGAAGAAAAACCATAGTGTCCATAACATACACAGTATCATATTATTGGTGTTCAAATTAAGATAATTAAAATAATAAGCATTATAAGGTATATTTAAATTAAATTAAGTGATACGTATCAGGGGCATGGGGTTGTTGATATGAAATACATAAATAGTATTACTTGTCTTATCACATATGCTAGTTTGTGTTTGGATGTATGTTGCTTTGAGTTAGAGGACTCTTTGGTCTCGATTACAAATTTATCTATTTCAATTATTTTGATTATGGGATAATGACCTTTATTTGGGGTATGAGGTTTGCTATTATGATCTCCATTGTAGTTTTCACTATAAGGATAGTTCACATTGAAGATGAAAACATCATATTTATTTTATTCATAGATGATGGAGGTAATGAAGCTATTGAAAATAAAACTATCCTTATCATGGAAAACATAGAAGTAAAAAAAAACATAATATCATGAAAAAAGTGCTTAGGATATATTATGAAAATTGAAAAACTATTAATTTAAAAAATATATTAGAAAAAGATTAAAGTAGAGTTCCACTAGTATTCGAGTTCATATTGAAGATGAAAACATCATATTTATTTTATTCATAGATGATGGAGGTAATGAAGCTATTGAAAATAAAACTATCCTTATCATAGAAAACATAGAAGTAAAAAAAGCATAAAAAATATCATGAAAAAAATGCTTAGGTTATATGATGAAAATTGAAAAACTATTAATTTAAAAAATATATTAGGAGGGGTATTAATAATATGGGATAGAGATGTAGAATGAAATTTAGAGGTATTGTTTAGGACCTTATAAAATCATGTGCTATGCCATAAAGTTTTTTATTTAACCTTGGATGGAAACAAATATCATATCTCATTTTACCATATACATTCAACTAAAGTAGCAAGACAACTTTGCTCTGCGTTTTTTATGCCATTATGAGGTAACCTACTCATATCATTTACAAAGCTCACCTACACAAGAAATCTCTAGAGTTAACTTCTTAAACAAATCTACTCAGAGTGTATCCAGAAATAAGTCTTGATATGAACATATGATATAAGAAATGCAACCACAAGATGCAAGATAAGCAAGCTATGATATCTATATGATAATGACACTATAATACATAGGAAAATAAAGAGATAAACTTCTACAATCACTCAGAAAATATGCTATTAATGAAAGCTCACAAAAATAGTACAATGCATAATAATGAAGGACATGAACACTCCATAAACTGTTTTTAAAAGAACTACATTGTACCAGATTACTAATTTGTACTATGCACACTCTATATTCACTCCTTTCTATTTCACTCACTATAAGGCTTTTATATAGGATGATAGGTTCCTTGGCCCTTACTCTACCTTTGACTCTATCCTATGACTTATGTACATGTGGACTACATGCACATTTACATCATTGAATAGTTTGACACTTGTGCATTTATTACATGTTGAAGTAACAACTTAACTTTACTCTAAAGTAAACTCCTACTCTAGTAATGTATCAAAGGTGGTACATTGATATGTACCCAATTATGTAATATATTCTCTAGTACCCCTCTATATTACATTATTTGGATATTGAAGATTTTAGTCTTCAATATGGATCTTCATCTTTAGATGTTTTTGAGTTTGATCTGGTCCTTTGTATTATATTTAATTCACCTTGCATTGTATGCCTCCTTGATCTGGTTCCTCTTCTTCTTCTTTTTTTTCTTCTTCTTCTTTATTCTTGTCTGGTTCCTCTTCTTCTTCTTTTTCTTCTTCTTATTTATTCTTGTCTTTGGAGTCAGTTACTGCACTTTCATAGGTGAACTTACTATCCCCTAAATCTTCCAAAAATATCTTCTCTTTGCTTTTGTCATTTTTATCATTTTCCAAGTTTTGCATAGAATATTTTGAACAAACACTTAAGACATCACGATAAGATTTTGTGTTAATAGAACTTGAAGTATCAATATTGCATGAGGATTGAAATATCTTCTCTAGGTATGATTCATCCATTTATATTTTCATTTTAAGTAATTCTATCAATCCTTTTTGTTCTACATTCTCATCCTTGTAACATTTGAATGTAAGTAATGTTATATATAATATGTTACCAAAGTCTAAAATTTGAATGTCACTCTTGTCATTATCAACTGCTTTAATGAATCGAACATGTAAATAATATTCCATGGTTTTAAAATTATTTTTTAAAGCTTCACTTTTAAAGTTTGGAACACTAATCTAATTGAGAAAAAAGAAGAAAAAAAAAAGCTTCCAAAATTTAATGAGGGAGGAAAAAAAAAAATGTAAAAAACATCCCAAAACGCTTAGTCATACCACAAAATTGTATTAAGTATATTAAGTAGAAACGTGTAAAATCGATACCCGAATTTCAGAAGTTCAAAGTTTCGATAAAATAAATAAATAAATATTGTCGTAATGCGAGACATAAAGATCATTAAAAAGTCAGACATCATTTGCAATAGTAATTTTTTTAATAATTAGATAAAAGGTTTTGCTCGATCACCAATTATTATTGTGCCTCTATGACCCCGCCCATTGCTAAGTGGAATATTTTGTGCAGGATTTTTTTTGTTTTGGCTGTATATTCAATTTTGTGTGTGAATATTCTTGGCATCTTCTACTTTATCCAAAGGTTTCCTATTCATGTCTGTTTAAGGTGAAATTCCACGATTTCATCATCAGAGCCCCTCTGCTCACATGGTGCTCAGCTTAAGCTTGAAAGGCATAACATTATTTCATTATTTATTGTTGGTCTGATAAATGGAGAAGATAACCCACAAGCATGTGAATGTTGGAGAGCTGAAATTACATGTTGCAGAGATTGGATCAGGTATTTCCATGGGGCAAACCCTTCTTTACTCTTGGGTTTATAAAGCCTTGATTAATTTGGGGGAATTGGTGAAATTTGCACAGGTCCGGATGTGCTACTGCTGCATGGATTTCCTGAAATCTGGTATTCGTGGCGTCATCAGATGATTGCATTGGCAGAAGCAGGGTTTCATGCAATTACACCGGACTTCAGAGGCTATGGACTCTCCGACCAGCCTTCTGAAATTGAGAAAGCCAGCTTTGTGGATCTTGTGGAAGACATGGTCGGCCTTCTCGATGCCTTTGGTATTCAGAAAGTAAGTATCCCAAAAGTCTAATTCATGAATTTGTAGGCATTTGGCCATCTGGAGACCCCAAACTGTCCAAACCATAACTGAGATATCTGTCTGCGGGAAATTTACAGGCATTTGTTGTGGGTAAAGATTTTGGAGCAATGGTTGCATATTTTCTTTGCCTTCTCCATCCCGATCGAGTTAGAGCCATTGTAAATTGTAAATATGGGTGTACCTTACAGGAGACCCGGTCCACAAATGATGAAGTTGGACACGCTTCCTCGAGGCTTTTATGTCAGACATTGGCAGGTATCCCACTCTTTCCCTCCTAAAAATCTGATATTTAGCCCTGTACTCACCTCTGAACTAATTTGCTTCTTTTCACTCTTTTCTTTGCGTGAAGGAGCCCGGAAGAGGATTGGCAGATTTTGGGCGGTTTGATGTGGAAGCAGTGGTGAGGAATATATATACTCTTATCTCAGGAAGTGAGCTACCAATAGCAGAGGATGGTAAAGAGATTATGGATTTATATGATCCTTCAACTCCACTGCCATCTTGGTTTACTGAAGGCGACCTCCGAATGTACTCAAGCCTGTATGAGAAATCAGGCTTTGCTTTCCCTCTGCAAGTTCCCTACAATGCTATGTTCAGGTAAAGCGAAAACTGTGTATATGTGATAGTTTTTTTCCTTTTATTTGCTTTGGCGTTTTTTATCACAAAATAAAGTAGGCTCCTGTAAGCAAGTTATAAGGTGTACATTTTGGATGCCCATTTACAGGAACTGGGGCAAACTGGGAGAGATTACAGATTACACTATCAAAACTCCCACCTTTCTAATCATGGGTACCAATGATTATGTTCTCAAGCGTCTAGGAAATGAGTCTTACATCGTAGTGGGATGCTCAAAACTGATATCCCAAAAATGGAAAAAAAATTCACCCGGAAGGAAGCCATCTCTTCCAAGAGCAACCCCTGGGGGGGGGGAAAAACATCCAATAATGCTCCCCCACCACCACCAAAAATTTAAACCTTTTTTTTCCCCTGCTTAAAAAAAATAAAAAAAAAAAAAAAAAAAAATTTTTAAAAAAAACAAAAAATCTCACTAATATAAACAAGAGAAGGGGGAAAAAAAAAAAAAAAAAAAAAAAAAAAACAAAAAAAAAAAAAAAATCAATATTTTATTTAATAAAAAAAAAATTATAAAAAACAAAAAAAAAAAAAAAAAAAATTAATTATTTATTAAAAAAAACACACACCACAAAAAAAAAAAAACAAAAAAAAAAAAAAAAAAAAAAAAAAAAAAAAAAAAAAAAAACAAAAGAAAAAAAAAAAAAAAAAAAACAAAAAACAACACCCAATTCTATAGTTTATTCATTCTTTTCTATGCTTAAATCCTTAAGGTGTCTAACATTCTATTTTCATTCATTCTTTTCTTTGCTTAAATCCTTGAGGTGTGTTTCAATGAGTAGTTGGATCATGTTGTTCAAGCCAAGCTTAAAAATTTACAGGGGTGTTTCAATGAGTAGTTGGATCATGTTGTTCAAGCCAAGCTTTGAACAGGGGTGTTTCAATGAGCATGGGTTAGTCCATTTCCTGTTAGACACCTAATTCCGAATTCCTGTTGGAACATCTGCCATGTTTAAAAATTTACAGGATCTGAGCTTTGAAACTAGTGGCGACCACAATGAGCAACCTGCCCCTCTTAGTAGGGGGGCTTCCATCTTAAAGATAACTTGCAATCCGATTTATGCTCTTCTATGCTCATGGATTTCTTTAATATATTATTAGCCAATATGCTGTTGGGCGATGGAGATTTGAGGTACTTGTGAGATTTCTTGTAATGGGCTGAACATTGGCTAGAAATCCCCAACATTTCTCTTGCCCGTGTATTGCCATTTGGGGATCACCTCTTTAAACACTCTGCAGAAATCCTATGGATATTGTTAACGGTTTCTTATTCAGATACCATAGCACAATCTCTATCTTGCTTGAGATAGGGAAGTTGACTAGACTTCTTGTCAGGACCGAGGGGTTAACATCAAATGAAAAATAATATTATTATTAAGTGGTTTAAAGAGATGGGATAGCAGAGTCATTGGTACAATAGTGGTGTGGTGTAATAGGGGTAGGAGTGGGACTAGGAGTGTTAATTTTAATTAATTATAAATATTAATTTAATAAAGAAAATGAAAATTATTAATTGAATTAAATATGTTTTTTTTTTTTGTTACATAGATGAATTGGTTACTATCACAATTTTAGTAACTGCAGCGCAGTTGGCAGGGTTCAAACTATCAGCGAAGGCTTTCAACACATCTATTGTCTCGTTAATGGTAATCTGGCGTGAGATGGGGACCGTCGGATGCACAGGGTTCGCACCATCTTCGTTAGTTTGGTTCAACAGGTGGCATGAAGGGGACCGCCGGACAAGCAGGAAACAGATTGTCGTTATCAATTAGGTGCAACACGCAGGGGAGTTGGATTGGACTACTGGCTATGCATGGGCACGCCCGTGGGATTGGAACCTAGGTCTCCTCTCGATAAACGCCCCAACTTACCAATCCACTAAACCTACGGACAATTGAATTATATTAAATATATTATAAGAATAAATAAAAATTTAAAATAATAAAATTGATATATTAAAAAAGATTTGTTAATAATACCAACCCCACTCCACCCACCCATTTTTTTAAATCTTTAATTTTTTTTTAATAAAATATTTTTTTGTTTTGTATAAAAGAGTGTAAAATGATATATAATCAATAATTTTATTGAGTATTAATAAGATAAAAGGAGGTTTGAATGAATTTTAATAGGTAATACACAACATAAATATGATAAGATTCAACAAATCTAATTAAAAGTAGTAAATAAGGAAATTCAATACATGGTCAATTTTGAGTAAAACGCACATAAAAGATATAATTTTTGATTAAAAAGTAGTTCATTGAATTTTCTTTCTTAAAAGCTAATGAATGGGATTTAAGAATTAAGCTTTTCACATCTTATGTTAAAAGTTTTACTTTCTTTTGAAACTTTATACAAAGAAGATTTTTTACCAATATTTATATAGGATGTTGAAACGGAAAATACAAAAAAAATTGTTTTAGAATCAAGATCATCTGTCCTATGTTTTACATATGTCATTATGAAATAAACTATTTATATCATCTACAAAGTTCACCTACAAAAGAGATCTCTAGAGTTGACTCAAACAAATTTGCTCACAATGTATCCAAAAATAAGTCTTCATATGAACCAAACAATTTTCTACCATGGAATACTAAATACACCACTACTAAAGGATTGCAAATAATCTTACTCTCAAATTGTAAAGAAGAAACAACCACGAGGTCCATAACATATCTAGTAGCATGACATGTGGGATCATATTGGAATAATTAAAATAAAATATATTAGAAGTGGTATACCACTAAGTATAAGGTATGATTAAGCAAGTCATGATGTTTTTGCAAAGGCGTGAGGGGGATCACTATGAAGAGGTCAAGGGTTCAAGTCCTCGAGGCATTTGCCAATGCCCCTAATTGTCTTAGGTCCCATGTGCATGCCTAATATCACCATAAAAAATGTAAAATTAAATTAAATTTATGTTTTTTTGGGGGGGAGGATGGAGAAGCATATTGGGAGAATACATATATAATATTAAATCCCAAATTATGAAAAAGAAAAAACCATAGTGTCCATAACATACACAATATCATATTATTGGTGTCCATATTAAGATATGTAGACACCAAAACCTAGCCACTTGCAAAACCCACATTCACCCCACAATCTTGCATAATAAAATTATATGCCTAAGTCTAAACTTAGGTGTATAAATCCTACACATTATCCTATTTTTCAGATTTTATTAAATCTAGAAAATCTCCCTAGGATACCTTGTCTCCCCATTGGACATGTGTCCTAGCCACCACTACCCCTCCCCTTGCCACATCTCACACCTCACTCCACTTGCACCTACCCACATGCCACCACTCCACCTAAGTGAGACACTCTAAGTGACTCACTACAACTACCTAGGATAGGTGGTTGCCCAGTCCCTACCACTTGGCAGCCTTGGCTTGCCACCTATATTTTCCCTCCAAAATCCTAAATGCCTATAAAAGCAACATCACTTCATCACCAAAAGGGGCTGAAAATTTACATCGTTACATTGCTAGAATCGCTACAGGAGGTCGTCCACACACTTGGAGATCGATTCATTAAGGCTTCGGATCAAACCCTAGCAATTCTACCATTCAACCATAAATACGAGCAGATGTTTACACAGTTCCAAATGTGCATCCGCATTTTCCAAATGCAAGCCCACATTTACACAATCTCAAATGCGTTCCTACATTTGCTCATAAGCAATTTCAATCGATGATAGATAGAAATAGAGTCAGGTAATCAATCAAGCATTTGTTCATTATTTTATTCTTGTTTTCTACGTATCGTGTTACAGTCTGTTTATGCATACATCTTAAGGTTTTTTATAGTGGCTACTTTTATCGACATCAATAGGTGCTACTAACCCTTGTGTTTGCATTCATGTATGTGCAGGTTACAAGCTCTTGAAGGTTGTTGCAGTGAGGATAGCCTACGAGGATAGTTGAAGCCCATCCATCACTTGGTTATAGAGAGAAGACCAAAGACACCACCATTCATTGTATTTAGTGAAAGGGTATCATAAAACAAGTAAGGCACTGTAATTATACCCCTACACACTTGGGGTAAAGCACTATAAAAAGAAGACCAAGGCTTCGCCGTTCAATACAATACAAATTGTTCTATCATATTTGCTTCTTTCTATTGCATTTGTTTGGTGTCATCTTCTTCTAGCATACAAAATGGAGATCATGGTGGGACCCCCAAAAGGTTCCATATCTGATTTGCCTTGTTAACTTTACTAATTTTTGTCTATTTTTGTTGCAGGTTTTTGGAGCTCGATCGCACGAAAATAAGAATCAACTTCAGGAGTTCCAAGGCCTATTTTGGCTATTTCTATACCTGCACAAATGCGAATCTATGTTTGAGAAATGCGCACGGGCATTTGGAGACTATGGATGGATGTTTGGTCTATTGTGCAAACGCGAATGGGCATTTGAGAGAATGAAGGAGAAGCGAAAGGATCCCAGGTGTGTACCAATTGAAACTCTAGTTTAGTGTTTGCTTTTCAAATTAAAATAATAAATAAAAGGAAAGAAAGTCTTTTTTTTTCTACACTTGTCTTCTTCATAGGCCTTAAATATAATGCATTTGTAGGAACTCTTAAATCTTTTATAGGTGTCTAAAAAAAAGAGAGAAAATAAATCAATAAATTTATATGGCATTTTAGTGCATTTCTAGCTGTTAGATCACGAAAAGCATAGTAGTGGCATTTAGGGTTAGTTTTTGCATTTAAAAGTGCATTTTAGACCATATTAAGGTCTCAAATTAGCTTTGCATTATTTTTGACACAATAAAAAATGCAAACCTACGTTTGGATAACTCCAAATGTAGACCTGCATTTGGCCAAATGCGTATTCAAGTTTGACCAGTCCCAAACGCGCTCTCATGTTTGGTTTTGTGTTTCAAAAACACTTTAGGACCAATTTGAACCCTATTTTTTGCATTGTGGATTTTAGGTTTTCTCTATTTTGTTGTTTTGTTTGCTTCTATCTCTGTCTTACTACATTTGTGTGCGTTGAAATCAGATTGACATCCTAGATTGCACTTTAGGGATAATATTGCATTTTGCTTTACAAACCATAGAAAATCTAAAACACAAACCTCACACACTTGCACATATCGCATAAACATTGGTAAGGTTGGACTTCATCACCAACTCCCAATCGAGACCGATGACGTTGGAATTCACCTCCTTCCATTGGCTCGTCCCCTAGACACCATAGTAGCCCCAAGCGAGTGGCTTTATGGATTTCATCACCAGAAAGTCCTCTACTTTTAGGTGTGCCCAGAGTATGAAGGATTAGTGAGCCCCTTTACCACAAGGCTCTTCAAATAATTAGTGGATGCAACTTTCATTCTTGTTCACACCCTAAACACATGGGTTAAAGGAAAGCGTGGCTACACTAGTAGCAAAACATTAGATAGTGTAGCCCCTTCAAGGGTTCTTTATTTCCATAAGGTTACCTTGAGCCATATCCATAGGAAGCCATTTTTTTGCCGCTTGGGTTACATTCCTCGATAGGGGAGTGTGCTTCAACTACCTTCGATAGCTTTTATTATTTTTTTACCCTTAGTCATCTACGAATAGGAGTTTTCAACATCAAAACACAACTCCAACATCAAAACACATAAAAACCAAAAAAATCAAAATTTTCAAAACTTCACAAAAATCAAAATATTCAAAACTTCAAAAAAATCAAAATTTTCCAAACTTTAAAAAAATCAAAATTTTCAAAGCTTCGAAAAAATTAAAATTCTTAAAACTTCAAAAAGAAAATAAAAAATTCCAAAACTCGAAAAAAATCAAAAAGTTCAAAACCTTCAAAAAAATTGAAAAACAAAACTTGCAAAAACATAGGAAACATTTGTTTGTTTTATTAAGTGTGTGTTTGTTTACTTTGCATTTTCATCACGCTTTCACACACATACCTCCACATTTGTCACCCCATCTCACCCCAACTTATGGTAATGACCCAAAGTCAAGCCAAAGCGCTAACCCAAGTCCAAAGTCAACCGCTCGCATCCATGGAGTACTTTGCGCAACCTTCCCAATCTCTCACCACTTCAACGATGGGGCAAGTTAGTGTGGCCTACACTATGTATCTAGACTTATCTGCTGGACCGTCCAATTGTACCCCCACTTTGGACACAAATGTGATGCATAGGGCTAGCCATGCTGCCATTCCAGAGACTCCTAGGAGTGAGCCACCCACACCATTTGACTAGTGTATCACGTACCTGGACACTAATGCCATTAAGATTTATTTGACTGCAATAGGCTTGGTCTTTCCGTCATTACCTCCTCTCACCATTCCATCTTGCACCATTCTAGCACAACAACAGGAAGCCATCTACTCTCATCCACCTCAAACTCATTAGTTCATCACCAATCCACTCTTCGAATCAACTACTGCAACCATGACCCACACCCATCCATCATCATCTCATCAGTACATCTCCATCCCATCACATCAAAACAACATCTGCTCTAACCCCCTCTACAAGCACAAGTCAATACTGCTTCATAGTCATCTGTTGATGCTAGCCAACATGCCATCCCTCATTCAGTCATGGTACCTTTTCCTACCTACCCTCCACTAACATCCACTCACATGGTTGCCATGCATCCTGCTCAATCTTTGACCCTCCATACAATCACACCATTTGCATCTGCAATTGCTATACAACAATATTTTTTGCACTTACAATAATTGCTTGCAGATGAGGCCAACCAAAGCACTTATCCTAACACATGACAACAATCATAGGCTCCAGATCCTAACCATCCATCCACCTCACATCAAAACACCTTTTTCACTCAAGATCCATCCTAGAGCAAAGCCTTCTTTACTCTTGGGTTTATAAAGCCTTCATTAATTTGGGAGAATTGGTGAAGTTTGCACAGGTCTGGATGTGCTACTACTGCATGGATTTCCTGAAATTTGGTATTTGTGGCGTCATCAGATGATTGCATTGGCAAAAGCAGGGTTTCATGCAATTGCACTAGACTTCAGAGGCTATGGACTCTCTGACCAGCCTTCTAAAATTGAAAAATCCAGCTTTGTAGATCTTATGGAAGACATGGTCGACCTTCTCGATGCCTTTGGTGTTCAGAAAGTAAATACCCCAAACTCTCCAAAATATTTGGCCATCTAGAGACCCCAAACTCTCAAAAACATAACTAAGATGTTTGTATGTGGGAAATTTACAGGTATTTATTGTGGGTAAATATTTTGGAACAATGGTTGCATATTATTTGTGCCTGCTCTATCCCAACCGAGTTAGAGGCATTGTAAATAGGGTGTACCTTACAAGAGACCCGATCCACAAATGATGAAGTTGGACACGCTTCCTCAAGGCTTTTATATCAGACATTAGTATGTATCCCACTCTTTCCCTCTGCAAAATATGATATTTAGCCCTGCACTCACCTATGAACTAATTTGCTTCTTTTCACTCTTTTCTTTGCATGAAGGATCTCGAAAGAGGATTGGCAAATTTTGGGCGTTTTGATGTGGAAGCAATGGTGAGGAATATATATACTCTTATCTTAAGAAGTGAGCTACCAATAGCAGAGGATGGTAAAGAGATTATGGATTTATATGATCCTTCAACTCCACCTCCATCTTGGTTTACTGAAGGCAACCTCTGAATGTACTCAATCCTGTATGAGAAATCATGATTTGTTATCCCTCTGCAAGTTCCCTACAATGCAATGTTTAGGTAAAGTGAAAAATGTGTTTATGTGAGTTTTTTTTTTTCCTTTTTCCTTTGGCATTTTTTATCACAAAATAAAGGTCTTGTAAGCAAGTTATAAGGTGTAATTTTGGATGCCCATTTACAGGAACTGGGGAAAATTGGGAGAGATTACATATTACACTATCAAAGCTCCCACCATTCTAATCATGGGTACGAATGATTATGTTCTCAACTTTCCAATAATGGAGTATTACATCAATAGTGAGATGCTCAAATTTGATGTCCCAAATATGGAAGTCAAATTCATGTCAGAAGGAAGCCATTTCATGTTCAAGAGTAGTTCCTTGAGGAGGTGAACAAGCTTCTAGTTGGCTTCCTCAATTAGCAGTAGTAATCTTAACCTTCTATTTCCCTGGCTTATTATGAGTTGACATCATAACAAAATTGAATCTTTTGCAAATCCCAATTGTATCTCAATTGGAATCATGTGAGCAATGTTAAGATTGATAACATCAATAAATATAAACAAAGTTTTCTAGGGGAAACATGTATCTGTTATTTATTTAGTCATATACGCCTACACTATTGGGTTCAATACCAGACACACTGCATGAATTAGGTAATGAAGTGAAAGATAATAAATTACAAAAATTTCATCATAAGATACCTTGTTAAACACAACATACTATTTTCATTCATTCTTTTCTTTGCTTAAATCCAAATCCAATACCACAAGAGAAATAAAGAGCCTCGATAAACTAAATCTAGAAAAACAGTAATTACAAAATCAAAAGAAAATGATCATAGATTCACACATAACACAATATTTATTCTAAAAACTTTTAACTCAGAAAAACCATCACAATATTATCTTCTTATTGCATTAACTTGATTGTTATCCAATACAATAATATTCGTCTTTTGTCTCTCTTTCACAAACTCTAATGCAAGTGTGATATATATAACAAACGCACAAGCACAAATTTTACAATTAAGGCAAAACACTAGCCTAAATTCTACCGCTCGATCTATGACCTAATAATAAATGGTCTAGATTCACAAATGGAAATATACATCTATTTTTGGCTTCAGAGGCGCTGCCCCGAACCCCGCCTTCCTTGGACCCTCCGACGACAATAGTAGGAAGGACGTTGCTCCCCTACACCCCCTTTCACGTAATGGGTCCAAGTGCGGCTGAAAAACAAGACCTCTAAATTACCAATACCTTTAACATCCAATACCTTTCAAAGTTAACCCCTCCTAAATAACATAAAAAATATTCAACATAATTCCAACAATATTTATGTAGAAAGTTGTGGATGAGTAGTTGGATCATGTTGTTCAAGCCAAGCTTTAAACAAGGGTGTTTCAATAAGCATGGGTTAGTCCTTTTCCCATTAGAAACCTAATTTCGTATTCCCATTGGAACGTTTGCCATGTTTAAAAACTTAAAGGATCTAAGCTCTGAAACTAGTGGCGCTCCTTGCCCCTTACGGGCTTCCGTCTGAAAGATAAATTACAATTTATGCTCTGCTATGTTGATGGATTTCTTTAATATGTTATTAGCCAATATGCCTTTGGGCGATGGAGATTCAGGTAGTTGTGAAAGTTTCTTTTAATGGGCTGAACATTGGCTAGAAATCCCCAACATTTCTCTTGCCCGTGTATTGCCATTTGGGGATCACCTCTTTAAACACTGCAAAAATCCTATGGATATTGTTAAGGGTTTCTTATTCAATACCATAACACAATCTCTATCTTGCTTGAAGATTGGATTTTTTGTTTATATATATTTTTAACTATATAAAAGAGTTGGTTACAGTTATTATCTTTAGTAATTGATAAAGGTTCAAATTATATGGACTGCTCCCAACAACTTATTGGCCTTGTTCTTGTTAAACCGACGTGAGATAAGGATCATTGGTTGCTCGGGATTCGTACCATATTGTTGGTCTAACACAATTTGGAGCAGACTACTACCTTTGCAAAGGGTTGGCTTCCCCAAATTTAAACCTAAGTATCTTCTTGATAAATTCCTAACTACACTTACACTTACCACTCCGCTAAACCTTTAAAAATAATAATAAATGATATTATTATTAAGTGCTTCAATGATTACAATGTTCTTATTGGTATTCATTTCCGAGTATTTTGACATATGTGGTTTAGTTAAGCTGGGAAGCTTGACTTTGTTTTTTAGATAAATTGGTTTAATTTTTGTTTTTTAAAATATCAAACCATTAGACATAGATGGTGGAGTTTGGTTTTTTTTTTTTCATTAACGAAGAAAGTATTATTATCCTTGTTTAGGCTGTGACATGCTTTAGTTTTTATTTAGTTTAACTATATTTAGTTCGCTGACAAATTATTATACCAGAGTCATTGGTACAATATCGGTGTGGTGTAATAGGTGTAGGAGCGGGACTAGAAGGTTTAATTTTACAAATAAATTATTTATTATTATAAATTAATTTAATAAATAAAATGAAAATTATTAATTGAATTAAATACACTATACAAATAAATAAAAAATTAAAATAATAAAACATAAAAATAATAAAAAATTAAAATAATAAAACATAAAAATGATATATTAAAAACGATTTGATAATATTTTTAATAAAATATTTTTATGTCTTAAATATAAGAGTGTACAATATATATTCAATAATTTTATTGAATATTAATAAGAGAAAAAAGAGGTTTGGATGAATCTTAATAGGTAATATACAATGTAAACATGATAGGAGTCAATAATTTTTTTAAAAAGTAGCAAATAAGGAAACTCAATATATGATCAATTTTGAGTAAAACATGCATAAAAGATATAATTTCTGACTAAAAAGAAGCTCATTGAATTTTCTCTCTTAAAAGCTCATTGAATGGGACCTAAGGACAAAGTCTTGGTACATCTCATGCTAAAAGTTTTACTTACTATTGAAACCTTATACAAATAAGATTCTTTAGCAATATTTACATAGGATGTCAAAAAGAAAACAACCAAGAAATTTGTTTTAGAATCAATACCATTTGTCTTATGCCTTCTTTATCCTTATGAAGTAAACTACCCTTATCATCTACAAAGTTCACCTACTAAAGAGATCTCTAGAGTTGACTCAAACAAATCTGCTCACTGTGTATCCAAATATAAGTCTTCATATGAACCAAACTATTTTCTTACCATGCAATACTAAATGCACCACCACTAAAGGGTTGCAAATAATCTTACTCTCAAATTGTAAAGAAGAAACAACCACGAAGTCCATAACATATCTAATAACATGTCATGTGGGATCATATTGAGATAATTAAAATAAAATATATATGAAGTTGTATACTACTAAGTATAAGGTATGATTAAATAGATCAATGATGTTTTTGCGAAGTAATGACAGGGAGATCACTATGAAGAGGTCAAGGGTTTGAGTCCTCAAGGCACTTGCCAATGCCCCTAATTGTATTAGGTCTTGTGTGCATGCCTAATATCACCCCAAAAAAAAGGTAAATTAAATTAAATTAAAGTTATGTTTTTTTTTTTAAGGGGTGAAAAAGCATTGGGAGAATACATATATAATATTAAATCTCAAATTATGAAGAAGAAAGTGTTCATAACATACACAATATCATATTATTGGTGTTCATATTAAGATAATTAAAAAAAATTATGTGATATGTATTAGGGGCATGGGGGTGTTGATATGAAATACATAAATAATATTGCTTGTCTTATCACATATGTTAGTTTGTGTTTGGATGTATGTTGCTTTGAGTTAGAGGACACTTTGGTCTTGATTACAAATTTATCTATCTCAATTATTTTGATTACGGAATAATGATCTTTATTTAGGGTATGAGGTTTGCTATTATGATCTCCATTGTAGTTTTCACTACAATGAAAGATTGAATTAGAAAAAGTTTAAACTAGAGTTCCACTAGTATTCAAGTTCATATTGAAAATGAAAACATCATATTTTTTTATTCATAGATGATGGAGGCAATGAAGCTATTGAAAATAAAACTACCCTTATCATGGAAAGCATATAAGTAAAAAGGAATACAAAAAATATCATGTAAAAAAAAAAACTACTTAGGATATATGAAAATAGAAAAACTATTAATTTAAAAAATATATGAGGAGGGGTATTAATAATATGGGATAGAAAGGTAGAAATCAAATTTAGGGGTATTGTTTAGGACCTTATAAAATCATGTGCTATGCCATAAAGTTTTTTATTTAACCTTGGATGGAAACAAATATCATATCTCATTTTACCAACATACATTCAACTAAAGTAGCAAGGCAACTGTGCTTTGCCTTCTTTATACCATTATGAGGCAACCTACCCATATCATCTACAAAGCTCACCTACTAAAGAAATCTCTAGAGTTGACTCCTTAAACAAATCTACTCATAGTGTATCCAAAAATAAGTCATGATAAGAACTAAACAATTGTTAACTTTTGATGAGTATATGATATAAAAAATACAACCACAAGATGCAAGATAAGCAAGCTATGATATCTATATGATAATGACACTATAATATGCAGGAAAATAAAGAGATATACTTCTACAATCACTCAGAAATACACCATTAATAAAATCTCACAAAAATAATATAATACAGTATAATGGAGGACATGAACTCTCCATAAACTGTTTTTAAATGAACTACATTGTACCACACTACTCTGAATCTACACTATGCACACTCTATATTCTCTCCTCTCTATTTCACTCACTATAAGGCCTTTATATAGGAAGATAGGTTCATTGACCCTTACTTTACCTTTGACTCTATCCTATGACTTATGTACATGTGGACTACATGCACATTTACATCATTGCATATTTTGACACTTGTGCATTTATTACATGCTGAAGTAACTACTTAACATTACTCTAAAGTAAAATCTTACTACAGTAATGTGCCAAAGGTGGTACATTGATATGTACCCAATAATGTAATATATTCTCTAACACCCCTTGTATTACATTATTTAAGTATTGAAGAATTTAGTCTTCAATATGGATTCCTCATCTTTAGATGTTCTTCAACTTGATCTGGTCCTAATTCACCTTGCACTATATGCCTCCTTGATCTGGTTCCTCTTCTTCTTCTTCTTCTACTTTATTCTTGTCTTTGGAGTCAGTTATTGCACTTTCATAGGTGGACGTACTATCACCTGATTCTTGCAAAAGTATCTTCTCTTTGCCTTTGTCATTTTTATCATTTTTCAAGTTTTATATAGAAGCTTCTGAACAAACACTAAAGACATCATGATAAGATTTTATGTTAGTAGAACTTGAAGTATCAATACTGTATGAGGATTGAAATATCTTCTCTAAGTATGATTCATCCATTTCTATTTCCATTTTAAGTAATTCTATCAATCCTTTATCAATCCTTTTTGTTCTACATTCTCATCCTTGTAACATTTGATTGTAACATTTGAATGTAAGTAATGCCATATATAATATACTACCAAAGTCTAAAGGAATTTGAATGTCACTCTTTCCATTATCAATTGCTTTAGTGAGTTGAGCATGTAGATAATATTCCATGGTTTCAAAGTTGTCTTCTAAAGTTTCACTTTTAAAATATGGGATACCGATCCAGCTGAGAAAAACCAAGGAAAAAAAACTTTCGAAGTCTAATGAAAGAGGGAAAAAGAAAAGTGTAGAAGACATACCAAAACTGTTTAACCATGTCACAAAATTGTATGAGAGAAAATTTGTATTGAAGAGAAATGTGTAAAATCAAAAGAGAAGTTAGAAGTTTTTGATGAAAAAAAAAAAGAAAAAGAAAATAAATAAATAAATATTGTCGTAATGCTAGACATAAAGGTCATTGAAAAGTCAGCCATCATTTGCAATAGTAATTTTTTTAATAATAAGATAAAAAATTTTGCTTGATCACCAATTATCATTGTGCCTCTATGACCCCGCCCATTGCTAAATGGTATATTTTGTTTGAGATTTTTTTTTTGTTTTGCTTGGCATCTTCTACCTTATCCAAAGGCTTCCTTTTCAGGGTGAAATTCCTCGATTTCATCATCAGGAGCCCCTATGCTCACATGGTGCTTAGCTTAAAGCTTGAAAGCCGTTTGATTATTTCATTATTCATTGCTGGTCTTATAAATGGAGAAGATAACGCACAAGCACGTGAATGTTGGAGAGCTGAAATTACATGTTGCAGAGATTGGGTCAGGTATTTCCATGGGGCAAATCCTTCTTTACCCTTGGGTTTATAAAGCCTTGATTAATTTGGGGAATTGGTGAAATTTGCACAGGTCCGGATGTTCTACTGCTGCACGGATTTCCTGAAATCTGGTATTCTTGGCGTCATCAGATGATTGCATTGGCAAACGCAGGGTTTCATGCAATTGCTCCAGATTTCAGAGGCTATGGACTCTCCGACCAGCCTTCTGAAATTGAGAAAGCCAGCTTTGTGGATCTTGTGGAAGACGTGGTCGGCCTTCTAGATGCCTTTGGTATTCAGAAAGTAAGTACCCCAAAAGTCTAATTCATGAATTCGTAGACATTTGGCCATCTGGAGACCCCAAACTCTCCAAACCATAACTGAGATGTCTGTCTGCGGAAAATTTACAGGTATTTGTTGTGGGTAAAGATTTTGGAGCAATGGTTGCATATTATCTGTGCCTGCTCCATCCCGATCGAGTTAGAGCCATTGTAAATCTGGGTATGCCTTACATGAGACCCGGTCCACAAATGATTAAGTTGGAAACGCTTCCTCAAGGTTTATATATCAGACATTGGCAGGTATCCCACTCTTTCCCTCCTGCAGATCTGATATTAAGCCCTGTACTCACCTCTGAATTAATTTGCTTCTTTTCACTCTTTTCTTTGCGTGAAGGAGCCCGGAAGAGGATTTGCAGATTTTGGGCGTTTTGATGTGGAAGCAGTGGTGAGGAATATATATACTCTTTTCTCAGGAAGTGAGCTACCAGTGGCAGAGGATGGTAAAGAGATTATGGATTTATATGATCCTTCAACTCCACTGCCATCTTGGTTTACTGAAGGTGACCTCGGGATGTACTCGAACCTGTATGAGAAATCAGGATTTGCTTTCCCTCTGCAAGTTCCCTACAACGCTATGTTCAGGTAAAACTAAAACTGTGTTTTACGTCTTTATTTTTTTCTTTGGCAATTTTTATCACAATATAAAGGAGGCTCTTGCAAGCAAGTTATAAGGTGTGCATTTTGGATGCCCATTTACAGGAACTGGAGCAAATTGGGAGAGATTACAGATTACACTATCAAAGCTCCCACCTTTCTAATCTTGGGTACGAATGATTATGTTCTCAAAGCAAATGAGTCCCACATCAACAGTGAGATGCTCAAATCTGATGTCCCAAATATGGAAGTCAAATTCATCCCGGAAGGAAGCCATTTCGTTCAAGAGCAGTTCCCTGAGGAGGTGAACAAGCTTCTAGTTGGCTTCCTCAATCAGCAGCTGTAATCTTAACCTTCTATTTCCCTGGCTTGTTATGAGTTGACATCATAACAAAATTGAATCTTTTGCAAATCCTAATTGTATCTCGATTGGAATCATGTGAGCTTATTTAACATCAATAAATATAAACGAAGTTTTTTTTAGGGGTAAGACTAAGAGGTTGGTTCGGGTGGTTAGTAGATTTTCTGTTCTAGTTGTTATTTGGAGTTAAAAGTGGAATGGTGTTTTTCTGTTCTAGTTGTTATTTGGAGTTAAAAGTGGAATGGTGTTGTTGATTGTTTGAGTAAATGGATCTTGAATTTAAAAAAAAAATGTTAAAATGTTAGGAATTAGCATCAACTTCCTTTGCTTTTATACATACACCTAAATGAAACGGCTATTTATTTAATCATATACACCTACACTTTTGGGTTCAATACTATGTATTCCGTTATTTCTTTAGTCATATATGCCTACACTTTTGGGTTCAATACCAGACACTGCATGAATTCCGTTATTTCTTTAGTCATAGTCATATACGCCTGCACTTTTGGGTTCAATACCAGACACCGTTATTTATTTAGTCATATACGCCTACACTTTTGGGTTCAATGCCAGACACTGCATGAATTCTGTTATTTCTTTAGTCATATACGCCTATACTTTTTGGTTCAATACCAGACACTGCATGAATTAGTTAATGAAGTGAAAGACAATAAATTACGGAATACATATTAAAGTGGAATGAAATTTCGTCATAAGATACCTCTAACAAACAGAGTTGTGGATGAGTAGTTGGATCATGTTGTTCAAGCCAAGCTTTGAACAGGGGTGTTTCAATGAGCATGGGTTAGTCCATTTCGTGTTAGAAACCTAATTCCTAATTCCTGTTGGAACATCTGCCATGTTTAAAAATTTACAGGATCTGAGCTCTGGAACTAGTGGCGACCACAATGAGCTCCCTGCCCCTCTTAGGAAGGGGGCTTCCATCATAAAGATAACTTGCAATCCAATTTATGCTCTGCTATGCTCATGGATTTCCATTCATTATTTTCTTTGCTTAAATCCTTAAGGTGATACCTCTAACGAACAGAGTTGTGGATGAGTAGTTGGATTATGTTATTCCAGCCAAGCTTTGAACAGGGGTGTTTCAATGAGCATGTGTTAGTCCATTTCCTGTTAGAAACCTAATTCCTAAATCCTGTTGGAACATCTGCCATCTACTAAATATTTACAGAATCTGAACTCTGAAACTAGTGGCGACCACAATGATCTCCATGCCCATCTTAGTAAGGGGGCTTCCATCATAAAGATGACTTGCAATCTGATTTATGCTCTGTTATGCTCATGGATTTCTTTAATATGTTATTAGCCAATATGCTGTGTTGGGCGATGGAGAATTCAGGCAAATGTGAGAGTTCTTGTAATGGGTTGACCATTGAATAGAAATCCATATCATTTCTCTTGCCCGTGAATTGTCATCTGGTGATCACCTGTTTAAACACTGTGCAGAAATCCTATGGGTATTGCTAACGGTTTTTAATTCAGATACCATAGCACAATCTCTATCCTCGTTTGAATGTAGAAGTTAAAATTGGGAGGACTTCTTGTCTGTCAGGACCGACAGGGTGAAAAAGAATATTATTATTACTATTTGAAATGGTTTAAAGAGATGGATATCATCGACAGTGATGATTCTTATTGGTTTTCATTTTTGAGGATTTTGATATATGTGATTTAGTTAAACTAGGAAGGCTGATTGTTTTTTAAAGATAAAATTAGTTTTTTTTAATTTTTGAAATATAAAACCACTACACTTATAGATGGTTGAGTTGGTTTTCTTGGTTTTTCAATGATGAAAGTATCATTGTTCATAATTTTTTTTAGTTTTTATTTATTTTGATTAAATGATAGAAAGGTTTTGAAAGGGTTTTTAAACTTTTACAAAAGGGTTTTAGAAGAAACCCAAATCATTATAGATCTAGAGAGTATTCAATGAGCTCAAAGGAAGTACATCAATTGGATTGCATTCAGCTACTGAAAAGAGAATCAGACATCAAATAAAAAGTGGATCCAGAAATCTCGTCTTAATTCAAATTTAAAATTCAGATTTGAAAAAGAGCGTCAAAGAGAAAAACACTGTGAGATTTGAGGCACTTCAGAAAGATTGGACGAAAAATAACAAGAAATACAACCAAAAATTGTAGATGAAATAAATCCCACCCAAAGAGAGTTTGACAAACCAGCAATCCACGACCAATCAATAGTGGATTGTAGCCAAGGCACGAGGATAAACTATCAAAAAATAGGGGAATGGTGTTGACAACAACTGACAAGAGAAATTAAACACAAATTTTTGCTTTAAAATTGAAACCCTTGAATCACCCAGTGAAATTAAAGCATAAGGATTTAAACAGAAATTTTCCACTTGCTTTGAAGCCCTTAGAGCTCACCCAATAAACAAAATGAAAAAACCTGAGTGCTCAAAAAATAAAACTGTAACCAAAGAGCGCTCATAAAAGAAAAACAATCTCGTCCAATAGGAGAATCTAGCCAAGGAAACCAACCTTCCTTTGACATCAACATAAACAAAAATAGCCAGAAAAATGATATCTGCAACTGAGGACACCAGCGACATAAAAACCTTCTAACCCGAGAGCAAGCATCTGACACAGACATACACCATAAAATCTACAGATCCCATTGGAGTCCAACCAACCTTATGGGCCATATGAAGAGAATATTCAACATAAATCAGCCCAAAACAACACTAAAAATAAAATAAAAGGAAGATCCCTTCAAAAAATGGAGCTTTAGAACCTAGGATACGACACAGGTAAAGAAGCTGGATCTAACAACTGGTCCACACCCTGTAACCCATCGGAGTTAGGGAACCCCACCAAACAAAGGGATCATCAACAAACTCCTTCCTCCACACTCATTGAGCCCAAGGTCTCCCTTGGAGTTGGATCAGGGAAGGGGAAGACCGGAAAGAATCGCAAGAAAAAAACCCCCAAAACGACACCCACAACCAACAACAGTCCCTAGCCACTATCATGTAAAAAGACCATACACCCACCAGCCGAAGTGACTTGACAACATAAGAGTGACTCCACAGGCGTTGAAGGCACAAGGTCTCCCTTTGTTTTTGAATCAAAGAAGGGGCATGACTACAGAATTTTGTAGAGAGACACCATACTGACCAACACATGCAACCGGTAATAAGATCTTAGAGGGCAAAACCTAGTAGGAAGGATAGGGAGGCCTCCCGCTCAGAGAGAAAGGGTTTGAAATCACAAGAGCGGGAGGCTCTTCGTTGCGTTGTGCAGGCCCATGCATACCTTCTCTACCATGGTGAGGCTCGCCCTCCCAAACCCTCTCTGCCATGGTGAGGCTCAGGCCCATGTAGACCCTCTAGTTTTTATTTATAAAGTCATTGGTATATTAGTGGTGTGGTGTAATAAGGGTAGAGTGGTAATTTCACATATAAATAATTATTAATTATAAATAGTGAGTTATTAAATAAAAATAATATTTTATTATTTGAATTAAATATATTATATGAAGAAGAAGAGGTATTAATATGGAACAAATTCCAACATATGAATATATTATATGAATAAAAAAAATAAAGCAATAAAATATAAAAATAATATACTAAAAAGAAATTTGTTCATAATTTTAAATTTTAATTTTTTTAATAAAATAACTTTTTGTCTTAATAATATAAGAATGTACAATAAAAGATATTCAATTAACAGTTTTATTAAGTTATATCAATAAGATATGGAGTTTTGGTTAAACTTCAATAGATAATACGTGGCATAATCATGATTAGAGCCAACATACATGACATAATCATGATTAGAGCCAACATACATGACATAATTATGATTAGAGCCAACAAATCTTGTTAAAAGTAGAAAACAAGGAAGCTTAATATATGATTAATTTTGAGTAAAATATGCATAAAAGATACAATTCTTAACTAAGAAGAAGCTCATTTGAATATCTTAGAATGTGGTCATAGATACATTGAGTCCATTCTCTCCCTTCCCCTAGGAGGTCATTGTATTTTCCTCTCTTCAAAGCCAATGAATGGGACCTAAGGACAAAGCCTTGGTATACGCCATGCCAAAAGTTTACTCTTGATACCTTATACAACGAAGACTCTTTACATATATTTACATAGGATGTCAAAAGGGAAAAACGAGGAAATTTGTTTTAGAATCAAGACCATCTATCTTATGCCTTCTTTATGCCATTATGAAGCAAACTACCCATTTCATCTACAAAGTTCACCTACTAAAGAGATTTCTAGAGTTGATTCTTCAAACAAATTTGCTCAAATTGTATCTAAAAAATAAGTCTTCATATTAACCAAACAATTTCCTACCATGCAATACTAAATGCACCACGACTAAAGGGTTGCAAGTAACATTACTCTTGAATTGTAAAGAAGAAACAACCATGAGGTCCATAACATATCCAATACCATGTCATGTGGGTTCATATTGGGATAATTAAAATAAAATATATTAGACATGGTATACCACTAAGTATAAGGTATGACTAAATAGATCATGATGTTTTGGCAAAGTGGTGCGAGGGGGTCATTGTGAACATGTTAAGGGTTAGTCCCCAAGGCACTTGCCAATGCCCCTAATGGTGTTAGGTCTTGTGTGCATGCCTAATATCACAAGAAAAAATGTATGATTAAATTAAATTTAAGTTACATGTTTCTTTTTTTGTTTGGTGGGGGAGGGTAGAGGGAAGCATTGAGGGAATACAAATATAATATTAAATCCCAAATTATGAAGAATAAATAACCATGTTGTCCATAACATACACAATATCATATTATTTGTGTCTATATTGGGATAATTAAAATGAATAAATTACAAGCAGTATAAGGTATATTAAATTAAATTAAGTTATATGCATTAAGGAGCATGGGGGTGTTGATATGAAATGCATATATAGTATTGCTTTTCTTATCACATATGTTAGTTTGTGTTTGGATGTATACTGCTTTGAATTAGAGGGCACTTTGGTATTGATTATAAATTTGTCTATTTCAGTTATTATTATTATTATTATTTTTTGATCAGATAAAAGAAGGGGTTTTTAAAGGGTCCCTGAACCTTTTACAATAGGGGTTTTGTGTTAGCTTTTGATGAGTATATGATATAGTAAATGCAACCACAAGATGTAAGATAAGCAATCTAAGATGACAATATGATAATGACACTATAATATGCAGGAAAATAAAGAAATAAACTTCTGCAATAACTCATAAATATGTCATTAATGAAAGCTCACAAAAATAGTACAATGCAGTATAAAGGAGGACATAAGCACTCCATAAATTGTTTTAAAGAACTACATTGTACTCTACTAATCTATACTATGCACTCTCTATATTCTCTACACCACTATTTCACTCACTATAAGGCCTATATATAGGAAGAAAAGTTCTTTGGCCCTCACTCTACCTTTGACTCTATCCTATGACTCATGTACATGTGGACTACATGCATATTTACATCATTCCACATTCTAACACTTGTGCATTTATTACATTGCTTGAAATAACTACTTAAATTTACTCTAAAGTAAACTCCTACTCTAATAATGTACCAAAGGTGGTACATTGATATGTACTTAATAATGTAATATACTCTAACACCCCCTATATTACATTATTTGGGTATTGAAGATTTTAGTCTTCAATATGGATCTTCATCTTGTTTTTGGAATTTGAGCTCTTCTCTCCTGCTTCCTTTATTTTCTTATTTGTCTAAATTTGGATGAATATCTTTATGTTGTCCAGGTTCTTCTTCTTCTTTAGTTTGTAGATGGCCAAGTAGTGCATAGTTTTGTTGTCCTCTCATTCTTTTAATTTTAAACCTTCTATTTCTTCTTCTACTTTTATGATATATATGTTCTTCATTCTCTCTAATCTGTTCCTCAGAAAATGCATTAGTATTGTTTTGAACAACAATATCTTGTGAAGTTTTGATAGAATCTAGAGCATATATATTTCTATGGATTGATCCAGTAGCTTCAATCTCATTTTGATTTATAATGAGACACATTAATTCCATTTATGTATCTGAAATCAAATATCGTTTTTCTCTACTATCTTTGCTACTAAAATAAGATTAGATGATAATCCAGGAACATACGTTACATTATGTAGTAGAAAATTTGGAAATGATTTACTAGGTGTTACACACCCATATCCATGCATGTGATAGAATTTTCCATTTGCAATTTTCAACCTGTAATTGTTAGTGACTTCAAGACAATAAAACCATTGCAGATTTCATGTCATGTGATGACTTGCACCAGAATCAATATACCAAATGTTCTTTTCATTTTGACCTGTGAATTTTTTTGAGTTTGAAGTGATTTTGCATCTTTGATATGGTATATTGGATGGATTTTGATCTTGAGTCATCTTGTAGTGAGCATTGTGATGAAATTTCCTCTTGTTATTTTTTACATTGTAGTATATGATAGGATTATTTTAGCTCTATAGTATTTTAAGAACACTTTTGATAGATCCTTTGTAGTAGACTACCTTATGACTCCCTACTTTTAAAGTATATGAACTTACTTGATAAAACCTTTCCAAGACTTAGGTTTTTTTAAGATCCTTATGTCTCCCTAGTGATTAGAGTATGCTATAATCTTGATAAAGTGCTTATTTAGTATTAGTTCACCTTTTGAGTTGATTTGGTAATGTTTTGGGAATGAAAATAATCAACTCCTATCTCACCTTATTTCTCCTATTGAACTATGCACTTTTCAATTTGATGGAGTTATCTATGATCAAATTCCTTTTGTCCCTTTAATGTGACTATGAGACAAGTATAAGCAATAAATTACAACTCTTTAAATTAAGCAATAATTTTGCTTCTCTATCCTTAAATTTCCAATGGTTCAATTTTCTAAATTTCAATAAACTAAAATTTGATGTAGCACTCCTTATATCTCCCTAATTTGGAATTGTAGAACTTGATGATATTTGCAATAATAATTTTTTTTTTGGTAGGTAAAAGTAATTTTATTTACTTTACGGGTTGAAGGGACCCGCCCCTATTTACATAAACTACAGCTATGGCCATACAACCCATAGACCCATAACAGGGCAAAACCCAAAAAAGATCACAGACAACCAAAAACAATCTAATGGCAACCCTTGCAAGGCAAAAACAGAACGACACAACAACCCTTGGATTCAGACTCATCAGGTAGCTCCCCTCCCAGGCTTCTAGGCTTTGTTTTCCTCCTCATGCTTGACATTGTCCTCACTGGATATGAGGGACTTAAGGATGGCCGGGAGACTCTTAAGCTCTTCGATGGTGCTTGCCATGAGGTTTCCACCTTCACGAAGAACATTTACCGCTATCTGAAAGTGCCCGATAGCACCGTCGATGCAGATGAGAGCAACTGTGCATAGCATCTCCTACGCTACAATGATCAAAGGTAAGCGAAAGGATGGATAGGTGGAGGGAAATGACTACAGCCATGAGCGAGTGAGAGTTCAGATGGGAAATCATGGGAGGATCATCGACTCTACGCTTCTCTCCGTGTCTTTGCCATTCCAAAAAAATATGCACGCGATATGAAAAAGGTGGAAACTGGTGTTGATAAAAACCTTCGAGGAAAACAACCCCTTAGGGGGGTGGCTAAAGCCACCATTGAATTTATGAAGGTCCTTTGGTATCAAGAAGACACTATTGGGGTATCCAAAACCATAATTATTGTAGTTGTAATACGAGTGACAAGGTTCACCACTTTTTGGTATTAAAAAACACCATTAAGCATGTAGCCAAGGCTACTCGTTTGTAAGATTTTTCACATCATGATTGCCTTTTCAATGATCTCACACGAGAAGCTCTCTTCCCAGACCATAAAATTGGGTTGGAGAATGGCTATGTTGGCAAGCACATCGACCACTTGATTAGCTTCTCTGTATATGTGATTAATCTGATTTTGACTATTATTGTTGAGGACTTTTTGGCACTCCTGGATGATGTTCAAGATGTTTTTTCCTCCTGTGCTATTTTTTTTGAATGAGTCCTACGATAACAGCAGAGTCACCTTCGAAGATGATAGGGTTGGTCAATGTTTTGCAGATGTCAATACTCCTCCATAGCGCTCTGGCTTCTGCATAGTTATTGGTTTGGGTACCCAAATTTTTAGCAAACGCTCGGATGAGCTTACCATTGTGGTCTCTGATGACTCCCCCTGCTCCTGCTTTCCTTGGATTACCTTTAGAGGCTCCGTCGAAGTTGGCCTTTAGCCATCCCTGCGAGGGGGACCCACTTGGCTATGGCTCTGTCCCCATGGGACTCCTTGGTCTTGCAACAGTCTAGGGGAATCGTCAAGGAAGCAAACAAAAACCCTTCTACACCTGCACTGGGAATTTAAAGACAAGGTATCAGACTGCTATTTTCAATGGCAAAGGCAATGGCTCTTGCCACAACCACCTCGTGGTCCCTAGGATTATCATTGAAAATGCGGTTGTTGCGTTCCAACCATAACTGCCAGAAAGTATGGTGGGGCAGGGCTTTCCATAGGAAGTTGAGTCTAGGGTTTTTGAAGATGCTGTGCCATTGAATGAACATATACTTGACAGTCTCTACCCAGACCAAACTCACTTGAAACTTGCTGATCACTAGGGAAAAAACCATGCTGGAAAAGGGACAATCCATAAGAATATGCTGGATCAATTACCAGGCTTGCCTACATAGGTAACATCTGTTGGGGACAACGATTACCCTACACATTAGATTTTCGATGGTGAGAATTTTGTTGTGGACTGCAATCCAAGAAAAGTGGACGATGTTAGGTATTAGAGCTTTGAGCCACACACTTCTAGCTAGAGCCTGCCCACTGTTAGTGCTACCTCCTCTGATGTTTTTATCGATGAGCTGGGAGGCAGATTTGACTGAGAACTCTCCATCGCTTGTGCCTTTCTAGCACCTTTCATCCTATTTCTAGGTTTGGGGAATGAAGTTTGCCCTCAAGATCACTTGGATATCTGACACAACCTCCATAATTACACAATTCTTGATTCTAAACTAAAAAATTTCCATACCTTGATGCCCTGGCTTGAGGAGATGAAATATGCTACACGAAATCCATACTTGTTGTCAGACAGGTGTTTGACTGTAGTCAACTTGTGATCACAAATGAGGGGATATTTTCTAGCCCAAGCATCCTTCCAAAAATCTATCTTTTTGCCATATCCCAACTGCCACCAAGAGCCCTAGTGCATGAGTTACTGGGTGAGGGAAATGGATTTCCAGAAATGAGAGCAGTTGCGGGGGGCATCCATTTGCAAAAAGGATTGTTGCTGGAGATATTTTCTCTTGACAATGTTCACCCACTCTAGATTAGCATTTGAGATGACCTTCCATGCTTGCTTGGCTAGGAGATATTGATTGGCTACATTGATGCGACGCAATCCTAGGTCTCCCTGATCTTTGGGGGAGTACACTTAGTTTTTGCAATAATAATTTGGTTTACCAAGTATAAACCATTATATCTCCTATGATATTAATTTCAAATATTAATATTCTTGTATTTCAACTAATGTGTTTTGAAATACTATTTAAGGATATAAACTCCTTTTAATTTGCTTTCAAATTTACTAAGGTTGATTTTGCTTGTATCTTCAATGTAAATGATAAATGGACTCAACCTTATGTTATACACCTTATCACTCCTTAATGAAAGCAAATTTAATCTAAGTGAGACTTTACCTTTATAAGGTTGAATGCGTGAGATAAATGATGTTGTCTCCTTGATTGTAGGCTTCGTATTTCCTTGAGGGTGGATGTATGAAAGTGATGGCAGTGATTTTGCTAGACGTCTCCTATATCAGTCTTTAATGCACCTTTGAATCCTCTTCTAATTATTGATTACGTTCCTTGAATTCTCACTCAATCGTCCCTTGAATTCTCTCTCAATCATGCCTTGAATTCTCTCTCTGTGCTCATCTTCATCTTTTTTGATTTAATAGGTCCTTTGTCCCTTCTTGATGCTATGGACAAGTGGTGTATACGTTACTCAGGTAGCCAGTGATGGTTATAATCTTGATGAGAATTATTTAGATGCCTCTAACACTCAATTCCTCCTTGAATGGTATGCAATGATGAATATACCTTGTACCCTTTGAAATATATCTTCAACGCTTAAGTGTTACTCCTATTTGAGCGCTCCTACGCAGGTGTTAGAAAGAACGTATGAGCACCTTGTTTGAATGTGCCAAGTGACACAAGATGCCTTGGATGTAAATTGCAAGTGGCACTCCAATATCATGCATGTAAGGCTTCCTCAACATCTCTTATTCCATGTCTATTTCTTGCCAGTGAATGCCTTCTTGTATCTTGTCTTCAATGCTTTTGAATGGTGATGCTATGAGGTTGGCTCCAGCTATGGTGGTTCTCAAGCACTGCAATGGAGGTTCTATGGTGTGTTCCAATGGTGGATTTCGATGCATTTCTTGGTTGGTGGTTTGTCCAAGTTGGAGCTTTGGTAATGCACCTTGTTTTCACCTTATACCTTGCTTCTCTATACTTGCAATGTGCTATCCTTAGTGCTATGTTTTTACATCGAGTGCAATGGATGATATTCACCTTATGTAGACCCTTTTTATGTTGTAGGTTGATGTTGTCGTAGGCACTGGATTCGTTGACAAACATTGGTATCTTTATAAACCTTGAGCCTTAGCTAATGTGATCCCTTCATTGGCTCTCTTCCCTTCTTGAAGTTTACTCCTTTAATCTATTGAGATGAATGCTTAGTAGATGTGTCTTTTTGGCTATTATAGTGTCTTTGTGACACTCTAGCTTTGTTCTCTTTTGCTATATAGGACAAGGAGATTATGGTGCAAGAATCTAATGCAAACAACTTTGCAATAGTTAGAATAGAATACTTTAAATTTGCACCTATATTTGAGATATTTAAATCTCCTTTTGTACGCTTTATTTCTTCTTTGATGAATGACTACTTGTTCTGCTCTTGATTGCGATGTTGCCCTCCTTACCAGACAACTCTTTCAATTGCTTGGTTAACTTAGTAATAACGAATCCAAGCTATTAACCATGCAACTAATATGCCTTTTGAAAGGTTTAACTTTGCACTAATTTTCACTTTAACTAAAAACCTTAGTGCACCTTTAATAACTAGTATAGTGCAATAGTAATCTCTCCTTATTACTCCTATAAATGAACCCTTAAAAGGAACTTGAAATATGTACTATAATCTATTCAAATTGCACTCATAGATATTTTATTCTTGCTTCCAATGGATAATAAAAAGTTAATATTTTTTTCTTTCAAAATATATCTACTATTTTACTGTGTAGATATTAACCATATAAGAAACTATCTTTTGCACTCCCTTGAAGACTTTAATATGCAACCTTCTCCTTGCAAATTTTAAACTTTGATATGGTGCTTAACAAATATAAATAATGAAACAAAAATCTAAAGTTAAACTAATGAACCTGTAAAAATCCTCCTCATACGATCATTGATTGCAGATGAATTGATAAATTATACTTACTTTTTATCTTAGAATGTGTCACTACTGATGGCGATTGTGCATGCAGGACCAGGTACATTCCTTTTACGGATAGAAGAAGGCCAATGAAAAAGGTAAGTGGGATATGTTGTCAGTGTGTAACAACACCATGGCTCGTGAGTACATGGAAGCTCACGCATTGCATTTCATGTAGGAGCATCATAAATGATTTGCATGTATGTGTGTCTTGTTATCAGAATATGCTTGTTGTTTGACGAAAAATGATGCATACAAATAACCTTCTAAGATAATATAAGTGCCAAGGGCATGAGAGCCATCCTTTATAAAATCATTTGGTGAATTAAAAATTATTGTATGCTTATTATTTTGTTTATAAATAAAATTAAGAAAATAAATAGTAAATAAATATTAGATAATAATAATATCAAAAATTAGTACAATTAGCTTTTATGTTGCTTAAGGGTTCTCGAATAATAAGTTTACCACCATTTCCAAGAATCTTGGATGTTGTAAAGCACAATAGAATAAAACCAAACCATTTTTGTGTTATGTTATGATGGCTTTAGACGTGCATGGTATGATTTGTTGTAACCCATCACTACTTGGCAAAATGCATGTAAACTATGTGAGTAGTGGTTCCCAAGAATTATTGAGAAAAGAAAATGGGGAAAATAAATGGGAAAGGGAAGAACACATGAGGATTATGTTATGCTAGTATTTTGTTATTTTCAGTACGACTTGTTGTGAGACTACGAAAAATAAAAGAAATAAGGGACTTGTTTGCAGTAACTCAGTTGTTAGGTCGGGTTTTTGTATTTTACTATATATGTGATGTTTTCTCTAAAAAGAAAAGGATGAATGCTTTTTGTGTTGTTGTGTTATAAATGAAAATGATAAATCTCGTAGCCTGTGCTTTGCTAGATCTTTGGTGTGAACATGAAAGCCTCAAAGTGATTTATTTTTTTGCTAATAATTGTGATGTGTTTACAAAAGCAAAACTATTTTAGAGAAAAAAACTATGATTGTTATCAATATGTTTAGTTAAATAGTGTTATATTTTTTTGGAAAAGCTAAGTTGTGTACTACGTGGCCATGGTAGTATTATGCTTGCATGTTATAGAGCATATGCATTATAGCAAATAGAAAATGCATGCATTCAAATAGAAAGAGTCATCTGATCCCTATCCTATAAAGAAAAGAACCTGAGTCTTGGATGGACAAGAATGGATTGCTATGCTAGGAGAACTATTTGAATCGGGAAGCCATGATAAAATTTAGGTTGAATTCAAACTTGGAAGTTAACATGTTGATGCTATGAAATCAGTGTTGTTACATGGAGACTACGACCGCCTAATAATAGTCATTGGGCCTGGAAGTAACCATCTGTGAATATTGTAAATGTATGAAATTTTTGTTTGGAGTAGAAACTGGAACCAAGCACCTTCACCTTCAGTATGAATTTTATTATGTTAGTGATTTTTGTACCAGTTTGTTTACCAGAAATGGAGCCTGGGTCATATATGCATATTTTTAATGCATTTAAATAAATATTATTGTAATTTAATATTGGAATATTAAACTGGATGAATGAAGACATTGTACTTACAAATGTATATCTTTGTTTTATTTGAATGTTGGGTAAATCTTGTTTTCATTGAAAATGATGATCCTCTTATAATTTACTTCCGACATTAGATGTAAGTGATAATTTACAACATAGCCATTGTATTACTCGAAGAAATTCTTCTTTAAAATAATTTATGGCCACCTAAGTAACTTTTGTAGAAGCTTTAGACTAAGTCATTGTTTTAGCAAAAATAGGAAATAATTATTATTGAATAGGATTTCGAACTTCACAATAAAATTGTCAATAGTGAAAGTTATGTTAAGGAACATGTGAGGCTTTATCAAGTCGAGGCTATGATTTTTATAGTTTTCATCTATAGCAAAATTATGACCCGAAATAATAAATATTCTCTTGATATGTGTCTTAGGTAAATTTGATTTATTATGGAGAAATGAATCTAGACTATGGTTATTTTCATTCAAAGTGTACGATGGATTTTGTATGTTGATATCGATTAAAGTTATGCTTTTGTATTATCTCACAAATTTAATAATACGCCCTTGGGAAGATAAAAAAAAGCATAGGAAACACACATTTTCAGTTATTCAATTAATTCTTTCAAAGTATTACCAATGATAAAGTGCTATGGTTTCAACAAACACTATTAAAGTGAAACACAAATTCCTTATTTGTGCTTCCTATATGAAAAGAGTCTTAGTTATATGAATTGGGTCTTGTTATATAAGATATTTAAACAATTAGGATAACACCTTCCATAGTGGTGATATTGTTAGCCATAGATGTTTATCTTCATCTCAAAATTGATTAAAATCATCATTAAAAAAAAATTATAAATTAATCTTTGCCAAACACCAAATTGACGTCTAAGAGTAGATGTAGACATAAATTATTGGCTGGGAATAGTTCATTTATGTGAAAGAGCATAAATGTATTATCTTTCCTTTATTTGAAGGTATATGGCAGAGTCATTCTTTGTTTGTGCAAAATATGTAATATTTATTCATGATTAAGTGGTAGGTATCTTTACTATAAAAAACATAAGGTCTACATTCATGTAATCATTATACTACGACCATAGTTTGATATATTAGAAAAGAGTAAATTTTAGTTACTCAACCCATGTAACACCATTATTAACTTATAGGAGTAGCAATAATTAGATATCTTGCCATTCTCAAGTGAAACCTATGTTGAATAAGTGAGATTAGTCAAAAATTATAATAATATCTGAATAACCATGCACTGAGGCTAGGACTAGTAAAATAACTTTGGTAGGAAAATCACATTAAGTTGGCTACCTGGTTAGCAGGATCAAAGGAAAAGAGTATTATTTTATCTCTCTTATGTTAAAGAATGATTTTAAAAAAATAAGTTGATTTTACCTTGCCCTATTTATAGTTTTACTTGAACATTTCTTTTTAGAGTTGGATACTCTATAATTTAAAAGTTATTTGTTATATTATGAAATGAAAACTCCAGTGTATGTGAGGGAATACCTTAGGAGTTGTGATTAGAATAGTGTGGGTAGAAATCTGAGAACTCTCCAATAAACCATTCATAAAACCTAATCACATGGAAGATGATTAGTTAACATAAGTTGTGAACTCGACTAGTAAAAATTTAAATTTATTCGTCAAAAAGATGATATTTAGACATGTTTTTCTTAAACATCATGAAGAATGGATGACATAAGTACACCCAATACCATTGATATGTGGGCAAGCATGCACCATGATTCAAGAACGATTGTTTTTCGATAGAATGGGTCAGAACAAGTGACAATAGGTTAAAACAAGTGATCTTGTAAAAACTAGTAATGAGGGGTAGTATGGGACATATCCTCTAGGTAATTGCCTAGGAGTATAGTGATAGGTCCATGCTCTGTTCTAACTATAAGTGGACCAGTATGCCCAAGAGAACTAGTCCAGTCATGATATTTGGCATGGGACAAATTGTCATGATTCACGAATGGTCAATGGTACTAAATCTAGTGTTAAGGTAATGACATGGTCCTATCTGATTCTAGTTGAGTGGATAATCATTTAGGCACTAGGCATATGTATTCTAACCCCTTGCATGCTACATATTGAACAAGTCAACCAGTTAGGTTGAGGTTCATCATTCTAAGGGATGGGGAGAGTATGCGCCCACCCTCTAGGTGTTATGGGCCGTAGAGGATAACACTAGTCATGGATCTACACTTATGCCAAAATAAGAGGATGATAAATGAGAGGTAGCTCCATAAAATTACACATTTTACGATATTTGGCTGGTCTCATCCACTTGAGGAATCGTTTGCAACAATTTTTAAACCCAAATGTGGTTGAATATACCTCATACTTAAAAGTGATCTTGATTTGGGTGAATACTAAACCAGTTACCTTAAACCTTAACCATAAGGTGAGCCATGTTGTGAGTAAAAACAATTGAGCACCAATGAGCTAGAATGAATGGTACAACCAGGTGAGTAGACTTGGGTTGTTATAGAACCTTTTGCACCACTTTTTTTTACCTTAATGAAGGATTGCAAGGTGATTAGATTAACCTTCTTGTCAAATTATGACTTCAATCTAGATATTTTTCTCAAAAATCTAAAAGTCTTGAGATCTTCACCAATCTCCTTAAAATTTTGACAAGCTTCTTGCCAAATCCTTCTCCATTGAGATTGTTGTCGAATAGCGATAATTGTACCAAAATATTCCTTTACTAGGAACTTCTCCTTGGTGGTAAATTTCTCTAATGAGTTCTCCTAGGAACTCCTTTAATGAGTTTCTCCAAGCCTTCTCTGAAACTTTGTAACGAGGCTTTACTAGACTTCTCCTTCTTTCTTCTTAAGACCTCTTCTCTAGGGTCTTCACTCTCGTAGCTTATATAGTATTCCCAATGAGACATTTTCTTCAACCTTCTACTATGGAAGTTTGGTAATGAAATCTCCCTCTTGGATATCTAAAATTTGTTGCTTCAGGAATAGGACTTTTTCTAGTCCTTCTCTATATCTTCCAAAACTAGAAGTTCTTCAATGGAAAATTCTGTGGGTCTCTTCAACTTCTTTAGGATGAAGTCTTCAATATTCAATGGAGATCACCAATCTCCTATCTTCACTGAGACTCTTCTCCTCTAGTGTCTTCTTCCTCAAATATACAACAAGGCTCGTATGGCCTTTTCTTCACTTCTACAATCTACAGGTCTTCAATCTCTAGCAACATGACCTTTTATTTAGGCCTCCAAATATTCTCTCTTCTGTTTGTTGCTTCTAGTGTTGGATTGATTCTAAATAATATATTATTCCTAGCTCTTTTGTAGGAAGCTTCCCAACTTTCTTTGAATCTCTTTTTCCTGCAACAAAGTATTAGGACTGTAATGGAAGAAATTCTAAATATAGAGATAATCAATATTCACTAGTTGATTTGTCAATCTTATGTAATTAATGTTGAGTCCTAGTCTTCACAAATTTTTCTGCAACCATGTGGAAAGACTAGCCAAATGCAATATCAAAATTTTTGAAAATGAGATTTTTGGATTCCTCTAAATCTCACTTGTGGCAATCCCTATTTCCTATCGATCTATCATGTGCTCTGATACCACTGTTAGCTTTTTATGAGTATATGATATAGTAAATACAATCAAAATATGTAAGATAAGCAATATAATATGAAAATATGATAATATCACTATAATATGCAGGAAATTAAAGAGATAAACTTTTGCAATAACTCAAAAATATTCCATTAATGAAAGTTCATGAAAATAGTATAATGTAGTATAATGGAGGACATGAACACTCCATAAACTATTTTAAGGAACTACATTTTACTCCTCTACCACTCTATTATATGCACTCTATATATTCTCTTCACCACTATTTCACTCACTATAAGGCCTATATATAGGAAGATAAGTTCCTTGGCCCTCACTCTACCTTTAACTCTATCATATGAATCATGTACATGTGGACTACATGCACATTTACATCATTACAAGTTCTAACACTTGTGCATTTATTACATTGCTTAAAGTAACTACTTAACTTTGTTGAATTATGATGAAGCAATCAATGCATTGGAAATATTTGAAATAAATACAATGATGTTGGTTGGTTTGAGAAGTTGAACCAACCAACCACTTTTTAATAACCTCCCCCTAACAGCGCTTAAATCAATAGCGCTTAAGTCTAAACAAAAATGTAATATATGCATGACATATAATATGTTATGTTATGCTAACATCCCCCCTTATTACATTATTGGTAAATACAAAGAGCATTGCGAAACAATTCAAATTTGACATGTGCAAGTGCCTTGGTGAAAATATCTGCAACTTGCTCATCAGTGGGAATGTACTAGAGTTGTATGTGATGCTTTGGAACTTCATCATGAATGAAATGACATCGAGTGTCGATGTGTTTGGTACGATCATGAAATATTGGATTCTTGACAAGATTCAAAACACCTTGATTATCGTAAAATAAATAAAGTGGAAGGTTCTTTGGAATACCCATGTTTGTAAGAATGTGACTTAACCATATTATCTCGCAGACTGCTCCACTGGATGCATGATATTCTGCCTCTATAGATGATATGGCAACCACCTATTGCTTCTTACTATGCCAAGAGATAGGACCAGATCCAAGATGAAAAATGTATCCAAAAGTTGATTTGTGATCATCAATAGATCCAACATAATCTGAGTCCGTGTATCCCTATAAATAGAACTTTCTATTCTTCTTGTACTCCAAGCCAAAATCTGTAGTACCACGAACATAATGAAGAACTCTCTTTGTTGCTTTCCAATGACTCACTTTTGGTTCCTGCATGAACCTTGAAAGATAACCCACAACAAAGCTGAGATCTGGCCTGGTATTTGTTAGATATATGAGACTCCCAATCAGTTGGTGATAGAGAGTACCATCTACCTGTGGTGATTTATCATATCATGATAGCTTAAGTCCAGGATCCATTGGAGTTGCCTTAGACTTGCAGTCAATCATGCGATATTTATCAACCAATGTCTTGGCATACTTCTTTTGTGTTACTAGGATATGATTCTTTTTTAGTCACTTCCAAACCAAGACAATAGTGAAGAAGTCCTAGATCTGTCATTTCAAAATATTATTTCAAATCATATTTTACTGCATCAATCATACTCTTTGAGCTCCCTGTTATGATCAGATCATCTACATATAGCACCAAAATCACTATGTCAGAACCATTGTTCTTGATATAGATATTTGCATCTGAAGGACTTCTTTTGAAACCATGTTGCATTAGGTGACTATCTATTTTGATGTACCAAGCTCGAGGAGCTTGTTTCAGTCCATACAAGGATTTGATCAACTTACAAACTTTCTGTTCTTTCCCTTCAACAACAAATCCTTCTGGTTGGATCATGTACACTTCTTCTTGTAGGTCACCATTCAAGAAAGCACTTTTTACATCCATATGATGTAACTTCCACCCAAACTGAGCTGCCATGGCACAAAGTACTTGAATGGTAGTCATTTTTGTAGTAGGGGCAAAAGTCTCTTCATAATCTATGCCTTCTTTCTGAGCATAGCCCTTTGCAACAAGATGGGATTTATGCTTATCAATAGTACCATATGCCTTATACTTTACTTTGAACACCCATTTGCAACCGATGGGCTTCTTTCCTGAAGGTAGATTTACTAGCTTCCATGTATGATTTTTCATGAGAGATGTATGTTCTGCTTCCATAGAAGCCTTCCATTGAGGCTCACTAAGTGCATCCTGAACTATTGTGGGTTCATTTTCATCCAATGCTATCATATAAACCCTCTCATCCTCCATATCTGTCTCCCTATCTTCCTCTGCATCTACAGATAGTTCATCAAATTGTTGGTAAAGCTCATCAACCTCTAAAGTTGATGCTTTTGCTCTCATCTTTTGAGTCATACTATGAGTACAAGGTCGATCTAGAGTTAGATCTGGAAGTGATGTCAACTTGGAATCTCTCAATGTACTTGTATACCATTTTGGAATCTTGTTTTTTGGGGGAGGAACCTCTTTCTTAGGCTCATCGTCCTCAAGGTATACATCTGTAGAAGTGTTATTTGATGTGAAAGCTTCATCAAATACCACATCTCGACTTATATGTGTCTTCTTGGTCATAGGATCTATCAATCGATATCCCTTTGAATGCTCATCATAACCAAGAAAGATACATTGTAGGGTCTTCTCATCTAACTTCTTCCTTTTCTATTTTGGTATGTGCATGAATGCCTTACATCCAAAAACCCTTAGATGAGAAATGGAGGGTTTCTTACCACTCCATGCTTCTTGTGGAGTTTTACCCTATAGAGCTCGTGTGGGTGCTCTATTCAGGAGGTATGATGTTGTGTTTACTACTTCTTCCCAATATTCATGCTCAAGATGTGCTCCCTTTAGCATACATCGAACCATTTCCACAATGGAACGATTTCTCCTCTCTGCAACTCCATTTTGCTATGGAGTATAGGTTGTAGTCAGTTGTCTCTTAATCCCATGTTCTTTCAGAAATGATGAAAATTCCTTGGAAGTATATTCCCCCCTCGATCTGAGCGGAGGGTTTTGATGGAACATCCTGACTCCTTCTCAACAAGCTTCTTGAACTGTTGAAAGTACAAAAATGCTTCTAACTTCAATTGAAGAAAGAAAACCCACATCTTTCATGAGTAATCATCAACAAACAATTGAAAATACTTCTTTCCACCATAGTTGGTTGGCATAGGACCGCACAGATTGGTGTGTACCAACTCCAAAGGTTTCTTAGCTCTGGAAGAGCTAACTTCAAATGGTACCCGGTGTTGCTTCCTTGCTAAGCAATCCGAGAAAACTGGCAATGTGGATGAAAGGTTGGGAAGTCCTCTCACCATCTCATATTTTCTCAACTCGAGCAAATATCCTGAACTTAGATGCCCATATCTCTTGTGCCATAGAGAAGTAGCCTCCTTTGTAGTTGCTTCCAGGGCAACATGAGGTGTTGAAATGACATCTAAAATGAACAAGCCATGCTTGTATGATCTGGTTGCTACATGTTTTCCTTTTTTGGTTATAAAACATCTCTTTTTTCCTTTCGCAACACGGAACACAACATCCATATCTCGATCCAACATTTGAGGGACTGAAAAAAAATTATTAGCCAATCCAGGAACATAGAGTACCTTTTCAATCTGACATTTGCCATCTGGAAGAGTGACAGAAACATCACCTTCACCCTTCACTTGGTAGACTTGATTTTCAAAAATTGTTACTGGCTTACCTTCTTTCTCCTCAAATATCTCAAACCATGATTTATCGCCAGTCATGTGCTTACTAGCACCTGAATCAATATACCATACAACATCTATCTACGAAGATGAAGTATGAGTCATGAGCACCTTGTGTGCTCGCTTAGATTCTGAGTTCGAGTCTGATTCTATAGAATCTGAGTCTGAATTTGATTCGGCATAAGCAACATGCCCCTTGGGTTGCTTATTCTTTTTTATGTGGTTTGTATTTCCCTTTTCCTTCTTCTTATGATATTGGTCATTCTGTTGCTTTTTCTTAAACCAACACCTATTGGTGTCATGGTTATTCATATCACAAATCTTGCAATATTGTTTGTCTTTCTACTGATGTTGTTTCCCTTTTCCCTTTGATGAAGATCCTCCTTTTTGAAACTGACCTTGTTTCTTACCCCTTTTTTGGTGTAGAGGGCATTATCTAGCACTTCATCCTTCTAAAACTAATTTGCCTCCTTAGTTTGAAGCAAATTCACCAATTCCACAAAATATACTTGTCTACTAGATACATTAAGAGAGGTTATCAACATCTTATAGGACTCTAGCAATGCTCTCAAGATGACAGAGGTCAAGAGAGTATCATCCACTGGTTGTCCCATAGCATTCAATTTGGCTTTCAATTCCGCCACTCTGCATAGGAATAGGTCAACTGTCTCACTAGATTTCATACTGAGTGTATGTAGTTGAGTTTGAAGGTGTAGAATAGTGGACTGATTCTTACCTTCATAAATAGTAATCAAAGCATCCCAAGCTTCCTTACTAGTTTTGGCATCACAGATATGAGGCTGGACCTCATCTGTAGTAGCAAGAAGGATAAACATGAGATATTTTTTGTCCTTCTTATCAAAAGCTTCTTGATATGCTCTTGCTATTGTAGGGTATTTTGTAGTGCCAATCACTACATCCCATAAATATTCCACTTGAAGAATAGCACGCATCTTTGTCTTCCATGGTGCAAAGTTAGAACCTTTCAACAACTATGAATCTGAGAGATATTTGTGAATAGTGGCCATTGTGAAGGTTCCTTATAACACCAATTGGTCTCCCTTTCTTTATACCTGCCAGACCTTTATACCAAAACTCCTCTATATATACCCACCCTTACGTGAGGGAGACTATAAGTATATATAAGAGTAGAATGATACGTGGAACTTAGGCGATACTGAAAGGGAATCATTTTGTTTATGACACCTACCATAGAAGGTCTTTCCTCATGCATGGGGTGTAACTTCCCCTAAACACTTCAAAAATCACTTCGTCAGGATTTACGTCTAACAACAATAACGATTAGGGTATAAATGAAGTGAATATTAGAACTAGTTTACCTTATTTCTCCTCGATGATTGATAGAGAACAAGCTCAGACATCATTGTTGTAGCTATATTAGGTGTTAGATACAGTAGTCCAAGCACGACAACATTACCTGTAAGTGTGGACCAGAGGTACCGTAGATACCGAACGCTATTGTGTAATAAATTGCACAAATAGGTGTATAAATTTGGGGTCTTTTCTTTTGCTTTATTTGTGTGATTGTTAATGCAAGAAAATAGGAAATTTAAATGCAAAATACAACCACAAATGCCCACAAATTTAACTACTTGAGGTGTCGGTTTCCACCAAAAATGCACCTATTACAATGCCAGTTTTAGATGAAACATATTCACGTTCCACAATTTTATTCCCCCCTTTGTCTTAGAATTTTGCAAAAATAAATGTTTATGAGATCCCCCCTTTTTGTTGCAAAATAAACAATGGGAAAAAAATTGAATGTGGACCCTTTCTAATTCCAAATAAAACAACTTATCCCTCAAAAAAAAATGCTTTGAAAGGAAGAAATCGAAGTACGAAAGAATACCTCAAAAAATGGGTGTCTCCTTAGACGTAGGGCAGAAAAAAATGCTTCGGTGCCCTCTTTTGACAAAAAAATGCTCTTGGTTGGCAAGAAAATGACCCTCCGGGGCAAAAATGAGATTATGCCAAAATTGCAAAAAATGACAAAAAATTGACAAAAAATTGCTAAGGCATCAATTTTTGTTGCTATGGTGTCAAATTTTTTTGCTCGGGTGTCAAATGAAAGCAATGTGCATCAATATGCATGCGTAGGGCATCAATAGTGTGCGATTGCTGTCAAGAGCACTGCTGGGCATCAAGCGCGCGAGCCAGGCATCATGCGCGCAAGGAGGGCAGAAAAAAAAAAAACCCTTATAAATTATGATGAGATTCGAACCGGTGACCTTCCACCAAGCAGTCACCTCATGTATCACTTGAGCTAGAGCGCTTGATAGGGAGAGGCAAGCAAATTATTTGTCTTATCTTCATCGGGCATAGAGAGTGGGAGAAAACAAAATTTAATCCCACATTGTCGATGCTGCAATGTTGGGAGTCTTGAAAAATGAAGAAAGCCACTATAGATTTTGGTTGCCTTTAGGCAACAAACCCTCCCTTTTGCCTCCATAATAGCTAACCAATAGGAAATTGCCATGTAACCACCTTACTTCAATCTCGAACTACGTATTTCCATATCGAAATGCATGTTTTCGTCTGCGTGCTTCAGTATCAAAAAACATCCTGTATCTACGTGCTATGTTTCATTGGCTAGTTGTCTGTCCTCTGTGTCTCTACCTGAGCGTTGCTTCCATTAGTTTACTAAGAACCGTATCCTAATAGTAATTGGAGTAGTTGATGATTATAACTACCTTACCCAATGTTGTCACCATCTTGCGATCACCATCCGTGGCTCTGGTACCATGTTGAATTATGATGAAGCAATCAATGCATTGGAAATGTTTGAAATAAATAAAACGATGTTGGTTGGTTTGAGAAGTTGAACCAACCAACCACTTTTTAATAACCTCCCCCTAGCAACACTTAAATCAATAGTGCTTAAGTCTAAACAAAAATGTAATATATGCATGACATATAATATGTTATGTTATGCTAACAAACTTTACTCTAAAGTAAACTCCTAATCTAGTAACGTACCAAAGGTGGTACATTGATATGTACCCAATAATGTAATATACTCTAACATTTTGAAAGGATCCCCCAAACCTTAGATTTATCAATTAAACAACTAAAATATCAAACTGCCATGACTTAAAATATTCAAAGAGATTGAGGATCAACCTAAAGCAAAACTACTCCGATTTAAATATCCAATGAGCATTAGAGACCAACCTAAAACAAAAAAAAAATATTTGAATTTATCTATTTCAATTATTTTTATTAGGGAATAATGACCTTTATTTGGGGTGGGAGGTAGTACCATTATATCTCTATTGTAATATTCACCACAATAGAAGATTGAATTACAAAAGCTCAAATTAGAGTTCCACTAGTATTCAAGTTCATATTGAAAATTAAAGCAACATGATACCTATTTTATTTATATATGATGGAGATAATGAAAATATTGAAAATAAAACTACCATTCTCATAGAAAGGATAAAAGTGAAAATGAGTGGAAACAATATCATGCAATAAAAAGTACCTGGAATATATTCTAGAAATAGGAAATATATTAATTTAAAAAATATGTTAGGAGGGGATATTAATAATATGTGACAGATAGGTGGAAATAAAATTTAGGGGTATTATTTAGTACCTTATCTAATGATGTGTTATACCATAACCTTTTTAAATTGACGTCACATAGAAACGACATTAGATCTCACTTTACTAACATACATTCAACTAAAGTGGCAAGGCAACTTTTCTCTACTTTCTTTATGCCATTATAAAGTAAACTACCCATATCATCTACAAAGTTCACCTACTATAGATATCTCTAGAGTTGACAACTCAAACAAATCTACTCACACTATATCCAAAAAACAAGTCTTGATATGAACCAAAAATTCTCCTACTATGTAATACTAAATACACCACCACTAAGGGGTTTTAAGCAATATTATTCTCAAATTATGAAGAAGAAACACCCATGAGGTCATAACATGCCCAATACCATGCCATGTGGGTTCATATTGGGATAATTAAGATAATATTAGAATTGGTATACCACTAAGTATAAGGTATTATTTAAACCATAAGGTTTTGGTAAAGTGGTGATGGGGGCGTTGTTATAAAGAGATCAACGATTTGAATCTCTTGGGCACTTTCCAATGCCCTTCACAATCTTAGGTCCCATCCACATGGCTAACATAACTAGAACAAAGGTATGATTAAATTAAATTTAAGTTATATGCTTCTTTTTTTGGAGAGTTGGGGCTTAGGGTGTGTGGCTAGGGAAATACATTCATAATATTAAATCCTAAATTGTAAAGAAGAAACAACCATGGTTTCCATAGCATACTCAATATCATATTATTTATATTCATATGGGGATAACTAAAATAAAATATATTAGAAGCAGTGTAAGGTATGATTAAATTAAATTTAAGTGATATGTATTATGGAGCATGGGGGTGTTGATATAAAATACATATATAATATTGCTTGATTTTTCACATACATTAAGTTGTATTTAGATGTATGTTTCTTTGAGTCAGAATACACTTTGATCTTTATTACAAAATTTTCTATTTCAATTAATTTTTTTTGATCGATTAGAGGAAGGGGTTTTGAAAGGGGCCCTGACCCTTTTAAAAAGAGAATACAATACGTAGAACAAGCTCAAGAAGACTAGCTTTAGGATCAAAACAAAGAACGACAAAAGTAGGGAGAAACTCTTTGCAAGACCAAAAATAAAAAGAACTAAAAATTGAGAAAGGATTTCCCTCCAAGATAAGGGAAAGCCAACAAAATGCTAAGACAAATAAAAATTTGAACAAGGTTTTCCCATCGAGACTAGGAAAAACCAACAAATTGCCAATACAAAATTTGAAATAGGGTTTCCCTCCAAGACTAGGGAAAGCTAGAAAACTACCAACATGAAAAAAATGGGATAAGGTTTTCCCATTGAGATAAAATTTGAACAAGGTTTTCCCACCAAAATTGGGAAAAAGCCAACAAACTGTCAAGAAAAACAAAATTGAATAAGTTTTTCTCACTAGGACTGGGGAAAACCAACAAGTTTCTAAGAAGGATTCAACACCAATGAAAATGAACATGGGACCAAGAGCCCCAATGAAGACAAACCTGCTATAAAAAGAAACAAAAAACCTCATAAAGAAGAGTTTTTCAAGGATAGAAGATGGATCAGTAGCAAGATGAGATCTCCACAGGTCATGAGATCTCACTACAAAGGAGACATAGAGCATATCCAAAAGGTAAAAAATCCAAGAGAAGATTTTATACACCCTGGCACCTCATGATTGGAAGGGAGCATCTAGCACAGGAAGTTACATTAGGAGATTATCTTCAATAGCTAGCATGCAAGCACAGGGTCCACCATCCAAGGACTAGAAGAGGATGTAGAAGAAAGTTATCCATAAAAAATCATCCATCCTAGAGCCCATCCAGCCCCACCAGAAGTCCATCTAGAAATAAATCTAAAGATATTAGCATCCACAATTGTACAAGAAGGCACATGGTCCACCCCAAATACCAGGAAGAAGCAATAGAGAAGGATGCCGAAGGAGAACCCCAAAAAAGGATAGAAAATAGATCTACTAAGAGATCCTAATACCTCTCCAAAAATCCCATCCAAGAAACAATTCGAGATCCACTCAGCTACGAATAATGAACATGTGGTCCCCCTAAAGACTAGGAAAGACATAGAAAGAAGATCCTAGGCTACAAGATAAGAGGCAAATAGGAAAGTGGGATCCCCCTTCAGGAAGCCTAGCTTAGGAGAGAAATAGAGAAAGCCCTCCCTATGGAAAATAACAAAGCATGGGGTCCTCAACCAAAACCCAAAAAGGCCCGTCGGGAAAGGATTTGCAGCTCTAGCTCCTCATCCAAGCCAACTAAAAGCCAACCACCATCCAAGGCCATCGTTATTTTTTTTTTGATATAATCTATCCAAGCAACTGTGCTCGCAACATATGGGAAAGAACTTCCTGAGAAACCCCAGGATAATCTTGTGGAAGTCATAGAAAGCAGCAAGGATATCCTAGGAAGATCTGCTCAAAAGGGGATTCGTAGGACTAGAGGAGAGGGAAGGGAAATTAAAAAGGGGTTCTCCTGCCCAGGGGAATAATGACCTCTATTTGGGGTAGGAGTTATTGCCATTATGATCTTCATAGCACAATAGAAGATTGAATAAGAAAATATTAAAGAAAAGTTATACTATTATTCAAGTTCACATTGAAAATTAAAGCAATACCATACCTCTTTTATTCTTAGATGGTGGAGTTAATGAATCTATTGAAAATAAAATTACCCTTTTCATAGAAATGATAGAAATAAAAAGAAGTATAACAAATATCATGTAAAAAATGTATCGAGGATATATGCCAGGAATAAGAAACACATTGATTTTAAAAATAAATTAGGTGTGGGGCATTAATAAGATGGAATAGAGATATAGAAATGAAATTTAGGAGTATTCTTTAGTACATTATAAAATTATGTTTATGCCATAGACTTTTTTTTTTAATCTTACCCCATATGGAAACAATATTAGATCTCACTTTACCAACATCCATTCAACTAAAGTAGTAAGGCAAGGTAATGTTGCTCTAAAACATAATAATCAAGTGAAATAGATCTCATTATAACCTAAGAAATGAGGAGATAAAAAATAAAAGTAACATCAAGATTAGGCTTAGATATGTCCAATTTAATGACATAGGAGAGAATGCCAACAAGTCCAACCAAAAAGGAGTTAGGAAATAGAAGTTTAGAACCTACAAGAACATCATCATGAGACTATTGATAGATCTAAAAACATGTGTAAGTTACATGTCCTTAATCAAATGCATATATTTTCCAACAACTAAATATAACTAATGTTGCTATTGGTTCTCATTCTCAAGATATTATAAGTTGTTGTAAATGTACCTCTTCTTTTGTCTCCTTTTTGTTGCATTCCTCATTGTACCCTCTTTTAGGAACTATGAAACTTTAGAAGAATATGATTTTGAGTTAGTTGACCTATGCAATAAAATACAAAGTGACTTTCCTAGAAAGTATGAAAGCTCTCTCTCTTTCTCTCTCTAAGAGAAAATATGGTTATTTAGATTTTCTAGAGGATCCATAAGGTTTTGGTAGAGGAAATAAACCAAATATATATATTACAATTTGTTAACTTAAATAGAGAATAGTATAATACCACTATGTGATTCTAATTGACTTTTCTACCAATAATTATCTACTACTTAAGAAGTACATAAAATAAAATATGAGTAGCATACATACATACATACATACATATGTATGTATGTATGTATGTATGTATGCATGTATTTATGCTACTCATATTTGATTATATATCTATATCTATATATATATATATGTTGTAATCACAGTGACACTGAGAGGGGGGTGAATCATTGTGATCTTTAAAATTTCTAATATATATAGTTTTAAATCCAACAACTATTTAAAACTGATAAACGAAATATCAAATGCAGCAAGAAAGCATGACACACAACACAACAAATTAATGAGGTTCACCAAAGTGGCTACTCCTCAAAATGACTGCTTGGACTACCATCCAAATCTAGTCAATGCAAAGCTACAACTTTACAAAATCTTTTACCAGCACCAACTGGAAGGAGCACCAACCCCTTAGCTTTATCTGTTTCCAATAGAATGGAGCACCAACTCCTAATTTACCAGCACCTGTTGGAAAGAGGCACCAACCCCTTATGCCAAGCTGCAACTTGGAAGTTAAAAATGATTAAGAAAATTATAGAATAAAATTCTCATGTTATTTCTTATAGTCTGCTATTTCTCTGCAGTCTGCTACTTCTGCACAACATGCTTCGCACTGTCCGACACTTCTGTGAACTTCTTCACACTCTTTGCAGCAATCGGATGATCGTCCACTTCTATAGTCTGGCCGCTATCACTTCATACTCATAACTCCACCTCTGCACATTGTGCTCTTAATTCACAAAATCACGATATGCACACTTTGCTTCAACTCTAACTACGACTTCGCACTCTGCTCGACATGAATTTCACTTGCGCAATCACTCTGCTCGCATTCGCACTCAATCTTCACGCACCATCTTAAAACTCAAAGTAACCCTCCTTTTATAGAAGAAATCTCAGGGACAAACCCTAAGAGGCGTCGACTGTGAAACCCTAGAAAAAGTTGGCTGCCAAACCCTAAAACCCGTCGGCTGTAACCCTAAGTATGTCGGCTGCAAAACCCTAGAAATTGTTGGCTGCAAAACCCTAAAATCCGTTAGCCTAGATTTAACTTTGTCGGCCTCAAACTCTTTTGCCACCTTTGTCACCTTCCTGTAGCTTATTGTCGTGAAATAATAACATGTCATGATATCGCGACACTTTCTGTGGCCGTACGCCTTCTTGTCCTTGTTGTCGCGAAATCGTGACCCTTTTGGCCGTTGATAGCTTTGCCACCGTTCTTGTCATGAAATCGTGACACTTCGAACTTTTGCTAACATCATCCTCATCCTTGTCGCGAAATCATGATGCTTTCGACTTCCAACGACTTTCCTTGCACCCTATCACGAAATCGTGACACTTTCAATTTTTGCTAACGTCATCCTCATTCTTGTCATGAAATCGCGACGCTTTCGGCTTCCAGCTGCTTTCCTTGCACCCTGTCACGAAATCGTGACACTTTTAGCTTTCACTGACGTCATCCTTAGCTTTGTCGCGAAATCGTGATGCTTTCGACTTTCAGAGGCTTTTCTTGCAGCCTGTCGCGAAATCGTAACACTTTCAGCTTTTGTTGACGTCATCCTCATCTTTGTCGCGAAATCGCGATGCTTTCAGCTTCCGTACATTTCTTGCTTCATGCAGTAGCGAAATCGCTACAACTTTGTGCCTTGTGCTTCCAAATTTGCTTCTACCCATGAAATTTTGACTTGTAACGAAATCGCTACACTTTTGAGTTCTGCGCTTTTGACTGGTAGCGAAATCGCTACACCTTCATGTTGTGCTTTTTCAACTCATAGCAAAATTGCTACACCTTTATTTTGTGCTTTTTCAACTCGTAACGAAATCGCTACACCTTTGTTTTGTGCTTTTTCAACTCGTAGCAAAATCGCTACACCTTTGTTTTGTGCAATTTTGACATGTAGCGAAATCGCTACACCTTTGCTTTGTGCACTTTTGACTCGTAGCGAAATCGCTACAACTTTTCACTTAACAATTTCTCCCTGCTTCGCCCAGCGAAAAATCAACATGTAGTGAAATCGCTACAACTTTTCAACTTAACACTTTCTCCTTGCTTCGGCCAGCGAAATTTCAACATGTAGCGAAATCGCTACAACTTTTCCACTTAACGCTTTCTCCTTGCTTCAACTAGCAAAAATCCAACATGTAGCGAAATAACTACAGTTTCTCGACTTAGCTTCTTGGCCTCCAGCATGTCGCGAAATTGCGACCGTTTGCCTTGCGCCTTCTCTCTCCTCATTTTTGTCGTGAATCGCGACATTTTTGGCTATGCCTTCTCTCTCCTCATTTTTGTCATGAAATCATGACATTTCTGGCTGTGCCTTCTCTCTCCTCATTTTCGTCACGAAATCACGACATTTTCGGTTGCGCTTTCTCTCTCCTCCGACTTGTCACGAAATCGCGACAGAAAACATGTCGCGATATCGCGATAGTTTTCTAACTTGTCTTTTTCTTCGAATTTTTGAAACTGGGTCACTTCTGTTTTTTTGGAATTGCACTTTACAAAATCTGACTATCCTTTGAATTTTTGTTCTCTGCATCTGAATGGCTTCTGAACTATCCATCCACTGCATCATTGGATCTAACTGCTTGTGTTGACAACAATGACAAACTTCTTGCAACACCTTGCTTAACAATATATATATATATATTATTGACTTTTCTACCAATAATTATCTACTACTTAAGGAGTACATAAAATCAAATATGAGTAGCATACACACACACGACACACACACACACACACACACACATATATATATATATATATCTATATATTTTTAGAAAAGTCAATAATACATATGTATATGAGTAGCATATATATATATATATGTATATCTATGTATCTATATATATAAATATGTATGTATATAGATATAGATATACATACACATACATACATATACATATACATACATACATATATATATATATATATATATATATATATATATATATATATATATATATATATATATATATATATATGTATGTATGTATGTATGTATGTATGTATGTTATAGATTCTAATTATTGCATAGAAGATAAAAAGGAATTAAACATATTTTTCAAGAGTTTTTCCAATATAAAGATGATGCTAGGTAAGAAACTAACCATCTAAAACAAGAATTTTTAGATTCACTACAAGAATACCATATCACATTGAATTCTAAATACTAACCATTAACAAAGATATTGAAACTCCATAATTAGTTAATTTTAATTTTAAATGGGAGGGAAAAATTAGAAGATAAAAGAGGTTCTTAGTATTTATATTAAAAAGGAATGCCCAAAGTTCTTCAATACCATCTAGGAATCCAAGAATATTCTTCGAAGTCGCTCGCAGACGACCATCCGACATAACTTCAAGGAGGCTAATCAACTAGCCGATCTCATGGCCAACCTGGAAACATCTTCAACCTACCTCAAAATCTAGAGAGATAGTTCTCCCCAAGACATCATCAATGTGCAAGTCATGAAAGGAATAATTTTCAAAATGGTAAAGTCCCAATGAATTGAATTTTGAATCAAAGATTACCATAGGAGCTTTCCTCACCATTGGCTATTTCTTTGGATCTTTATCCCGGAGCATGGGTAATTTACATGAGTGGATTGGGTATGTCATAATGTTCAAGCTCATGGATGGCAAAAATGGGAAAACTAGTACACTCCCCACTCAGTTGATTTATGGCGCTGCCCAAACCTCAAGGCCTATGGCACATGGGCCTCCAAAGCTGTCGTGCTCTAAGTTATCAGTGCCTGGCATATCTTCTGCTATGTGGCTAATCGCAAGAAGCTAAGAAGACATTTCCACCCTTGTTACGCTAATCATGACAAGTTTCTACGACTTTTACTACCTTCCCAAGTTGTTCGTTGCTTTTCCCAACACCCCTCGTTTCTCCCGTTGGCAATTTTGGGTTTGAGATCCTAGCTTCTTGTCTATGAGTTGTCATTGATGTCAAAAGGAAATGGCATTAATGTTAAGAGGATGTGTTGGCTTCAAAGGTGGAAGATTCCAAGAGAATCCGGAGAGATTCCATTGGCAAGGGTTTTTCATTAAAACCAAGTTAAATGGTTTTTATTAAAACCAATGGAGGTTCTCTTTATTATTTATTTAATTATTATTTAAAACCCTTCAAGGTTTTAATTAATTAATTATTTAATTAATTAAGGGAGAAATTATTTTTAATTTATTAAAAATACTTAAGGGTTTTTAAACCCTTTAGAAAGCAAATTTCGATTAAATTCGAAATTACTTTTCTTTGCAGTCGACGTGTTCTAAAGTCCACGTATGGACTATAAATATGAGAAGGTTCCTAAGGTTAAATCTACTTGGAAAATCGAAGGCAATTAATTGGTTTGGCTACGATCGAATGTTCTGTTTACGCTGCGAAAGAGGAGAGCTCGTGGTTTGAAAAGCTTTCGGAAAGCTTGACCGTTCATGTGGAAGGAAGTCCGTCTTGGACTTCGTAAGCCTCTTGTGGGCTAGTGGCAGCGAAGGCTGCGTTTGGGCCTTGCATAGGCGGAGGTCTGCGTTTCGATCCCCACGGAGGGAGTTGTGCATGGATTAGTCACGTTTTTATTAAAACGTGTTTTGTGCCGCGAATTTCGGATTCTTCAAGGGCAGCCATTATAAGGTGTGATTATTTTCTTGATATGATTTTTGGCATTGTTTAGAATTGTTTAAAAGACATAGGAGAAATAAGGGGATATTTCTTTGGTTGTATTTTTGAGATTAGTCTTTTGCTATGCTAAATTTAAAAATGGAGATATAAGGTGTAAGTTTTGGTTGTTGTGTTTTTGGCTTCTTTGGTGGTTGTTTTTAAAGAAGAGGAGCTAAAAGGTGTATTAAGGAAAGTTTTTATATATGCTCATTTATCTTGGTTCTAACCCTAACTTGGTTGGAAGTTTGAGGGTTGTGTGTGGTGACAGCTTTAAGGATCAATTTTCTTCTACTCCAAAAAGGTATGGGCACATTTTTCTTATGAGTATGATTGGTGTATGTTTTTCTGAAATAAGGTTGGAGTGAAAAGGTTTTCAACTAGGTTTCCTTTGGTTGGGTGTAAATCCTATTTTCTGGTTTGTTGAAGACTACTTATGCATTGTTATCCTTAAGGAGAGTTTTTGGTGAATGCATAATTTCTGGTTTGAGATAGTGGAAGCTTTGTGCACTAGGGTTTATATTTGTGAGTCTAGCTACTTGCATTGAGTTGGTGGAACCCTTGGTTGGCTATTTTGAGTTTGATGGTTGAGTTGCTTCCATAGAGGTTGTTTGATCAAGTTATTGCTTTACTTGATTCATGATATTGGGCTTACTCCATTGAGTTGATTTGAGCAAGTTATTCTTTGCATTTGGTGATATTGTGTTGGTGGTTGTTTTGTTCAAATATCTTTGGAGGGAAAAGGATTTCTACTTGTTTCCTTTTCTTGTGATGATTGGTTGAATGCTTCAAGGTTGATGTTGAGTTGAATGGTGTTGGTTGACTAAACCTTGTTTGATGAGCATTGTTGTTGAAACCCTAATTGATGGTGAAAAGAACATGAGTATCATTGTTATGTGATTCTTTGCATAGTTGGCAATTGTTGGGGTTTCATGTTCTTGAAAGAAAACATTCTATCCTATCCATTTCAGATATTGAGTTGAGTTTTCAGATTTGAGATTGAGATTGAGCTGAGTTGATTTGAGTTGAGTTTTGAGATTGGGATTTGAGTATAGAACATATTGAGTCTCTAACAATTCTCTTTATGCTTCTATGAGTTTGACAAATCACATTGGGTCTCTAACAATTCACTTTGTGATTTCCTACTAAGAAAGTTTTTCTTGGTGAGCTTGTTGAGTTTTTGGACAAGGTTCCAGTGGGGACTTGTGAGCAGTTTTTGGACAGGTTCTGGTGGGGACTTGTGAGCAGATTTGGACAGGTCCTAGGAGAGGACTTGTGAGCTGAGTTTGATAGTTCTATCGAGAGAACTTGAGGACAGAGGTGCATTGGTTCTATGAGAAGAACCTGAGGACAGATTTGGCAAGTCTTTGAGAAGGCTTGTATGCGAGAGGATTGATTTGTTCAAGAGTTGGACAGATCTGAAGAATAGAGGAAGACTTGTACTAGACCGACTGATTGTGTTTGGTACAAGTTGTTGAGCTACTGTGGACGTGATCATAGAAGGCAGAGGTCTCTTAGGCTAAGCATTGAGGACAGGAGGTCTTCGATGGAAAGGAGTTCCACGTGTTGTCAAGAGGTAGAGGCGGTTGATCTTTCGAGGGATCATTTCCGGAAGCGAGAGGGAAGGTATCTCCTTTGAGGAGAGGCTCATAAATTCTGATTGGGGGAAGGTATCTCCTTTGAGGAGAGGCTCATAAATTTTGATTGGGGGAAGGTATCTCCTTTGGGCCGAGGCTCATAAACATTGTAATTGGGAAGGATTCCCAAAGAACTTTGAGATAAATTTTAGAGAAAAGTTTTGTGGACGTAGCCTAGCCATTACGGGTGAACCACGTTAAAATTGGTGTCACTTTGTGGATGATATTATGCATTGCTTTGATATTGCTTTGGGTATATTGCTTTACTATTTTGAAGTATAAAGGAAAAAGTAAAAAGAGGTCTTATCCTGTTCACCCCCCTTCTCAGTATAAGCTTGTGTTCTTCAATTGGTATCGGAGCGGGTGCCTTCGAAAAGTTTAACGACTTGAAGGAAAAGCTAGTAAAGAACACAATGGATCATTCAAGTGGCAATGCAACACCTATTCTTGATGGGTCAGATTTTGGTCTTTGGAGTGCAAGGATGAAGGTTCATCTAATGGCACTTGGGAATGAGGTTTGGGAAGTGATTGAAGATGAGTACACTATTCCTGAACATGGTCCTAATACTAAAGAAGAAAGGCTCCTACATCACAGCAATTCAAAAGCAATGAATGCAATCCTGAAAGGCTTACAGAAAGCAGATCTCACCAAAGTGATTCACTGCAAGACAGCTAGTGAAATGTGGAAACAATTGAAGGTGGTTCATACAGGTGATACAAATGTCAGAAAGGCCAAGTTGAGACACTTCAAAGGTATGTTTGAACAACTCAAGATGAATGATGATGAAAATATTAGTGACTACATGCTTCGTATGGATGAGGTTGTTAACTCCATGAAAGACTTAGGTCTTGAGCTTGCTGAAAATGATGTTTGTGATAAGATTTTAAGATCTCTTCCTAATAGATTTAGTGAAAATATTTTTGCTATTGAGGAAGCTAAAGATTTGGATAAGTTGAAAAAGGATGAGCTCCATAGTATACTTGCGGCATTTGAGTTGAGAACTCAAGTGAAGGTTGATGTCAAGAAAGAGGCGACTTTCAAGGCTACCAAGAAATCCAAGGGTAAACGGCTTCAAGATAGTGATGAGTCTTCTAGTGATGAAGAGGCATATTATAGCAAGAAAGGCAAGTTCTCTAGAAAGCACAAAAGTATGAAAAATATAAGATGTTTCAATTGTGGAAAGTTTGGTCATTATGCTACTGATTGTACTTTTCCCAAGAATGAAAGTGATGAAGATAAACAGGATTCTAAGAGCAAGGATTCAGAAAAGCACAAGCATCACAGGAAAAACAAAGATGAGCACAACAATCAAGGAAAGAGGTATTCTCACAAGCACAAGAAGAGTTTCTACCTAGACAAAGCAAGTAAGTGTTCTAGTAGTGATAGTGAAAGTTCTTCAAGTGATAATGAAAATGAGATGTTGTTCATATCAAAAAAAGAGGAAGAACCGAAACATAGATTCATTATCATGAAATGTCTTAGATGTGGAAATTTTGGTCACCTTGAGGATGATTGCACAAATAATGATTTGGTTTCTAGTATGTATGAGGATGCTTCAGAAAACTATAAGGAAGATGCATGTATGGTTTTTGAAAAGGGTAGCACCTCTAGTGATAAGAAATCTGAAAAAGGCTTTGATGATTCAAAAAGCAAACAAATAAAGGATCTTGAAAGTGAACTTATTAGTGCTCTTAGTGTTTTGGAAAAGGAAAGAAAGAAGAATGCTAGACTCAAGGATAAGTTAGATGAATGTTGTATGGAGAGAGATGATCTTATAGAAAGTCTTGACTTCTCTATAGCTAAGACACAAGAACTCAAGGATGAGTTAGAGTCTAAGGTTCTTGAGTATAGTGAGTTAGAACAGAAAATGGCTTCTTTGAAAGAGGAAACTAAAGAGTACAAGGATAAGCTTTACGAGGTTTCAAGATAGCTCCAAAAAGGTTAAGTCACTCATCAAAGGTCAAAGAAAGACAACAGATAAAACAGGCCTTGGTTTTGTTAAGCCACACAAGGAACAAGTTGGAGAGTCTAGTAAGAGACTCCAAAAGAAAGAGAGTTTTGATGAGGAAAGTATTTCAGAAAAGGAGTCCTTGAATGATAGATGCACAGAAAATAGAATTCAGAATGAGAAGAAGAAGTTTTCAGAACCTAAGAGGTCAATTAAAGGAAAGTTTCAAGGCAGATGTTTTGCTTGTCACAAGTTTGGTCACATGGCTTCACATTGCATGGCTCAAGTGAAGGAGGTAAATGACAGTTTCAGAAGTGCTAGTTACTTTCAAGGGTATTGCTACTCTTGTCAATAGTTTGGGCACAAGGCAGTTTATTGCAAGGCAAATAACCAGAACAAGTTTGGTCATAACATGTTTGGTCAGAACAGGTTTGGCCAAAAAAGGTTTGGTCAGAACAGGTTTGGTCAGAACTGGTGGATTCAAATATCAGGTTTACCTCAGAGAAACAACATCCTCAAGTGTTTCAAGTGCAACAATGAAGGTCACACAATCGGACAGTGTAGAGCTGAAATTCCAGAATACAGGAACAGGAACAGTGGCATGATCAGGTCCAAGGATCAAGGCATGGACAAGAACAGGGATGAGAACAAGAACAAGAACAGTGATAGGAACAGGAATATGGACAAAGAGTTCAAGAGAAGGCCCAGAAAGGAAGTTATAGACGCTGATGATGATTAGTGCCTAATGGGAGTTTTACTCCCACCCAAGAATTAATCACCTCATCGAGGAGGTGGGGGAGGGACTAAGCTAAGAGGCTCATTCTTAGTCCCGAGCCCCAAAGGTGACCCTTTGCCATTGATGACAAAGGGGGAGAGATTTGAGTAAGGGGGAGAGCCTCAAGACAGGGGGAGCTGTTTATGTTGAGTTTTTGTGTTGTTGAGAAGCATGGTTTGCCATCAATGACAAAGGGGGAGATTGTTGGCAATTTTGGGTTTGAGATCCTAGCTTCTTGTCTATGAGTTGTCATTGATGTCAAAAGGAAATGGCATTAATGTTAAGAGGATGTGTTGGCTTCAAAGGTGGAAGATTCCAAGAGAATCCGGAGAGATTCCATTGGCAAGGGTTTTTCATTAAAACCAAGTTAAATGGTTTTTATTAAAACCAATGGAGGTTCTCTTTATTATTTATTTAATTATTATTTAAAACCCTTCAAGGTTTTAATTAATTAATTATTTAATTAATTAAGGGAGAAATTATTTTTAATTTATTAAAAATACTTAAGGGTTTTTAAACCCTTTAGAAAGCAAATTTCGATTAAATTCGAAATTACTTTTCTTTGCGACCGACGTGTTCTAAAGTCCACGTATGGACTATAAATATGAGAAGGTTCCTAAGGTTAAACCTACTTGGAAAATCGAAGGCAATTAATTGGTTTGGCTGCGATCGAATGTTACATTTACGCTGCGAAAGAGGAGAGCTCGTGGTTTGAAAAGCTTTCGAAAAGCTTGACCGTTCATGTGGAAGGAAGTCCGTCTTGGAATTTGTAAGCCTCTTGTGGGCTAGTGGCAGCGAAGGCTGCATTTGGGCCTTGCGTAGGCGGAGGTCTGCATTTCGATCCCCGTGGAGGGAGCTGTGCATGGATTAGTCACATTTTTATTAAAACGTGTTTTGTGCCGCGAATTTCGGATTCTTCAAGGGCAGCCATTATAAGGTGTGATTATTTTCTTGATATGATTTTTGGCATTGTTTAGCATTGTTTAAAAGACATAGGAGAAATAAGGGGATATTTCTTTGGTTGTATTTTTGAGATTAGTCTTTTGCTATGCTAAATTTAAAAATGGAGATATAAGGTGTAAGTTTTGGTTGTTGTGTTTTTGGCTTCTTTGGTGGTTGTTTTTAAAGAAGAGGAGCTAAAAGGTGTATTAAGGAAAGTTTTTATATATGCTCATTTATCTTGGTTCTAACCCTAACTTGGTTGGAAGTTTGAGGGTTGTGTGTGGTGACAGCTTTAAGGATCAATTTTCTTCTACTCCAAAAAGGTATGGGCACATTTTTCTTATGAGTATGATTGGTGTATGTTTTTCTGAAATAAGGTTGGAGTGAAAAGGTTTTCAACTAGGTTTCCTTTGGTTGGGTGTAAATCCTATTTTCTGGTTTGTTGAAGACTACTTATGCATTGTTATCCTTAAGGAGAGTTTTTGGTGAATGCATAATTTCTGGTTTGAGATAGTGGAAGCTTTGTGCACTAGGGTTTATATTTGTGAGTCTAGCTACTTGCATTGAGTTGGTGGAACCCTTGGTTGGTTGTTTTGAGTTTGATGGTTGAGTTGCTTCCATAGAGGTTGTTTGATCAAGTTATTGCTTTACTTGATTCATGATATTGGGCTTACTCCATTGAGTTGATTTGAGCAAGTTATTCTTTGCATTTGGTGATATTGTGTTGGTGGCTGTTTTGTTCAAATATCTTTGGAGGGAAAAGGATTTCTACTTGTTTCCTTTTCTTGTGATGATTGGTTGAATGCTTCAAGGTTGATGTTGAGTTGAATGGTGTTGGTTGACTAAACCTTGTTTGATGAGCATTGTTGTTGAAACCCTAATTGATGGTGAAAAGAACATGAGTATCATTGTTATGTGATTCTTTGCATAGTTGGCAATTGTTGGGGTTTCATGTTCTTGAAAGAAAACATTCTATCCTATCCATTTCAGATATTGAGTTGAGTTTTCAGATTTGAGATTGAGATTGAGCTGAGTTGATTTGAGTTGAGTTTTGAGATTGGGATTTGAGTATAGAACATATTGAGTCTCTAACAATTCTCTTTATGCTTCTATGAGTTTGACAAATCACATTGGGTCTCTAACAATTCACTTTGTGATTTCCTACTAAGAAAGTTTTTCTTGGTGAGCTTGTTGAGTTTTTGGACAAGGTTTCAGTGGGGACTTGTGAGCAATTTTTGGACGAGTTCCAGTGGGGACTTGTGAGCATTTTTGGACAGTTTTGTGGGGACTTGTGGAGCTTGGATAGGTTTCGGTGGGGACGATGGAAGGTCCTAGGAGAGGACTTGTGAGCTGAGTTTGATAGTTCTATCAGAGAACTTGAGGACAGAGGTGCATTGGTTCTATGAGAAGAACCTGAGGATAGATTTGGCAAGTCTTTGAGAAGGCTTGTATGCAGAGGATTGATTTGTTCAAGAGTTGGACAGATCTGACAGACAGAGGAAGACTTGTACTAGATCGATTGACTGTGTTTGGTACAGGTTGTTGAGCTGCTGTGGACGTGATCATAGAAGGCGAAGGTCTCTTAGGCTAAGCATTGAGGACGGGAGGTCTTCGGTGGAAAGGAGTTCCACGTGTTGGCAAGAGGTAGAGGCGGTTGATCTTCGAGGGATCATTTCCGGAGCGAGAGGGAAGGTATCTCCTTTGAGCAGAGGCTCATAAATTTTGATTGGGGGAAGGTATCTCCTTTGAGCGAGAGGCTCATAAATTATGATTGGGGGAAGGTATCTCCTTTGGGCCGAGGCTCATAAACATTGTAATTGGGAAGGATTCCCAAAGAACTTTGAGATAACTTTTAGAGAAAATTTTTGTGGACGTAGCCCGACCATTCTGGGTGAACCACGTTAAAATTGGTGTCACTTTGTGGATGATATTATGCATTGCTTTGATATTGCTTTGGGTATATTGCTTTATTGTTTTGAAGTATAAAGGAAAAAGTAAAAAGAGGTCTTATACTGTTCACCCCCCCTCTCAGTATAAGCTTGTGTTCATCTCCTTGTAGAGTTTTATCTAGAAGCTTCTTAGGTTCCATGTGCGAGTTTTGATCTTCCAAATCTTAATCTGGTCGAGGTCGATCTGTCCATGGTTTGGAATGATTGTATGCTCCCATCCAATTACCTCCAAGGATAATCCCATGCCTTCTCCCACCATAGTGTCATCCAACCCAATTTTGCTGCTTCCAACTACCTCCACTTGACCCACTCCTTTTTAACCAGCCTTGGCTCTAGCCCTTCTGCCTGTGCTCCCTCCTCTACCTCCCCTGCATCAAGTCTACTAGGCCTTGGCTTTGGCTCCCTCTATCACCTATTTCTCTGCTTCTTCCCCTATACCCCTGCTGAGAGCATGGCCTTCGTCAAGCCAACTCAGTTGAACCTTGACCCAACAACTAAAATCTTCATGGACGCTAAGGGATTCACTCCCTTCTTGCTAAAATTCATTGAAGCCAACGACCAAATCACCAAGGATTTTATCACCTAATGGAACTAGGGTGAGGTCACCATCCAGGGAGTTCAATTCGAGGTGACAATAAAAATGCTTGCAAAAATCATCGACTTCCCACTGACAGGGTGCTTCATCGACCACGATAAGCACAACAGGGAAGAGGATATGGACCAGTTCCCAAAAAAGGTAAGGTTTTGGGTTGGGACAAATACACCCTTAACATTTATTCCCTCCCAACACCCTAGAATATCGCCATTGTTCCCATAATGTATTATGTGACCTACGATGACCTGAAGAAGCCTCTACATAGCTTCCACCTAGCCTTTGCCAACCACCTCCAGGATGGCAAGGCAGTCTGTGTCCTTGATTACCTTTTGTACTCCCTTTTCGTGACCATTGAAAAATGTCAAAAAACAAATGGGAATCCACTTCACCAAGGGCTCTTAGCAATCATATTCAAGCATGCATTATCCAACAGGCTCCTTGTCCACAACATCAAACCGATGTCTGCAAGTCCCCTTGATGAGGTCCCCCCATTGTCTAGTTGTCCTGTTGAGTCCCCTATCGACCTTGGTCTAGTTGGGGGCCACTCCAAGGACTCCCCTCTCAGGAGTGCTAGGCAAAGCGAGTAGAATTACATGAGTGAAAATGAGGAACAGTGCTCAAATATGCTATTGGATCTAGTGGATTCCACCATCGACACATCTATCAAGTACCTGGAGGAGGCCTCCAGGATGATGTGTTGTTATGCTGTGAGAAAAAATGATGATGGTAAAAATTGACAGGCGTGGGACCCTCCCTCTGGGGCAATGGTGCGCAAGGTGGGTTTGTTTTTTTGCTAGTGAATCTATTTTGGGTCAGTGTTCGAGCGAAAATTTTGAATCTGATACAACTGGGTTCTAGAATTTACCTTTGTTTGAAGGAAACCAAATTTTTTTGGTGGGTTTTTGTTTTTAGCTTTCATTTGGTCCTTTGTTTTAAGTGGTTTTCCCTCTAGGTCTTAGAGGGTCTTGTGTTGGGTGGTAGTACCTTTATGTAAATATTTCCCCGACGTACGATGTTTCAGCCTTGAATGTAATAAGGTTTTGGGTTCCTTTAAAAACCCGCATTGTAAATACTACTTAAATTACCAAAAAAAAAAATGAATGCCCTCCACTCTACTTGATTTTATTTTAAAATTTCAAATCACATGCAAGAGAAATATTAATAGAAACATGAATCCATTTTCATAGGTTCTTTCCATGTCTAAGAGACAATGAAATTTTAAGAAACTATCAATTCAAAAGATCACAACTATTTACTAAGTATTCAAGAGTCATGATGCATTTCTTCTATGGAGAATATGTTGGACAACCATTAGCAAGAGCAAGAGATCTCTTACCTGATACAATATCTCATCTTACATTTTTAAAGCTTAATATTTTTTCCAAGATGCAAGAAAACCAAAGAAGAAAGAAAATGTTAATCCATTCCCATACAACCAAAATAAATTTAAATATAATAGATCCAAGAGGCTTTATTTTGGATGATTGTAAAAACTTTTATCAAGTGTATTTTCATCCCCATAATTTTTATTTTGGGATAAAAATGGTCATTGCTATGCATCTCTAGAACTTATCAAGTTCCATCACCCTTACAAAACCTTATAATCCACTTAGCAATAAGAACAATACTTACATTTTTAAAAAAATTAAACCTAATCCCCATGCATCTAGGCATAACACAAGTATTCCAATAAATCACATGTCTCATAGAGATCCATTGCCATCTAACCATAATTAATTCCTTATGATTTTGGATAAAGCATAAATTTGGTAACTATCAAACAAGTAATAAAATAAATACTAAAGAGTGTTTCTTCTTATTGATTTTCCTTTTTAACCCTCCTAAAATCTTGGACAACAAATATTTTCATCTATTACTATGCAAGGATAACTTTATATTTGAAATAAAATATCTCTAAAAATATTAGACACAATAGCTAAAACATTTAGATGGTTTAACTTTGCTTTGAAGGATCTCTTTGTCTTTGTATATAAAAATATTTTTTAAAAATATGGATTTAATAGACATAACATATGGATAGTTTGGTTGGGCGTCCTTCATGGCTTTTCATTATAGAATAATTCATAGAAACAAACTTTAGATTGGTAGCATACCTTTTTTTTAAGTTTTTTTTTTAATTTTAGAATCATATATTAAGTTTAGATACATCATATTCTACAAAGTGATTCAAAATGCAGACTTCTAATATGGATACCCATTCAAATCATACCAAGCAATATAATACTACTATATAACACAATTATAGTGTAATAAGGGTATAAACATTTCAATTCTATTGATCAATTAAGAAAATCCAAGTTTAGATATTTCATGATTAGTTATAAATAATAATTTAATTAAGTGAATATATTTTTTTTTATCTTTTAAAATGGAACATATTACATGAACAAATAAAATATTAAAATAATAAAACATAAAAATGATATATTGAAAAGTAGGTTCTAATGGTTTTAAATTTACGTATTTTTTACAAGATAATTTTGTGTTTTAAGAAAGACATAGTAGTGATAGCTATAATCTTACTGTAGTGGTAAGGGCTTTAGCCTCTCTTTGAGAGGTCCAAGGTTCAAACCCCACTCAGTATGAGGATACTCATAAAAACATGTTTAAACTCATTGAAAGATACAATATTTAACTGCAAGCTTACTGTAGTGTTAAGGGCATTCACCTCTCTTTGAGAGCTCTAAGGTTTAAACCCCACTTAGTATGAGGAGACCAAAATACCTCATAAAAAACTATGTAAACTCATTGAAAAAAAATAAATATATAGTAGTTGTGAAGACAAGGACACAACACTTAAATAAAATAAGGAAATCAAATAACACAATGAAACACGAGATTGCACAAATGGATATATTCAATAAAACGGGGGGAGCCAATAAAATCCTTTTGATACAATTTGTCCTCAATGCAAATATTTGATACAATGATTTACAAAAACACTAGGGTTCTACGAAACCCTAGCTATAACAATTAAGTGTCTTCATATTGATGTGTTCTTGCTTCCAACGGGGTGAGTGGGCTTTGGATATCCTATGGCAGGCCACTCCAGCTTCAACAACCATTCAACAATATGTAGAATCTACAAATCTGCATACACAAAATAGAGAAAGGGGCTAATAACACCTATGAGGGCTCCATAGTGTGAGGCCCTCAAACATCAGTAAATCCTAACTAAAAATAGATCAAATGGCATGCGAAACCTACAAATCATGTAACAAAATAAAACCAATAAATATATACCTTGCTTGTGATGTTTCTTCGCTTCATTGTTGTAGTTTAACAACAGATAGCATGATGCAGCAGGCTCTGATTAATATTCTATGGTTGCAGTAGGCTCAGATGCGCACTTGGCAAGCTCTAACATGAGCTTTGCAGGATCTGGTGTGCACCTGCGGGATACAACAGGCTCTAGAGAGCACCTACAGAATACAACAAGCTCTGGTGAGTGCTTTGCAGGCTCTACAACGAGCCTCACAAGCTCTGGAGGGCACCTGCGGGTTAGGGCAAAATCTGTAGAAGTAGATCGAGGGGGTGGCGATGAATGTGACGGATGGATGGGGGCTATGAAAATGATGGATGATGAATGAGAGATGACTGGAATAGCAGAAGTCTTATTGGCTAGCTAGGGCTTTAGATCTTCAAACTCTATCTCTCTATGCTTCACTAGGGCTTCAATAGTGACTCCTCCAGGGTGTAATTTTTAATCTCAAGGTTCTAGGGTTTGAGTATTTGTAAATGCCCTTATTTATAATCCAACATTAGGGTTTCTTAGAGTTTTAGCTCAACACTTTAGATCATGTGGCTAAGATTAAATCATATCCTAGGGCTGAGATTGTACTTTAAGTGTGGCATGGATTAATGAAGATGGACGGTGGAGATTAGATTGGATTGGATGGTTGTGGTTAATTGAGTTTATAAATACATATTTTATAATATAATATAAAACAATATATTAAATATTAAATAATATAATAATATTAAAATAACCCCAATTAGGTTAGGAAATGACGAGAAAGGGCTAAAGTGGTGAAATGGATGGCAAGAAAGGTGGAATTGGGCCAAATAATTGGCGGGGAAAGGTGTATGGTGGACAAGTGGGTGGTGGAATGGTTAGGATGGAGGATTAGTGGCTGTAATTTGGTGTCTACAGATGCTCATTTTTGTAACATGTTGCGTGAAACATAATATGGTGCAAAAACATGAGACACATATCTGGGCTATGGGCACAAAAGCAACTTCTCTTTGTCATTGGATTTGAGTACTGATGTTGAAGACAAAAGAAAGAATTTTTGGAATTTTGCGTAGCTTACCCGCTCAATTGGTGAATGAGTTATGAATGTATCTCACAAGCAAATTGAAAAATTTGTGCAAATAATTAATGATGTAGTGAATTTGTGCAAATTATGAATGAATGGTGTGAAATGCAATGTAATTGTGGACAATATGAATGATGTAAAATACCATGTGATTGTGGATGATATGCATGATGTAAGATGTGATACCGGTTTTGCCCCAATGGTGGAAAGGGTGATTTTACAAAGTGTAGATTGTCATAATCATGTAAGATGTTATCCTATTGTGGGAGAATCATAATGTAATGTGGTTGCCCCAAACTTTGGGATGATTTGATGCTGTTGAAAAAGTTATCGCAATGGCGTCATTGAGTATGCAAAATACGAAGATGCATACTGACTAAATCAATGTAGGGGTGGGGTAGTGACTGTGGAAATTTATTCACCAATTCCACGATGGAACTAGTCAGTCTACTAATATGTCATGTATTTTTACTGTTGTCAAATGAATGAGTGTTTGTGAATTTGATTATCCATGTTTTCATGCCCCACAGAAAAGGACATCAATGACTGCTTGTGAGCAAATTGTTCTTGGCAAGGTTTTCCCTAACATGTGAGGTACCCAATGCAATTGTGATATGTGATAGTGAGATAATGATGATGATCATGTTGAAGTGTCCTTATGGTAGGTTATTAATCTTATCGAATTGCATGGATTACTATCGCTACAATTGCCAAGTTGATAGGATAACCCACTAGGTACAAGGTTCACTTATTATTTACTTAACACAATAAAATATGCTATGTGATAAGTGTTATATGAAATATGATGATGGAAGAATGTGTGATGAAGTAATGCAATTATTTGGCTGATTGTGAAGTTGATTGATTTGTGTGTTAGCATTTTGTTGGTATTTGCTACACTTTGTGGCCGAAATGAGTGATTTAGCAGTTAAATCAACTCCAATATGCACAAAATTGGATGGTATGATGAAGTATATGATGAAGAATTGTGGAATGTTGATTTTGTGAAAATTTAACCTTGATTGTCATGTTTTGTAATGCGATATGTGTTTTTGAAGAATTTGGCCTGTTCTCACAAAATATGCATGCAAAACTATTTGTGTTTTCACAAAATCAAATTTTATGATGTGCATGATGTGTGGATGAAATTTTGTGCCAATTGGATGAGGGGAGTTATTATTTTGAGGGCTTTTGTCTTCATGGTTTTTTGTTGCCAGGGGCGCACCTGCGCTTGGTGTATTCTGTAGGCACCCATGTGTGCCTAAGTGCACCTGCAGGAACATAACTGTACCTATAGTTTGCAGGTATAGGTCTACACCTGAATGCACTAAGGAAAGCTATAAAGAGCTTTATGAGTGAATATTTAGGCTCATTCGTGCACTATTGACTTTGAGGAGCTACGTCTAAGGAGTGGAGTGGATTTGTGAGCTTTGTGAGGCTAGTGAGTGTTTTGTGTGTGGAGGCTATGGCGGTGGAGGGCCTTGGTGCTGCCGGTGGAGTGGAGGCACCCTTTGTCCTGGTAAGACAATTTGTTTCCTTTGTGCAAAAAACTTTCTTTTGTTTTGTTTGTTTTTGTTTTATTTATTTTTGAATATAGGATGAGTACTAAAATAAATGTGATTTATTGTTGCAATTTAGGGATATTGAACCTTGACATCATTTCTCTCCTCTTGTTCTGGGGATGAGGAAGAAGCTGATGGTGGATGAGTGGGATTTGTTGGTTAGGGTGGGTTTGGAGGGTGTGGCGAGACTTGATGTGGTGAGGGTTAATGAGGGGTATCCCTCGACCTTGATAGAGAGATGAGACCCAAATAGGGGGACGTTCTAGATACCGACTGGGGAGGCTACCATCACGCTTGAGGATGTGTATCGCATTCTCAAGGTGCCTATAGAAGGGGAGAAGGTGGTGGTTGGGCAGGATAAGAAGGCCGAGATAGAGAGGATATTTAGGGATCGATGGCAGGAGGTTCGAATGGGGGATGGGGTTATATGCTACCTGAGCATGTACAAGGCGAAGGATTTGGATGCACTTCCAACCTTGATCGTGTTCATGTGAGCAAAATTAGTGCTACCCAATAGCACTGGTTGTAGGTTCCCATGGAACCTATTGGGGTTGGTGAGGGATTTATTGACAGACCCTTGGGAGTATGCTTGGGTGCTTGCCTTATTGGTACAGTTGTATCGAGAGTTGTATGAGGTGATTTAGAGGGAGAGGAAGGGGATTGGGTGCAACTTCTTCCTTTAGTGGTGGGCATGGGAGCATTTTGTGATAGTTTGGCTTGAGGGGTTGCCATGTGAGTCATGGCAGATGGGGGAGCCTTATTCTAGGTATTGGACAGTGGATGAGGAGGTTCAATCGAGTTGAGAGGTGCACACTGGTCAGTAGTACCATGATATGTGGTCAATATTGACTTGGTTAGATGTCATATGGAGGCCATTATGAGGAGCTAGGTGGGATGGTGATAGGAGGCAACTACGTCGGGTGAGACAGGCTCGATGGATGGTTGGGCGGAGGGATGAGGAGGTGAAGTACTTCTAGTAATCACGGGTACTGAGGTAGTTTGGGCTACCTTAGGGTGTGCCATATGAGTCGATGCTATATCGACATTGGTGAGATGAGGGGATGCTTCCCTATGCGGAGCCATGGCGGGTGTAGCTAAAGGATGATGAGCAGCTGGAGGTGCCTGATGTGGATGATGTCGAGGCATGTGGAGTGGTTTGGTGCCCAACCATTATGGGTACCAAATGTTTACGGGTGTGAATGCAGTAACTATGGGGTCGAGGATACCCCAAAGAGGACTAGGCCTCAATGAGCGGCTAGTTGGAGACGATCGAGGGGGTCGGTTGAGCTGACTCCGGAGATGGGATTGGTGGATGAGGGGAGGGGAGATGATGAGGAGATGGGTGAGATCTTTGAGTTGGCAAGGTTGCAGGCTGAGTTGGAGCAGCTTCGTGGGGAGCATCAGACTATGCTCGAGACTCAGAGGGAGTCGAGGGCCACTATAGCATTGTTAGAGGTGGAGTGAGCGGTAGCTATGGATGGTGATCAGAAAATGATCACGAGTCTTCAGGTAGAGATGTTGGCAAAGGAGCGATGACATTAGATGGATTTGTGGCATCTGTAGGCTAGTGAGGCATACATACATTCTTTGGAGGATGTGTGTATGCAACACCATTTTATGTTTCCAGATCCTCCTTCTTCTATGATCGAGTCATCTAGGCATACGGAGTCTAGGAAGAGTACTAGGCCGAGTAGTAGGCCTAGGGCTCCTATTAGGTCTCATGAGTCCTCTCATGGACGTTAGGCTTAGTGCTTAGATGCACTATTTTGTATATGTGAGTCTTGGTGCTCCATTGTAGCCTTTTGGCATTTATTGTATATTCGACACTTATATATAGATATATGGATTTTATTTATGTGTTATATTTTATGTGAATGCACTTTTTATTTTATTAATGTTTGATGCATGTTTATGAATAATGTTTATGGATGTTTAATGCAAGATAATAATGATGTATATACCTAATGTTTATATGGATGATGTATGCAAGCTATGTGCTATGTATGATTAATGCAAGTAAATGAATCTAAACTATATGGAAGGAGTGCATGTTGTTCAAATGATCTTTTATAGTTCAGAAATTTTATTAACCATTTTTATTTTCCATTGTTTGGAAACCGGGGGTACCGAATTTGGTGGTGTTCTGCAACTTGACTCACTATGAAGACATCATTTTTCATATGGAAGAAGATATGGATGTTGATATGGAAGAAGATATGGATGTTGACATGAAAGAAGATATGGATGTTGATATAGAAGAAGATATGGATGTTGATATGGAATGAAAACTGTAAAATTTCCAAAGACTCAATCATACTAGTATTATCAAGCAAACTCACTTGGATTGTCTAAATTTCTTTAGGACCAATGTGTGTGCAAGTGAGGTTCATATACAAAATCATGAGTGTGAAAATGACACTATCCAATCATGGACCAGTGTGTGTGCATGCAAAGTTCATTGACCCATTATGAGTAAATTGGGCATGACTTGTTATGGAAATGACCTTGAAGCTAGCCTGTCCTTATGTGTGGTTAGAGATCTCCCTATTTTCCAAGTAGACATGTCATCCCACATGAGATTACTCCACCGCCAGTTAGGCATCTATATCCCTGATGGAGATTCACTCCATAGTCCAATGAGATTGATATTTCACACCTTGGGGATGACTACCCATCCTTGTCAGGGATGTGTAGTACAATACTTACAACTTTAGGGATCAAAGGTGTTTTGGATTTAATTTGTTAATTTGGTATAGAGCTTTGGGGAATCATATTCTCAACTTAAGTGTGATGAGAATGTTGGCCCTATCCTTACTACTCTATGCTTTTATTTTTATGTTTGGAGCAATGTTGGTAGTGGTGAAAACCACTATTTTTTTGGACTATGTTGCGTAATGGAACAAGCGAGGGATATCTCCTTTTTGCCTTGAGGTACTACCAAAGTATGGTACTAACCCTATTTGTCTCATAATATTTTTTGGAATGTGATGGAATGTGATTGGTCCAAGATTGTATTTGGGATCAATCGACAATGCTCAAGACTTTCTTAGTGTGAAAAGTGTGTTTTGGTCCTAAAGAAAATCGTACATCCATTTGGAGGTTTTTTGCTACCCTAGTAATGGCTGAGTGACTGAAAATATATGTTTTTGTGACATGTGGCATGGTTGACATATGAATTTTGTTAAATTTGGATAAATATTTCAAAATAGGTACCCTCAATCGTTATAACTTGACTCTTTGTTTTATGGTCGTATCATCATTACTTTGCTATATCATTGAACATGGGATGGGATGAATGCAAATGTATATGCCTAATGTAATAGAATATGTATGATTTAATGAAACCATGCATGAGTGCAAAAAAGTGAAAATGTATGTTAAATGCCTAAATGTAAATGAAATGTATGCAATGTAGATATGCCTGTGTGGATGATGATTTTTTTTTTTTTTGTAAAAAGCCATGTATATAGATATATAGTGTGTCATGCATATAAGAGGACCCCTAGCCAAGGAAGAGCTAAGAATGGTCTTGAAAATCAATGTAAATTTGTATTGCCCCATTAAGCTTGCGAGTGGGTACTAGTATTAAAATCCAGTCGAGATAGTCTAGGGTGTCATATAATTCATCTTGCTTATCATTGTCTAAATCTGCCTAAAAGACCTCAAGATCACTGGTAAAAAGTGACAGAGGTGAAGGTGATAGCGAAGGAGGAATTTAGTGGGCCGAAGCCTTTAGCAATTCCTTGGATAGGGCGAACTTTGAAGAGGAGGGTGTGGAGGAAATCCGGTTCAAGTTAATAAGGCTAATGTCAATTGGAATTGGCCTAGCCTAATTGTATGGATTATAGAGTGGGGTAAATAAGTCAATAGGATTCATATTGACCTAGCGAAAGGTAGGATGGTTTGGCCGAATGGGCAGATGGAACAATTGAATCAAAATCGATGTCGAGGTGTGGTATCCCTATAATAGTGAATGTGAAAACATCAGAGCAACATTTTTTTTTGAAATATGTACATATGTTACAATTATTGGCTTATGTGGGTGGCTCAAGGTAGATTACCAGATGGATCATCTTGTTCTTGTGGAAGAAGCAAGTGGAATATAGGATGATGTATGGGGAACATTCAAAGGTAAAAATCTTCCTGTTGGGTGATGGGGACAATGGGTTGGGACTCCTCTTTAGAATAATTAGAAGCATTTGACATGACCTCAATTTATTCATAACTTTCATCGTCGAAATCAAAGACAGGATAGGTGAAGTTGATGGGATCATATTTTTTTACTTCGTCCATGTAAATTTCTTGAAGGACTTTTTCAAGAGAAGATGTTGAGGGTAATGGGTGATATTAATCATTGATTGTAAGCTTTTTAAAGGCTTGATCAAGATAAGCGGTGGAAGACAATGGGGTATAGCCTAAACCGGAATGGTCATGGTCACCTCTATATGGGACATCTAAGATATCATGCTTTCCTTGCTCATGGGAACCTAGAACTTAACCTTTCCAATGGAACATATTAAAGTATCGAGCTGGAAACTCCTCTATGTTAAGTATGTTGGCACACCTAGGCTCGTGTGGTTCTTTAAATGGGTTTTCCCCAGTTGAGAAATACAACCCTCCATAAATAAATTTAATGCTATTTGGAGTGGCACTCATGTCATAAATAGTGCCTATGGATAAAGAATGGTCTTGAGGACGTCCAAAATCCTTAGTTGTGGGAATGGCTAAGGGTGTAATGGTTACGTCTTGGACCACATACTCACAAATTCTCAGATTAGTGATGTGGACTGTGACTTGGGTTGATGAGGTTTATGGTGAAGTCTCAGGTGGCTTTGGATTGGTTGTGGATGGTGGCGAGTTAAATATGTCATAATTTGAAAATTTGACTTGTGACACATCGACTGATGGAGTGGGATTGGATGGCGGTGTGGAATTAGAGGATGGAGGATGGGATAATGATGAAATAGAAGAAGTGGTTGTAGAAGAAGGGGTACATGTGATGTATGATGTGCTAATAGTAGGCTTACTATGACCACATGTACAAGAAGAAATGGATGTTTGAGGAGGTGATGTGATGGGTAGTTCCTCTATGATGGGAGCCTTAGAAGAAGATGGAGATGTATTATAAGAAGGTGGATTAAAAGATGATGTGGAAGGATTTGATGATGGTGCCAAAAATAGATGGGTGGAAGGTAACATGGATTCATAAGGATTTGAAATGAAATTACAATACTTAAAATTTTTGACATCTGCGGGGATGCAATGGACTTGTCCATATGAACATATTTCAAGAATTGGTGGAGAATTAAAGGAACACATTTCATTTCCCTCATCCAAGGTCTACCAAGGAGTATATTGTATGCCATGGATTCTTCCAATATGTGAAACATGGTGTGCAACATTCTGGCCCCTAATTCTATAGGTAAAACAACAGTGTCAACTGTGGTACACAAAGCATCACTAAATGCTTTGAGGGTGAATGATGATTTGGAAATGTGGAATGGAGGTAATTTGAGGTGGATAAGGGCAGCGATAGTAATAATATTGATTGGTGAGCCGGTATCAATTAATACTCTTTTGAATGGATTTATGTCTATTAATGCCATTATGTGCAATGGAGGGTCCACCAATTTTGAACTCATTGATTTTATCTCAAAGTCATAGAAGATAATTGATGGTTCCATGCATGTTCTAACACTCCTTACAAAGTTGTTGAAGGCATTAGAGTCTTAGGATTATAACTCAATTGACTTGAGTATCTCCATTAAAGCTTCTCTATGCCTAGGGGATTGTTGGATAAGCTCATACACAAAAAGATTGGTTGATGCCATTTTCAAACTAGTGGTTAACCGGCTGGTTAAAGTTACTGTTGGCCTTATTGGACGAAGGATGGGCTGATTGGATGGATTGGATAGATTGATTGGCAAAGATGGATTTGGTGATGTTTGGATGGGAGGTGTATTCGAAGGTTGTTGAGCACTTTTTTGATTTTGCCTTTGCCCTCTAGTGACCACATGGACTGCTCCTACAAAGTTTTGGTATTGTTGGACATGATTTACTTAATTAGGAGGTGGTTGTTGATTGTTACCTCCTATATTATGTTGGACCTCCCCATGGTTAGGTAGAGGTATCTGATATATGCCCAAATTTTAATTTTGTGGAGCTAAGGGGTTATCCACATTAATTGTCCCTAAGTCTATGAGGTCTTACACTATGTTTTTGAACACATGGCAGGAATTGATATCATGCCAATTTTACCGATGGTATGGGCAAAACAAGTACTCTCTATAATTTTTAGGCCTTTTGGTGGGATCATCGGGCCTAATGTCCGGTAAGGCTAATTTGTTGGTCTCATACAACCTTCAAAATATGGATGAATATGATTCCGCTAAGGAAGTGTATTAACGTTGGGGTCGATTGAATTGGCGGTGGGTAGGTTGTTCCATAGTTGGTGCTATGTTTTGTACCGTTGGTGCTTGGGTTACTGATGGGACCACATGATAGGAAATTTATTGTTGCTTTGGTTTTTGAGCCATACAGGCTGGCTCATGACCACTTGATTAACTTGATTAGCTGCGTTAGCCGTTGAGGCTTGTGTGGATTTGGTTTGGCTAGTATGATTATTTTGGTATTGGCCCCTATTTGCCATTCTTTCTTCTTAGGCTTAATGACAGCCTATTGGATTTTTATCTCCTCAATGACACTAGCCTGTGCTAAAGGCTCCTCAAATGTTCTATAAGTATTGAGCTGTAGCATCCAAGAGATGGGTTTTAAGCAAATATTGGTAAAAAGTTTGATAATTTATTCCATTGGGAGGGAGAATGGAAACTTTGTTATGACTGCCCTCCAACGGATTCCAAAATCATAGATAGGTTTCTCATCCCATTGTTTCAAATAATATATCTGATAAGGACATATTCTTTTTAATATTAAGGGTGAAGCATTCCAAGAGTAGATCTATCAATTGATCAAAAGTATAAATACTATATGTAGGCAATTGATTGTACCATTCAATGGCATCTCCCCCTAATAAGGGCGAAGTGTTCAGAGCATAAGAGCATTATCATCTCTAATCCAAAAATATACGTGGAAAAATGAACTCACATGCTCCTTAGGATCCTTATTTTCCCTAAACTTGTCAAATTTTGGTATTGTAAAATCTGTCGGATATGGCGATGATGGTACCGAAGGGTGGATTGGTTGATGAATCAATTGGCTTAATGTAAGATTTTGGCTTGTTATCCCTGGTGAGTTTTATATCAATTGATCAATTTGATTTTGCATTGCTTGGAATCTAAGATCTTCTACAGGAATATGAGGACCTTGAATTATGTGATGGTTGGTTGATGAGCTAGATGGTAGATGTTGGGGTGTGATCAACATGGTTTTGTGGAATGGATTGGGTTGGGTATGTGGAGAATATTGATGATTGAAATATGGGGATGATTGATGAGGATGATGATGGAGAAATGAATTGTGTTTTTGGTTAGTGGCAATGTTGATTGGTATGGTGGATGTTGGAGTGGTGGTGGATTTGGGATGGACACTATAGAATATTGAGGGACCTATGCTGAATTTTGATTGGTGAGAAGAGGTTTATTTGGGACTCCTTGGTTCATAGGGTCTATGTAAGCTAACTGTATTCATTTTGTTCATTGTGAAAGCAATTTGCTGATGAGCCCTAATGTATCTGTAAGTTTTTGATTTGACCATGTGTCAAATGATGGGGTTGTGGTTGGGTGAGACAATGGATAGGTTGATGATGATGGATGATTAGTCATGGTCATGTTGACTAAGTGAGATGATGGAGGTGTGGATGACATGGTCATGTTGGCTAAGTGAGATGATGGAGGTGTGGATGATATGGTCATGTTGGCTAAGTGAGATGATGGAGGTGTGGATGATGATGGATGAGAGGACATGGGTATGGTGCAAGTTGCATTTGATGTTACAACTTGGAGGCTAGGGACTTGTGAGGTAGCATTGACATACTCCTCATACAAGGGGTTGGTATAGGTGGATGTGAGATAAGTGTTTGGAACACTTGGGATTTGTGGTGGTTGGCTCGTGGAGGAAGGCATACCATATTCATAACTCGAATTAGGATATCCTTGGGCAAGGTAGGTGATAGCCAGTTTGGATTCTTCAAAATATTCTTGGCTAAGGGGTTCTAAGACATAGTTAGAAGCCTTTTAAAGGGCCTACACTCTATCCATGTCTATGTAGGTGGTGGTTGTCTCCACTTTGTGTGAATATGTCTCTACTTGAGAGTGGGGTGGATGGAATGATCTAGACAAAGTAGTCTGAACCATATTGGATGGGGATACCGAATTAGCGGGCTCATGGGAACTATTTTCCATTAAATTAATTTGGTTTATTATTTTCTTTTGTTGTCGTGTTAGCACCATAAAGTAGTTAAACCAAATATTCAAATATTATCTAAATCACACAAATTAACAACTTTTCCAAAATTTAAAGCAAATAAAATAATCAGTCCTAGGTTTCACCGTGTGTGGCTTACCTTATTCATTAATTATTTTCTTTCATTAATGTGAAGTTCCTTTTAGAATTGTTGGATTGTGTGTTTTGATGTAACTTAATACTATTTAATGAAAAAAAAAGGTAAAAACTAAGGCTGGCTAGGGCAATGAGATTCTTGTTGGTAATGACCTCCAACATGTTTGCTCGGGGGTAGTCCTATGGTTTCTAGGGAAGATATTGGTGGATGGAAATCACGGCCATCGTAACCAAATCTCAAGAAATGGTTGGTGATGAAATCCAACCACTACTATTAAAAATGTGAATCATGCAAGTGTGTGTGATTTATTTTATTATATTTCTCATTCTCTATGGTGTGCAAACAATATTAAATATTACTAACTTCACTAATCTAAATCAGAAGCCAACACAAAGACATAAATTTCACCTAAAGAGAATAGAGTACACCCTTAAAATCCCCTGCCTACAAGTGATTAAAATCACAAGAGCAATCATAGGGTTTGTCCACCTCTCTACCGAAGGGGCTAGCCTAGGGCAGGATTACTTTAAGCATCAAGATGTCGTTCCTATTTAGACATGCAAAATTAAAGTGATCTTTAACCCTAAAATGAAAAATCTAGGATATGTTTTAGTTTCATATGCACTCAAAAATGTAAACAATCACCTAGATATACAAATTTCAAGACAAGAAATGAATTTGATATAATGAAACACACACAAAACCTAGATGTAACTTGCTACCGATTCTTTCCCAAATAGCTTAATGTTAAACCTAGAAACAATGAAAAATAACAGCAGAATGCAGAATACGTAAATCGCTAAATGGTAACCTAGGGTTATGAAACTTACTTGGAAGCCTTAGCTCTGCTCTAAGTCACTGCCAGGTGTAGTCGAGCATCTACGTAGGCATAGTAGAGCACCTGTGTAAGTGCAACAGAGTTCCTACGATTGTCTACAAATGCTGCTGAACACTCTATGAATGCTCTTGAACGCCTACGTAATCTTTGAAAATAATGCAGACTACTTCAGAAACCCTGGTGACAAAATCAACGACCTCTATGATTCTAAAAATTCCTATAACAAATAGAAATAAAATTAAGTTAGCAAGGTAGATCAATTTAAATAATTAAACCCTTGTGGGGTCCCACCGTGATCGCCATTTGTGAAGACAAGGACACGACACTTAAATAAAATAAGGAAATAAAATAACACAATAAAACACAAGATTGCACAAATGGATATATTCAATAAAATGAGGGGAGAAAATAAATATTTTAATACAATCTGTCCTCAATGTGGATATTTGATATAATTATTTACAAAAATGCTAGGGTTCTCTGAAACCCTAGCTATAACAATGAAGTGTCTTCATATTGATGTGTTCTTATTCCAATAGGGTGAGTGGGCTTTGGATATCCTATGGCGGGCCACTCCAAATTCAAGAGCCATTCAAAAATATGTAGAATCTGTAAATCTACATACACAAAAATAGAGAAAGGAGTTAATAACACCTATGAGGGCTCCACAGTGTGAGGTCCTCAGACATCAGTAAACCCTAACTAAAAATAGATCAAATGGCATACAAAATCTACAAATCATGTAACATAATAAAACCAATAAATATATACCTTGCTTGTGATGTTTCTTTGCTTTGTTGTTGTAGTTTGACAATAGATAGCATGATGAAGTAGGCTCTGATTCACGTTCTATGGTTGCAACAGGCTCTAACGCACACTTGGCAGGCTTTGATGTGAGCTTTATAGGCTTTGGTGTGCACCTGTAGGATACAACATGCTCTAGAGAGTGCCTAAAAAATATAGTAGGCTTTGGTGAGTGCTTTGCAGGCTCTACAATGAGCCTCGCAAGCTCTAGAGGGCACCTGCGGGTTAGGGCATAATTTATAGAAGCAGATCGAGGGGGGTTGATGAATGCGACAGATGGATGGGGGATGTGATGGTGATGGAGGATGAATAGGGGATGGTTGGAACAACATAAGTCTTATTGGCTAGCTAGGGCTTTATATCTTCAAACTCTATCTCTCTCTGCTTTGCTAGGGCTTCAATAGTGACTCCTCCAGGGTGTAATTTCTAATCTCAAGGTTCCAAGGTTTGAGCATTTGCAAATGCCCTTATTTATAATCCAACCTTAGGGTTTCTTAGGGTTTTATATCAACACTTTAGATCGTGTGGCTAATATTAAATCATATCCTAGGGCTGATATTGTACTTTAAGTGTGGCATGTATTAATGAAGATGGATGGTGGAGATTAGATTGGATCGGACAATTATGGTTAATTGAGTTTATAAATAAATATTTATAATAAATATATTATAATATAATATAAATATTATATTAAATATAAAATAATATAAAATAATATAAAATAATATTAAAATAACCCCAATTGGGTTAGGAAATGGCAGGAAAGGGCTAAAGTGGTGAAATGGATGGCGGGAAAGGTGGAATTGGGCCAAATAATTGGCGGGAAAGGTGCATGGTGGACTAGTGGGTGGTGGAATGGTTAGGATGGATTATTAGTGTCTGTAAGTTGGTGTCTATAGTAGTGTACAATAAACGATATCAAATCAAAAATTCTATTGAGTTTTACATCAACAATACAAAAAGGAGTCTTTAGGAAAACCATATAATTTGTATACAACACAATCATGATTACTAAAATAATCAAATAAGCAAACCCAACACACAATATCAAAATGAGTAAAATTTGTACACAAAACATAAGTACTAATCAGGAAGATATTTGTTTGAATTTCTTATATTTTGGCATTGGACTCATTAAATCCATTATCTCCCTTTCATAAGGAGTTCACTGGTATTTTTCTCTCCAAATACAATGAATGAGACCTAAGAACCAAAACCTTGATACACCTCATGTGAGCTAGATATTTTGGTTACTCTTCAAACCTAATATGAAGAAGACTTGTTATGAATATTTGCATAGAATACCCAATGAGGAAAACTAGAAGATTTGTATTTAAATCAAGAACATTTAGCATATGGATATTCTTTCTATCATTATGAATTAAATAAACTATATCATACACAAAGTGTGCCTATTAAAGAAATCTCTAGGGTTGGCTCAAATAAATCTTCTCACATCACATTAAAAAATAAGTATTTATATAGATCAAACAATTTCATACCCTAAAATACTAAATGTGCTACTATTAAGGGCTAGAAGAAGCATTAAACCCAAATTGTGAAGATAAAACAACATCACATGACTCTTTACCAATATACATTTAAGTGAATTAGCAAGGGGAGTTTGATCCACCTACACATAATCATCAAATGTAATAGAATTGACCACAACCTAACAAATGAAGAGATCAACAATTAAAGTAACCTCAATATTAGGTTGAGGTACATCCACCTTCCCCCCTCCTCCCCCCTCCCCCCTAATAATAAGAAGAAGAAGAAGAAGAAGAAGAATAATAAGAATAAAAACATTGTTACTTCTATTTATCTAGAGGATCCATATGGTTTTGGTAGAGGAAATGAAGCAAAAAATATTGCATTTATTAACTTGGAATCAAGAATAATACTAGACTATGTGTAATTCTAATTGATTTTATACCAATAATTATCTTCCACCTAGGAAGTACATAAGACAAAACGTGACAAGTATAAAGACAATAAAAGCAAAAGATGTTTGTTATATTCTACTTGTTGCATACAAGTTAAAAATGAGGGCTTAAACCTATTTTTCACTATTTTTCCAATAACAAGATGATGGAAGATAAGTAATCATCTAAAGCAAGAATTTTTTAAGTTAACTACAAGGAGACCATGTCACATTGAATATTAAATACCAACAAGTAGCAAATATGTCTAACTAAAAGATGTCTAACTAACATATTGATTTTCATTCTAAAAGAGAAGGGACCAATCAAAAGGTCATAGAGGTGCCACTATTGATATAAGAAAAATAATACCCTCCACTCTAATTATTTTCCTTTAAAACATTCAAATCCATACAAAATAAAAATTAGTATGAACATGAAGCCATACTTATAGGTTGTTTTCCATGTGAAGAAGTGAAAATAGTATTTATGAAACTATCAATCCAAACTATTACTACCATTTATCAAGTCTCCAAAAGTTGTGACACTTTTCTTGAATGAAGAGTAAGTTGAGAAATCCCTCCAAGAGGTTTATTACATCATAAAAAGTTAATCATTCATTTTTAGAAGCTTAATATTTCGTACAATGACATAAGAACACCAAACAAGAAAGGGAATACCTAATCCATTCCTATGCGACCAAAATAAATTTAAATAGAACACAACCAATATAATCTATTTTGAGGCACTGGAATTTTTTTAATCAAGTGTATTGTTGCTCCCATATATTCCCATTTGAGATAAAAAGGCCTATGTTATGCCTTTCTTGCACTGGTTAAGCTCTGTCATGCTTATAGAACCTTATAATACACTTAGCATAAAAAATGGTATCTTGCAACTTTAATTTGGTAAGACATTATCCCCCATGCATCTAGGTATAATACAAGCATACCAATAAATTACATGCCCCTTAGAGAGTCGATCATGATCTCAACATTAGTAATTCGTTATAGTTTTGGATAAAGCATAGATTTGGTAACTACTAAAGAATTAATAAGAGAAATACTAACGAGTGATTGTTTTTAGTGGTTTTAATTTTTACCCCTCATAGGATTTAGAAAAAAGGTCTCTTTGTCTATTACCATATAAGGCTAACTTTATCTTTATCAATAAAATATTAGATGCACTAGCTATAACATATAGATGGGTTAGTTGGTCTTCTTTCTTGGTTTTTCATTGATGAAGTTTTCATAGAAAAATACTTTAGGATGGTAACATATATACATACCTACATAAATATATAAATAGATAGATAGATAAATAAATAAATAAATAAATAAATAAATAAATAAATAAATAAATAAAATATATATATATATATATATATATATATATATATATATATATATATATATATATAAATAGTTAATATATACTCATCTATATATATATATATATATATGTATGTATATATATATATACATATACATATATATATATATACATATACATATACATATATATATGTATATGTATATATATATATATAGATATACATATATATATGTATATGTATATATGTAGATATACACATATATATGTATATGTATATGTTATATATATATATATATATATATATATATATATATATATATATATATAGATGAGTATATATTAACTATTTAGTTTAAATATATTAAATGGAATACATTTAATATGTTCAAAATGTGGACTTCTAGTGTGGAGATATGTTAAAATCCTTGTGAGTGATATAACACTCTTACATAGTTCACTCAAATACCATGGTAACTAAAATTCTTAGATACATTTTTTTTTCCTTATCTCATTCTTGAAATTCAAGGAATTTAATGGATCCATTTGAAATCAGAATGACCATGGTGAATCATGGTGTAATAGTGGTGTAATTAAGTTATAAGTGTTTCAACTCCATAAGGCCAACTTAAAATATACTAAGTTAAAATACTTGTTAATTATAAATATTATTTTAATTAATAAAAATGTTTTAAAAATCTTAATCCAACATAATAGATGAATAAATAGAAAAATTAATATAATAAATATAGAAAAATGATATATAGAAAACTAATTGTTAATAGTTTTAAATTTATTTTCTTAACAAAATAATCTTGTCTTAAGAAAGACATAACATTGTCAAATATAATTAGCTCAATATGTTAAATTCCTTTAATTTCAAGAAGGAGATCAAGGTTAGAAACTTGTCAAGTAATACACACATATTTTCCAAGTTGTTATATTACCACTATGTTGTCATGATGTACAATGAGTGGGACCCACTTGAACCACCCCATATAACCCATTAATAAAGAAAGAAAGAAAGATATAAGAGTGTACAATGTAACATACTCAACCAAAAATTCTATTGATTTATACATCAATAAGACAAAAGGGAGTCTTAATGATACCTCCATAGCTCATGCATAATTAAACCATGATTTGAGTCAACATATCTTTCTAAAAGAAACAAACAAGCAAACTCAATATATGATCAACTTGGGTAAAACCTACACATAAGAAACATGTCTTAATTAGGATGAAGATCATTTGAATCACTTAGAGAGTGTCCTTAGACCCATTGATTCTATTCTCTTCCTTTTACAAGGACTATTTTGATTATTTTCTCTCTTTAAAACCAATGAATGTGATCTAAGTACTAGACCTTGATACACCCCAAGAAAGCTAGAAGTTATGCTTACTCATGAAACCTCAAATAAAGAAGACTCTTTACCACTATTTAAGTAGGACATCAAATGAAAAAAACTAGGAGGCTTATACTAAAATCAAGGCCATCTATCTTATGCTTATTCTTAATGTCACTATGAAGCAAATCACCTATATTTTCCATAAAGATCGCCTACTAAATATATCTCTAGAGTTGACTTAAATGCATCTGCTCACATTTCATTTAAACATACCTTTATATGAATCAAATAATTTCCCATCATGCAATACTGAATGCACTACCTCCAAGATTCCAAAGTAGCAATACTCCCAAATTGTGAAGACCATACAACATCAAATCGTACTTTAATAACATACATTCAAATCAAGTAGTAAGGGTAGTTTGATCCACCTAAATATAGTCATAAAATGAAATACAATTGATTATAACCTAAGGAATTAGGAGATCAAAAACCAATGTAACATCGAGATTAGGCTTAGATACATAAAATTTAATATCATAGAGAAGATGCCAACTCATCCAACCAAACATAAGTTATGCATTGGAAGTTTGGAACCTATAATAACATCATTATGGGCCCTTGGAATATGCCTACAAACATGTCTAACTCCATGTCTTAGACCAAATGATCTTCTCCATACATTTAATGTGATTGATGTCATTCTTGGTTCTCATTGTATATTATAAAAATATTATGAATACTTGGGAACTTACCTTTGCTTCTACATCCTTTTTATTGTGTCTATTATTATACCTTTTTTTAGGACTATGAAACTTTACGAGAAGAAACATGAGTTATTTGATGTATGAAACAATAACATGAAGTGAATTCCCTAGAAAGTACAAAATCTCTCTTTGTCTCTCTCTATCTCTCTCTCTCTCTCTATCATACACACACACACACACACACACACACACATATATGCAAAAAAAAATCATGGCTATTTCTATTTTTCTAAAGGATCCATTAGGTATTGATAAATCAAATAAGCCAAAAAGTACAATACAACTTATTAACATGGAATCAATAGTAATACCATAGAAAATAAACCTATAATATTTTGAGTTTCAATTTAAAAGGGAAGGGGTAATTAGGTCATATAGGTGCTTATTGTTGATACTAGAAAAATGATCTCCATTCCAATTGGGTTCCTTTAGAAAATTCAAATCCCGTATAAGAGAAACATTAATAGTAACATGAATCTAGGCTTATAGGTTATTTTTATATCAAGGGGGTCAAATGAATATTTAAAAAACTTTCAATCTTAAATATCACTACCATTTATCAAGTATCCAATAGTCTTAATATCCTTAATGAAGGAAGAATAAGCTAAAAAAATCCTAGCAAGAGTTTGAGGTTTTTTAATTCATAAAAGGTGTCATCAGGCATTTTTGAAAGTTTGACATTTCTTAAACAAAACAAAAAATCAAAGAAGAAAAAATGACCTAATTTGTTCCTATACAACTAAAATAAATTTGAATATAATAGATCCAATAGGATCTATTTAGGAACTATAATTTTTTATCAATAAACTATATTTTTATCCCCATATTTTAACCTTAGGATAAGAACACCCTATGTTATATATCGACAACACTTGTCAAGTTTTGTCATCCTTACATGACCTTATATTCTAGTTAGAAACAAAATCAATATCTTACAACTTTAAATTTTTTGGACCTAATCCCCTATGCATGTAGTCATAGTGTCTATACATTTATACATTTATTAAATATGGGGTTCTAGGTTTTTAAGGAAACTAAACTATATATATGAGTAGTATGTTGCAGTAACATTAGATATATGAGTAGCATCCTTAGGATATTTCTAAAGCCTACTTTGAATTCTGTCGATGTTCACACAAAGAATTCTTAGAAGGTTTTAAGCCCTAGACCGTTCATTTCCATCTTCCCTCTCTTCTCCACTATCCATTATTTATATATATGTATGTATTTGTTAATATATATTTAAATATTAATATTTTATATATTATATTTATATATTTAATAAATATATATGTATTTATATGAATTAATCCTAGCCCTTCACCACATTTTAATATCAACCATCCATCCATATCAATCCATGCCACTTGCCCAAATTTAATCTCCACCCTTCCTCATGTTTTAATCTCGGCCACTCAAATTGTGTCATCGAAACCCTAACATTTCTAAGGGAATATTATAAAAGAGGAGTCATTTTGACAACTCAAACCCCTAACAATCTAGAAGCCTTAAGCATCCTTAGGATATTTCTAAAGCCTACTTTTAATTCTATCGATGTTCATTTACAAAGAATTCTTAGAAGGTCCTAAGCCCTAGCCCCTTCGTTTTCATCCTCACCCCATATTTGCCATTAGTAGCCCTCTGATTTTGCCATTGCCCTTTTTGCTTGAACCAGACTTGGTTCTACGCCACTTCCATCAACCCCCAAATGTCCTTCAAAGCCAATTGAGCACCATCTAGAGCCAATCGAGTGTCCTCCAGAGCCAACAAAGATCCTATGGGATTTTTTGGTTGTACCCAAGTGCTCATAGGTGTTTCCCACACCATATTTGTAGTCCTATGACCCTCAGGTTCTGTTAGGTCATCTTCAAAACTATCACTAGCATCATCAATGTAAATAGAAATAGGAAGTTAGCATTGTTGACAAGGTAATAATTTTGTACACATTTTTATATTATTATGATTTTGTAGACACCAAAATCTAGCCACTTGCAAGTCATCTATACCTTCCTATCAGCCACGTGTCGGTCATCCACCTTCCCACCATTATTTGGCCCAAATCCACACTTTCCCGCCATTATTTGGCCCAATTTCACCTTTCCCGCCATTTTTCATCCCCAAATTTATTTAAATTAATATTTATATATATATATATTTTAATATTTTAATATTTTAATATATATATTTAAATAATAGTTTAAGTGATTTAATCTGAGCCGTCCATCCTTCATTTAATCTCATCCGTCCATCCATATTAATCCATTTCACAACCCAGATTTATTCTCTACCCTTGGATCCACTTTAATCTTAGCCACACGTTCAAAGTGTCGTTAAAACCCTAAAGTGTGCCCTAAGAGTAGATTATAAAAGAGAGTCGCTTTAATGGCTCAAACCCGGTGTCTTTTGCTACTTCTATCCTGGATCTTTTCTATCTTTTTAACTTCTTATATCTCCTTTTCTGATCCCCTCTATCTCTCTTCTGCTACCTTTTCGTCGCATCCATCGCCGCATCCATCACCGCTTCCGTCGTTGCTTTCGTCGCCATCTCTTCTGCAGCATTCTGTAGAATCCCCCATTCTTGTCGCAAGTGCCCGTGGGCGTTTACCCCTTTACCAAGTGCCCACGGGAGTTTACTAAGTACCCACGGGTGTTTACCAAGTTCCCACGGGCGTTTACCCACAGCCACAGACTCAGACCAGCGTCTGAAACCTTAATCCAGAAGCATGCGGGCGTTTAGCGAGTGCACCAGGGCGCCTTCCGCAGTCGATTTGATAGCCACATTACTTCCGGTGTCGCCTGGTCTAGGCTGCGTTAACGAGAGAACGGTATAAATTAGTTTAAAGCAAGTAACTTCTTTTCTTTTATTGATCCGTTATTGAATTCCTGCATTTCATTTTTCTAGGGTTTTAGATTGTTTTCGAGGGCTCACACAGTGGAGCCCTCTTATTAATTTCTAACTCCTTGATAGTGTTAATGTGTGCAGGTTTTTGATAGCAGATCCGGTTTATTGATGGCAGTGATTAAGTTGGAGTGGTCCAAGCAAGGGATACAACAAAGCCCACTCACTCTGTTGGGATTGAAGATACATTCTTCGGAAGCGCCACCATTTGTGCCAGCTAGGGTTTCGGAGAACCCTAGCATAAATTATAACTGTGTATCACAAATAAAGGGTTACGAGCCCGATTGTATTCAAAAAGGAGTTTTTAAACTCCATCGATTAATAGAAATCGTTTGTTTTGTGCAACTATTACGTACTCGTTATTGTGATTTTTTTTTTTTGTTTGGCGTGTATTTTTATATCTATGATTTGTTTATAGTTTTATTGTAGCATCTAGGGTTAGTGATTTTATTCTGAGGGTCTCATGTAGTGGAGCCCTCACAGGTATTACTAATATTTGTTGTTGTTTGTTGTGTGTAGGTATAAGGATTACAATTATTGGAAGTTGTTGAAGCTAGGGTGGCCCTATCTAGGATACACAAGCCCACCCACAACCTCGTTGGGATCGAAGACAAGCGTGAAGACACCAACCATTATTTTCAACTAGGGTTTTAGAGAACCCTAGTATCTATAATTTTGTATCAACATAAGCATTGTAAAACCCCACATTTGGGGCATATTGATTGTAACATTTGAGATCCACCCACAATAATAAAGAGTTTATCTATTTTGTGCAATCTTTGTGTATTACTGTGCTTATTGTTATTTTATACTTTATATTGGTGTTGCTTGATTTTTGATTCACAAATGGTGATCATGGTGGGACCCCCAAAGGGTTCTCTATGTTAATTTACTTTGTCACTAAATTTCTATTTTTTATTTTCATTCTGCAGGTTTCCAAAAATTTGATCGCATAATTTTTGTAGAGCTAGGATTTCTGGAAAGTTGCAGAAGTTGACCAAAAGTTGTACGGATGCCCTGCAATACTCGAGGGACATCCTACAACATTCAAGGAATGCCATTCTATGCATTCTAGTCGCTATGGGGTGCATTTCATAGAGTGGGGAAGAGATACATAGGCTTCCTGGTAAGTCTACTTCAAAACCCTAACCCACTTTTGTTGTCGTTTCCCTACTTTTTACAGTGACATTGACAAAAAGAAAATCATTAATTTTTGTTAAAAGTAGTCATATTTCATTTTCATTTTAGGCATTTAGAGTAGCCTTGCATCCACACATTCACCATAGTTCACATTTTAGATTTAAATTTTTGTTGTTTTTTTGGTGTGTTTTATTCAATATTTTGCATATTGTTTTCATTTGAAGTGACCACTACATAAAATAGTTGCATAATAGGGTTAAGAATTCCTCTTTTACTTATCTAAGTAGGAAAAATATCAGGATACATAAGTATACTCCCACATTTGGTGATTCAAGGTGGAATATTAGGTGAACCCTCCATTGTTTAGAGTGGGTCTTAAGCGGTGTACCCTACATTCTTTTGAGGAACTTAGTATTTCTATTTTTGGCTTCTGATTTAGACCTATAAAATAGGTTATTTTTGACATTGTATGTACACATTAGAAAACATGAAACTTTAAAATGAATCACACAATGCACATTTCACAATAAATAGTAATGAGTTGGATTTCATCACCAACCATTGCTTGAGATTTGGTGATGGTGGGCTTCATCTCCATCCATCAATCTCTGCCCTTAGCCACCATAGATACCCATGAGCAAAATTTTTGGATTTCATCACCAGGAAGAATCTCATTTTCCAGCCAACCATAGATTTCACCCTGCATAATTCAGATTAGAACATCCAAAACACACAAAACTCACAAAAAAAATTAAAAGCGAGATAAAAAAAAAGGAGGTAAGAAAAATTTGTTGCAAAAACATAGGATTGAGTTGTTTACTTGATTTTGTGAAAGTTTTCATTTGCATTTCTTTCTTGCACATTTTACATTTGATTCACTAGCTTATGGTTTTAACTAGAAATCAAACAAAAGTATTGAGTCAAATTTCCATCAACCAAGTCACTTCATCCATGGAGTGTTCATCATCTTTCCCTACCACTTTTGTGGTTAACCCCACTAGTGTGATACATACAAGTTGTTCAAATTTGTCTGTGGGTCCCTCACACGTTGTGCAAACTTCAAATGCTGATGTTTTGCATAGAGCCATCCACACATCCATTCCACAAATAGAACCATCATCACCCATCGACCATAACATAACCTATATAGACATGGCCAAAGTGGAAGCTTTTCAAAGATCCACTAACTATGTTCTAGAGCCAATCCATAGCCCACCTAGGCATGATCCTTCTTTTCAGTAGGAGCTTACCTCTTCACAGCCTTCCAATCTTACCCAGGTGTATAACAACCCTCTTTTTGAGGTATCAACTACACCTTCCCATCATGTGTACATCCCACAATAGTCATGTGCTCCAAGTACTTCCATTCCATCTTCATACACCACCACCTATGGCAATCCTTTGTATGAAGCACATGTCAATGTTGCTTCACAAATGCTAGCCTCCACCTCATCCAATGTCTCCCATCTAGTTGTAATTCCTATTGCAACTTATCCTCCACCTACCTCATCCATTCCATCCACATCCACACCATCTACCTCAGAGATTGCCATACAAAAAGCATGGCAACATCTCAACACATTGCTTATGGCTCAACAAGGTGCTCAATCTTGTTCCCAATAGTAAGTACATGTGATATATTTTAAGTCTCAACCTGTTTCCACCCAACCCACCTTTTTCACCCAAAATCCATCATGGGTACCACAATATTCTGTGGTTTCCATCCCCACACCACCATTAACTCACACCCATGCCATTCCCACAAATCATCACATTCATAGTCCTCACACATCATCTCCTTTTCAACATTCACAATTATTTCTTCATCAACCTCAACATCACCAAATTCAATTCACTCCACCAAATCATCATCATCTCATCACACCCCAACATCTCACCACTCCACCTTCACAAAATCATCAAGTAATTTAGGGCTTCCACATACCTAGGGAAGACCCTAGAATTCAAGCCATGCAATAACATATTGATAGTTTGATGCAACATACTCTTGGTATGATGAACTAGAAGCCAACTCTAAGACAAATGATCAATCAACCAATTCACTTTTTGGTACCATCACCGCCATATCCAATAGACTTTACAGTACTAAAATTTAATAAATTCAAAGGGATTGAGGACCCTAGAGAACATGTGAGCACATTCATTCATTCATATTTTAGAATCCAACATCATGATGCTCTAATGCTTTGAACATTTCCTTAGACATTGGGGGGAGATGTCGTAGAGTGGTACAACCATTTACCTCATCATAGTATCTATACTTTTGAACAGTTGGTTGACCAATTTCTTGAAAGGTTTTCCCTCAATGTTAGAAAGAAAGTCTCATTATCTGATTTATATGGCTTAAAATAATATGATGATGAGTCAGTATACGATTTTGGCAACCATTGGAGGGTTGTTATCATAAAACTACCATTCACCCTACCAATGGAAGAGTTAACCCGATTGTTTACCAAGAGTTGCCTAAAACCCATCTCTTGGTTATTACAATTACAACAATATAAATCATTTGAGGAAGCTCTTGCCCAGGCTAGCACAATTGAGGAGATCAAAATCCAAGAGGGTGTGCTTAAGCCCAAAAATAAAGAATGGTAGAATAAGGGCCAATACAAAGGTAGTTATTCTAGCCAATCCAAACCAAACCAGGCCAATCAGGCCAATCAAGCCAATCAAGTCAATCAAGTGGTCATGAGCCAGCCGATAATGGCTCAACAACAACCCATGCAACAACCACCACAACAAATTGCATATCATGTGGTTCCCTCACCATCACAATTAGTCCAAAACACAATGCCAACTATGGAAAACCACCCACATCGACAATCTGTTTGACAAAACTATCAGTACACCCCCTTAGCCAAATCATATACCTCCATATTTTATAGGTTGTATGACATAAACCAACTTGCCTTTCCTGAGGTTAAACCAGATGATCCTACCAAGCGTAGTAAACACTATAGGGAATATTTATTTTACCCTTATCATAGGTAAAATGGGTATGATATAAATAGTTGCTACAACTTCAAAGACATAGTGCAAGATCTCATTGACTTAGGAGCCATCAAGCTTGATAGCCCCTTAGCTCAATAGAACCAAAACCTTAGAATTTATCAAACACCACTTCCTCATCATGAGGAGGTGCAACCAACAACAGGAGGGTCTAACACCAAAACCCATCCTAATCAAGTTAATCATGTTCAATAGTACCAAGATTTTATGGGTGCTATCCATGTAGTTACCCGAGGTCAACAATGCACTAACAATCAACAAAGTGCACATTAGCAACATGTTCAATCTCCCATAGCACCACAGGCAAGTGTGTCTCCTCAACCTGCCACATCATCATCACCCATTCAATTTTCCACCAATCCTTCCCAACCCATTCATATTCCAAGCCATCCAAATCCACCCATTCATCATATCAATCATCCATCAAGACAAATCATCTCTTTGAGTAGTCGGTTAACCACTAGCCTTAAAATGGCTTCAACTAAACTGTCTATTTATGAGCTTATTCAAAAATCTCCCCCACATCATGAGGCATTAATGGATATTTTAAAATCCATTGAAATTCAATCTCAAGATGCTAATACCTTTAGCAATTTTGTGGGGAGCATCCAAACATGTATGGATCCTTCCATCACATTCTATGATTTTGAAATCAAACCAATATCATCGGAATCGGTGGACCCTCCATTGCATATCATGGCTCAAATTGATAGGAAGCTATTTAAACAAGTTCTAATTGATACCAACTCCTCTATCAATATCATCACCACATCTGCTCTCCAACACCTCAATCTTCCACCATACCACATTACCAAATCCACTTTCACCCTGAAAGCATTTAATGATGCTCTCTGCTCCATAGTTGGCACTATCATTTTACCCATCAAAGTGGGGGTAAAAATATTGCACATAATGTTTCACATCTTGGAAGGTTCCATGGCATACAATGTACTCCTTGGATGTCCTTGGATGAGGGAAATGAGATGTGTCCCTTCTATACTTCATCAATGCTTGAAATATGTACATGAGGGACAAGTTCATTGCATACCGATGGATGTTGAACCATTTAAGTATTACAATTTCATTTCAAATCCCTATGAATCCATGCTTCCTTCCACCCATATTTTTCTAACATCATCAACCACCTCATCAACCACACAATCCATATCTTCATCAAAAGCCCCTATTCTTGAGGAGCTCCCCATCACCACTTCACATCAAGCTTCCACTTCCATGCCCCCATATTCATCACCTTTGACTACATGCACATGTGGTCAAACCCAATCCACATCAGCCACATCATCAACATCAACATCTTCCATAATCATTCCTTCCACATCATCACCCATTCAACAATCACCTCAGCCAAATCCACCTCCATCCACATCAACCAACGTCTCACAAGTTACCTTAATGGATTGTGAGATGCCATCCCAGTCCATACCTCTCCCATTGTTGGAGTCCCAAGCCAATCATGAGTCATCCATATCCACTTCCACATCCACATCCACATCATCCCAAGTCGAGGTCCACCTCACTAATCCTAGTATTGGTGAATATGTGGTCCAAGACATCACCATCACACCACTTAAAATCCAAACTGCTAAGGATTATGGTCACCCATGTGACCCACCCTTATCTATAGGAGTGGTGTACAACATGGGTTCAACACCTAATAGCATTAATTTTGTGTATGGAGGGATTTATTCATCATCCAATCTATCTTCCCTAGATGAACCCAAGCAACCAACTCCTACCAACATACAACATATTTTGGGTTTTCCATCCCGATATTTTCATATAGTTAATTGGCAAGGACATGGCCTAGGATGGCATGAATAGGGAATGCATGAGATTATCGATGTTTCATATCGAGAAGTGCATGACCATTCAAGTTTAGGCTATCATCCACTTTCTTCCACTTCTTCTCTTGAACAAGATTTTCAAAGATTACATTTGAATTCAAGAGAAGATATCCATCACACCAATGAATCTAAAGATGAAATCTATGAAGAATTTAATGTTATGTCGATTGCTTCTGATGAATCTGATGAGGAATCAGCACCCATTATTCCACACACTGAACAAGATGAGTTTTACCTCAGAATATTCCCCATCCATCAACCCATCCTTCGCTTGCTTCTTCCACAAGAGTGAGCTGAACCAACCGGTGAACCACCACCTCCACTTCATTAATCCACCTCACCAACCAATTTTGTAATATATGTACATAACATAAAAAAATAAAAAAATACAAAAACACAAAAAAAAATTCAAAAACAAATTGCATTGCATGTACATGGTTTTTTGCCAATTGCATTTATTTGTGTTTCTCGATGTTGTTTAGGTTCCTAGAGTTCTAGCATCGATTCTAGAAAATAGGATCCACTCACCCATCCTTTCATTTTGCCAACCATCCTTTTTTTTCCCTTTAAGCCAACATGAATCCTGTTGACTTATTCACCCCACTCCGTAATCCATATGATTTGGCAAAGCCAATTCCAATTGACATGAGCCTTATTGACATGGACCGGATTTCCTCACCCCCATCCTTTTCTAATTTTTTCCTTTTTGAGGAATTTTTAAGGGCTTTAGCCAACTACATTCCTCTCACCCCACCTTCACATTCACCTTCACCTTCAGGTATTGAAACTTCACCTTCACCTTCAAATCGTGAGGTTTTCTAGGTAGACATAGACGAGGTTGAGTCAAAAGAGTTTGATAATGTCATAGATGACATTCATCTGATCCCAATACCCCATAAAATTGAGGAAGGTTCTCACATGTCCATTGAAGATACCATCGATGTGAACCTTAGTTTAGATACAGACAATCCCTAAATTATCAAACTTGGTAAAATTTTATCCACAAATGAACAAGAGCAATTAATTGCTCTCCTAAAAAATAAGAAGGATATTTTTGCATGGTCCTACAAAGATATTCCTGGCCTTGATCCTAACTTGTTGTCCATAATCTCACCTTGCATTCTGATGCTAAGCCGATCAAACAAAAACTAAGAAGGATGCATCCTACCATGGCCCTCATAGTCAAAGAAGAGCTTCAAAAAATCATAGATGTGGGTTTCATTTTCCCCATTAACTATCCTGAGTGGCTTTCAAACATGGTACCCATTTGCAAGCCTAACAGGGTGATACACATTTGCACTAATTTTTGAGACCTTAACAAAGTGTGTCCTAAGGATGATTTTCCTCTTCCAAACATTGATACTCTTGTCAACACCTGCACTGGCCATGAAATGCTTTCCCTCATGGATGGTTTTTTAGGATACAACCAAATTCTAATTAATCCTTATGACCAACACAAAACAATATTCACTACACCTTGGGGGACTTTTTGTTACAAGGTGATGCCCTTTGGCCTCAAAAATGTAGGTGCTACTTATCAACGTGCCATGACATACATCTTCCACGATTACATGCATAAGATCATCGAAGATTATGTGGATGATCTCTTGGCAAAATCTAAAACTCAACAAGAGCATATTGGTGTATTGGAAAAATTCTTTGATCGACTTCTAGAGTATAATGTAAGGTTGAACCCCAAGAAGTGTGTCTTTGGTGTTACCTATGGTAAACTATTAGGGTTCATTATCTCCAAAAGAGGCATTGAGGTGGACCCAAACAAAGTTAAGGCCATCATGGAGATGCCTCCCCCAAAAAACTTGAAGGAATTGTGTAGTTTACAAGGAAAGATCCAATCGATCTGTCATTTTATTGCGTAACTTTCTAACAAATGCAAGCCATTCAATCACCTGCTATAAAAGGGGGTGATAATTTCATGGATAGATGAATGCCAAAATATTTTTTATGACATTAAGCAATACTTGGCTTCTCCACCAGTCTTAACTCCTCCTCATATGGGGGTCCCCTTCCATATTTATGTTTCAGCAATGAACTTTGCATTAGGGACAATGCTTACACAAAAGAATAAAAATAATTGAGAGCAATTTGTCTATTACATTAATCAAAAATTGGTAAGCTATGAAACTAGATATACTTACATGAAAAAATTGTGCTTAGCAGTGGTTTTTACCACTAGGAAAATCAGGCATTACATGCTTAGTCACACCACATATATCATAGCTCACGAAAATCCTTTGTGTTATATGATATCTTGCACTTACAATAATACCTACACTACAAAATGGATAATGCTTCTTATTGAATTTGATCTTGAGGTCATTAGCCAAAAATCCATTGAAGGTCAGGTCATAGCCAATCATCTTGCGAAATCTCCACTTCCTAGTGATCAACCCTTGATTATTGAGTTCCCAGTTGATTCGATATTTGTTGTCACTGAATAAGAAGAAGATATCATTTTGGAGGAAGATGTCGATATCACACTTTTTTTTTATGGTTATAATTGCAAAAAATGTCAAGGTGTTGGAGTCATGTTTCATACACCCCTAGGGGTGTCTATCCCCTTATCATTCAAACTATACTTCCAATGCATAAACAACAATGCAGGGTATGAAGCATTAATCTTAGGTCTTCAAGCAACCATAGATATGGGTATAAAGCGTATCAGGATTTTTGGTGATTCTCAACTTGTGATTAAGCAAATAAATGAAGAATACCAATGCAAAGAACCTACCATAAAACTTTACCATGAAGTAGTAATGTCATTGCTATCTAAGTTTGATTGGTATGAAATCGATAGTTTTTCATGTTCGACTAATAGATTTGTAGATGCGATGGCCTCTCTTGGATCATTGATTCCAAAAGACTCCTTAGATGAGGTAAAACCACTCATTTTCACAATGATATTTAAAGTTGCAATTGTCCATGTTAAATATATGGATGAAAAGGATGTTTTATTTATCCATTTGGAACCATATGAGTCTTGGTCAAACCAAATAATAGCCTTTCTCAAGTTTGGAAAACTCCCATCATATATGTCACAGACTTCTAAACACACTTTCAAGTAAAATTTAGCTCACTTTACTATCTTGGGGTATGTGTTGTATAAACATGGTTATGATGGAATCCTCCTTCATTGTCTCAAGTTTACTAAGGTACAAAAAGCCATAGCTAAAGCTCATGATGGTACTTGTGGTGGTAATTTTAGTGGAATGGCCATTGCAAAGTGTATTTTATGCATGGGTTACTATTGGCCCACCATGGAACAAGACTATTGCACTTATGTCAAGCATTGTCAACAATGTCAACAACATGCTAATTTAACTCATGTGCCATCACAAGCATTATAGCCTATTCAAAGCCTTTGGTCATTTTCATAATGGGGTCTTGATTTTATTGGAAAAATATCACCTCCTTCCTTGGGATAACATACATTCATCATCATAGCCACTAAATACTTCACAAAGTGGGTTGAGGCAATTCCTCTAACCAGTACGATAGGACCAAGAATTGTGGAGTTTATACTTCATCATATCATTTGTCATTTTGGTATTCCATTGAAAATCATCTTGGACAATGAAAAGTATTTCAAGAACAAGTATGTTCGAGCAATTTGCAAGAAATATAATATCCAACACAGTTTCTCGACTCCTTATTACCCACAAACAAATAGACAAGTTGAGGCTACCAAAAATATCTTAATTGCTATTCTCAAGAAGCTAGTCAATAAAAATCATAGAGATTGACATACTCAAATATCCTTGGCATTATGGGCTTATATAATAAGCATTTGCATGCCTATAGAGGTAACACCATTTTCATTGGTCTATGGAGCCGAAGCAATCATGCCTCTTGAGCTTGAGATTCCCTCATTGTGAATTTTATGGCAGGAATTCATAGATGATAATACTGCTGACAAGCACATCTTGACCAACTTACTCTTCTTGATGAAAGGTGAGTCAATTATTTAGAGAATTTACAAGTTTATCAAGACCACCTAAAGCGTTCTTACAATGCCAAAGTTCATCCATGTGAATTCCAAGTAGGAGATATTGTTATCAAAGAGAATCAATAAAACACTAATGCATTGTTGCATCTTTGTGATAAATTCACGGTTAATTGGTTAGGTCCATACATTGTTACTCAAAAGTGGGTAAAGGAACTTATACGCTGGCTAGTATAGAGGAAGTTGAAGAGCCCAAACCACTTAATTTCATACACTTGAGAGCATTCTATGCTTAATGTGATTTATATATGTATATATACATGGCTATTACACAAAAACAACATTGCATTTCATACATTTCATTTCACACATTGCATTGCATACATTTCATACACACATTTCATTACACACATTTTATTACACACATTTCATTTCACAACTCAAATTTCATACATTGCATTCACAACCACCTTTCACATTTCATATTAGGGATCATTTATTAAGTTCAGATATTAATTGGTCCAATAAAGTCATGTTGCTTTAATCAGGGGCACCTTCAAAACATCATCCATTTCATTGCACCATTCCATAAAGTCAAATTATCATCTGCAAAGCCACATGTCCATAATTCCTAGGTGTTTTTGGTTACTCAGCTACTCCTAGTTTTTTAAGCAACCTCCAATACATATTGAGTTTTCTTTAGGACAAAGACACACTTTTACTAAGGAAATATTGAGTTATGGTGATTGATTCTAAACATTATTGAACCAAACACAATCACACATCTTAAAAACATCTTGTGTTAAATAGAGATAACACCATACTTGGGTTGTACCTTGAAGTGAAAAGGTTATTCCTTGCTTGTCTCATCATGCACATATTCCACAAAAATAGTAGGGTAAAATTCCAAAAAAACTTAAATCTTTTACATATCACATACCACAAATCCTCAAGTTGCAAGGATATAACTACATTTTTAGTACAATTAGGTAGTCAAAATCCCCAAAACTTAGAGATCAAATTCTTGGACTATGGATCTAATCTTCACTGGGGCTATAAACTCTTGACTGACAGTGGAGTAAGCTCGTGCATGGTGACACATCTCTTTAAAAATATCTCTGACCACACATAAGGACAAGCTAGCTTCTTGGTCTTATCCATAACACGTTTCACCCTAATTTACTAAATATGGGTTAATGAACTCACTTGCACACACATTGGTTATTGATTGCCTTGAGTCATTACCATGCTCATAATTCTAAAAAATGAATTTATTTCACACACATTTTATCCTAGATAAATTAGGCAGTATTTAGTGAGTTTTTTTGATATCAGTAGTATGTATGAGTCTCTGTAAAATAGACAATTTTCCATAACAACATCCATATCTTCTTCTAGGTCAACATCCATATCTTCTTCCATATCAACATTCATATCTTCTTCCATGCCAACATCCATGTCTTCTTCCCTTATCAACATCCATATCTTCTTCCATATCAACATCCATGTCTTCTTCCATGTCAACATCCATATCATTTCATGGGTAATCCATTTCACATGCCACCAATTTAGTACCCCTAATTAAACAACAATGCTATACATGGTTAAGAAAACATATAAAATATGAATGATCATTAGCACATTAATTCATTTGCATTCTTAACACATTATCATTGCATTAACCATCACACATATACACATGCATCCACACAAAAGTAAAAGCTATTTATTTATATATGTATAAATATCACATGTACAATGAATGCCCAAAGGGTATATACAATGGAGCATCAAGGATCATATAAAAAAAGTGCATCTAAGCACTAGCTAATGCCTATAAGAGGACTCTTGTGATCCCTAGACCTAGAGCTAAGCCTAGACTTGCTATACCTAATAGAACCAGATATGGATGAGGAGGGTGGATCATGAATCCCAATATAGTGCTCCATCAATCAATCCTCCAACAATCGGGTATATCCATCCTGATCCCAATGACATAGTACATCATGCATCTAATAATGATCCCTATTAAGTAGCTCTACTTGGAGACTCATGATACTATCCTTGCCTCCACCTATAGCCCCCCATATCCATAGCTCCACCCGTAATTGACCTATATTTGCATCTCGAGATACTACCTCCATAACCCGAGTCGCTATCACTATGTCCCTCTCTACCACCAATTGCTCTATCCTAGTGCAATCCTCCTTGCTCTAGGCTAGAGGTCTATCTGGAACCTCCTCCATATCATCTGCATTAGCTCCATCCCCTCTAATCTCTAGATTATTCCCTATTATATCCCTCATATACTTCCTTTGACTACTAGATCGAAGGTGTCTCTAAAATTTGGGAACCTCATCTGAATCCTCTTCCTTGATCTTTACCTCATACTCATATGCACCACCATAATCTACTTTTAGACTCGGTACCCATAGTGGTTGTGCAATAAACCATGCATCGTACTTCATAGTAGTCCCTACATCATCTACATTAAGGAGATCCATCTCCTCATCATCCTTACATGTCACCCTCCATGCCTCAACACAAGGCAAACCCATCTCATCCTAGTGATTCTTGTATAGCACTGGCACCTCAAGAACCCCCTATCGTAGCCCAAATTGCCTTAGCATCCATGAGAAATAAATGTTCTCCCATCACTCCTATACCTCCCAACCACCTATCTAGCCTACCCAAACCTTTGTAGCTACTCCCCATCACCAGTCCAAGTGGCACCTTTCCATGATATCTAAATAACCTGAGCTCATGTTAGTACTACCCATAGATCCCTGTAATCTTATCTGGTCTAAATAGGATGACTAGGCTATACCTCCTCTACCACCAACTATCTTCTAGAATAGGGTTTATCCCTATCCCATGCAGCGGTAGACAGGCCCACTGGTTGCACCACATTAAAATGCTCCCAATCCCAGCACTACAGTAGTAAACTACATCCCAACCCCTTATACCCCTACCATTTCACCTTATACAACTCATGGTATAGTTATGCCAAGAAAATAGGTATCTATGCATACACCCGAGGTACATCAATCATGTCATACACTAGTCTGATTAGGTTCCATGGGAATTGACAACTAGTGTTGTTTGGGGACATTATGTTGGCCAACACGAACATGACCAAAGTGGGGAGTGCATCCAACTCCTTATCCACATACATTGCCAAGTACCTTATCCCTCCACCCATCACACTCTTAGCCTCCCATAGATCTCCAAATATCTAGCCCATCTTGTACTCTTTATCGTGTCCAACCTCAACACATAACCTCTCCAATGGTAACTTAAGGATGTGATATACGTCCTCAAGTATCATAATCATCTCTCTAATAGGGAGCTGAAATGTCCCCCTATATGGATCCCATCTCTCCACCAAGGAAGAGAGATATCCCTCATCAGCCCTCACCACATCCATCTTAGTTGCCCAAGCTAGTCCTACATCCTCCAACCACTTCCACTGGTCATCCCGCAACACCTTTATCACCCTAGGAATGAGAGGCAAGAATCGATATCGAGCCTCCAATATCGTTAACACATTCAAAAATCAATTACATTAAAGTCACATTCATTTACATACACAAAAAAAAATTGCACAAGTTCAAAAAAAGAGTGCCAAGGGTACTTACCTTAGCAACATGCAGTCCTGATCTTGCTTCTGCATCTGCACCCTCTATTGCCATAGCTTCTGCACCACCAAACTCCACTCCTATCCACTTCACCTCACTCACTCCCTCAGACGTAGCTTCTGGAATTCAAAAATGCAAGAATGAATCTAATTTTACCTTTGCAAGTAATTTATAGATTTTTATGGCACACTGCAATGCCCATGTACGTTCATAAGCGCATTGAGATGCTACCCTATATTTTTATAATGACAAACTCTATCCAGCGTCTACGCATGTTGTGGATGCCCACCAATTTTTGGTGTAAATAAAAATAATCCAAAAAAGTTGCTTACCTCCACAAAATCACTCCAAATTGCATCCATTCAACCATTTCATCATCATATTATGTTGTTTTAAAATCAAAATTGATTTGGGCACATAATGTTTGCTTGAGACCAAAAGGCACAAAATCATATTTTCAATTTCAAAATGCATCAAAACGGTTCAAATTTTCATAAAATGACCATAATCATCATTCTCATCATCAAATTTTCATCTCAACATCATTTTAATTCATCAATCATTACATTTGGATATTTTTTCCAAGTTCATATACAATTTCAAGTGAACCTCGTATCTAGTGGTCTATTCTATCTCCTTGGCAATTGCAGCAATTGGTTATCCATACAATTTGGTAAGATGAGTAAATCACCATAAGGAAACTTGGCCATTTTCATAACCCAATATCTCATTGTTCAAAAACAAAATCCCTTTTGGTATTGCACCTTTAGAGTGAGACTATGCCAAGACCAATTTTCTCAATAGATGTCATTGATGCCTTTTTCCATGGGGTTTCCAACATGGATAACTTTCATCATGTCATTTACAATTACACCAATCTTTGAGGATACAGGCTAGGTAAAGTGATTGAGCAACTGTTTAAAAATTTAATGTGGGAATTAGCTACATCATGAGTGGCTCCGAGGTTAGACTACTTTTCATTTTTTTGCATGTGCATCCTTGCATTTCAATAACACCAAAGGGAACTTTCTTCAACAACATTAAATCACCCCAAACTTGGGTCAACCAATTTTGAATTTGATTTTCCCACAATGGGATACATCTTACATGATCATGGCATTTAAACTTGGTAAAGACCCTTTCTCTGTTGAGGAAAAAATATAATCAATCACTTGCATTTCATTACAACCCCCTTTCCTCATTGGGGAAAAAATGGAATCCTTTTACATCATTCATATCACCATTTTACATCATTCATATTATCTATATTTTCATCATACATTTACACTTACACCAGTAAATTACATCTTCATTGCAAAAATCTATCAATTGGCTTGTGTGATTCATTCTTCACTCATTCACCAATTGAGGGGGTAAGCTACATATTCAAATTATTTTATCTTCAAGATCATCTTCACATTCCAAGGAAAGAAAGTCACTTCTTCATCAGGCCAAATCAGGTGTCTCATAGTTTTACATTGCATTGTGTTTCATTCAACGCGATACAAAAAGGGACATCTGTAGACACCAAAATCTAGCCACTTGTCATCCATCCATGTTTCCCAATCTCCACTATCCATTATATATATATATATATATATATTTGTTAATATATATTTAAATATTAATATTTTATATATTATATTTATATATATTTAATAAATATATATGTATTTATATGAATTAATCCTAGCCCTCCGCCATGTTTTAATTTTAGCCTTCTATCCATATCAATCCATGCCACTTACCCAGATTTAATCTCCACCTTCCTCATGTTTTAATCTCGACCACTTAAATTGTATCGTTGAAACCCTAACATGATGTGGGAATCACATCCAAGATGGTTTTACTTTATTCATCAGTGCTTAAATAGCACAAATTGCAAAATAGAAATACAACAATTAGCTAACTTGAGCTAACAAATTGACTAACAAACTAACAACTAAATCTAATGTGATTGAAGTATCATGTGAATGATAATAATATATCCTCATTATTCCTCCCAACCATATAAGAATTGGAATCCAATGCTTTCACAAGAAATGGGAGTAAATGTAGGAGTGTACAAGTTCCCAAAATGTACTCCTCAAACTACTAAAGAAAATGAAGACCGTTGGAAGACTTTGCTCTATCAAAAAGAGCAACCATCGCCACCAAATAATCACAACTCCCAGAAAGGGAGTACCCAAGGAAACTATGCTCCATGGGCTATTTTCTTCTTTCTCAAAATATTTCTTACTCCCCATAGTGAAACTCAAAATGATGCTATGGTTGGCTTCCAAGCCAATTTCATGCAACAACTACCCTAGGATCTGGTACACTAGCAAACAATACTAGTCACCTAAAACTTTCCTATGTCATTCGGTGCAGGGGTAATCTTCACACCCTATGTCACCTCAAGAGCTCCACAAGGGTAAATTGCAACAAGAGAATAACAAAGGTACAAATCCTCCAAGTGTCCTTATGGTAATATTCCCATATTACCGGATTGCATGGATAACCAGTCACTACAACCGCCAAGTTGTATAGAGGAGATTACTACTTACGAGGTTCACTTGTATTGAGGAGTGTCGGGTACCACTGATCATGCACTCCAAATTATAAATCAATGAGGACAAAAGATTACAAAGCTTGAAAATAGATTTGAGCCAATTAACTACAAAATAGACCTTTACAAAATAGTAAAATAATAGTCTTATTAGAACCAAATCAAAGAGAGCTTTCCAACGACTATATGCAAGCCTATACTTGCAAAAATATCAAATCTCAAAAACTGAGAATTACATCAAGATGTTTGCGACAACAAAAATAAAAGGGAAAAATAGTATCCCTTTACAATTTTGACTAGAGAATATTCATTGGAATATTCTATCAAATGCAATATTTTAAATTAATTTTTGTTTTCATTTTGTGGTGAAATTAAGAGTGCCTAAACGCTCGATGCGAATCAATCGATTGCAACGAGGTCAACTGGTTCAACAATCAAACTATGCATGGTAAAAATAATAGATCAAACTTCAAATCATAGTATCCATTGATGAAGAGAATTCATCTACCCAACTGGTAAGGTTGGCTACTAATTGTTTTAGCGCATTGCATCTTTAAAAGTGCAATATGCATTCCCACGTGAAGGATGTGGGATAAATTCCTGCAAAAAGAAAACTTGAAAGGATGTTTTAAATTTGATAGTGCCACATGTTCATGAACGAGATTTATGGATTATTCTTTTGCAATCAAAAAATGCCATGTATGATAGACTGATTAGAGGGAAGGTCAACTTTGGAATCTGGGTGACGATTGGTTGGATATAAAACATTATGGATTGTAGTAAAAAATTTCAATTTTATTCATCTACTCGCCATCTATGAATTGGATCTCGATGATCGATCAAGCGATAAATTGAATGGGTGGAAGGGGGAGGCATCTCTATTCTAGTGTAATATGACATTATCAACAACATCAATTGATTTTACTAATCCCATGAAAAAATTAACCAGTCAACCATGCTTGTCTACCAAAAACTGCTGGACAAATTTACGAATTGCCATGCATCCACACCGAAAATCACTTGTTGCGAGCAATGTGTTCCTTTTTATTGGAGGATTATGTTAATGGTTTTTCAAGGTCACCATACATATTGTAACAAACATTTGCTATTCACCACCATTGGAAGTTTGAGCACCAATAATTTGGACCTCGATAAGATGTTGTGATGAACAAAAAACATTGATCATGAATAGTTTGACATCAATGACATGGAAGACATACCTCTAGGTCCTACATGCTCAAAAAACATGCATCAAATTTCATAAAAAATTGTGATCATGCAATCTACAACTTCTCTTGCAATTCATAGAGCTGTTAATGGATCAACCTCCTACAAATCAAACTATGGAGGCAATGCCATTATCATATTTTTTGAAAACCATCCATGATTTAACCTCCATGTGTTTGAAAACCTCTATTTGAAATAGATTGCATTCATGTTGCATTTAGACTGGATGGCACACACAAGATATACCTACAATTCGGGTTGGACATCTACATCCATGATTTTTATATATATATATTTTTGATATGCAAACTGGGGCACCACACACTTGTAGAAAACATATTCACTACTTTCTTTGATGATTTGTAGACAATATCCTTGGACCAAATCGATATTTCATAGGCTAATATACTAGGATGTGGTGTGAAATGTCGTAGTACAACCATAAATAGACCTAGCTTCTCCACCTAGATCCATAGTGACCATCTAGATGTCCTCGTGGATCAGGGTCACTTAGGGCCATGGATTTTAGTAGAGCCATAGATCTGGATTCTAGCCTACAAATCAATCAAACAAAATTTAATGGCATTAAATTATCTCAGTGGGGTATAGTCATTACACAGTGTAGAGCCGCACAACCGAGACATCAAATCTTTGGCCATATCCTCCCCAACAATGGATTACTGCATCAATCTATTGATTTTTAGTGAAAAAATGATTGGTCACTTGAGCGCTCACTAGAAGCGGCTTATCTTGGTTGCATCTTGATAGCACGGTCTTTGATGTCACTCTACACCATCTATGTGAAACCCCCCTTGCTGGAATAGTCCCTTTAGATCAAATCGAGAGTTCCATTAAAGTAGATGCAATGTTGCCTCAATTTTTGATCACAAATTTTGTTTAACCCTCCACGTTCTTATTGAAAACATCATAGATAATTATTCTTTTCCATCGGTAGATTCATCCACTAAAAATAGAACTTCTATAGATGCAACATAATAGAGAAAGCAAAATGACTAAAAATATTGCACACTAAGGATTTCAAATGGAATTTTTGGAAGAGGAGAGGGGGAATTTCCACAAGGGAAATTTTCCCTCATATGTTAGGAGCCACAAGGATCTAATACCAACTGCTATGGGAATCACATCCAAGATGGTTTTCCTTTATTCATGAGTGCTTAAATAGCATAAATTGCAAAACAAAAATACAATAGTTAGCTAACTTGAGCTAACAAATTGGCTAACAAACTAACAACTAAATATAACGTGATTGAAGTATCACGTGAATGATAATAATATATTCTCATCATAACATGTCCAAGGGAATATTATAAAATATGAGTCATTTTGACGACTTAGACCCCTAACAGTCCAAAAACCTTGAGCATATTTAGGAGATTTTTGAAGCCTACTTTGAATTTTGTTGATGTTCATTCACAAAGAAATATTAGAAGGTCCCAAGCCCTATCCCCTTTGTTTTCATCCTCACCCTCATCACAACTATTCTTAACACTTCACTTCTGTTGTTAGCTTTCCCACGCAAACTAGACCTGGTTCTATGCCACTTCCATTAGCCCCTGAATGCCATCCTAGAGCCAGTCGAGTGCCCTCTAGAGTCAGCCGAGCACCATCCAGAGCCAATAGAGTACCTTTGGGAATTTGTGGTTGTTCTTGAGTGCTCGTGGGTGTTCCCCACACCATATTTGTAGTCCTACAACCCTCGAGCACCATTAGGTCATATTCACAACCATCACTGGTATCATCGACGTAAAAAAAAACAATAAGTTAGCATTGTTGATAAGGTAATAATTATGTACACTAATTTTTATATTATTATGCTTTATTTATACTTTTATTGCATCATTAAGGGTTAGTGATTTTATTTTTATGGTCTCATACAGTGGAGCCCTCCCATGTATGACTAATATTTGTTGTTGTTTGCTGTGTGTAGGTATAAGGATTTATAATTGGTGGAAGTTGTTGAAGCTAGGAGGGCCCTAATCTAAGATACACAAGACCACCCACAACCTGGTTGGGATTGAAGATAAGCATGGAGACACTAGCCATTCTTTTCAACTAGGGTTTGAGAGAACCCTAGTATCTGTAACTTTGTATCAACATAAACATTGTAAAATCCCAAATTTGGGTATATTTATTGTAACATTTAAGATACGCTTGCAGCAATAAAGAGTTTATCTATTTCATGAAATATTTATGTATTATTGTGCTTACTATTATTTTATACTTTATATTGGTGTTGCTTGATTTTTGATTCACACCCTTTTAAAGCAGGATATTCTTCTCTTATCTCTGTTGTCACAATGGGACCATCATGTGGTTCCTCATTTTTAGGTTGTATAATTAGGGACTTATTCTTCTTCATTCTTTAAAAATTAAAGTATTTAGACTTTGTATGACCTTGCTTTTTACAAAAATCACAATACATTGTTGAAGAAGAAGGATCTTTAGAGTGAGAAGAAGAAGAATGTGCTTTAGGAGAAGTGGGAGGAGAAGAAGAATGAGGGGAATAATAAGAAGTGCTATTCACCTTTTGTTGATACTAATTTGCATCTTTGGATCTATTGTCCTATCAAGATCTTTGAGAGGCACCAAATTTCTCCTATGCGAGAATTGCATGCTTGAATGCCACGTCCAAAGTGAGGAAATCATTGAACTTTATTTCCCTAAAAATCTGATCTTGCAATCCATGAGTGAATTTAATAAAATCCTCTTCTGAATATTTCACACCAAGAAGCACCCTTAGCCTATTGAATTAAAAATGTAGTCAGAAACAAACATACTATAGGGTTACCTCAATCTATACCACTTGGTCATCAAGTCGCTTTGGTAATTTTATGGGAAAAATATGTTTTTTAGAATTTGGATCAATTCTTTCCAAGTTATGCCAACATTATGGATTTGTATTTCTACAATAAATTTTTTTGCTAAGCGTGTGAGTTTGACTGTGGCAAAAGCAACTTGGTCATCTTTAGGAATTTCAGCATAGGCGAACCAAGTTTACATATCCAAAATCCATGTAGTTAAGACATTTGGACCCCTTGATCCATCATACAATTTGACCTCACATTTTGCTTTGTTGGCATGATTGTGATGAATTTTGATATTACCAAGAGTCAATTGAACAAAAAAATATTTCACTTTATCTGCCAAAATATCTACTGCAACAACAAGATTTTCCATGTTTATTTTGAGGTTTGTCGCCATTTGATTATGGGTAAATGCCAGACTAGGAGGATTCCAAAACATTTGCAAGAACTATCTAGGCTCTTAGGAACAAATTTCAAGGTTTCCTAATGCACAATTTACCTAGAAAAATTGCCTTCCAATTTACAAAAATGGGCTATTTAGTGCTTTTTACAAAAATGACATCAATTTTGTAATTACAAAAAATTAGCACTAAAAATGATAAAATTAGCTTTTAAAATTGCAAAAAATATCTTTGGAGGTAAAAATAAATTGATAAATCTGCAAAATTCCTGCTGAAATGGCAAAAATTAAAAATTTTCACCTTTACTATTTTTGGTGGTAAAATTTGAATTTGAAATTGGCAATAAAATTTAGTTTTTCAAAATTTTGCAACTGCAAATGTCAACAGCCCAACTGCAACAACAATATTTTCCATGTTTATTTTGAGGTCTGTTGCCATTTGATTATGGCTAAATGCCAGACTAGGAGGATTCCAAAACATTTGCAAGAACTATCTAGGCTCTTAGGAACAAATTTCAAGGTTTCCTAATGCACAATTTGCCTAGAAAAATTGCCTTCCAATTTACAAAAATGTACTATTTAGTGCTTTTTACAAAAATAATATCAATTTTGTAATTACAAAAAATTAGAACTAAAAATGATTAAATTAGCTTTTAAAATTGCAAAAAAATATCTTTGGAGGTAAAAATAAATTGATAAATTTGCAAAATTCCTGCTGAAATGGCAAAAATTAAAAATTTTCACCTTTACTATTTTTGGTGGTAAAATTTGAATTTGCAATTGGCAATAAAATTTAGTTTTTCAAAATTTTGCAATTGCAAATGTCAACAGTCCAGTTTCCAAAGTCTAATCGGAGTCAAACAACATCGATTCAAACCTGTGCGGGTTGCAATAGTCTTCCACGTATCTCTACTAGGTGGTGCTAGAAAAGTCCACTTGGCCTGCACACAAGTTGGGGCCTTTGTGACCACCAAGAGTGGTGGTCACTCTTCTATGGGTGACTTCACCCTCTCAAATCCTCTTTGGTCTGATGTACGCCCAATGTGGGATAATGAACTCCCATCCAAAATTTTATTTAACTTCCTCTTGCCAAAAATGTTGCAACCTCCAGGTCAAGACAACACCACCACGTGTACGAAATCTACCACCAAGTGGACAATGGAGGTAACAACCACCTCTTGACCACAAGCAAGTGAGTGTGACCATCATAAGGTGGTTAATTCAATATATGCATGTGAGGGCTTTTAAAGAGCCAAAAGCCCTCCATGATGCATATGTGGGATTATTTCCCATAAGCAAAAAAAATTTCCCACAAATATCGGGCTTTGCCAATTGGAAAAATATCCAACAACCCACATTTATCTACCTAGAAATGATGCTGAGCATCAAAAACTCTACAAATGGTTGAAAAATGACCAACACTATCGGGTGATTGCTAGATCATCGAAAAACAAGATGAAATGTTGAAAAGGCGTCGAGAGTTGAGTTTTCATGCCTGAATATTGTGCTTCATCAGAAAATCATTTTTGATGCTGATATTGATAGAAATGTCAAGAATATTCATCAAAATATTTTGATTTGTCACTGCAAATTCGAAATAGAGAATCTGCAGGGAAATTTTTGTCTGCGATCTTGTCTATAAATTTTCAAGCTACCAAAAAGTCGAGAACTGGTCTACACCATAAAACTATCAAAAATCATAGTTTTCTACTAGAAACAAAATTGAGAAACCTTTGATCACTAAAAAATGATTGCAATTGACCTCTTGCAATTTTTTGTGGTATGCGAACGATCACCAAAAACATGATTATTATCGTCGAACGAAGTTCACAACATGAAATCAATCCGATTGCCACGTGTCTACTTTTTAGTGGTTGCCAAGATTCACAACACTTTCTTTGACCACATATCTCATTTGGATTGTATGGGAAATTCGTGCATGTGATTGGTGTATTTTTAAACCTTAGAACCCTATTAATTTTTTCTCATTGATGTTTCTTCTCATCTGTGTTTCTACCTACGATTGCATCTACTTTGAATCACTCACCTGTAGTATACGTTTGCTCTTTTGGGAGGGGATTTCTCTCTTGTTGCACTACGAATGGTGTCAAGGTGAAAGGTTTACCTATGTAGGGGCATCACTGTGACATCATCCATTTTCTAGAGTAGGTGCGACTGGGTGTTGTCGACCAAGAGTCTACAACTACCAAAAGATGTGCCATCGACCGACTTCGTAGATACAAAATCTTGATAGCCAGAGGAGGAGGCTGTCGTCGATCATGATTGACTACCGATGAAGAGGGTCGATCATTGATAAATATAAAGGACCTGTCGGTATTTTGAAATAGGGTTATGCACCTCAAAATAGGCAAAAATCCTATGTTTATCTTATGCTCAAAAATAAAATATTAATTTAATAAAATATTAAAATAAATAATAAGCCTAAGTTATTATTTTATTATTATTTCCTATTTCTTGCACTTTGTATTCACATGAGGTATAGTATGCCCATGTTGGAAATAGGTTTGTTAGTTATTGGATGTTTAGTTAGACTGTTAGATTTGTCCTTTATCTTCTAGTAGTTAGTTGGCATCCTTGTTTAGCATATTGTTATCTATTAGTTAAGTGGTTGGCCATGTTTAGAGAATTTTTACAACCACTATAACCTACGAGACTCTATTGTAAGCCTATATATTTTGTTGCACCTAACGAATAATTAGCTTCACTTTTGGTATTTCCATATCATATGTGATATGGTAATAATACTTGGGTTAGATTTTTCTGATCTTGTAGCTATTCCATTAGCCTTAAATCTTCAAGTCCTACTTCCTCAATTACTTTTTGTTGTTTTAATGGGCTTGAATATGAGGGCACTCATTTTTGTGGTAAATTTAGCTACTATAATGGGTTTGATTGCTCTTTTAGTATATTAGTCTTAGGTGCTCCCCAATATCTTCTTGAGTAGACTATTCTTCCTCACCAAAATCTATGTCCATCATAGAGATCTATTTAATTGGTTCTTCTCTCACTTATCCTTTATATTATATCGTGTGATGGAATATAGGGGTATCCTTATTTTAGTTTGTTACTCTATTTATCTAGTATATATTTATTCATCTCCCTAAGCCAATGAGTCCAATTAATTGTTTTTCTATCATCTCCCTCTCTTACAATAAATTTGAGGACCATAATCCTCTACCACTATTCTTTGATTTTCTTATTGGATTCCATATATTTCTATTTCCAAGTGCTACCTTCTATTTTTTGTTCATGTTCTCTCCACAAGGATTTCTTCTATAGTGGATAGGTCTATGCTACAATGATGGTGTTTCCATAGATTCAAATTAAAATTTGGTTATAGTCACCAACCTAGTACTTTTACTTAAAGGTCCTACTACTATATCTATCAATTGTTGGTGTTGTTTACTTTAAAATTTTTTGTAGTAAAGAGTCATTTGGTCACCATTTAGAACACCTGATAACCTCTCTCAAGGGCTCCTTCCTTTTGAGAACTAATTCTCTTCTAGTTCCTTGATCCTCTTCTTCTACCTTCACATCTATAGTTTTAATATATTTTTTTATTATATTCTAGAATATAGGCTATAAAATATATCTAGATAGCCCTTGTTCTATTTCCCTCAAAGGCTCTAATAACTAATAAATGGATTAGGATATCAAGGGAAAATATATTAATTCTACTAGCTTTTACTTCCTTGGAAAATTTTCTTCATGAGACAATTATAAAGTAGGGTATATTAAACAATTTATCATGTCTCAAGTGTATCTAGATTTGCCTAGGAGATAGTGCTCTAGTATTTTAGCATCATCCCATGAATGAAGAAAGTTGTTATGGAGAACCCCTTTACCAATGTCATGGATGTGCTCTATAAGACATAATTCTCTTTGATGCTCCTTCATAGATCATATTTCCTTCTTAAAACAATATTGTTATATTTGAGGTAAACTAATGAATTATGTTGTGGATTATTATATGATTTTTATTACAAGATTTTAGAATATCAATTGCTTATTCTAAATGGAAATGATATCATTGTATCCCTAAGATGCTCAAAATAATGCTATGCAATTGTTATATCCAAGAATTTACTATGCAATCAACTTTTCTCGTATTTTTGTACTCGTCAATTCTCTACGATTTAGTTCCACCCCATATTCTTGGCTTGAAACTACTCTATTCACAACTCTTAGCAAATAGTCATTCTCAACCTTCTATAACTAGTTTTTCATATTTTACAATTGCTTTTTATCTATTAGAGCTAATATTTATACACCCAAAAATAATAATGAGTCATTAAATTTTGAGTAGGATGTTGTAGTGCAAAATTCATTATAGTATAGTTCCATTGATTATATAATATGATTCAAGTATAACCATCAATTTAGTCCCTATTTGAAGATGCCAAGCATTTGTTGCCACATGGGCTTGGTGTTCTACTTTAGTCATAGTCCCTTTTTGTCTAATCATAGGTATGCCTTAGGATTTTACTATAGTAAAGATTACAAAATTTTTCAATATGGATTAAAAGATCAAGTTTATTAATATGTTGATATCAAATGACATGATGAGGATACCAACTTTTGAATACTCACATGCCTCAAACATATTTTCTTTTATCATCCAAAAAGCATTGATTTATATAGCCTATGATGTTCAAAACACAAGATACTCATCCCTTGATTTTCATGTAGCCACATGTTACTAGCACATGTATCTACCCCAATTAAACCTATTGGATATTTATGGATAGGCACATGTCTAAAGTGACATGTATGCTTACAAGACTATTGTACATAGAACATATTACCTAGTTTATTTAACTACTAAAGTGAGACTTTAGCTTGATGATGTTTAGTGTGAAAGCAACTACCGCAACAAAATAGTATATAATCAATAAAAAATGAAAAAGAACTTTTTCTACAGGTAGGTACCTACCAGTAAGTTGGTTTTCAAGTATTAGCCTATATGATGGCATTAAAATAAAATTATAAACTACCTATTGTGCATGCAAGTAGCATGTTGATATTTAGTATTGATATTATAGGGAGATTCACTATCATACTATTAATTATTTTCGAAGAAATATAAGCCTCTATGGATCTACTAGAGTGGGATTTTCCAAAGCCTCCATAAGTTGAATTTTCTATTGGTTGTAAAGTGAAGTGAGTTCTTTCCTTGTCTTTGACCAAATATATGGATTCAAGTGATGCTCATTAGCCATCAATGGGGTTTTTAATGGATCAATGATTGTAACTTCACTACCCTATGGTCATATACTATATCAATTATGTAATTCTCAAGCCATTGGTTTGAAGCTTGACCTTGAAGTTCTTATACCAAGAGATATGTAAAATATATGAATCTTCTAGGTGTAGTTTCTTATCCTTGATGAAGTATTCATTCCCATTATTCATTTATTTTTACACTACTTTAGTTTGAGATATATCCTCCTATCTCATTTCATATAAGATATTGAGTTTATCTATGAAAATTTATATGTTTTTGAGGTTAGAATTTACACCTATTTACACAAACAAATATAATCAATCCATCCACTAAAATATTATATAGAAAACATTAAAAATGATGATGATGAATATATATATATATATATATATATTGATATTGAGAACCCATATGCACCATAAATAATCACTATATTATCCATAGATAAGGATCACAACACTATGACACAATGAATGGAGTGGTGGAAGGTATTTATACCAATACCAAAAATCTTAATTGCATTATTACGCTAAACAAAATTGACATAACAAAATGGATTTAGGTTAATTATAAAATATAATATGGGTTTAACCATAACAAGGTTAACATGAACACATAAGGCTTACACAGATGAAAAATTAAATACATTGTGTAAAAAATGCCTATAGGCCTATGAAAAGGATATCATACAATTCCAAACAATGTTGCCTTGGTTATAAAGTTAATTATGCATTCAAAACCCCTCATAATTTGATATGAGAGGCCAAGAAGAGAATACATTAGTAAGTATAACATATTCCCCCTTGATATCTAGTGGTATTATTTAATTGAAGAAGACCCATCTAAATCCCTCTCATAATCTAGAATATAATCTCCCATATTAAGAAACTTAACTTCAATCCTTTGCAACTTTAGCAAGTAATTTTTGGTTGGATGTCCTTCCTTCTTATAGTATTTGTAAATGGTATTTACCTTCTTTAACAACTTAGTTTTCCATTGGATCCTTAAATCTTAGTATCCTTAGGTTTGAATTCCTTTTCATGAGCCAATGCTTGTGAAGTACCACCATAATTTCTCATTGCTACTTGAAACTAAACTAGGAGAGAAAAAGGTTGATCAAGAGATAAAGTGTTTTGTATTTCCAGGAACATATGAACCACATGAACCTTGAGGTTGAATATATAAAAAGGAGGATAAATATTGAAAAGGACAATTTGTGACCAAAATAGAGTTGCAAAAATATTAGGCGAAGAAATAATGCATTTGATCATTAGCATTAACAATAGTTAGTCTATGCTTAAATAATAGACTAACTAACAAATAGTAGGGAATAGCGCTAACTACCCTCTAACAATAGAATAGGGAGGGAGTTGCGTGATGCTAACCACTAACCTAGGTAGAGAGTTCTAACCATAACACTAACCTAAATATTTGACATAGGATATTTAGGTACTTACCTAGTTTAACCATGAGGTAAAATATCTCATGGTAATTACATAGAAAAGTAAATGTAATAACCCCACGTAGTGTAATGCAATACACTACCTTATTTTACCCTAACATCCCCCCTTTATTACATTACTTTGATATACAAAGTTTGCTCCGAAACAGTTGAAATTTGACACGTCCAAGTGCCTTTGTAAAAATGTCTGCAACTTGTTCGTCGGTGGGAATGTGTTGGAGCTTGATTATGTGCTTAGGAACTTCATCACGAATGAAATGACAATCTGTATCAATATGCTTAGTTCGTTCATGATGCACTGGATTCTTGACCAAGTTCAAAACACCTGAGTTGTCACAAAACATGTGAATGGGAAGTTTCTTTGGTAGGCCCATGGTAGCCAAGATGCGACTTAGCCATATCGCTTCACACATAGCTCCACGTGCAGCACGATATTCTACCTCAGTTGAAGATAAAGCAACCACCTATTGCTTTTTACTATGCCATGAGACAGGACCAGATCCAAGATGAAAAACATAGCCTGATGTTGATTTTATGTCATCTATGGATCCAACATAATCAGAGTCAGTGTAACTCTGTAAGAAGAATGAGTTATTCTTCTTATACTCTAGACCATAATCTGCACTACCCTGAATGTAGTGAAGGACTCTCTTAGCTGCTTTCCAATGGGAGACCTTTGGTTCTTGCATGAACCATGAGAGATAGTTTACAACATAAGTAATATCTGGTCTAGTATTAGTCAGATAGATGAGGCTTCCAATCATCTGTCTATAAAGTGTGCCATCTACCTGTGGTGAGTCTTCATATCGTGATAACTGTAGCCCTGATTCCATCGGTGTTGCTTTGGGCTTACAATCAGTCATACGATATTTTTCTACTAAAGTCTTGGCATACTTTTTCTGAGTCACCCTAAGATGATTCTTTTTCTGTTCTATCTCAAGGCCAAGACAGTAGTGGAGAAGTCCTAGATCTGTCATATCAAATGACTCTTTCAAGTCATATTTCATGGTGTTAATCAAGTTCTCTGAGTTTCCAGTGATGATCAGATCATCTACATATAACACAAGAATCACTATCTCAGAACCTGTGTTCTTGATATAGAGATTTGCGTCAGATGGACTTCTCTTAAATCCATGTTGCAGTAGGTGACTATCCATTTTTATGTACCATGCTCTTGGGGCTTGTTTTAGCCCGTATAATGATTTGACCAATTTGCAAACATGTTGCTCATGGCCTACCTCTGCAAATCCAGGAGGTTGAGTCATGTACACTTCTTCTTTTAAGTCACCATTAAGAAAGGTGCTCTTTACATCCATTTGATGTAATTTCCATCCGAACTATGCTGCCATAGCACAAAGCACTCGAATGGTGGTCATCCTTGTTGTTGGGGCAAAGGTTTCCTCATAGTCAAGCCCTTCCTTTTGAGCATAGCCCTTCACCACAAGATGGGCCTTATGCTTATCTATAGTGCCATCTGCCTTATATTTTACTTTGTAAACCCATTTGCAGCCTATGGGTTTCTTTCCTTTAGGCAAATCCACTAACTTCCATGTTTTATTCTTTATGAGGGAGTTATATTCTGCATCCATAGCTGCCTTCCACTGAGGCAGTCTAAGTGCTTCATCAACTGTAGAAGGTTCATTCTCATCACATGCTGACAAGTAAACCCTCTCCTCATCTATTTCCATCTCATCTTCCCTTGGTAACTCTCTATCAACAGAAAGATCTTGAAAATCTGCACAAAGATCATCAACTGAAGTGGATGCTTCATTCTTTTCTTTCTGTGTCATGCTTCTTGTCTTTGGATGATTGAGAGTAAGATCAGGTGGGGAAGTGAGTTTAGAGTCTTTCATTGTGCTTGTATACCATTTGGGTGGCTTTTTCTGTTGTGAAGAAGGAAGTTGATGTTCCTCTTCATCATCTAGGTATACTGATGTAGTGTTGGGTGTGAAAGCTTCATCAAACACTACATCTCTGTTGACATGTATTTTCTTGGTAAATGGGTCTATCAACCGATAGCCTTTTGAAAATTCATCATATCCAAGAAATACACAAGGTAGGGACTTCTCATCTAATTTCTTTCTTTTCTCCTTGGGTATATGCATAAATGCCTTACACCCAAATACCCGTAGATGAGTTATGGAGGGTTTCCTACCACTCCATGATTCCTGAGGAGTTATACCTTCAAGAGCCCATGTGGGAGCCCTATTCAGAAGATATACTACAGTTTGAACAACTTCAACCCAGTAAGTTTGCTCAAGGTTGGCCCCCTTAAGCATACATCGAACCATTTCCATAATGGACCGATTTCTTCTCTCAGCAACCCCATTGGATTGAGGAGTATAGGCTGTTGTTAACTGTCTCTTTATCCCATGTGTCTATAAAAATGAGGAAAATTCTTTGGATGTGTATTCCCCCCCTCGATCTGAACGGAGGGTCTTAATAAAGCATCCTGATTCCTTCTCAACAAGCTTTTTGAACTGTTGAAAATAGGAAAATGCTTCAGACTTCAACTGCAAGAAGAAGACCCACATTTTTCGTGAGTGATCATCGACAAACAATTGAAAATACCATTTTCCTCCACAACTTGTAGACATGGGACCACACAAATCTGTGTGAACCAACTCCAAAGGTACCTTAGCTCGAAAAGAGCTAGGTTCAAAAGGTACTCTATGTTGCTTTCCTGACAAGCAATCAGAGCACACTGGCAAAGTAGATGAAAGAGTAGGCAGTCCTTTCACCATGTGATATTTACTCAACTCTAGTAAATATCCTGAACTCAAATGCCCAAATATCTTATGCCAAAGAGAAGTGGCCTCCTTTGTGGTTACTGCCAATGCAGTATGGGTAGAGGTAATTGCATCTAAGACAAACAAACCATGTTTGTATGAACCTGTTGCTATCTGTTTTCCCTTCTTAGTGATAAAGCAACGTTTCTTTTCTTTGTCCACTTTGAAATTGACATTCATGTTATTGTCCAGGATTTGTGGAACTGACAAGAGATTATTTTTCAATCCTGGTACATAAAGAACTTTTTGAATATTACATTCTCCATCTGGAAGGGAGACAGAAACACTTCCCTCTCCCTGAACTCGATAGGTCTGATTATCAGTAATGGTGACCGGTCTACCTTCTCGAGCCTCAAATGTTGCAAACCAAGATTTATCACCAGTCATATGTTTACTAGCGCCTGAGTCTATGTACCACACAGAGTCCTTGTGGGAGGAATCTGTATGTGTCATGAGCACTTTGTGTGCTCTCTCAGAATCTGAACTAGAATCTTCAGCTGCAATGTGTCCCTTTTGTTGTTTGTTCTTGTTCTTTGGTTTGCCTTGGCCCTTCTTGTTTCCTTGTTCATTGGGTGGTTTGTTCTTAAACCAACATCTTTTGGTTTCATGAGTGTCTTTGTCACAAATCTTACAATACTGCTTCTTCTTCGGAATCTCTTTGGCTTTACCCTTTTCTTGATTAGAAGAAGAACCTTTCTGTTGATTCCACTTTTTCTTACCACCTTGTATTTTTGAGAAAAGAGCATTGTTGGATGCCTCATCTCTTTGGAGTTGATTAGCTTCTTCTGTTTGAAGCATGTTTACCAACTCGACAAAAGTTACTGTCCTGCCAGAAACTTGTAGTGAAGTGATCAACATTCTGTAGGAGTCAGGAAGAGCCCTCAAAATGATAGAGTTCAAGACTTGGTCTTCCACTTTCTCTCCTAAGGATAGCAGTTTTGTTTTCAATTCTATGACTCTGCAGAGGAATAGCTCTACTGTTTCCCCTGATTTCATATGTAGAGTATGAAGCTGTGTTTGGAGGTTAAGGATCGTTGATTGATTCTTTCCCTCATAGATGGTCTTTAAGGCATCCCATGCTGCCTTACCAGTCGTAGCTTCACTGATATGAGGTTGGATATCATCAGTAATAGCTAGCAAGATCATTAAGGATAGTTTCTTATCCTTTTTATCAAATTCAGTTTGATCTGCTCCAGCTGATTGAGGTCTAGTGACACTTCCATCCACTATTGACCACAAATCCTCTACAGTTAAGATAGCTTTCATCTTAGTCTTCCAAGCTGAATAATTTGAACCTTTGAGCAGTTGGCTCTCAGTGAGATACTTGTGTATCATGGCCATGGTTAAGGTTTCAAATTTGATAGGACTAAGATGGTTGTATCTTGCACTATACCCTCAAAAGAGTATATGGAAGATGTTTTCAATTTGCCTCTATAAGATATTTAATGGCACCTGCCTTAACACCCTTAACAAGGGATGAAAAGTTGGAGGAAATTAAGCCAAACAAGATAGAGCAAATGAAAAGGGATTGGTTGACAGACTTGTGATAGTCCTCTCTAGGATATTTAATGGCACCTGCCTTAACACCCTTCAAGAAGGATGGAAAGTTTGAGGAAATTAAGCCAAACAAAGAGAGTTAATCAAGGTGTTTTTGAATTTTTGACCTTTGTTTTTAATGGGGAATAAAATTGACTTTGTTTTAACCTGTGCAAGGTGTAGCACGGTTTGGAGTGAAGTTTGGGTTTTGTGAAATGCTTCTTCAATGTTCTATCTGATTGTTTAATTGCACACAAAAAAAAATTGTTAGTGCAATAATCAAAAAACAAGAAAGCAACCCAAATTTTTATCACTCTAGGTGTCGGATGCAACCGAAAATGCACCTAGTATAGTCAATTTTTAAGAGAAGGTGTCGAGTACAATCGAGAATGCACCTTTGCTTGCTTTAAAATATCCCCCCTTTCTCTTTACAATTTTGCAAAAAAATAGAATCACAAGATATGACCTCTATCCCCCCTTAATTTTTACAAAATTGAAAATTTAGAGCACTCCTTTCAAGACAAGTCGACACACGACCCATGTTTGAAAGGCTACCAGACCAGTCGACACACGACTTTGGTTTTTGTTTTCAACACTCAAGCATGAGGAGCAAAAAAAATAGGTTCATAAAATATTTCACAATATTACAACAAAAAAATTGCAATTTTATGTCTTATATCTCCTTTGGTGAAGGAGAAAACAAAAGCAAATTTTTGGATTTTGTTGCAAAGAAAAATGACCTATTTGCTTCCTCAAGGTTGTAAATCTCTTTGTTTTGCAATAGAATTTTGAGTTTCTATGTCTTTTTATCTCCAAAATGTGTGAAGAAAACTATAGAACGTTTGAGGAGTTTATTGCAATAATGTGTTGAAGGCTTTTGGATTTTGCAAAAAAAATGTTCCTATGTCTCTTTATCTCCAATTTGGAGAAAACATAAATTTGCTATGGAACTTTTGAGTGCAAAATAATTTGGTTTAATTTTTAATGTTTCTAAGTTCAAAAAAGCTAAAATAGATTTTTAAAGATTTAAATTACTTTATAATCAATAAAATTGGGAAGAAAAATCAATTAAACAGGATGAAAATTGAGATGTCTAGGACCAATTTAGGTAAATTATAAAGAAAAAAAATCTAAAAAAAATATTAAAAACTTTAAATAAACCTTAGAATAGAAAAAAATTAAAAAAACCAAATATTTATTAAAAAACCTGTGTTTGGGGCGTGCGGGGGATTCGAACTGCGGCCTCCGCTGTGTGAGGCGACCGTGCTAGCCAACCGAGCCACCGACTGGTTTGGAAGAAGCTTTGCACGATGACTTCTTAAAGGGGCCGTGACCCGCAAATGCCCTTGTGGGATTTATCCCACATGCATCCCAGAATGGGATGCAAGGGGTATATAGGCCGCGACGTGCGTATATTACGTCGATTGCCTATGGGCAATCGACGAGATTCGCCCACCCTTTTGGACGCCGCCACGTGGCGCCAGGGGTGGGCACACAGTCCAAGTCAGTCCATCGTGTCTGGGTCTATCCAGTGGTTGTCCGCCATGTGTCGTCTTCGAGTCAGGGTCTGTCCAGTGGTTGTTCGCCACTTGTCGCATCAGCGTCTTGGTCTGTCTAGTCAGCGTCCGGGTGGTGCATGGCCTGTGTGCCACGTGTCATCTCGTGAGGGGTCTAGGTGGCACCTCGGGGTGCGCGCAGTCCAGAGATCACCAGATCTCGTGAGTGGTCCAGGTGGCACCTCGTGGTGCGTGTAGTCCAGAGATCGCCAGATCTTGCCATGTGTAAAGTTGAGATGTGTCAGTTTAGGGATCGGAGGGCCTCCTGCCCTCGCGGATCCTGAGGTGGTCAAAGATCGGAGGGCGCTCCTGCCCTCTCAGATCCCGATCGTGGGTCCCACATGTCCTGCTGGGAGGGGAGGGCGCTCCTGCCCTCTCTGCTCTCCCAAGCGGATAAGGAAGCCACATGGCTCTACGGGCCCTGGCTTCCTTAGCGAGAGCCGAGGTGACAGCCGCCTCAGGCTTCGACCGCGGAGCCCGTCGATAGTGGTTCGCTGTCGACTACGGGCTTGGGCGATCGTCTAGCCCGATCGGGCTTAGGTGGATCGGCCCGCCCTGGGGCGATCGCCTAGGTGGCCCATGACTGGCAAGTCGATTTGACCTGGCCAGTGGATCATTCGGGTGCTTCGCCTAGGCACTGGCAGGTCGGATTGACCTGGCCAGTGAGGGGCTTGCATATGCTCCAGTCGCCATCATGCTCGCTTGTCGAGTGTGGTGGCAAAAAAAAATTCACCAAACCTCCGACGTGGTTGGCTCTGATGCCAATGTGACCAAAATAGAGTTGCAAAAATATTAGGCGAAGAAATAATGCATTTGATCATTAGCATTAACAATAGTTAGTCTATGCTTAAATAATAGACTAACTAACAAATAGTAGGGAATAGCGCTAACTACCCTCTAACAATAGAATAGGGAGGGAGTTGCGTGATGCTAACCACTAACCTAGGTAGAGAGTTCTAACCATAACACTAACCTAAATATCTGACATAGGATATTTAGGTACTTACCTAGTTTAACCATGAGGCAAAATATCTCATGGTAATTACATAGAAAAGTAAATGTAATAACCCCACGTAGTGTAATGCAATACACTACCTTATTTTACCCTAACACAATTTTTCATGCATTTTACTAAACCTTTCTTTTTGACTCCAGAAGATGTAGTATTTGCTCTTAAAACCTTAAATCGCATAAAAAAATCCTCAATATTATTACTGATATCTAATTCAAATGACTTACTTTAGTTGTATTTACTTTCCTATATAGCTCATGCAATTTTTACTATAACTTGATAGGTTTACTTCTCTTTCTTAATTATGGAAAAACAATTTTAGTTTAATCAACAAGGAGAATATACCAATAGATTCTTCATCAAGGGTTGTTCCTTTGTACTATTGAAATATGAAGCATAGGTTCTCATTATATACTAAATTGGTCATTTGTGTTTCCCATACACTATTATTTTAATGATTGTGGCGAGTAATATAGGCTTGAGGATCCATATTAATCAATTCAATCCTCAAAACTATAAGTCCCTGAACTAATGTTATCAATGTGAAGATCTTGACAATTCATGCAACCATATTATTGCCTCTCTTGCATAATGATTATATATATATTATTCTCATCATGGGAAGTCTCAAGTGCAAAAAAATATGTGCTAACAACTTGGTTATATGATTTGAATATACATGGAAGGTCATCATTAAAATGGTATAAAAATAAATGATTTGCTTTAACCTATGGTAAATTTGAAATGTATAGAAAGCTGGGTTTATCAAAATTAATTTTGATGGTCCTTCTAAAGGAAATCTAGGAAAAGTTGCTAGAGATGATGTTTTTTAAAATAATTAAGACAAAATTCTCTCCACTTAAACATATAGAACTTCTACTTAAAACTATATAGAGGCTAGGACAATTCTTATAGGGATTAAAATTATAAATATATAAATAAATAAATAAATAAATAAATAAATAAATAAATATATATATATATATATATATATATATATATATATATATATATATATATATATATATATATATATATTGCAATTGATGGGGACAGACAATTATCATTAATACTATCAATAAAAATGGATGTGCCTATTGGACATTATATTATTGGTGATGTTCATCATCTATCATTGAAGGCATTCTCTTGGAAATATGAATATATCTATAAAAAAGAAAACCAAGTAGCAGATAATTGAGCTAATTATGTTGTTGATCTTCATGTTGGTAAAATTTAAATTTTAGGATTCTATCTATTAATAAAAATGATGTTAAGCAATTGATTGTAGAAACATAGCACTTTGAGAAATATGAAGAATATATTTGATAGAAAAGAAAATGAAAAATATCTTTGATAAAAAATATTAGTTGGATATGGTTTAATTGACTTTAAAGCATGCAATGCCCACCCCTTAGTAGTTTTGAATAATAGTATTTTCCTTATCTTATAGTAATTTTTTTTTTTATTAATTAAAAATTACTTGTATTAAGTGAGGTTGTATATATATATTTATTGCATTTCTATATTTAAGGTAATAGGGTAGTATAATTATAATTAAATATTTTAAATTATAAATCATGAATTAAACTCTAATTTATTAACAGATTCAAAAACCGTAATATCTTGATTGTGAAAGAATCAACACGATTAATAACTAAAAATATGCAATGAGGAACGGAAGTGCAAAAAATAGGTAGGAGATTCTAAGTGGAGATATGCAAGGAGAAACATAAGTAGCAAGAAGAACAAGATATTATAGGCTTAAGTCATAGATATAACTTTTTTAACCTTTTATCATATTTACGCTATATTTGCTTATCAAATTATTTACATATTGCATAGTTTTATTATATTTATCGACTGTGTGATTATAGAACAAATATGTAAATTATGGGAGTTGGATGTTGCAAAACCCCATTGATTATACAAGTTGGGGCTTATAAAATATATAATATTTATTAAAAAATTATAATTTTAGTTTTATAATTTCTCAGTCTTGTTGTAGCTACTCACATATTTGATATCCTCGTATTTTAATATATATTATATAGGAATTTGTTCATCTATTTTGTGTAAGAGATATGTTTATATTATAATTTTTTATATATTTATATATTTTCCTATGAGAGTATGGAATGTAGTTGACAAGTTTGGAGTTAATAAAATAATTCAACTTTACCATTTGTATTAAAAATAATTGAATCATAATATTATTTTTATGTTGTAGTAAATTTTATTTTCCCTTAATACTTTCATTTGTTTAAAATATGTAATTCTTATATAGAGTATGAAAGAGAGTAAACATAATTGTGATTTAGTATGAATGAACTATAGATTCAATAAGTGACATAATGGAGAACCTTGTAATTTAGAATTAAAAAACAATTATGACAATAGTACCACTCTGGTGAATATATTAATTCATTCTACATTTAAATATTTGACGTGAAAGACTTCCCCAAGATTCTGGTAAGTAATAGAAAACTAGACTTATTATGATTGAATACACAAAAAATAAATTTTTTTTTTTTTTTGGTGGTGGCCACAAGGGGTAAACAGACTGTGACCACGAGGGAACCATTACATAACATATCCACAACATGTGAGGCGAGAGAATTGAACCTGGGCCTCTCAGCAACTAGAGAGGTTTAACTACCCACTTGCTCTCCAACTCCTCTACATGGGCGGATACAAAAAATAATTATTGTTAAGATACAACCAATTTAGATATTCTGGGAGATATGTTTTGAATTGTAAGATTGAAACTTTATCTATTAAAAGAGTAATGCCAAAAATTATCCATAATAACAAATGTTGAAAATCTATAAATTTTATAATATATAGAGTTTTCTTCTTAAAATGAACATAGCAACATGATCATAAAAATACTTAAAGAGTACCTTTAGTAAAATATATTTAAATGAAACTAGTGGTTTGGTAACCTAGCCTTGTAGACATCTAAATCATTCAAAAAATATTTTAAAAACAATAATGACATCAAAGTGAATTCACCATTCTTAGATCTAACAACAATATATTCTCTAAGACCCTTATTATACAAATTATCCATCAACATAACATGAGTAATAAACTATGTTTGGCTAAGTATTTCGCATGCAAATAACTATTGACTTCTACTTAGCATTCTTTTGAGCTATTCATTGAGTTAAAGAGACAAGTACAAATTATCATACCACTCTCTTTTTTCCCTTGGACTACCACAATAGATATCTTCTATTTTACATGCTTTATAGAGCTTTGGGAATGGACACTTCTTGCCAATGGTTGTACACATAGATTTAAGATTTAAGTTAAAAAGGGAATTTAAATTTTAAATTGGCACCATCAAATTCATTTTAAATTTTAATATTATAAGATACATGTATATTAGTATGTATAGAAAATATAACATTAAAATTTAATATACAAAATTAATGAATTATCTATAGAAAAAATAATCATAAATAATTTAGAAGATGTCAAATGAATAGAGATAAATCTACATCTAGGATTAGTAAAAAAATACAATTGAATTATTTTAATTACTCAAATTAGATTATTTTATTATCTTGAATTGAATTAAAACAATTATCTTTTAATTGTTTAAAAACATCACTACAAATCATTATAATGTATGCATAAATTATTGATGAGATAACACTTCAATTTTTATTTTTTCTAGTAGAATAAAAATTAATTAGGGGTTGATTTCATATGGTATTAGAACCTAATTGTCGAAATACAAACCTTTTGGAAAACTTAAGTCTAAATTAAATTTGATATATGAATGACTAGGAGAAGGCATGGAGCATAAAGAGGGGTTAGGTGCAATAATGGGAGAAATACAAAAAAATAATCAATGAGATGAGGTATCACAATAAGAAGAGCATGAAATTCCTCTATATAAAGGGAAGCATTCCAATGATCACGTAAGTCAAGTTTTACAAGCAATACAAAAAGGAGCTTAGGATATACCTACAATAAAGGAAGAAAGTAGAGATATGTTTAAACTTTTGAATATGATTGAACCACTTAAATTTGTTGAAATCACTAAAGAAAAAGTTTCACACAAATGGATTGTGGAAACAGAATGGTACTTTTGACTTGATGAATTTTCTAGCAAGGAAAAAACAAAAATTATTAAATTTCATTTAGAATGTCTTATGGCTATATGGTGGAGGACTAAAGAGATCATCATGAAACATGATAAAATCAAAGTTAAGTGTTTATTCAAGAGTTTTATAATATTCATTGGGGAGGTGGATTGATAATGGAATATAAATAAAAGTTTGCTGAGATCTTGGGAGATATACTAAACCTTGAAAGTGAAAGTTTTTACTAAACAATTCTCTCTCTATATTAAGGTTGAATTTGGATTGAATTATCAAGAGAACTCAACCACTTAGTTGAGAGAAAGCATATAGGTAAGATCATATAGAATTAGAATACTAAATTTTCATAATATCAAATAGAGTAGTTAGATATCCCTATGAGTGTGGTCTATCGACAAGGACTCCACTTGCATTATCGATGATGTGACCCAGGTTCAATCCCCATGGTGGATGTGTATAAGAAGTATTTACTCAAAAAAATAAAAATAGAGTAGTTAGATTTAAGTTTCCTTTTTATTCTTTCAACCTAAATTATTATAGACAAGCCTTTCTTTTGGAAGTGGACTAGGGGACCTATGGAGTATAGAGAGCAATCTTGACTTAGTGATACAAATAGACTCTTAAGGCAATATCATAGCAATTCTATACTAAAGTAAGGGTCTTCATTAGGGCAATCTAAATTATGTCAGTTCACTTGACATAGACAATGGAATATGAGTAAGGGAGGACTAGTATTGAGAATGGTGAAATTTTAAAATTTGAATCATCATTTTAGATGATGCCTACTTTTTATTCTTGAGAGGAACAACAAGGGTTAGTAAGACCTAATCAAATTAAAACTATTTTTGGACCAACAAGAGATTTTTTTAAGTGTGGAGGACCTAATTGTGCTTAGAGTTACCCTCAACAAGGACAAAAATCATTATCACAAATGGGAAGTAGTGCATGTTAGAAAATAGTGTTTGCAATGGTGAATGATAGACAAACAAAACATAAAAAATTAGTCATTGAAGTATCAAAATTTCTTCATGATAATAATATAGCCATTTTGATTGATCTAGAAGCTACCACTTATTTTATTAATATGAATTTTGTGGATAAAATCAGGTTGGTAGAGCAAAAGTTAGAGTTCCTAAAGGTGATTATGGATTCAAAGGCCAAAAAATTTATAAGAGAATAGTTCCAAAAGCTGAAATAGATTTTAAAAGTTGGAAGACCTATTTAAAATTATTAGTAACATGTTTGAGAGCATATGATATTCTTTTAGGAATTAATTGGTTAAGTAGACATTAAACAAAAATTAATTAGTAATCAAAAGAAGTAAAATGTATTGATAAAAATAGAAATAAAATGGTGATTGAGAGAGTGAATAGGCAAGTGTCACTTTACATGATACCAACAATGTAACTTAAAAGAGGTATGGGAAAATGATGTGTACTTTATGCCATCTATATTGAAGACATTGGAGAAAATAAAGAAGAACCTAACTTAAATTCACAAAATATCTTTCTAGATGACTTGTTATAGTAATCACCATTGTGAAAATTATATTTCTTTATTGATTTATTATTAATTAGACAACTAGTTTTAAGGCAACTTATAGGATGTTTGTAGTAGAATTGAGTGAAATAAAAATGTATTTTCAAAATATTCTTGATAAAGGATTGATTCAACCCAATGTGTCATCTTGGGGTGTGCCAATTATTTTTTGAAGAAAAAAGCATGAATCCCTCAAGTTGTGTATTAACTATAATTAGTTTAATCAGCCTACAAAAAAATATTGATATCCTTTACTATACATTGGTAATATTTTTAATCAATTTCAAGGAGCACCTATGTTTTCTAGTGTTGATTTATTTTTGTCAAAAATATATTTTATTACTTAAAGAATAAATATACACTATTCACAAGAAACGATGGATGACAAGAAAAGGAACACCCCAAAAAGTTAAATTAAGTAGCCACCCTAAGTAAGAATAAGAGAATGATCTAGGTATTACAACAATAGTCCATAGCTTATCAATAGTAAAAGAACATTTGTTCAAAGGTAGAAAACATTAATTCTATAAGTACCCTCCCATTTTCATCATTTTCATGGAGACACATTGGCCCTTACCAAAATGCTATCAAAATTCTTCTAGGACTCAAGTATGCACATTTACATATTTTATTTGTTATTGTTATTTTATGCTTAACATAGGTGCTACTAACGATTTCATGTTTGCATGTGTGTAGGACTCAAAGGGCTCAAATCAATTCAAACCGATGGTCACTACAAACCCACAAACCTTGGCTTGTGGCATAGGAAAACCATGACACCATAGTCAATTTGTAAAAAGGGTTTTCTCCCTTATTTTGATACATTTCGTTGTAAAAACACCCTACAAATGGGTTTTATTGTATAAAAAATGACTTATTTTTAATATCATGTATTTATTTATTTTTATTGAAATGGTGTATTTTCTTTCTACAAAATGGCTATCATGGTGGAACTATGAAAAGAATATGAAAAGACTCACATTGACCATATTGATGCTCTCTTGTACACATAATCCCACATGGATTATGAAAAGTCTCACAATGTCCTTTTACGAGTCTTGTGTGAGGTAAAAGGTAAAGTCACCATGAGCAAACACTAATATGAAATTTTAAATAACAACATATTCCATTGGGATTTTCACAAAAAATCAACAACAACATAAGAAAATACAAGAAATGAACAAAACAACAAAAATTAAAAAATCAACAACAAACGTAAAACTTAAAAAAAACAACAAAAACATGAAAAAATAAAAAAATCAACCAAAAAAACAAAAAATCAATAAGAAAACAAGAAAAAAAACACACACAAAACAAAAAATGAACAAAAATCCAAACAAGCCAACAAATTAAAAAAAAAAAATCAAAACAAATTCAACAAAAAATTAAGAACTCGTCACAAAAAACAAAAAAATAAAAAAAATTAAAAAAACTCAATAAAAAATCAACAAAAAAACAACACAAAATAAAAGTGAAAAAAAATCCAAGCAAGCCAACAAATCAAAACAAAAACCAACAAAAACCAAAAATCAAAACAAATTCAACAATAAATAAAAACTCAACACAAAAAAAAAAAAAATTAAAAAACTCAACAAAAAACAAAACCAACAAAAAATAATAAATAAAGAAATAACTCAACAACAAAAAATAAAAAAATTAACAAATCAACACAAAAAAATCAAAACCAAATCTCGCTTTAGTTACGTTTTAAATCTTAGCATCATCCTATGCATTGTATTTTGCATCCTTAGCTTTAATTTTGCATTCCACATAGGTATTAAAACACCCAACATAAAAAAAAAACCAATCTCACACACTTTGCACTTCTATTTGGCATAAAATTTTATAAGGATAACTAATTGGTGAGTTGGATTTTATCACCAACCATCAATTAGCATTAGACATCCTAGTGTAGTACACATAGTTTCCTATATTTCACCATGGATAAATTGGTTATCTTTGGGACTAGTTTGAGGTAATCTTAAGGTTAAATGCCCTTTGACCACGAGGCTCAATAATTTATGGAACCACAACTATCATTCTTGTCCAAGCATTATCGAGGATGAAGCGAAAGCTAGGTAGGCCAGTAGTAGGACTTAGACAATGTGGCCTCCTACGAGAGGTACTTTTTATCCTCTTAAGATACCCATCACCTATGCTTTATCTTAGCAAGCTACATTAGTCATTCGTGTCTCATTCCTTGAAATGAGGGTGGGCATGAACACACCCTTTTAGATCTCATTCCATCACCCACCTTTTGTAGTTCCTAGGTTTAGGGAACATCAAACACACAAAAACCAAAACAAAATAAAAAATTGCACAAAAACACAAATAATTCTCAAAATATTCTTCCATTTTGGCCCACATTTCTCAAAACCATTCCAATATATTTCAAATATTTCCAAAATTCCAAAAACACATTCCAAAACCATCAAAAACATCCAAAAATATTAAAAAAACCTAAAAATGCAAAAACATTAGAAAACCATCAAAAATTTCAAAAACATTGTAAAACCATAAAAAAATAAAAACATTGCAAAAACCATCAAAAAATTCAAAAACATTACAAAAAGCACCACAAGATCCAAAAAACATTACAAAAACTTCACAAAAACATTCAATTATTTGCAAAATATCAAAAACCTCAAAAAAATCACTTGCTTGTTTGCTTGATTGAATGCATGGCATTTTGTTTGTGTAGGTAGCACCTTGCTTTCACCTAAACCATATACACCATCATCACCTCCAAAAGCATTTTCAAATCCATCCTCCCACACTCTAGCTCATCCCCATCCCCTTATCATCTAAATTCAAAGATAAGTTTGTGCCCACCTGCATATCACACATAACCACCAATCAAATTCATCCACACCAATCATGTCCGTCCACCCCTTGTCACTAGTCACCATTGCATATGCATACTCCGCACCACCCCATCACTGATCACCTTATCACTTGATTTGGATGACACTATCAAATCAATATTGTCTCCAATATTTATCTATACCTAAACACCTATTTTTGGACTCGACGTCTATCCTAGCACCTTGCTTGAGTCCGTCTTACACGCTACTTTACTAGGTCAAACTCTAGAATAAATCTTCTTAACAAAAACTCTAATTCACCTTCCTATGTGTCATGCCTGTATCTGTAGGTTCTACATGACTATGTTACAACTGAGGAGGTAAAACTAACCTCCACCTATAATCAATTGTAGCATAGTGAGGACACCTATCATATCCCTCAAGTTGTCAATGGTAAGGTTTTTTAAGATTTCATTACTTCCATCATTGGGACATCCTACATTGATCATAATTCAATATGATCTTACATCACCTTCTCAAGTGTCCAATAAATCCACTTTGCACCCATCATTGACCACATTATCATCACACCGCTCATCAATTTCACCCTTCCCACTCTTTCCTCCTCCTCTAGCTTGGGGGACTCATTCACCCTTCAAAATAAATATTGACTAGGGGGTTCATATTCTTTGTCCTCTTCCTGTCTTCTCCTTGGTCTTTGGGGGCATCATACCTTCTTTTCCCCCCAATTTTATCAAATCTCATCACAACTACAATAAATCACACCACAAATGTACAACCCATCCACATTGAATGCACAACTTGCTCGTATTCAATTTTCAATTTTCTCACATTTGATCTATAATCGGCTCATATTTAATTTGTGTCTATTCCATCCCTCCTTTCCTTGTATTATTTCCTCACACATCACTCCTAGTTGTATGGTCATGCTTTGAGAGACTACATACCATGGACTATTGTGCCTTCTTTCTCCTTCTCCATATTCTTATATTATAGTTGCTCCATATCATCCTTGTGCAATATATTTTTGACCTTAAAGCAATTTTGAGCATTGTTTGGATCATTTTTGTCCGTGCCATTATGCTTGGCTTCATTTCCTTAATCAAGGGCATCTTCAAGACCCTATTTGTACTCCCTTTTCATGTGTCATTCACTTTTATGCATATTTTCCTTACATTGTCATCCCATCCAGTCACACCACTCATATGATACCTTATGTCTTTTTAAGTCTTTGGTTTAAAGAATATCTAGGTTCTTTCAATCACTCAGCCATAACTAGTGTCTCAATCAACCTCTATTGAATGTCAGTCAATCCTTGAGTGCTATAGGTTGTTCATAGTTGAATTTTATAGGAAGAAAATCCTCCTCCTCTTTGGTTTCACAAGATAAAACTTTTAAATATAAACCAAACCCTTCAAAATGTCAAGCATAAATACAATCAACAAAAGAACATAATACACCTTTTACCTCCCTCTTTTAATATAGCAAAAGAAAGCCCTTAACACACTTAGACAATAGTACAATTTTCAAATCCTAATACACCATAAAACTCCCACTTTAATCATGCAATCTTAACCCTCTTATACACTAAGCAAAATACAACTTTCCAATATATCAATACACCATAAAATCCCACTTGAAATTTACAAGGATAATGCCTTCATGCATAATGCAGGAACAAATAACAATTTCACACCTTATAGCCTCTACTAAGTCCAAGGTAAAATAAAAATCAACTTATTTTAATGCTCCTTGTAAACTACCATGACCACCTCAATCAAGTCAATGCAATATTAAAAATTTCAAGTACCTCATGCACGACATGATTCGAAACCATGACCTCCCTAGCGTAGCGCCTTCCCAAAGAGTCTATGACCAGCTACACTAGCATAGCCATTGAAACCAAAGGAGCATCTCTAAAATTTATCATTGTTATTTGCACGTAATTCAAAACCTTGTCTGCCTAGCAAAATGGCGTCTAGGGATTTTGACCCTAGGACCTTCCCTCTAACAGTACTCACGCAAGCCAACCAACCATTGGGCTACCCTAGTTGGGTGTAACATAGCAGGCATGTAATTTGAATAAGATGCTTTCAGCTCATGCACACCTTAATATTTTGTTGTATCTCTAAATTTTGTTGTTTGCATAAAACATTCACAAATCATAACATATCAAAGCTTGTGTTAGTTAAATGAAGGAGAAATAATGGGTATTTATATGCATAAGACAAAGTCTTCAAAACTCCACAATGTCGGCTTGCATTTCAAATAACTCCCACACGTTTGCGCCTTAGTTCCTTTTAAACTTTGGTTATAATATTAAAATATTATAACATAGACTTATACGTTGGTGCCTAAGTCCCCTTTTGAAAGTTGAGTTATAATATTTAATTAAAATATTATAACATAATCTTTTAGGCCCATAAATACTTAAAACCTTTGGAAATAAATAATGCCAACTTGTGTCCCATGTAAACCTTGGTCCTCAAAATTTTAAACCTTTTTGATCAAAACCTTTTTGGCCCATGCTTTCAAACCTTTATATTTTCAATCCCTTGTCTCAAGTATTTAAACCTCTTTGTCTCAAGCTGTTAAACCTTTTGGCCCAAATCTCTTAAACCTTTTCTTTATAATATTTAAACATGATATTTAAATATTATAATCTTTTCCTTTAAAAATATTTCCTTGAGTGATTGTCCAACCTCATAAATGCATCAACCATGAAGAATATTTCTAACTTAAATATCATTCCACCTTTTGGCATCAAACCTTTGACATCAATGACAACTCAGTATTCCAAATTATAAAGCTAAACTATACATCACAAAACACACACTAAGCTGAAGCAAATAAAGGACTTACTTTCAATTGAATCTATTGAACCCCATACTTATTGGGTATTACTAGATGATTTATATTTACTAATCTTCGATTTTTATTGATTTCAGATTGGGTTCTTTATCCAAAATGCTCTAGAGCAGTTTTCAATAGAGTCACTATTTATTGTTGCCATTGTACAATGTACCCAAAATTTGGGGACCCACCTTCAATTGTGATGTTTATGGAAAATTTTAGTTTGCATTGAGTGATTTCTTGATTAGTTATACCGAGACATTTTGGTGATGTGGATGAATTTTAGTTAAGTCCGAAGGTTAACATAGTCATTCTTAGTGGAGTTATTTTTTATTTATGTTTGACCTTATTGTCCTCATGTTTTTATCACATCCCATTTTTAGTACCACATTGCTCATGTTCTTAGGATTTATCTAGTGGCCTTTTGGTGTTATATAAGCTCAGTTCAAGGTTTTATATCAAATCATTCTTGAATCCAATTTCTTGATTATCCATGGATCAATAGAAAAATAAAATAATAATAATATATATAAATCGAAATGAAGCCATCAATGTATTTCTCTTGTTTTGGAAAGTCTAATTTAATTTTAAAATGGTTTTATTTTGGTAAATTTTAATTTTAATTTTATTAATGGTTTTAGTTTTGTAAGGTTTAACTTATGTGTCCTTTTATTGCAAGTTACAAAAAATTATGGGTACAATTTTCGAGGTGAACCCAAACCCAACCAACTAGTGGATGCAACGAGAAAGTGTGATCAATGGTATGGTTTTCAAGATATTACTAGGGTATGGTTTTCATGGATCAACACAATGGTACAATTTTTGAGGTGAATCCTGACCCGACCAACCAACGAACGCAGTGTCGAAGCGTGGTCAACACAGAGGCACAGACCAAGGAGCAACTAAGACTTAGTTGAGTTATTTAGTTTAGTGCATGTTGGTGTTGATAAATATCACATGATGCCACCATCGAACACATGTGGGATTTAAATTCTGACACAAATGTAGAAGAACAAATGGTGGCTTTTGTAGTTTGCTCACAAACTTGGTAGCTTATTGTTACAATGTTCGTGTGATGGAGGACAAGCTGGGAACATGTGTATTTAATAGATAGTGATTTTACGAGATAGTGCTTTGAGCCTGAAAATAAAAGGTCCAATACTGATCACGACATGATAGAGTGCAGTTCAATGAAAATATAGATTTCATCATCAAACGTAGTGAAAACACAAATTTTATCGTCAAATGCACTGTTTTAGCAGGTCAAGTTTGGCAGGTTTTCTTTATTGGTTTCAAGGAAAACGTAAATATTGGTGAATGTAGAAAAAAGTTATGGGATTTGGGAGCATACTCTGGTTCTTTTCATGGATTTCAAACTGAACAATCGGTCTTGCAATGGAGTAGACTAGTGACGCGTAAGGGTAGGAAGATATAATATGAAGTATAAAATGTCTTATTCCAGGAATACCACACCATTGATGAATATAATACTATTGAAGACAATGCCACCCACGAGGATGGAGGATTCTGAGGAGTCAATTCAGGTAGCATTCATGTTGAATATTGGTGTAAGGAGGTAATAATGCTTGTTTTCGCATCCATTGAACTGTTCTTACCTGATCACTATGATGCATTGAGAGTTGCCATCATGGAACAAGATAACAAAAATATTGGTATGCCATCTATACGCACGGAGGGAGATTATATAAAAAATATATATGAATGGGTAAATATTTTTTGGTGATGACAGTGATACAAAGGAGAATATAAACAGAGTAAGTTCAATGAAGTCTCAGTTGCATCTCAAAATTAGGATCATACTACGCCCATGGCATGGCATTCAAAGCCTGTTTCATCCTCTTTCTATCATAAAATTCAGTATTATGGGTAAGCTTTGGGTGTTTGAAATGAGTTCAAAAGTAATCCATGATGAAGGTCAAATAATAAGAACTCACTAGATTCCCTATTCACATTCCATGATTGCATTTTTTGAAGGTTTAGGAGTAGTAGCCAATCGACATATTAGAAGATGGTGGTATCACTTCCATAGTAGGAAGTTCTGGTAAACTATGGGACTGCCAACTAGTACCTCCTATCAGACCAAGAAAAGGTAATGTTACGTACATCATTTATATTTAAACTTCAATTGCACGAATTGAAGACATCTAGCATGATTTTAAATCTTTTTGTGTGAATATCCAAAGGGAGAGGACAAAGGAGTCTTGCCAAATTTCATACACAACAAGCTTTATATGAACTATAAATATGACTTCAAAGAGAAGCCCAACAGGTTTGATAAATTGAAGTAACCCATCATGAAAGAATATTATACCATGGTAATGCTACCGATGTTACATAAAGAATTGTTACTGGTATTGTCACAAGAATTGAGTATTTGCGAGAGAATTGAGGGATGCGAGAGTGTCACATTGTGATGAAAATATTGTCTTGTGGGATAGATGTGAGATACATATTGGTATTACCAGATAAGCAGGGAGTAAGAAATGAAAGACATAATGTCATCTAAAGCATAAATCTAGTGGGCCTTCCCAAATAAAAAAAATCACACAGATCATGGTAAAAGCCAATTGAGAGGTCAAAATAGGACAAATACCAAACCTAAATCATTGCATAAATGAAATATTAAAATATTTTTTAAAAGGAGAATCTAAAGGTTAAAAAAAGAAAACGAAGGAGAACAGACACAACGATTACAAGTTGAAGCATTAGAAAATCAAATGAGTGGAAAAGTAAATAAAGGGGTTTTCAAAAAAATTAAATATCTGTTTAAATACACAAAAAAAGGTCATAGAAGATTGGTTTCGAGTGCATGTTGGAAATTGGATTTTTTTGAAGAACATCTCCTCCCTGGTTATTGGACTGCACCAAATTTCACCCATTGTAATCGATTTAAGCAAAGGTATTTTGAAGGAACATGAATTCAATATATGTTATTTTGGCAATGTGAATTTTTAATAAGTTATATTAATGTTGATGGTAGACTTATTCATTTTTTAATATATTGCGTTATTTCCTTAGAATATTGCATCACATTAATTTTGGTTTGTGTGAAGACTGACCGGTTTAATTTTGATTTCGGTTTAGAATATTTGTTTATGCAGATTCGGGTTGAAATTTTAGAAGTTATAGTGACTTCTTATTTTTATTTTATTTTGTCTAACCCTAGCCTTTTAATTTTCTTTGAATTTCATCAAATAATAAATAAATAAATAAAATCAAAATCCTAAAAAGAAATACGTTGGATTCAAGAATTAAAGTTAAATTTTTTATTTAATGTAAATTCACATTTTTAATGAAAATTTGAAGTTTTAAACTTTGCATAGTTTTTCAAATAATCATTTAGTTTCATTTTATGTAAAATTGAAATTGCAATAAATTTCAATATTTCATTAAAGTGAATAATTAATATAATATTCCAAAGTTTTTACATTTCAAAGTTACAATCGAAGATAAAATTTGATTAGCAATCGAAGATAAAATTTGATTAGCAATCGAAGATAAAATTTGATTAACAATCGAAATAAAATTTGATCAACTATGTGAGATAAAATCAATTAAAATTAAAATTTTCAAAGGTTAAAATAAAATATTTATCAAATTTCAAAGTAGATAGTTGATCAATAATTTTACCTTCTCATAAATTCCATGAACAACAAAGATCATTGCAAATCAAATCAACCCAAAAAAAGCCCCTTGTTAACATGTATATGCAACACTGAGGTATCCAATTAGCTTTTAGCATTTCACATTTTTCACTAAGCATTACAAGTAGATTAACACATTAAATAGAACCTTGGGGAAATTACAAATGTTTCCTTGCAAGAGAGGATATCCGGGTAGAATCTTGACTATGAGTATATTATTGTGATTGGACAAAAATATTACTCAACAAGTCTTCATATAAAAATTCTTACTCCATGGTCTTAAGTATAATGTGTCTTTTCCCTAAACCAAGGGCCACCATCCATTATCTTATCCTTGATTTTCAAACTAGAAAATATTATAAGAAAAATCCTTTTAAAAGTAAATTCATGGAGTAATTTGAATTCAATCCCCATTTGCACTTTGATCTATTTTTTTTTTTTTGGTAATTAAGAAGCATATTCACTAATATAGGGTTTTACAGGTGAACCCAAAACCTGTTACAAAGATCAACATTATTCTATATAGAAACCAAACCTTGCTAGGGACAATCTGTCCACTAATACTACTATCCTTTAGAAACCCCACACCTAGACCTGATACAAATATCAACATTATGCTGTACAGAAACCAAACCTTGCTAGGGACAATCTATCCACTAATACTATTATCCTTCAGAAACTCCACACCCCAAGACACCTCGAATTTAGCTGAATTTATGATCATTTTGAACAATGATATCCACGTCACTTGGGACCCCCTATTCCCATGTGACCAATCTGTCAGCCTCCACCCCTATGTTGGCCAATTTATCAGCTGCTCTATTGGCTTCTCAAAATATGTGTTGGGCCATTTGATCATTCCTTGCCTGATATAAGATCCTAGCCTCTTCGATGACAGTCTTCACTCATCATAGAGGATTTTTCCTATTTCCTAGGAGGTTTATGATATGCATTGAATATCCTTCGACTATTAATTTACCTTCAAACTTCTGAGAAATCTAAAGACCCCTCCATACCGCCCTTGCTTCCATCTCATTATTTGTCCTTGTGCCTAGCTTCTCAAAGAAGGCCACTACTAGCTTACCTTGGTGGTCTCTCACTACTCCAGCACCTGCTCTACCAGGATTTACTTTAGATGCCCCATCAAAATTGAGCTTTAACCAACCAACCAGGGGCAGATTCCACTTGTCTTCTAGTCTAGGGTTGGTCTTGATGAGCACATGATCCTCAACCAAGATTAAATTTAAGGACTAGGCAATTTGCCTCTCCCCAAGGGGAAGGTTTTGAGCTTCTTGAGGGATAAGGCAAGCATTTTCATGGGCAAAGGTCAAGATCCTAGTGGTAATGGAGGTGACATCATGACTTGACTCATGGAAAGCTCTATGGTTTCTTTCTAACCACACCTGCCACATAAAGTGGTTAAGATAAATCCTCCACATAAACCTAAGTCTAAGGCTCACAAAGGGATTTGGCCATTGTAGAAAAGTTCCAAAATGGTATCCGGTCTGACCTAGGAAATACTAAAAGCTTGGAATAATCCATCAAGGATACCCATAGAGACCGGGCATTCCAGGAAAATATGGAGAATGGACTCCCAATTGGCCCTGCATAAATAACAATGGTTAGCAACAATCATACCTTTTCGTATCATATTGTCAATGGTGAGGATCCTTCCTTGAATCACCAACCATGAAAACACTACTTTTTTTAGAATAAGTTTTTTGACCTACACCAATTGGGTCTAAAGAAAGGGGTCCTTAGGGTCTAGCATTAGCTTGTATGCGGATTTTACTTAGAACTGGTCATTTTCTATAGCTGCCCATACAACCTAATCTTGCTTTGGTTTCATAGGTATAAATTGTTGATGTAGGATACTTTAGATTTCTTATGACTCCACTTCAAGACCTTGAATCCTTATATATTTCCATGTGAGTCTTCCTCTGTCCTGTCTCATGAAGTTAGTTACTCTCCTCCCTATGGAGTCCTCTATGATTATTTTGATCCTGGCCAGGTGGGGAGCCTGAGATAGCGCTTATTCATTGCCCCACCTGTCATCCCAAAACCTGATTCTTTGGCCATTCCCTAAGACCCATATCAGACCTTTTTTGATGACCGCTTTACTGGCTAAGATTACGTTCTAAAATGTTGACCCTCTTCTGGGAATGTCTTCATTGAAGAAATCCAAACCCTAAAGATATTTTCTTTTGATGATGGTTGTCCACTCATTTTCCTCATTATTAATGAGATGCCAGACATGTTTGCCTAGTAAGGCTACATTTAGGTGGGCAATTCTTCACAATCCTAGATCTTTGTTTTATTTCGGCCTGCACACCTTACTCCAGTCCACCAAGTGGATTCTCTGTTTTCCCTTCGATTTCGACAAGAGAAAATTCTTTTAGAGTTGCTCGATTTTTTGATAAAACTTGATTGGAGCTTTGAAAATAGATAGGAAATACACAGAGATACTCTACAAGGTAACCATGGTGAGGGTGAGTTTCCCTGCCTGAGACAAGAAGTGTCCTTTCCATATAGCCAGTTTTTTTTTGGATTCTTTCTACCACTCCATCCCACATAGATTTCTTGGGAGAACCAGTGAAAAGGGGAAGGCCTAAATACAAAGTGGGAAGAGTTGCTATCGAACATCCCAAAATCATTGTAATTCTAGTTTACCTTTAAATAGGGATGTTAAGGAAGTAAATCTCACTCTTACCAAAATTTACCTTCTATCTTGCCGCCTAGTCGTAGAGCTAGAGAATATTCTTGATCCTTCTGGCTTCCACCACTGAAGATTGAGTCAGCATTAGAGTGTCATCAATGAATTGTTGGTGAGTAACTAGATTTGTGAGAGACGTGGCTTTAATCCCTGTAATTAAACCTGCATTGCATGCTACTTTAATTGTCCTGCCCAACGCCTCTGCTGCTATGATAAACATCATAGAGCTGATTGGGTCTCCTTGCCTAAGCCCCCTTATGACTTTGAAAATACCTAGCTATTGTCTCGTTGACCAAAATTGAGAACTAAGGATTTGATATGTATTATTTTATGAGCCTCACCCATTAGGGATGAAATCCAAATTTCAAAAGAATATTTGTCAAGAATTCCTAGTTTACGCAATCAAAGACTTTTCTCATATCAAGTTTTAGGGCAAAGGCTGCCTTGTTAGTTTGCCTAGCCAAATGCAGGGCTTCATGGACCGTTATTACCCCATTCAAGATTGATCTCCCCTGTACCAAACTTCCTTGAGACTGATCAATGATAAAAGGCAATATTTATTTCATCTTATTAGCCATTGTCTTAGTTAAAATCTTGTAGGACACATTGCATAAGCTAACAGGTCTAAAATATGCCATAGTCTCAGGGGTTGGCCCCTTGGGAATCAAGGCAATAAATGTGGAGTTGAACCCTCTCAAAATATGTATTGTTGCCTAAAAATCCTTAATCACATCTACCACATCCTCTCCCACAGTATCCCATAAATCCTGATAGAACCGAGGGGGAAGCCATCAAGACCAGGAGCCTTATCCAGTTTCATACTAAATAAAGCCTTCCTGATGTCCTCATCAGTGAAAGGGTCAAGGAGTTTATCATTAATGGCTTCATCAACTAGATTAGGAATGAACTGGAGAAGAGAATCCTTAGCTGCCTCTGAACACTGGACATCCTCCTCGAGGAGGGAGCTAAAATAACCAACTGCTTCTTCTCTGATATCGATAAAGTACCAGGTTTTGGATCCATCAACCTTGGTCAATTGTATAATCTTGTTGTAGCTCCTATTCCTTAAGGTCGTGACATGGAAAAACTTTGAATTTGAGTCACCATCCTTTAACCATAAAGTTCTAGACTTTTGACACCAATAAGTCTCTTCACAAACCAAAATATTATGGTATTATGAAATCTTGATCTGCTCCTCCTTCCTAGTAGCTTCATCACAACTACCATTCTGTATCATATTGTCAATGTCCTTCAGCCTTTCTCCCACTTGTTTCTTATTCTCAAACAGGTTCCCAAAGACTTCCCTATTCCATGTTTTTAGGTTCTCCTTCACTAGTTTTAGCTTTTAAGCAAGTTTGAAGTCAGAGCTTCCCTGGCAAGGCTGATGCCACCATCTCAAAATATTTTCCTTCAAGTTTGGATGCTTAGTACACATTGACTAAAAACATAAATGTTTCTTGAAGGATTTCACTTCTGAAACCTCCAACAGGATGGGGTTGTGGTCTGAGGTAATTTTGGGAAGGGTTTGCAGTGTAGAATCTCCAAATACAACAATTGCCTCCTTGGATAGAAAAAATCTATCAAGTATTTCTTGAATAAGTTGGTTTCCTATACGCCTGTTGCTCCACGTATACTTGGCCCCTTGAAGTCTCACATCCATTAGCTGGTTTGAGCTCATAAAATCATTGAAATATTTGATACTCCTGGATGGGAGTCCTGTTCCATCCTTTTTATCTGAGGGGTATAAAGGGGTATCGAAGTCTCTTGCTACCACATATGGTATATCATGGAAAGCATCACCCAATTTACCCAATTAATCCCAAAAATATGCTTTCCCTTGAACTGAATTGGGAGCATACACATTTGAGAAAATCCACGATCTGTTACTGTCAATGTTATGGAAAAAAACACTTAGAACCATATCATCATCTTGAATAAATCTTCCTTCCACCACTCGAGGATCCCACAACACCATGATACCACCTGAGGCTCCTTTAGTTGGATTGCACACCATGCCCCCTTGAATCCAAATCATTTTTGCTACTATTTTTTATTGAGCTTTGTCTAATTTTGTTTCTTGCAACATCAAAATTGTTGGATTGTGTTGCTTTCTTATTGAACTAACCACCCTTTGAGTGGGGAGGCCGTTGAGGCCTCTCACATTCCATGAGAGAACCTTCATTTATATTATTTAGAATTTTTCCCCCTCCCCCTTCCTTGTGGAGGTTTTCTTGATTTGTTATCTTCTTGCCCTGGGGTAACTTGTATCAGCGTCTTCTGCTTGCCATTGGCTATTTCATTTTTTGTTCTCAACTTATTATGATCTACATTTGACATCCTCCCCCTTTTTTTCTCACTACCATAGTCAATAGGCGACTTGGTGGTACTCCTGGTCTGCTTGGGGCTAAAATGTGGGTGGGTGATCTGCTCAAGGACATAGTCTTCCTTGACCCTATTCATTCCTACCACCTCAATACTCAATTCTAACTCCTCCATATTTCTCCTATACTCTCATGGTTTTTGCACTGAACCTTCGACTTGGTTTGCCGGGCTGCTTGTGTTGATGTTGGGAAGGACTGTTTTCGATATTCCTATTTCCTCCAATCATTTTCTATAATCTCCAGGGTTGAAATTCACACCCTTTTGACCGTTTAGAGGACTCTTCAGCCTAGGGTTTGAGGGACCTACCCTTTACATGGATTCTAGGGTTTTCAGTAGTTCAACTTGTAGGTTTCCTTCCTCAAAATCCTCAACCTCCCCTTCTTCCCCTAAATTAGCTAGAATTTCAAACTTATTCAAGCTCAAATTTTTGGGGCTTACCTAGTTCTCCTGTTCTCTGGTGACTTGTTGCTTATCTTTGTTTTGAGGTTGCCCTGATCCGTCCTTTGGATTTTCCTAATAAATATATTTTCTTTAGCTGGCCTGAAGCCTCCTCTGCCAAATGGCCCCCCTCTTGGAGGAAAATCCCTGAGAAAACTTTTGTCATTTGCACATTTGCATTCTGTCCTCTAATTTTCTTTGTTGACTTCTAGATTAGGGCACTGGTTCCTCAGGTGTCCTTGAATTTTACATTCTGAGTAGTGGCCTATTTTCATACTCCAACGCTTTCTTTCTCAGGTAATCATCGTACCCTAGTTCAACAAAGTTTGGTAGCTTCGAATCTAAATCAATGTTGACACATTCTTGCATGTGTCATCCTCATCCTTGCCAAGGTTGCATGGTCTATGGCTACTATTTCTCCTATGGCTCAAGCAATACCTTGTAGCTAGTACTCATTGAAAAATTGGGCTGGAAGGTTTAGAAGGTGGACCCAAATAGGGGCTATGTTGATGCTCTGCTTTTCAGGGTTGAAATCCTCCCCCCACTGTTTGAGGAATAGACTCCGCTTTCCCAAGAACCATGGTCCTCCAGTTAGGACGCAGTTCACATCTTCCTTGTTGTTAAACCTTATTATAAAAAATCCTCTGGAAAGGGCAACAATCTCCATGCTCCCCATTGTTCTCCACTTGGATAGATCCCAAGACCAAATGGTCTCTATGTCGGGCCTTCCTCCTAAAAACTTACCCACAAGCAATAACTCTTCCATGGAAAAAAATGGAACCATAGTATTTACAGGTGCCATTATCCTATTATTCACCAGTATAAGGGGATGAAGAGAAAAAAATTCCTTCCTTTTGCCCTTTAACTTCTCCATGAAATACCAACCCCTACTAGGGCCCTCGACGCCCTTCTCGGTACCTTTGTCAGGATATTTTTGAGGAGGGTCGAACCCTCTTTGGACTACTCCTCCTCCCGTAGAGGCCCTGTCTTCCTATAGGTCCTCACCTGCCTCCTGTTCGAGGTTCCTGCTTGAAACCTCCATACCTTCTCTACTGCCTTGTTCGAGGTTCCCACCCAAAATGTTCAAAATCCCTCCACCGCATTGACCGCTTCCACTCCTCCTCTCCTCCATTGTGCTTACACTTTGAGTCAATTTGATCTAATTTTAAATCTATAAGAAACCTAGCTATTATCAATGTAACTTACATATTAACCCCCTATATTTAAAAACCATTATATCATGCTCAATCAAATCATCCTTGATAATAACTTTTGGTATAGTATTTTGCTACCAAGATAGAGTTTTACATATATTCACTCTTCCTCTTATGCCTAATTAGGGAATTTATACTTCCAACTAGGGCATCCTTATTTCTAATTAGAGCATTCTTACTTTCAATAATGATTTTAAAAAATGGATTTCCTACCATGTTAGATAGCTTTTCTTCACAAGAATCCTTTAGTTCTTAAATTTATTTTAAGATCTAGAGTAAGAAGTGATGCTCGCACTTTATTTCTTACTTGTGATTGAAATTTTTGATTGATTTCTAAAATAAGAAAATATGAGACTCAATCTCATCTCTCACTCATAAATGTTAAGATTCACCCATAACCAAGGATCTTCTTAACCAGCATATTATCCTACCATTTATCATTTAAAAAAAATCATTGTTCCATTATCAATGGTCTTATGAATTCTAACTTTAGCTTAATTTTATTCACCTTGATGTACATAAGAAATCTTATTAATGATTATGATTAATTCACTAATCATCTATGGTCGACTAGAAAGTTTTATCATGGTACATGGAATCCTATTATTGGTTTAAAATAAGTGAATAATAAATTTTATTATGCATTGATTTATCATCTTAAAATTTTGATTTAAAATTTAAATTTTTTATTTTAGATAATTGTCTTAACCCATTTTATTTGTATTTAAGAAATTTAAATGGTTTTTATGTAAATACATAGAATAATATTTAAAACAAAGTTAGTTTTGAGGCAATCCTTTCCTTCTACATTTTTATTTTTATTTTTTAAATGCTTATATGCTCAAATAAATATCCCGTGTGTTAGAAAGTTCTTAAATTAAGATATCTTGTGGAAATAAGTGGGCATACAAAATTCTCATAGAATGATCTTGTACCTATCTAGAAAGCATATACCTAAGCTATTGTACCAATTGATAAATATTTAAAGCATAAAATCACATGAGATACAAATTTGACAATAAAGAAGGATTTCTTTGTATTAAATTGATGCCAATTGATTACAATTCTATCCCTCTTAGGGATACCAAATTTGTGATACAATTAATACAATCATTTGAGCCCCACAACAGGGTTGGTATAATCTACAAACTCTCCAAATGGACACGAACTGCTCAAGATCTATGGTGACCTTCTTCTCTCCTTGGAAGAGGTATTTGTTGCCTTGAATGCTTTGACAATGGAGTCCTGAAAACCCTGCATTCAAGAAACAACAAGAAACAATTAAAAGCAAAGGATACCTCTCTTGATGAGGCTTTTAGAGAAATCTTGCATAAAGAATGACATAAAATCAAGAAAGCTTGTAAAACTATCAATCTATGCAAGAAATGATGAAATTATAATAAAGCATGTAAAAGAAGCATAGATCTATCTATGAAGCAATCTAATTAAGCATTAGTAACTTCAAAATGCATGGAAATAGCAACAACTAGTCTAATTGCTAAAATGCTAAGAAATGAAGGAAATCTGCCCTAAATCTCTAATTTAACCGTACAACAATATCTAGGAAAGTTAATCTAAATTAGATTCATCTAGATTAATGCATGAAGAGGTAAATCTACTGCTAAAACAAGGGAAAATAGGGATTAAACCCTAGTCGCTGGTCTAAGGTACGATGGGCATTGTTATCCGTGTTTGAGTTAAAAGTGTTCTTGCTCTCCTAATATGAGCTTGGATCTCTAATTCTCCTTGTTGAATTGATGGTCAAGGGTCGTCTTGATGTCCTCTAACGGATTTGGTAGTTGAATTATCTGAATTGGTGATGGAATTGGCTCAATTATGTTTCTTGATCCTCCTAGACCTCTAGGACCTTCATGGATTCAAATATAATTTTGATCTCCAATTGGGCAGCAAGAATGTTCCTCTCAAAGGTAGCACGTGAGTCTACAATTCGATAGGGCTTCGTTGCATTCTATTGGCATTCTTCCTCTATAGTCTCCTCCATTTTGAGGGGGGTCTTATAGCATATTGAAGGCCTTGCTCTAGCTTCATGGAGAAGCCAAGAACAAGAAACCAACAGTTGGAGCAGTTGGAGGAAAAGTTCTAGAGGCTTCCCCTCCCAAAATCCGTTTAGATTCGTCGCCTAAGACGTTGTAACCGATTCTGGGTCCAAAACTGCTTTGATGCTAGCCGTAGCTCTAAGGCACGGTCAACTCTGATAGCCACGGGTGTCAGTCACAGCTAAGGTTGAGTTAACCAACTTTGCTCAAATTGACTAGTTAAAACCACTACTTCACCTTGGAGATGTCCAAGATCATTCATATAGTCTGTTTGCATGTCCCATATGAATAGTCGCCTCGACATGACGCGTTTTAGGTGTTTACAAATCTCTAAATTTAGATAGAAACAAAAATATACACATAACACATGACATGTTTCAAATAGCTGCAACCAAAACATATGATATTATTGATGTCTTTGAAAATCTCAACTATATTAAAAGTAATTTGATAAGTAGATCCAAAACTTAGAAGTCGTGGTATTATAAATCGTAATATAATAAGACTAATTAGAATCCTAAGTCATGCGTTATCAATTATAACCCCTTACTTTGGTTGGTTAAAGTAAGATGAATATTTTCTTATTTCTCATAGAAAAAACATTTTAAGTTAAATATCACTTGACATTAAAAGATATCCTAACAATGTAGATTCACTCAACCTTGAATATATCCAGCTCATTCATTCAGTGCAAATTCATCGAGACATAAACATACATTTAGCTTAGACCCAATCTACTCCACTTCTTTGAGCTTGTTAATGTTTAAAACTCCAAAATCTACTCAAATAAAGAATCTCTGTGAAACCACTTGGGAATTGCTGGGTGGAAACTTGTAAAGTAAAAGCAACAAACCATTCTCTTGCAGTGGAAGTTTGGACTGCCTTGTTAAACAAGAAATGGTACAAACTTGACCAAGTGAAAGTCCTTATAGTACCCATTTCTCTCTAAATTGACTGACACGACAGGGAGTGGGCTAGGCGGCAACTGTGAAAGTTATCTTGTATGCTTTTTCTTCCACAATTCAGCATGGCTTTGGAAAACAAAGGAAATATGACCAAAGACTTGGAAAATGTAATTAATGGTGTTGAATGTATCGGGACAAAAGCAACGAAAGTTTCGGGGAAACGTATTTTACTGGGTAGCCACAAAATGGCAAAGGTTTCGGGTTACTATGGGCTAATTATTATTGGCATCCATCATAAGCTATTGCTTGTCGGTTGGCCTTTTCCCTGTAAACGTTGTCAATGTAGACGGGCAGCAGCGAGTCATCTCACGTGTTTGAAATTTGGTTACAGACAAACATCACAGCTTTCACAGCCTTCCAATGTCAAACACACGAGTTTGACAATTTGGTGCCAGACGAACATCACAGCCTTCCAATGTCAATGTGGGGAGGACGGCTTATTGTATGACGTAACGTCAAAGTATAGCATAAGTCTGTTCAACTTTTCAAAGAACACGCATTTGATTGGAAATTCTACCAAAAAGACTTGCATAGGCTGCAAATTTTCCGTCTCCATTCTTTTCGCCCAAGGACTTATGAATCATAAGTGCGAGTACGGCAAAGTTGAAGGGTCTTCACACTTTAAAAATGCTAGGTGGAAATGTGTAGAGTGAAAGCTAGAGAAGAAAACGCGTTTGACTGGAAATTATAGCAAAAAGCCTTGTAGAGGCTGCAAATTTTCCGTCTCGATTCTTTTCACCCACTGACTTATGACAAGTGCGAGTATCGAAAGGTAAAGGTATTCACAATTAATTGCTGGGTGAAAATTTGTAGAGTGAAAGCAACAGGACACATTTCACTGGAAATACCAGCAAAAAGACTTGTACACGCTGCAAATTTTCCGTCTCGATTCTTTTCACCCAAGGACTTATGATAAGTCGAAGTACGGAAAAACTGAAGGGTCTTCACAATTAACTGCTGGGTGGAATTTTGTAAAGTGAAAGCTACAGAAGAACACGCATTTGACTGAGAACTCCAGCAAAAAGAATTGTACAGGCTGCAAAGTTTCCGTCTCGATTCTTTTCACCCACGGAATTATGATAAGTCCGAGTACGGCAAAGCTGAAGGTTCTTGACAGTTATTTGCTGGGTGGAAATTTGTAGAGTGAAAGCAACAGAAGAACACGCATTTGACAGGAAATTCAGGAAGAAGACTTGTACAATCTGCAAATTTTCCGTCTCGATTCTTTCCACCCACGGACTTATGATAAGTGCGATTACGGCACAGTTGAAGGGTCTTCACAATTATGAAGATTCTTATTATATTAGCTGTCTTCTCAAATGTACCCTGGGAGACATGTACCCATACTCAGACCGCTTGACGCAGCTTTATCGTGCAGAGAAAGACAATTACATACGATAGTCGCCTCATGGGATATCCACTCACCCACTTTTACCCCTGGCCGGCCCAATGCGTCGTCCTATATTTTAATCTTCAGTCATCCTCAGCATCTTCCTCATCCCTGTCATCTTCGTCGTCCTCGTCATATACATCAGCTTCGTCATCTCTCCATCTCCTCAGCCTCGTCTTATTAAGACGGGCTTCGAGTGTTGGACCCCTTAAAAATGTATTATTGTTGTGAAACAGGTTAAAAGGTGTATTAAGAAGGGATAGCACTAGTGCTAAAGTCAAGATTAAGATTTTTCACACACGGAAATGGTAATGCCTTCAAGATATAGATTTTCACACACGGAAATGGTAATGCGTTCTTTCCTAGTTTGTTTATCTTTTAAGCCGATCACCAATTTATTTATTTATTTTTATAAAATTTAAGGTATTAATTTTTTTTGAAACACTAAACCTTGGAATTATATTGTATGTGTGGGGTTCTCTTCCGTCAAAGTCACCTGGGATTCGTACGAGGCCCCATCCACATCAGCTGATCTAACGAACCATGGACTTTGCATATCCACATCATGTAAGGAGGAAAGATTTGAATTTGGGGCCTCTTTTTTTCAACTTGGGAGTTTTAACTACCCATTTGCTCTCCAACTCCTCATATTAATTTTTATAAATTTTAAAATAAATTATAGAGAGGTTAATTATATCAAAATAATATCTATACTTCACATAAATTAAATTTATTTATATGAATATTTAATTATTTGAATTATTGTTTTTCCACTTGAAAATGATGCTTATATTAATAGTAAATTTTGCAACATATATTATAATTATAGGGCCCTCATGTTGCAAATCAAATTGCTTTCAATCCACCATTAACCAAAAAATAGGAAAAACATAAAATATCTAAATTTATACACAAATGGATCGGTGTAGAGCTTAGCCTAGCTAGATTTCTCAAGGTAGTAGTTTGTCATACAATATAACTATTAACACATAAACACATAAGAACATCAGGGATGATTGTCATACAAAATAATGGTGGATTCAAATTTCAAGCCACCACCTCAACAAATAGAATATCACGAGGTCAATCCTATGCAATAGGCATCTAATGACTAATAATGGAGCTATGGGATAGTACCACCTTCATTATGTAATTATGGTTCAACTCTACGATTCCAAGCCTATCATGGATCTTCTTGATAAGCTGTCCCAAAACATGGTTCTGATTGTGAACCTTGTTCACCTGTAATAGGATGTCATGCATGAGGGATTTACGCATAGCCCAAAGGGTTGGAGTCCCCAAGTAAAAAATTGCACCTTCCTTTCTAAATAAATCGTATAACAATGACTCAAAAAGTCCCAACTCATATTATATTGTTCATAATCAACCAAAAGACCAAGGAGATAGGTTTTCCAGTTAAAACAAGTGAAGAAGGGTTAGAAAAGATCAACAAACACTTCTCAATCTCCTATGACATAAGGACAAAACCAAAATAAGTGTTAGATAAATTCCACTTGTCCACAAGCAACACATAAGTGTTAGATTGGTTGAGCTTTGCTAGGTGTTGATGAAAGTCCCCTATTCATATGGGACCCTCAAATATGTTACCCATAATAATTATGCACAAGACTTTTACATGAACAATGGAAATAAGTGGATTTAAGTAATATGTAGATGCCAAGGAATTTAAAATTTGAAAGATTCCCTCAAAAAATGAACTTCAAAGTTTCTATCCAAACTGGATCACAAATACAATTCTTAAACATTTACATAGAGATCAAGAAAATACCCTTCTTGTGTTGAAAGATAATTTTGAAATAACTAATACAATTTTATTGCACAAAGAGGCGGTCTTCATTGCAACTGTAAATTTTATCCATAAAATTTAGCACCTTTAAGTGTCAAAATAAAAGGAATATAACCATCCTTTAATCTTGTGTTACTTCAACCTATAATTCACTCTATCATAAAAAAGAAGAAGGATTTGGAAGAATTTTTTGTATAATAAAGTAGTGAAGCTTCATACCTACTTTGATAGCATGTTGAAATTCAAAATACTTGTTACAATGAATACAAAAATAATATTAGTCTCATGATGACAAAGGAAATAGAGAGAAAAGAAATATGAATATGAGAAGATACCCTTAGGCACCTACCACTAATGATAATCAAATAATCACACGTAGATATAATGGGTTGATGGAAGAGGTGTACAAATACATCTAATGACAAATTATGAATATTAGAACATACCTATTTAAGTTTATAAAATTGACTTTATAGAGAGATTTGTAGGCCCATAGTGATTCGAGCAAAGTAAATATTGCGTAGAGTCCCAAGGAGGATGACACTAGGAGACATTGGACTTGTACACACTAGCATGCATTTGGGCCATTCATTAGACATATTAGCAACAACTCTTATGGTGTCAAGAATTCTAAGGTAGCCAACCTTCATTTGGTTCCCACCATAATGGCACCAATGTCAAGATACAAGGATCTACGGCACCAACACGACATGTCACCATTAGACATCAAACTACATATATTCTAGCACTAGGTTCTTGGCCAATTTTTACACTCATCTAGTTCAACCACTTAGCTTTAGTGGGTTGGTGCTAGTTGTAGAAAAATTATAAAGGATAATTTTGCAATTGTTCTTGAAATTACTTTTTGATCAATTAGAAGTTGAATTATTTTCCCTTTCAATTGCTTTGTAACTATTTTACATAATATTTAAATCATAGACATAAAACTCTTCTCTTCCTTTTTTTTTATTTAGTATCCCTATATTTATTCTCTCCTTTTCTAGTCCTATAGGTGTAGGTTATTCCTTTCCAAGAATTTACTTTGCCACTTCTACTATGGAACAAAGTGTCTTACATCCTACAATGTTAACACTCCATGTACTAAACATTTGTATTATTGCATAATTTAATACATGGAGTTTATATTATATAGTTTACTTATGTATTTATAACATCTATGAATAAACATTGTATTCATGAGTGAGAGAGCATTTCTATTATCCCCTATTTCTTGTTAAACCATTTCTATTGTGCCATATTTCTTGTTAAACCATTTCTATTGTGTTGTATTTCTTGTTGTACAATTCTAGAGCCTAACGTTCAAGCACCACAAGTTGGTTTCGGGAGTTGTTCACCATGCTATCACATCTTATGCCCCATGGTGTGGATCAAGTGCTATCAAAGATTTATCACCCTCTTTGATCTTTTTATTTTACAAATCTTCTTTGCATTCATCCTTCTCTAGAAAAGAGCCTCTTAGTAAGCTTCATTGTTGGACATCTAGTCACATATTTTTAGTACAATAATCAAGGTGCTATACTAGGTTCTATAGCTTAATACCCTAAAGAATTTTGCAACCATAAATAGAAAGTTAGCATCACAACAAGAGACTAAGATATGAGATGTTAAGAATCATTCAAGAAACCCTATAAGAATAGAAGAATGTTTTTTTTTTAAGTTGTTATAGAATCTTATGATCAATATAGGATCCTTGTCCCCAACTACCAACCTTATGTTGTTTTAAAGTCATGGTTATTTGGATACTTGGATACTTGTTTTGAGTAGCTCGAGTCCTATTGTATTTTTAATCAATTCTTTGACTCTAATAATATCACTTTTATAGCCTTAAAGATGTTAAAATTGGTTGACTATTCGTAGGAAAACACTAACAACAATATCATGAATGTAGGAGATACATTTGTTATGTGGATACTATTTTCTAAGTTAGTATATGAGAGGTTATATCCTTTGCATCACTAAAGAGATTAATCCATGTATTTTCAATAATTGTGTTAGAATAAAGACTAGTCTATCTAATAATTACACTAATGGGTTTAATGAAATTAGTCGTATACACATTGACAATGTCAATAATCATTAAGTTCTATAGCATGCTAGTGGGTTTCAATACCATATTCATTTAGAGATGGATTTTCTTCTAATGAACTCTTGGTACAAGCAGTTCACTTCACATCCAAGGTAGAAGAGAGATCACAACCTAAACAAAATAAAGAAAATTTGATGTATAAATGCTTCCTACCATGTTTGTTTGGAGCATTCCAAGCATTTTGGAGCCATCTCATACACTTTGGGTGATAATTTCCTCTATTTTTTGGCACATTTTCTTAAATAAATATTTAATTAATATTTATCTAATTTAAATATTTCTCAAATATCGAGTGGCCTATTTTAGGAGGATTTATTCATTGTTTAACTCCAAAAAATTACTTCTTTGATCACTCCTAAAAATAAGGAGCTTTTGTAGTTGACTAGTGGAGTTGTAATGCATAAGTTTCTCCTAATACTTATCCTAAATTATACAATGCACATAAACATACACATGCTTTATTTATGTATTTATCATATTCAATAAAGCATCTTGCATGATGCTCATAACTAGTTGATAATTTAGGATATTCCAAGCTTTTATGTGCATTGGAATTTTGGGTATTTTATACATTTTATTCTCTTCATTATTGTAATAGATATTTCATAATACAAGTGGAGAGCAAAAATACTATCATATTTTTTCCATATTTTCCATATAGTTGGTGTGTTGGAGCTCTTCTACAATTGTAGTTTTTATATTACAATTGCAATTTTTACATTACAATTACCGTTTTTAGTTCAACCATTGAATGAGCAAGATTTCTCTACCATTTGTGGTGTATTATCTTTGTTCTTTGTATGTCTAATTATATTATGGATTCAACCATCGATTGCTAATTTTTTAGTCCATGTTATTGTTGTAATAAAACATATATTCTAACCATCTTATTTTATATTCAATCTCATAGTATTTTGTGCAAGTTAGTAGAGGTTTCTTTGTATCTTCTACATAGCATTACAATATTTATTTGGTATCAAATTTAATCTTGCTATTGGGTTAGAGAATGTTTTCTTGTCATCATGGCATAAATTATGGCTAGTATTATTCCCCTTCAGATTCCATATTTAAGAGTGAAAACTTCAAATACTGGAGTATTTGCATGAAGATGTTTTTTATTTCATAAGATATGTGGAGTTTTATCTTAGAGGGATATTTTAAATCAACAAATGAATTAGATTTCCACGATTTTAATTCTAATGAAATTAAGGAGTTGATGGAGAATATAAAGAAGGATGTAAAATATCTTTTTGCAATTCAAAGTGGGATAGATATTTTATCCAATATTGTTGAATGTTCTCAATCAAAGGTTGCATGGGATACACTAGAAAATACCTATAAAGGATCTTCTAAGATGAGAATAGTTAAATTTCAACTCTTAAGGAGGGAATTTGAATCATTACACATGAGTGAAAATGAATCTATTGAGGTTTTTATCACTAGAGTTTAGAATGTTGTAAATTCTATTCATTCACATGGAGAGATTCTTAATGATACAAGAATAGTTGAAAAGGTATTGAGAATCCTTCCTAATAAGTTTGATCTAGTTACCATAGCTATTGAAGAATCTATAGATTTAGCAAATCTAACTCTTGTTGAATTACTTGGTAGCCTTTAAACATATGAGCATGGGATGAGCGATAGAGAAGTCCTTGATTATGCATTTTAAGGCAAGTTGAAATTTAATGAACAATAAACCCATACAAAAGAGTCCTCATATACCACTTTAGGATCATCTTCTTCAAGATCTCGTGGGAGAGGCCATGGTAGAGGATGTGGAAGAGGTAATGATAAAAGTCATGATTCAACCCATAAACATTGCAATTATTATGGTAAGGATAATCACATTGAAGAACAATGTTTTAAAAAGAAAAAGCATGAAAAGAAAGCAAATTATAGTGAAGAAAAAGGTGAACATCTCTTTTTCATTTTGAATAATTTTGAGTCTGTTGAGAATCATTCATGGTATCTTAATAATGGATGTTCAAATCACATGACAAAAATTAAAAACCTCTTTGTTGAACTTGATAACAATTTTATTAGACATGTCACATTTGATGATAACAATCATGTTGATATAGTAGGAAAAGGAACTCTTGCCATCAGAACAAAGACTAGTAAGATATTTTACATGCATGATACATTTTATGAACGAGGGATAAAACATAATCTTTTGAGAATTGGATAATTATGCTCAAAGAATTATAGAAATATTTAAAAAAAAAATGTTTGTAGAATCCAGAATGTGTCTAACAATAAAATTATAGTTAAAGTTTTGATAGTAAAAAACATGATGTTTGTGTTGTAAATGCATCCAATAGGTAAATGCTTGAAGAGAACCATTGATATGGCACAAGAGGTATGGACACCTCAATATTGACTCCTTATATAGAATCCAAAAGAAGAGTCTTGTTAGAGGACTTCCCACTTTCACAAAGCCTCTCAACACAATATGTGAAGGATGTCTTTTTGGAAAGCAACATTGAGAGAAGTTTCCTCATTATAAGTTCAGAGTTTAGAAACCATTAGAGTTAGTGCATGTTGATCTATGTGGACCTATGAAAACCTTGAGTTTAGGTAAAAGAAAATATTTTCTCTTGTTTGTTAATAATCATATAATAATGTGTTAGATTTAATTTTTGCATGAAAAATTATTGAGAAGTAATCAAGTTCTTGTATTAAGATCTTAAGGACATACCGTGGAGGTGAATTCACCTCAAATGGGTTCCTAGAGTATTGCAACAACCTTGGAATCAAGAGGGAGTTGAATACTGTTTACACTCAATAAAATGGAGTGGTAGAATGAAAAAGAGGATCATTATGGATATGACCCATTGCATGTTGAAAGAGGAGTTACCAAATAAAGTTTAGGCTGAAGCTATCCATACATCTATTTATATTATCAATAGATGTTCAAAAAATTTGGTACAAGATTCTCCTCCCTCTGAGCTTTGGCATGGTAAGAATCCAAGAATTAGTCATTTGATAATTTTAGGTTCTACATGTTATGTGTACATTCCTAAGAAAAATAGAAGGAAGCTTGATGAAAAATCCATCAAATGTATTTTTGTGGGCTATTCTATTGAATCTAAAACTTTTAGATGTTTTGATCCTACTACTAAATGTTAGAGTATATTACATCATTTGGTTCATGTAAATGTACCACCTTTGGTACATAGTTAGAGTAGGATATTACCTTAGGGGGAAGTTAGCTAGTTACTTCAAGCAATGTAATAAATGCACAAGTGTCAATGTGCAAGGTGTCCCCTTGTACAACTAGGTAGAGTGTTGGATAGGAATCTATCTTCCTATATAAAGGGCCTCATAGTGAGTGATCATATATCAAGTATATCAGGTTCATTATAGTATAGAGTAGTAGATAGTGGTAGAACTCCTTGTTGGAGTACAATGTAGTTCTTTAGCTTATATCAATGTTGGAAATATTGAGCATATTGATTTATCATTTATGTCAAAGGAAAGTATGATATTCAAGGCGGAAATATTCTTCTAAGGTTGGATAATTATTCATGGTAAAGTACATCTCAAAGGAAAGAAATTGTAGAAAGAAAAGGTTTATAATTACTATTTTTTAAATATTATAATAAGGACAAATAAGTTTAAAGAGTTGGCTTGAAAAAAGAAAGAAAGGGTTTAATAGAAAAAGCAAAGAAAATAAATTAGAAAAGACTTGAAGGTAATATTGTAATATTTATTAAATATTATAATATAAAAGTTTAAAAACAGGCAAGAGGCACCAAAAATATTAGAGGAAATAATTTGATAAGTGCCAACGTGCATATAAAAATATATGCACCAACGTAAAAGCATAGTATGGAGAAGCATATATTAAATGGGATAAAATTTTTATTTTTAAGAGGTTGATGACAATGCGGTAATCGTTAATCCATTCATGAGTTTTGTGGTTCGTGGAAGGAAGAGAAGGGAGAAGTCTGCACGCGTTTCAAAGCAAATTCAAATTCAAAATATAAGAGGGTAGCGTGTTCGATACCCCAATTGGGAGACTAGCCCATACGATAAGCATCCCTACGCTAGGGTGTTGGTAGATAGCAAGTTGTAGGGTCAAAACTCATCGAGACTCTTTTGCAAGGCAGAGGATGAAAATTGTTTGGTTGAGCTCACAAGGTGGAAGATAAAGGGAATTTGCTACATTGTTGGTTTCAAGTGGGCGGCTAGCCCAACTGGTTGCTAGGCTAGCACTAAGGCACTAGCAGACACGTGGTTGTAGGTTCAAATATTGTGAACACTATTTTTGCAAGGTAGGAAAGGTAAAATCATTTATATGGTTAATTTTTGATAGGCAAAAGGTTAATTATTTGCGTGGTGTTCATGTGGTAAGTTTGCAAGGCAAAAAGGAAATCATTCATGTGGCACATTGACATAAGGTATGAATGCAAAGTTTTTATAAATTAAAGGGGGAAATCGTTTGCTAATATGAATAAGGAAATTATTTCATTGAGCTTAGGAGGTATAAGGTGTGCTACAGTTTATTTGTGAATTATAATTTTTGAAATTTAAATTGAGGAGGTATAAGGTGTGCTAAGGTTTATTTGTGGATTTTAATGTGTACTTGAGAAAAATTAAATATTGTGATATGGGTATTGCTTAAAAAGGAGTTATAAGGTGTGATTAAGATTTAATTTTTTATGATAATTTTGTATGGTGAAAAAGAAACTTTGAGGGGTTTTGATAATTGTTAATACTTTATATTTTGAGAATAAAAGGAGAGTTATAGAGCATAATTTTTAGATCTTTTTGTGCACATCCTTTTGAGGAAAAATATTTAATATGAGTGATTTGAGAGAAAGATCTACTAACCAGTTTTGAAGTGGCACTTTGAAAAGGAAATACTTTTTGAGACAGGTTTTGAGGGCACATCTTCATCAAATAAATTTTAGAGGTATGGTGATTTATTCCTTCCTTAAGGTGTTTGGTTGAGAAAATATTTTGATGTTATAAGGAGGATATATAAGGATTAAGTTCATGTACATTATTGGAAATATGTGTAAGAACAAAATTGTGCTTCATTTTTGAAAGAAATTGTAAACACATGTGTTAGGGTTGTGAACAAGTTGTGCATCATTGTTGAATAAAATTAGAAATACATGTGCTAGGGTTTTGAACAAGTTGTACTTCATTGTTGAATGATATTGGAAACACATGTGCTAAGGTTTGAGAGCAGGTTTTGTGAATAATATTGATTGATATTAGGATAAACTTACAAAGGTCATAGAGCATATTTGTGAAGTAATTTGTGCATTGGATTTGAGTGATATTGGAAAGAACATATTATGAAATTGTATTGCATATATTTTCTATGTTTTATTGAACAATAATTTTAGGTAAAATATGTTTGAAGTAATTTAATCAAAGAAAATATTATGAGCAGTTATGAGTATTTTTGAGCAGAGATAGTGGGCAGAGTTAAGAGTAGTTTTGTGAGCTATTTTGAGTAGAACTTTTGAGAAGGCTTGTGAGTAGATTTGTGTAGCGTTTATGAGCAGGTTTGAGATAGATTTCTACAGGTTATTGAACATATTTGAGCAAGCCTTATGAGTAGGCTTGGTGTAGATTTGAGTAGAGTTGAGCAAGCCTTGTAAGAAGGCTTGAACCAGAGTTGAGGGGATAGATTTCTCATGTGGATAGAGGTCTACAAACTTGAGTATAGGGGATTGGAGTCTCCTTTAGGCAGAGGCCCATAAATATTGTAATAAGGAATTGGTTCCCAAGATATTTGTTGAGAAAGTTTATAAAAATATTCTCCATGGACATAATCCACATTGGGTGAACCACATTATATTTGTATCTCTCATGTGTGTGATGTTTTGTGCAATGCATCTACTATTGATGATATTGGGTAATACTACTTTGGAAATTTATTGCAATTGATAACATTGGATAATATTAATTTGAAAGAAAATAAAAAGTTTATCTTATACTAGTTCACCCCCCTCTCAGTATAATCTTGTGTTCTTCAATTGGTATAAGAGTAGGTTTCTTCGAAAAGTCTAACAACTTGAAGGTAGATCTTACAAGAACACACAATGGCCACTAAAATGATAAAAGTTGCACCTATGGTTGAAATCAACAAAAGAGACTCATAATTGGTTGACCTAGAGAAGGAATTTACTGTAGCTCTTGTTGAATTGGAAGCTAAAGTTCAAAAGGATGAAGAAACAAAGACAATGCTTCTACAAGATCTCAATGACTTAAAGGTTAAATTTAAAGAGGCAAGAAAAATTAAAGAAGTAATGATTGATAAATTAAAGGTAAACAAATTGGAATGTGAAAAGTTGGTTGTTTTCTTGAGAAAGGAAGTTGAAAAGTCTTAAAAGAAGTCACAACAAGATATAAGGTTACAAAATGGGAAATCAAGCTTAACAGGGACATAAAATAAAAAAATTGGTGAAGAACCCATGACCTATGCTGATGAACTAAAAAAGACTAAAAGCACCAAGGGGGAAGAGAATAAAGAATCATCATGGGCAAAAGTCAATCACAAAAATAAACTATATCATCCGAGGAAGTCAAATAGGTTTCAATGCTTCTTCCATGGTAATTATTTCTCATGTAATGAATATGGTCATAAATTTGTACATTGCATGATCAATATGGAAAATTATGTTAGAAATTTTAATTCATTTACACCTCTTATGGATAACAACATCATATGTTACAAATACAATAATTTTGGGCACAAGACCAAATGGTGTAAAACAGTGTTTCTGAATCAAGAAAAAAGGAGGATAAGAAATTTTAAAAAGATACATCCTTGAAAGTTTGAAAAAATAAAGAGGAACAAGAAAAAGAGAAGTCAATGTTGGTACATAAAAATCTTCATGTACAAGATGAGGGAAATTAGTGGTATATTGGTTGTTCAAGCCATATGATAGGTGACAAAAGTAAATTTATTTCTCTTAAAGAAATCAATGGAGTATCAGTAAAGTTTGGTGATAATGCTTCAATTAAAATTGTTGGAAAAGGGACTTTGTGTAGACACCAAAACAGCACCAATCCGATTATGTGACTGCAAACACTGATCGCTTTGACAAACACAGCCCCCAGGGCAGCCCTCAGAGGTTAAACAATGGTCTTAACCACTTTCATAGCAATTTTGTAAGGTCAAGAAGCAATTTGGCACACTTGGACACTTTGCCCAAGTATTCGTCTCACCCAGGGATGAATTCAAAATAGAATCCGTCCCACCCCAGGACGAATTCTGAATCTGTCCCTGGGTGGGACGAATTCTAAGCTTAACGGGCAAAAAGACAAATGGCGCCAAGTGGCAGCCCAGAACAGTCGCTTGATGACTCTTGCCTCGCACGCGTGTGTAGGTGGACAAAGGGGCCGTTAGAAGACTCGTCACAAAAGGCATTTATCAAAGCCCAAGTCAACGGAGGACTCCCCTCCCTCATGGGAAGACAAGACTGCCACATGGCGCCTATGACCAACACATGGCATTTGTGCTTCCCTCCCAAAAGAGACCCCATGGGTCTATAAAAGGTGGGACTTTTCTCACCCAAAATATACAGGTTGAAGGAGTTTTCAAGCAACGAAGTGCTATCGAGTTGAAGACCCACTTGCATCCCTTTTGGTTCACCTTCCCACATCCACCAATCTCTTTTGCAAGGGAGGTTGTTGGGTGGCCTTTGGAAGCTCGAACCTGACCCAAATCCAACACATGGACACCTGAACCAACCAATTCGCCGACCCCCCAATCCTAAGAGGTTTTGGGCCCATCCCTAGTGGATTGGCGCCAAAATCAAGTGCCAACGGTGGGAGGCCCACTTGGGCACCCCCGCACTTCCCAAGTCCTATTTTAAGTTTTAGAGCATTTTAGATTACTTTTTCAGGTTGCATTTTGTGTTATTAGGTTTGATTAACCCATAGCTGCAATTTTGTAACTTTTGGTCATATTCTAGTATGTTTTGTGTCGCTTTGTTGTTTCATTGACTTGCAGGTGGCGAGATCAAATTCCTGAGGGTAGAGGCCAAATTGGGAGAATCCGACCATCTGGGTCGTCCCAAAATGGCCCCAATTACATAACCCCCTAGTTTGCAGGCGTTTTGCAGGTCTCGGGATTCGACATTGGAGCAACGAAGCAGGTCGGTTTCTTCAACACGAAGAATTCGTCCCACCCGGGGACGAATTACGATCGGAGTCGTCCCGACCAGGGACGAATTCCGAGTTGAAGGCAGATTGGCCAGTTGTCTCGATGGCGATGGCCTTCTGGTAACTTTTCCTATCTTCTGTCAAGTTTTGAAGCCATTTGGACTCATTGTATTTACTGTTTTAGGCAAATGTTTACATGCATATTTCGTTAGTTTTAGAGAACAAACACTTTTCATTTGCGGCAGGTGCTACTGACATCTTGGTTGTTTCTTTGTTCACAGGAGAAGCAGCGGAGGTGAAGAACTCATCGACATCAGCGGCGGCATCATCTTGGCCCGCCCATTGCAATCGTGGGCACGCGGAAGGAGGAAGACTAAGTCACACATTGTAACAAAGACAAATTTAACGCTCCTAGCCCCTAAAAAGGGAGGAGACGTCTATGTAACCGAGGATAAGATATTTGAATAAAGAGGGCTGTGATTTCTTTACATCTTTTCTTTCCTTTCCAAATTGTCTCCTTCCTTTGTTTTGGTGCATAGGATTAAAGCGTTACATTTCGTCTTACATTGCATAATTAGTGTTTCCTTTGCCCGGAATCTCGTGCTTTCAGTGGCGATCACGGTGGGACCCTGTTCCCTGGTTTTTAAAATCACGAAAACCGATCAAATTTTTGTGTTTTGTGTTTGACAGGTACATTTTTTTTTTGACTATTATTCGTCTCTCGGTCGTGGCGATTGCTTTACTGAAATTCGTCGACCTCGAGACGATTTCAAATTCGTCTCTAGGGGGGACGATTTCGCTTCGTAATTCGTCTCACCGAGGGACGAATTTCATGTCCGCAACTTTTCGAGCAAAAATTCAGAGGCAACTGGAGCAGCGAGAGAAGAGGTAGGGATTTTTATAATCTCTGTTAAATTTTCTGTTTTTGTTTCTGTTTCTTTGACTGTTTTCATTTTATCCTGCATTACTTAGGGAAAATCATTCATGCTTGTTTCAATTTTCGCTAAATAAAATGAATCTCACACACTCCACGCAACAATTTTAAACCAAGGAGCTGGTCGTAAGACCCCAGCCCTTGATCAAGACCATTGGTGGATTTCATCACCACCTTGGCTTGATTTGCATCCATTTCCCGATTGTCAACTGTTGTTAGGCGTAAATCCTGACGAAAGCGGACCGAGTGTCGCTGGGGTGATTCCCATGCGCGCGAGGATAAGTTTTCTATGGTAGGTGCCATTAACAGGACAATCCCCCTTCCGTACCGCCTACGTACCACGTACCTTCTGCTCTCACGTACCTATAGTCTCCCTCTCGTAAGGGCGGGTATATAGAGAGGTTGGTATATCGGCTCGGTTGGTATATTGAAGGGGCGACCATTTTGGGAGTTATATGAGCCGTCATAATGCATTTAAACGATCTTCAAAACCTACAAAAACAAAACAAAACATCAAAATGCACTAAACCAGTTTAGGACACACTATTTAAACCCTTAAAAGAGATAATCACGGTTTGCGTATGCGTGTGTTCATTTCTGCTTAGTGTAGACAAAAAGAAAAATCATCATAAACAAAAGATAAAAATCTACGCATTTTGTCATTTTCTCCAAAAAGCTCCAAGGATTCCCGTAATCGCTTGGTCACTCCAAAATTCCCCAAAGGTGTCCATGAACCCTTTGGTCAACCCAAAATCACCCCAAATGTGCCCATAAGTGATGCAGGACCATCCAACAAAAAATGGGAAATCTTGTATTTTTCTCTAAATTTTAGTGCATCTTGCCGGGGCCATAACTTCTCAACCGTAGCTCCGTTTGACACGAAATTTTACAGGGAGTTGGTTGGGAGAATTTTTTGGTGCCAAATTCCATCATCTAGTGCCCCGAAATTAGGTTTTAAAATTGCGTGCCCATTTTTTTGCACTTTTTGAGTTGTTCGGATGTCAATATCTCCTAATGTATTTAGAGCTAGGACTTGAAACTTCATTTTTGTCTTATCTACTATAAGAGGGATGCGCACACCAATTTTGGGCCCCATCTGACTCATTTTCAATTTTTAGGGTTTTTTAGAGAGACATCGTCATGGTGCTCACCCGTAGCCAAGCCCAATCACGGGCGGAGGCTGTGGGGAATATCCAAGGAGGAACGAGTCATCTCCGTTACAATCCCAAGGATTTGGTCATACCACCTTGGCGACCTAACACACAAGGCAGTCCCCTCCACACCTTAAAGGAAAGGGACTATAGGGACACCTCTTCGAGGGGCACTCCTGTTCAACATAGCATTCAACACAAACCCTCCCATGAGGGGTACATCCATAGGAGAGCTCCCTTAGATGCTCGCTATGAGCGGTCACCGTGCGATGAAGCGCTAGGTCAACATAGGGTTCGACGGGAGGAACCACTTGATTACACTATCCCTCCTTCACCCCCTCTAGTTGTCAGGACTACAAGGACAAATCCAGAGCACAAGGCACTTCAGGTAGGGCGAGCTAGCTCCATCCATCCCTTTCTCACTTATGAAAGAGAGCATGAGGAAAACCCTTACCTTCCTCAAAAACAATACACATCACGGGAGCAACACGCCTCCGCACCTGCTATCTATCAGGACCACTCACTGAGGCCAAAGCCCCGAGGGAATGCCGCTACCCCCAACAAAGGGAGGTCACCTATAGAGATCTTGGATCACTATGATCAAAAATATCTAGGAGAGGCATCTAGGCCTTCTAGACATGAGGCGACAGGACCAACCATCTTAGAATCTGTCAAGCACGTCGCACGCCAAATGCAATTCACGCAACTTGAGCTAGAGCGACTAGAGCGACTACATTTAGAGGAACTGTACTATATTAACAAAGAGCACCTTCAGCGCCGGAAGGATGAGTTGTTCCAACACACTATGCAAGGAGAGCCAACATGAAAGGGAGTACGAGGAAAATCATCGCATTCCTCGAGGACAACAAACAGTGCGGCCTCAAGTACATGCCGCCTACATCGACAGAGGGAAGCGACCCATTGAAATTTTAGATCATCAAGATCGAGGCCAACACATAAGAGAAACATTCGAGCCTCCTGAGCAAAATAGGGTAGACCGAACTGACCCGATAGTCGCCAGACATACCACCCGTCAAGCCCAAATCACGTGGCTTGAACAAAGTCATCAGGAGATAGAGTATCGACACCGCTTGGATAGAGAGCGCATGCAACGTGAAGCGGATGAGTTACGCATAGAGCAAGGTCGTCAGGAGTTAGAAGACTTATACATGCAGCGCAAAGCAGATAAGTTGTGCTATAAACTACCTGAGGAGACTCCAACCCCTCACACACATAAGACAAAACATTATGAGAGGCACAACCCCTGGGTGCAAGACAGGTCATCGCGACCTCATCAAACGCTACCCCCAACACCTCCTAGACAGGAGCGGGAGGCTACTCTCTCGATTCCTGAAGCACCACCCCCGACGCCTCCTAGACATGAACGGGAGGCCGCTCCTATAACCAATGATGGGTGCCTTCCTCAGACATCCACCCAAGCTTATGAGCCACCCTTAGAAATTCATCAAGAAGCCTCTAAGGAATTAGAGCGAGAAGAAGAGCGGGATGAAAATCCCCACCAAGGCATGGGGGTACTATCCAGCTACCCCTCCATAAGCCCCAAGTTCCTCAACAAGAACCAACCAAAGAGGAGGAGCTCAAATCTCCCGATACATGCAAAGCACTAGAGCACTTAGAGTTGGTAGAGACCAAGATTTTGGAGCTCCCAAGGCCCAACTTACATAAGGCTCCTTTCGAAGAAGATCAACCTTTAACCATAGGGCTACCTGATGATGCAGTCCTCCATGTCTCAGAATCTCCAGATTCTGATGAGCTATACACATTGTTCGAAGGTGAGGATGAAACAGACATAGCACACAACAATCACATAAGACAACATCGGCATCCCATAAAAATCGAAGAAGCATGTCAACAGATAAACATAATACTAGGGCATGAGTGGCGCGTTAACCCACCACAGTGGGACCAAGCATTACATCCGCCACGTTGGGCACACAAAGAGCAACTTCCACCAAGAGACATCATAGCAACATCAGTGCCGCGGGCGGACCCTGTCCTCATCTCCGTGCATAGGGATGATCCATTCATGCCCATACCTCTAGAGCCGGATCCGAAGTGCAAAGACCATCAAGCTAGGGGTACCTCTATCCCTCAAAGAACCATAATCCAAACCAAAAATCTCCAAGGATTATCGCAATCACTTGGTCACCCAAAAAAGCTCCAAGGATTATCGCAATCACTTGGTCAACCCAAAAGCTCCAAGGATTATCGCAATCACTTGGTCACCCAAAAAGCTCCAAGGATTATCGCAATCACTTGGTCACCCAAAAGCTCCAAGGATTATCGCAATCACTTGGTCAAACCAAAAAGCTCCAAGGATTATCGCAATCTCTTGGTCACCCAAAAAGCTCCAAGGATTATCGCAATCACTTGGTCACCCAAAAGCTCCAAGGATTATCGCAATCACTTGGTCAACCAAAAATCTCCAAGGATTAACACAATCTCTTGGTCACCCAAAAGCTCCAAGGATTATCGCAATCTCTTGGTCAACCAAAAAGCTCCAAGGATTATCGCAATCTCTTGGTCACACCAAAAAGCTCCAAGGATTATCGCAATCACTTGGTCAAAACCAAAAAGCTCCAAGGATTATCGCAATCACTTGGTCACCCAAAAACTCCAAGGATTATCAAATCTCTTGGTCACCCAAAGCTCGATTACCTCCAAAAAAGCTCCAAGGATTATCGCAATCACTTGGTCAAACCAAAAAGCTCCAAGGATTATCGCAATCTCTTGGTCACCCAAAAAGCTCCAAGGATTATCGCAATCTCTTGGTCAAACAAAAAGCTCCAAGGATTATCGCAATCTCTTGGTCACCCAAAAAGCTCCAAGGATTATCGCAATCTCTTGGTCAACCCAAAAAGCTCCAAGGATTATCGCAATCTCTTGGTCAAACCAAAAAGCTCCAAGGATTATCGCAATCTCTTGGTCAATCCAAAAAGCTCCAAGGATTATCGCAATCTCTTGGTCAATCCAAAAAGCTCCAAGGATTATCGCAATCTCTTGGTCACCCAAAAAGCTCCAAGGATTATCGCAATCACTTGGTCAAAAAAAAAAAATCAAGAAATTCAAAAAAAACAAAACAACAAAAATCATCAAAAACAACAAAGATTTGCATCTCAATTCTAGGCATACTCAAATTCATCATAAAATTCATATTCTCGCACCTCATCTTCAACTTCACCAAAAACAATCCATCAAAATTACAAAAATACGTAGCTGCATTAAGCATTGCATCCATACATTGCATATTTGTGGTCGTACAGGTCAAAGGCACCATAGGCTGTAATTGCTCTGATAGTCCATCTTGTTCCACACTTGTCCCATTTTACAAAAACAACAAAAACACCATGCATAACTTTTACCACACTACAGTCAGTGGTCTGTAAATGTACCAAGAGTTTTAGTGATTCAGTCATCATTTTCCTCTTTAGCCATGTAATGTATCAAGTCGAACAGATTTTACGAAGGTAGAGTCATACTTGAAATACACCTTGTTACGTAACATCCCAACACAAATTAAAACACATAAAATTCCCAAGTTGTGTGAACGAAAGATGAAACCTGCACAATAATCTAGGTCACCACAAGCGAAACAGTTATCTTGCTCATCCCCCTGTGCGAATGACCCCTAGAATGTTGAGAGTTGGCAAAAGGACAAGCATCCTCCCTACCCAATTCCCTAAGAATCCCTAAAGTTCTCAATAGTTGCAAAACACAAAAAATTTGCAAAATGTCAAAACTCCAAAATTTGACAAACTACAGTGCACACATCAAAAGGCACAAACAACAGTGATTTTCGTCACTCCATAACCCCAATCCCTTGCTCGAAAGAAAAACAAATCAAAATAAACAATGATCTCATCACTACAATGAGCAAGTATCCCAATACAATTGAAGAAAAGAAGGGAGTTGACCTTGAATCCCTGGAACTCTCAAGCATTCTATAGGTCATAAGGCAAGCTTCAGTACCAATTTGGTTGATAGCCTATCGGTAACATAAGTAAGCCTCCCGCATGACGATATATCTATCACATTAACTTGCGTACGGATCAATGTTTGCATGTGGATGAGCTAGCTTATGGCATCCTGGATTACACCGCAGATTAATCTTAGTACATACAACAAAGGAATTCGTGGAGCTAATTAGGTGATCCTCGATACAGGTTCGGTTGAAAGCCCATCCGGCATCGGCGGTATCCTAACAAATACCACTAAATGAACTCAATTGCACACACGGGGATGTGAAATAACTTGGTCAAAAACAAGTCCGATTCATACCTTGTTCCAAAAGTCTTGTAAGATAAAGTACGAGTCATGGCTAGTGAGTTAAAACCGATCGAGTCTCGGAAAACCTTAGCTACATTTCTAAACCAACTGCGCTACTTTTCATCCTTACAATACCATCAAAAAATACAAAAAAAAGAAAAACCACATGTATACATACAAAGTCATGCATCACAACAATCGCCTAAAAACAAAATAACAGAGTTCTAAACAGTCTATGGTGCCATAGCCAAACATCACAAATCCCATTCATCCATTTCATATCTGCATATCACATATAAATCAAAACCATTTGCATTCATCATAGCATATGCATCCATCAAAATAAATCAACATGCATACATCCATATTCATCAACCATCATGCACAAGATCAAAGAAAATCAAAACAACAAAAACAACAAATAAATGCAACACAAAAACAAAAAGCAATAAACATTGCCAGACACAAGTGCTCTTGCACTTAACCTCTTGGCATAGAAAAACTGATGTCGGGGTCTACATTGTCGCTATCCTACTCCCTAAGAAGGCTACCATAGCCGGACCGCTCCACGGGAAGACGGATTTTCGACAATTTCATCCCCAAACGACGTCACAAAAGGGTCAAACCCCACTCAAAAACAACAAGAAAATGCAAAACAACACAAAAAGCAATAAACATTGCCAGACACAAGTGCTCTTGCACTTAACCTCTTGGCATAGAAAAATTGATGTCGAGGTTTACATTGTCACTATCCTACTCCCTAAGAAGGCTACCATAGCCGGACCGCTCCACGGGAAGACGGATTTTCGACAATTTCAATCCCCATCGGTGTCATAAAAAAGGGTCAAAGCCCACTAAAAAAACAACAAAAAAATGCAACACAAACAAAAAGCAATAAACATTGCCAGACACAAGTGCTCTTGCACTTAACCTCTTGGCATAGAAAAATTGATGTCGGGGTCTACATTGTCACTATCCTACTCCCTAAGAAGGCTACCATAGCCGGACCGCTCCACGGGAAGACGGATTGTTGACAATTTCATCCCCAAATGGCATCACAAATGGGTCAAAGCCCACTAAAAAACAACAAGAAAATCAAAACAACAAAAACAACAAAAAATGCAACACAAACAAACAACAATAAACATTGCCAGACACAAGTGCTCTTGCACTTAACCTCTTGGCATAGCAAAATTGATGTCGGGGTCAACATTGTCACTATCCTACTCCCTAAGAAGGCTACCATAGCCGGACCGCTCCACGGGAGACGGATTTTCAAAAATTTAATCCCCAAATGGTGTCACAAAAAAAAAAACAACAAAAACAACAAAAAATGCAACATAAAAACAAAGCAATAAACATTTCCGGACACAAGTGCTCTTGCACTTAACCTCTAGGCAAAGAAAATCGATGTCGAGGTTCAAATTATCGCTCTCCTACTTCCCCAAGAAGGCTACAATAGCCGGACCGCTCCACGGGAAGTTAGATTTTCGATGATTTCACCTCATTACGGCATCACCAAAAGGGTTAACACCCACCAAAAATAGGTCCAAATGTTGGAAAAATTGCACACGCTTAACGGTAAACCCTCTAAAGGCACCCTTGCACAAGTCATCTTGGGTCAAGCGACTCGTCGCTTCTCTCACGAAGGTCATTCCCTCATCGATTCGTCGCTTGAGGGGGTAGTCACACTTAGTCACCAACCAACAATCACACACCCAATTAAGGAAAACGACATGCATTCAAAGAATCATTGACAAAGACAATCACGCTCCTGCTTGGGGCAATAAACAAGCAACAATCAAATCAATCAAACACTTGGCATTTCGTGAATCATGAACACAAGGTTCCCCCTGAGGATAAAAACGCCCTTTGCCTGTTCATGACTGATCAATGTCTAAGTTCAAGTCACACCTCACCAAAACAGGTTAATACTTGAAATCAAATTCCTTAGCTCGTCAGAAGCAAGGATTCAAGAATGCATGCCCTTTCCATACTTGGGGCATCAAAAGTTGGTTAGGTTACCAAGAAACCCTAATCATTAGTGCTTTGGTTATCTATTTTTGCTCAAGCACTGCGTCACCCGCAGCGCTTCCCAAAAAGGGGCATCTGTAGACACCAAAACAGCACCAATCCGATTATGTGACTGCAAACACTGATCGCTTTGACAAACACAGCCCCCAGGGCAGCCCTCAGAGGTCAAACAGTGGTCTTAACCACTTTCATAGCAATTTTGTAAGGTCAAGAAGCAATTTGGCACACTTGGACACTTTGCCCTATTAATCGTCTCACCCGGGGACGAATTCAAAATAGAATCCGTCCCACCCCGGACGAATTTTGAACGTCCACCCAGGACGATTCGAATCCGTCCCTGGGTGGGACGATTTCCAAGTTTAACGGACAAAAAGACAAATGGTGCCAAGTGGCAGCCCAGAACAGTCGATTGATGACTCCTGCCTTGCACGCGTGTGTAGGTGGACAAAGGGGCCGTTAGAAGACTGTCACAAAAGGCATTTATCAAAGCCCAAGTCAATGGAGGACTCCCCTCCCTCATGGGAAGACAAGACTGCCACATGGCGCCTATGACCAACACATGGCATTTGTGCTTCCCTCCCAAAAGAGACCCCATGGGTCTATAAAAGGTGGGACTTTTCTCACCCAAAATATACAAGGTTGAAGGAGTTTTCAAGCAACGAAGTGTTGCCGAGTTGAAGACCCACTTGCATCCCTTTTGGTTCACCTTCCCACATCCACCAATCTCTTTTGCAAGGGAGGTTGTTGGGTGGCCTTTGGAAGCTTGAACCTGACCCAAATCCAACACATGGACACCTGAACCAACCAATTCGCCGACCCCCCAATCCTAAGAGGTTTTGGGCCCATCCCTAGTGGATTGGCGCCAAAATCAAGTGCCAACGGTGGGAGGCCCACTTGGGCACCCCCGCACTTTTTAAGTTTTAGAGCATTTTAGATTACTTTTTCAGGTTGCATTTTGTGTTATTAGGTTTGATTAACCCATAGCTGCAATTTTGTAACTTTTGGTCAGATTCTAGTATGTTTTGTGTCGCTTTGTTGTTTCACTGACTTGCAGGTGGCGAGATCAAATTCCCGAGGGTAGAGGCCAAATTGGGAGAATCCGACCATCTGGGTCATCCCAAAATGGCCCCAATTACATAACCCCCTTGTTTGCAGGTGTTTTGCAGGTCTCGGGATTCGACATTGGAGCAGCAGCAGGTCGGCTTCTCCAACACAGAAGAATTCGTCCCACCCAGGGACGAATTGCGATCGAAATCGTCCCACCCGGGGACGAATTCCAGTTGAAGGTAGATTGGCCACTGTCTCGGTGGCAATGGCCTTCTGGTAACATTTTCCTATCTTCTGTCAAGTTTTGAGGCCATTTGGAATCATTTTGTTTCACTGTTTTAGATAAATGTTTGCATGCATATTTCGTTAATTTTAAAGAACAAACACTTTTCATTTGCGGCAGGTGCTACCGACATCTTGGTTGTTTCTTTGTTCGCAGGAGAAGCAGCGGAGGTGAAGAACTCATCGACATCGGCGGCGGCATCATCTTGGCCCGCCCATTGCAATCGTGGGCACGCGGAAGGAGGAAGACTAAGTCAAGCCATTGTAACAAAGACAAATTTAACGCTCCTAGCCCCCAAAAGGGAGGAGACGTCTATGTAACCGAGAGATAAGGATATTTGAATAAAGAGGGCTGTGATTTCTTTACATCTTTTCTTTGTCTCTTCCAATTTGTCTCTTTTCCATTTCATGCACTTTACGTTTCTAGGACTTAAGCGCATTTGGTTTTGCTTACATTGCATAATTAGTGTTTCCTTTGCCCGGAATCTCGTGCTTTCACTTTGAGTTTAGATAATGAAAAATCAAAAACAAAAAATGTGTTGTATTTTAAGGGATTGAAGCACAATTTACTCAGTGTAAGTCAGCTTTGTGATCAGGGACACACAGTCACTTTTCACCCAAATGGATGTGAAATTAGGAAATCCAAGATAGGAAAGCTTATTGCAGATTCTAGTATAACTACAAACAATATATACATATTGAGTGAGATTAAAGGAGAAAAATATTTATTATCACAAGAGGATGAGAGCTAGTTATCACATAGAAGAATGGGTCATCTGAATTTTGACAACATAGTGAAAATAAGCAACAAACAGGTAGTCATATATTTACCCAGGATAAAAATTCCCCCAAGTATAATTTGTGCACAATGTCAGCACGGTAAGTAAACAAGAACAAGTTTCAAGTCAAAATATTTTTCTTCATCCAAACCATTGGAATTAGTTCACACTGATTTATGTGGTCTTACAAAAACAAAGAGTTTAAAAGGTGAAAGTTACTTCATGCTATTTATAGATGATTTCTCCAGAATGACTTTGGTAACTCTCTTAAAATAAAATTGAGAAGCTTTTGAAAAATTCAAGGTATTCAAGGTTTTAGCAGAAAATAAAACAGGTAAAAAGATCAATTGTCTAAGATCAAATAGAAGAGGAGAATTCACTTCAAGAGAATTCATAAAATTTTGTGAACATGGAATCAAAAGAGAGTACTCAAAAGCAAGGACTCCACAAAAAAATAGAGTAGTTAAGATAAAAAACAAAATTGTTGAGAATATGCTAAATGAGTCTAATATTTTAGATGGTTTTTTGAGAGAGGTAGTTCATACAACTGTTTATATCATCAATAGAGCTCAAGTAAGGGTAAATCATCATAAAAATCCATATGAGATTTGGAAGGGAAGACCAGCTACTATGAAGTATTTTAGAGTTTTTGGAAGCAAATGCTACATTAGACGAGAAGAGAAAAAATTAGGCAAGTTTGATTCAAGGTGCGATGAAGGTATTTTTCTTGGCTATTCCACAAAGAGAAAATTCTATAAATTCTATAATAAAAGATCACATACAATTGTGGAAAGTATAAATGTAAGAGTTGATGAAGAAATAGGGCCAATATAACCAACTCAAGAAATTGTATATCAAGAAGGAGAAAGTTTCCAAGAAGGAATAGGTGAAGAATCAGAAGAAGATGAAACACAAAGAACACCACCTAAGACACCATCCAAGTATGTGCAAAATAATCATCCAAGAGATATAATTATTGGGAATCTAGATGAGAGACAAATAAGGAGGAAGATAATAGGAACAAGTGAACATGCAAATATTTCTTTGCTATCTAAAATTGAGCCCAAATATTTCAATGAGGCAAGAGAAGACAAATATTGGGTTAAGGCAATGGATGAAGAGTTGGACCAAATAGAAAAGAGTGATACTTGGGAAATTTCCCACGTCCAAAAGACAAGAATGTAATTGGCATGAAATGGGTTTATAGAAATAAGTTAAATGAAGACGGTCAGGTAGTTAGAAATAAATAAAGGCAGGTATTCAAAGGCTATGCAAAGGTTGAAGAGATTTACTATCAAGAAACATTTTCTCCAGTTGCACATCTTGAGTCCATAAGAATATTTTGGCATTCTCAAGTTTTAGAAACTTCAAAGTATATCAAATGGATATAAAATAATATTTTCTTAAAGGTTTCTTATAAGAAGAGGTCTACATTGAGCAACCTAATGGGTTCAGCTTGACATATAAGCCAGATTATGTATGTAAATTAAAGAAGGCTCTTTATGGACTAAAGCAAACCCTTAGGGCTTGGTATTCGAGGTTGGATAAGTATCTTCAAGAATAGGGTTTTGGAAAAGAAATAACTAAAAGAAATACATCAAAAATGAAGGAAATGACTTATTTATTATGGTGGTCTATGTGGATGATATCATTTTTGGAGGTAGTAATGATAAGATGTGTCAAAAATTGACAAAGTGTATGCAAAATGAATTTGAAATGTCAATGCTTGGTGAGTTGTCCTTCTTCCTTGGATTGCAGATTTCACAATCAACAAAAGGTATATTTCTCTCACAAACCAAGTATATAAAAGAAACATTGAAAATATTTAGATTGGAGGATTGCAAACGAGTGAGTACCCCCATGGTTATAGGATGCAAGTTACAAAAATATGATGAGTCTCCTGAGGCAGATTAGACATTATATATCCATTATTGGAAGTTTACTATGTATTATAGCTACAAGGTTAGATATAATATAAGCAGTTGAATTAGTGGTAAGATTTCAAATAACTCCAAAGGAAACACATGTACATACAATAAAGAGAATTCTCAAGTATTTAAAAGGAACTATGGAATTTGGACTATGGTATCCCAGAAGTAACAATTTCACTCTCACAATATATACATATGCAGATTGGGTAGGTAGTATTGATGATAGGAAAAACACAAGTGGAGGAGTATTCTTTCTTGGAGATTTTTTAGTCTCTTGGCTAAGCAAGAAATAAGCATCAGTATCCTTATCCATGGAATAGGAAGAGTACATTGCAACAATTGCTTGTTGTACACAAGTGTTATGGATTAAGTAAAATTTAAAAGATTTTAAAATAGAGCATGATCATCCCAAGAGGTGCCAAAAATATTGGAGGAAATAATTTTATAAGTGCCAACTTGCATATAAAAATATATGTACCAACATCAAAGCATAGTATGGAGAAGCATATTTAAATGAGATAAAAATTTTATTTTTAATAGGTTGATGATAATGCGCTAATCGTTAATCCATTTGTGAGTTTTGTGGTTTGTGGAAGGAAGAGAAGGGAGAAGTCTACACGTGTTAGAAAGTAGATACAAATAAAAAATATTAGCGTGTTTTATATCCCATACAGGGGACTAGCCTAGACGACAGGCGTCCCTGCGCTAGGGTGTTGGTAGACAATAGGTTGCAGGGTCAAAACTCGTTGAGACTCTTTTGCAAGGTAGAGGACAAAAAATATTTGGTTGAGCTTGTAAAGTGGAAGATAAAGGGAAGTTGTTGCATTGTTTGTTTCAAATGGGTAGCTAGCCCAGCTGGTCACTAGGCTAGTGCTAAGGCATTGGCAGGCAGGTGGTCACAAATTCAAGTCATGCAAACACTATTTTTGCAAGGCAAGAAAGGTAAAATTATTTGTGTGGTTAATTTTTGATAGGAAGAAGGTGAAACCATTCACGTGGTGTTCACGTGGTAAGTTTCCAAGATAAAAAGGAAATCATTCACGTGGCACATTGACATAAGGTATGAATGCAAAGTTTTTATAAATTAAAGGGGGAAATTGTTTGTTGATCTGAATAAGGAAATTATTTCATTAAGATTAGGAGGTATAAGGTGTGCTATAGTTTATTTGTGAATTTTAATTTCTAAAAGTTAAATTTAGGAGGTATAAGGTGTGCTAAGGTTTATTTGTGGATTGTAATGTGTACTTGAGAACAATTTTGTGATATGAGTATTGCTTAAAAGAAGGAGTTATAAGGTGTGATTAGGATTTAATTTTTGATTGTAATTTTGTATTGTGAAAAATAAAATTTGAGGGGTTTTTATAATTGATAATGATTTATATTTTGATAATAAAAGGAGGGATATAAAGCATTATTTTTAGATCTTGTTGTGCACATCCTTTTGAGGAAAAAAATTTAATGTGAGTGATTTGAGAGAAAGATCTACTAACCAATTTTGAAGTGGCACTTTGAAAAGGAAATATTTTTTGAGACATGTTTTGAGGGCACATCTTCATCAAATAAATTTTAGAGGTATGGTGATTTTATTCCTTCCTTGAGGTGTTTGGTTGAGAAAATTTCTTGATGTTATAAGGAGGAGATACAAGGATTAAGTTCATGTGCATTTTTGGAAATATTTGTGCTAGAATTTGAGAATAAAATTGTGCTTTATTGTTGAAATAAATTGGAAATACATGTGCGAGGATTGTGAAGAAGTTGTGCATCATTATTGAATAAAATTGAAAACACACTTGCTAGGGTTATGAACAAGTTGTGCTTCATTGTTGAATGATATTGGAAACACATGTGCTAAGGTTTGAGATCAATTTTTATGCATAATCTTGATTGATATTGGGATATACTTGCAAAGGCCATGGATCATATTTGTGAAGTAATTTATGCATTGGATTTGAGTGATATTGGAAATAACATATTGTGAAATTGTATTGTATATAATTTTCTACGTGTTCTTGAACAAGAATTCTAGGTAAAATATGTCTGAAGTAATTTAATAAAAAAATGTTATGATGTGTTTTGAGCATGTGCTATGATCATTTTTAAGCAGAGATAGTGGGCATAGTTGAGAGCAGGGTTGTGAGTTGTTTTGAGTGAGCCTTTTGAGAAGGCTTGTGAGTACATTTGTGCAGGTTTGAGGCAAAATTGTGATTAGGTTTGAGATATATTTGTATAGGTTGTTGAGTAGATTTGAGCAAGCCTTGTGAGTAGGCTTGGTGCAGATTTGAGCAAGCCTTGTGAGTAGGCTTGGTGCATATTTGAGTAGAGTTGAGCAAGCCTTGTAAGAAGGCTTGAACCAAAGTTGAGGGGATAGAGTTCTCCTATGGATAGAGGTCCACGAACTTGAGTATAGGGGTTGGAGTCTCCTTTGGGCAGAGGCCTATAAAAATTGTAATAGGAAATTGGTTCCCAAGAGATTTGTTGAGAAAGTTTATAAAAAAAAAAATCTTGGATGTAACCCACATTGGGTGAACCACATTAAATCTATGTCTCTCATGTGTATGATATTTTGTGCAATGCATTTCTACTGATATTGATGATATTGAGTAATACTTATTTATTGCAATTGATAACATTGGATAATATTAATTTGAAAGAAAAGAAAAAGTTTTTTTTTTTATACTGTTCACCTCCCCTATTAGTATAATCTTGTGTTATTCAATCAATGGAGTGACCATCACCTCCATATTGCATTGTATTTTCACTGCTTTCTATTTATAGTATATTTTAGTCATTTTACAGAATTCCATTCTTTCATATTTTTTGCATCTTATTAGAACATGTGATAGATCTCTCCCACTGCATATATCATCAAAAGCTAATAGTGGTATCAAAGCCACGATGAATACAAATATGAATAGGGAGAGTCACCATTGCTACCGTTGACCCGCATCTTTGCAAACCAGATCTACCATTGTGCATCATTGCATGAAAACGCTACCACTAAGAATCTATTGATAGAAAGAGCCATAGTAGGTCAATAGGATTAGGGAGAGTCTCAAGTGAGGATTGAAAAAAATATCAATTACAAAAATTTTGAGATTACATTTAGTTGTCGTCTTTCCACAGAGTTGTAAGAAAACTCATGAAGACTAGGACTCAACATTCATTCCACTAGTTTGATGGATCAACTAGTGAAGACTATTGAGCTCAAGAGATCTAGAATTTTTTATGCTAACTACTATCTAAAGTTTTTGTTGTAAAAAATTAACTCTCAGAAGTTGGGATACATCCTACAATATACAGAGAAGGATTTCACCTTCATTTCCTGAAAGTCTATGTACTTTCCTCATGCAGAGATTAGTTTTTTGTTGTAGGAAAATAGATACTATAGATTCGTGCAGGAGATACTTGGGGGGAAGAGTCATGGTGAATTTTGGAGATTGGATATCTTCATTGCTAGATTGAAAAACTACACATTTCAAAAGAAAAGGCCACGTTGAGTGGTAATTTTACCCAATTGCAAAACCACACTCATCCTTAGGATCTTGATCACAAAACCCTCTCTTGCAAAGAATTTAAAACAAAAGCAACTTCTCCAAGGTTCCACTATGTAAGTATTGCACATGTGTATTTATAATATTGTGACGATGTATCAAATAAATGCTAGGAATACCTTAGTGATTGCAAGTAACTGTTAACAAGGGGCCTGTGTTTGTTTATTTTATCATACTATACCAATGATTGTTCATAAAACTTAAAGAAAAGAAAATGTGAATTGACCCTCATATGACCACGATGTAGAGCCTTAGTTCATTTTATCTTGAAGGATTTTAGATAGCTTTTATCTTCTTTATATTAAGTAGATTTTAAACAAGTTTTTTTATCTTGCATTAAACCCTAATTTAAGCATGAAAATAGAATATTAAAATCTATCCCTAAATTGGAAATTTAAATTATGAAAGGATTCACTTGATGTTGCTTTGAACATAAAGAAATGCCAATAGCCTTTGATATAATAAAATAAATTACCCCTCTTTGATGAAATTAATTTTCATAAAGAGATGATAATTCATTGCTTTAAAATAATGGCCTTAAAATGTCATTGTAAATTACGCATCTTTTATGAAATTGGATTTTTCATAAAGAAGAAATAATTTATTGCTTCAATAAAAATAGCCTTTGATATAATGTATAAATTACCTTTGTTTAATGAAATTAAAATTTTCATAAAGAGAGGTAAATTTACTGCTTCGCTAACGGTGACCTATGGAATGCCCTATAAATTACTCCCCTTGAATGAAATTGGATTTTTCATAAAGGCAAGATAATTTATTTCTTGCAAATAAAAGTGCAAAACTTAAAAATCAATTTACCTTCAAAATATGCAATAACGTAAAATTCCTAAATTATGAAAATCTGCATAAAATAGCAATTTTAAATATTTTTTATAAATTCAGATTGGCTTCAAAATGAAAATGTAAATGTACAAGATGAAACATTGAAGTTCATTCTATGTAGAAGTGCAATTATTTTTGAAGTTTTATTTTTTTTTTATTTTAATTTTAATCACCGAAGTATAAAAAAAGTCTGCAAAAAGAAGGATTAGAAAAATAAAAATAAAACAAATATTGTGATCATAAATTCTCCACAGACCCTGCAAGCATAAGTATTTTGCACAAAAACTAGTATTAGTGTTACCCGAATTCATACAGTCAAACAGCTAATGCGGTGCAATCTTCTAATGAAATGGTGCAATATGCAGAAAATAAGACCAAGTTAATAATAACATGCATTAAAACGTGAAGTATATCTATTATATTGCAAAAAATAGGTCTTTAATGTCACACATACAAATGCAGAAAAATATGCCCCAAATTGACATCATGTGGTGAAAAACAGTCCAGTGGTATGGGAAAACAAAATCTAGCATCTGGCCTCCAAAAAGGTCCAACCCCTCTCATGTTCATGCCATGGGTTTTTTAAACTTTTTTCTTTGTCCTTTTGTTTTCCCTCTTCTCTTCGTTTTCTTCATCGAGATCCTTATTTTTCCTTACGCAGGTTTCTAAACGTTCCCTTTCCTCATCCATCGTCTTCATTATTCCATCATTTTAATAGTTTTGCTTGCACTTGTAATGAGTAAATAATAATTACCCAATCCATACCCATTGCATCTATTTTATTTATTCATTAAAACTTCCATTAATATTCCCTTTTATTCTTTTTTATTTTTTTATTTTCTATCCCTCGTATGAAATAAGCCAATATTTCCATAACCCAATGTAAGACTTCACTATCTTTTCAAACATGCCAAATGTATGCTATCATGAGGTATCTTGGTTTTGATAAACCCACCAAACTATGCTCCTTGGAACTCACAAAGACATCGTTGGCAGTTTCTTAGGGGTTTGCCCGAACCAGCATGTACCAATCCATATATAGCTATGACAATGCATGAACAACCACGTGCTTTCATTTTTGACCTGGCGTATAGAGTATTTATTTTGCTTCATCAAGTTTTTCCAAAATATGCAGTGAAGAGCTCATCTTTTAGTGTAAAAACACACCAATCACCTTGAAATTTTTGTCCTCGTATCTTCTTCCATCGTGTCATCTGGTAATTTCCATCTCAATGCATCTCTTCATTCGTCATAGCAACAGATGAAGGAAGTGCTTTCACTTCCCGCTTGGTATGGCGATAGGAACCACCAACTCTAACTCTGCATTGAAAACCCTGGTCACCCTTGGTTCACTATGCATGTCAATGAGTGAAGCTCAAGTTCATCCGTATGAGTATCACCATCAGCTATGCTATTATATGTGTTAAGAAAACCACTTTGTTCATTAGGCTATCCCTGGTTTCAAATCATCACAATTATTTTCTCTTAACCTTTGGGTGCTCCATTAAGACTTATCTTCATGCATGGTTGACTACAAAACATAAAGGATATCCTATCTCTAATATTAGCAAACATGATCGTTTTAGCAATCCACATCCAAAATTTACTTTCTTCTCTAACAATCATCTAGGTGCCTCATTGGGTCACAAACAATTTCAAGGTCTTCGCTCTATTTATGTCGACTTCCACTACTTTTCTATCCTTATGAATGGGTTGATCTACATGGAAATCATCATCTCCTTTGTCACCACAAGGTCTCTGTTGGTAGTCTTGGTCGAATCACCTAGCATCTCGCCCATGTCATGCTTTGCAGGATCCATTCACCATGATGTTGTGCAACTACCATTTGTCATCACTGATCGTTACCATGTTGCATTGTATTTGATTGTGATGAAATTCCACCTGTAAGTAGCATCCACTTCTTCACTCCACATGTCATCCATTCATCATTCACTCATTGATTTGGTCGACATCTGCTTCCTCACTGGCATCCTGTATTAATGTCCCTATTGGAATCAACCACTACTACTGTAAACTACTCGTCCATATCTACCAACCACTTGTGTATGCTACGCCAGTTTACATATTTCATCATTGCACCCATCTATGCATATCGAACATCACAGTCTACATGACATCCATTCTTCAAATACGAGTTAAAATGTAATGTTGTATGGTGATTATGGATTTTAACACAATATTATCTATCCTTTCTCTAGATCTGACCCAAATTCACCTTGGAACATGAATGTAAAGAAATGCTCTTGAGCAGTTTGTTTTCATCGTTAGAGCAACATGACCTGGATGATTTTAGATATGCAACTTTATGAGACAATATCACCATATGTGTAATCTTTTAATACATGATATAAGACACCATTAACCTTCACATTCAGCATCTTAAACATCCTTGGCCTTTGTTGCACATCGAATCCACACTTTGTCCATTCTATCCTTGATTTCCTCTGGCAAACACTTCTTTCCCTGGATTACTACTACAATGTCCTCATTAGCTCATAGGTTGTTGTTCACTTGCTATGTCACCAATCCAAGTAATCTATTCTTGTCACCAATCGTGCACCACTACCACCACTGTGTATTCATGGGCTTCTTATTGTTTTGTACTCCAATATATGAACTCCTTCTAATGGTCCCAACGTCAACGTCAAAATGTTGTTTCAATGTCTCATCATATCTTTGGTTATCCTCAATAACCATTTTGTTAGGCTCTACAACCGTGAAACATGCTAATATACATACCCCTATCAAGGAATAAATACCTCTTGTATTCAAAAATATTTGACATTGCCTCTTGCTTTTGCATTCATCACTACCACATCATATCCAATCTGGGTGCACCATGTGGGCATGTTCTCATCATGTAGTCCAAAAATTCATCGAATTCCATCATCGTCTGGTTGCCCAGTTTGGGTCCATGTCACTTGCTCTAGGTAGAGTTCGTTCTATCCATCAAGATCACTATTTCCACATAACCATTTGAGCAATCCTCTATCATCTACCCATTTTGCTCAAAGCACGTCGTTTGTCCAATCAGCGGGTCCACATTCATCATTCTATGTCCAAGATTGGTCCACTTCTTTTCGGTCTATATATCGATGTCCCCCACATACCGATTCCCAAGGTCCATTCCATGTTGCGCCTCTACGCACAAATAAAATTGTGTCAATAACAATCATAGGGATATAAGAATACACCTTACACATTATATGAAGCATATTATATCAAACAAAAGGCTTTGCATTATTTTTGCTTATATATATACATACATACATACATACATACATATATATATATATATATATATATATATATATATATATAATCTTTATTTTTTATTTTTATTAAAATACTTATATATATAAAATATACATATAAATATTTTAAATTTTTATTTTTTCTTTTTTTATGCTTTATTTCAATTATTTTTATATTTTATTATTATATACATATATAAAATATATGTATATATATATATTATGATAATATATATTATATTTTTTAATTTTTATTTCTTTTATTCTAAATTGGGAATGAAGCTAATTTTTAAAACACTAAACTACTGAACCATAATAAAAGCCTAACTAAAACCAAAACTAACAAAGAAACTAAAAATTATAAACATAAACCAAAATCTAAGACTCTTTTAACACATAACCAAACCACCAAAGAATCTTGAGCATATGAAGACAATATTAAAAAAACAAGCGAAATATTTGAAGCATAAAATTCAAAGGTGGGTCCCCAAGTTTTGGGGTACATTGTGGAAATGACACAACAAATGGTGACTCTACTAGGAAATGTTCCTAAGAATTTTGGGTGAAGAACCCAATCTGAAATAAGAACACAAAAAGATCAGCAAAATATAAATTATTTAACGATGTCCCGATAAGGTTGGGGTAAACAACTTCAAATAAACAACAACTAATCCATATGCTTTTGTTGAGTGTGTGAAAAAGTGATTCACTTTGCACCTCTAAAAACCTTTCAGATTCCATCATATGGTTTACATTAGGCTATGAAGCATGACTTATAAAAAGAAATCTTTTACAGACAGAGCCCTACTTCTAGTCAGGCGTTCATAGCCTCGATAGGGTTTATCTAACTCACCCTTGTGTTTTCTTAAAACTTTGCAAAGCCTTTCTTATAACCGAGCTGTGTCTAGATAGATCCCTACTACCAGATAGACATCCATAGCTCTGGTAGGGTTTATCTAGACTTTGTAACTAATTTGATCAGGATTTTCAATGTTCATTTTTTTTCTTTTTTTTTTATAACTTTGCAACAATTTATGTATCACTAGGGTTAGGAAGCATAGAGATAAAGCATGTTGAATTTTTGCCTTTATTTGTAAACCAAGATAACTTCATCCTTTAGGACTTCCAAAAATACCCTTTAATATGTGAGTTACATGTGGAGCTTTAGTGAAATATTTCATTATTCCACTCTCCACCATTTTAGTCCCAAAATATAAGCATGATCACAAAATAATTTATCTCCCTTTTCTCAAGTTCACCTGCTTTCAAATTAGGTATTCCATCCTACTTAAAAAAGGAACACAAAAATGATTAAGAAGTAATTAGTTAGCGACCATGAGATATCACCTCAAAGCAAGGAAACCACCCAAAACACAAGAACTAAAAACACAAACCAAAATCTAACCTAATGCAAACTAACAAGAAAGCAAACACACAACTTGTCAAACCAAAAACATAAAAACCAAAACTATATACAAAAATATACATATGGTACAAAAGGATGTAAAATTTTGAGCCATCACTTCCCTGGATCCCAAACATGATTAGCACATTTCAAGAGACATACAACATGATACGCACACCAAGTTTTGCAAGAATCCAATGATAGTAATATTAGGCCACACAATGCAACAATTTCCATCTTGCCTCTCTCACCCCACCAATTTAATTTAGTTGCATTAGTAATCCCATAGTGGAGTTTCAAATCATTAACTTGATTAGACAATAACTGATTTTCAATTCTTCATTGTCTATTCCTTAATGTGTCAATCTCACAATTCGATTCATGATTTAGAATTAGGCTTTCTTTTTCAAATATGAGGTCTTGCAAGTAGGAGCCTATTTTTTAAAAATTTCAAAGCCAATTTATTTTCCATGTTTGTAGACCAATCAAACTTATGTAACATTTTGCAAGCATCTAGGATATTTATTAAATGAGCATCATTATAAATTTTTATCCTAGATTCTATAATTAATTGATTATGAATTTGATTTAGCACTTCAAGCACATCAACTGCCTTTTCATTCAATAGAGCAATATCATTAGTGGTGTGAGGATAAATTAACTAAAATTATTTATCAACCACAAGTGGTATTTCATCATTGGTAGTATTCGAATCCAACAACCCATTAGACACACTTTCACATGGAGTTTGAATGGTGGAACGCAAAAGGTGATATTTTACCTTTGTCGTATTTTCATTTACCAATACTTGAAGAGGATTTGTAACTTCTGCTTTCTCATGATATCCATCATCATCATCGTATAGTCCTTCATCTTCATTCATGACTTGTTCATTAAAAACACCAAAATTAGGCACCCAATTAAGAATTTGTTCATCCTTTTCAAACCATGGGTCTTGTCTATCTAGGGATGTGTCAAATAACCCATGCTCCTGATAAACTATTTGAGTTGTTTCAGATAAAGTAATATTTTAAATTGGATCATCAGTGATATCAAACCCAAACCATTCGGATCCTGGAATGTTCTCTATCTTAGGAAGGTTAGACATTATAGGGTCCTTAGGTGAAACAAAGCTTTCCATTTATTGCATCTCAAATAGGGATAAAATGAGTGAGTCTCCTTCTTTGCTTAGAATAGTAGAGTCATTATCATCCTTTTATTTTTTAGCAAGATGTTCAATAAAATCATCTCCAAAATGATTGGATCTTGGAACCTTTTCTATTTCCACAAATGACTTGTCATCTTTAAATTGTACAAGGATTTCTATATTTTCATGCAAGATAGAGTTTCCAACATCCTTCCTATCAATAGAAATTTCATCAGTAGGAACGTGAGAAGTGAAGAGAAATTAAGAGCCCCAATAAACTAAAACTAGAAAAGTAGTAATTACAGAAGAAAAGGAAGAAGATAGCAGATTCACACATTACATAATATTTATCTTGGAAACTCTCAATCGAGAAAACCAACACAGTATTATCTCATTATTGCATTAACTTGACTGTCTCCAATACAATAATATTATCCTTTTGTATCTTTATCCAAAATCTAATGCAAGTGCGATATATTTAACAAAGGAACATGCACAAATTTTACAATATCATGGGCAAAAAATCAAGGGTTCAAATAATAACCCTAAAAGCCCATATGGGTCTAAATATAACTTAAAAAACTCTAAACATTTGGTCGAGGGTGGTTGCCCCTGAACCCCTACTTTTTGGAGGGCTATCGCCCCCGAACCCCTACTTTTCGGAGGGCTATCGCCCCCGAACCCCTGTTCGGGGTCCGACTCGACCCCGAACCCCGACGAGTATATCATACACAATGTCCAGTACCTTTTAGTGTTAACCCCACCAGAATAACATGGAAAATATTCAACATATTTCCAACATTCTTCCACTTGTTGAATACTTTCCATATGGGCTAACAACTGCCATTGTCAACTATCAAGGGCAACCATGCCCATAGATCTTCTATACCAAGAAATTATTTGAGCAAATATAGCCTTTGTTAACGAATCAAAAATATTCTTCTCTGTATCAACTTTATTCAATATCACTCAGTTCTCTTCAACCATATCTATCACAAAATGGTACTTTATATCAATATATTTTGACCAATCATGAAAACTAGTATTATTTACCAAAAATATTACACTCTAATTGTCACTATTAATTATCACAGTCGTTTGTTTAATGCCAAATGTTGAACACAACATTTGTAGCCACACTGCTTCTTTATTGGTATGAGTTGCTGCAATGTACTCTTCTTATGTAGTGGATAAAGCAACAACTGATTACTTTTTACTCATCCAACTTACTACCCCTCCAAACAACCTGAACACATAAGCACTCATGGATCTTATCTTATCAATATCTCTAGCCCAATCAGCATCCACAAACACTTATAGATTTACAATGTCATTATCTCTATATTTTCCTTCATAACAAATAGCATAATCTATAGTTCCACGCAAGTATTTGAAGATCCTCTTCACAATAGTCCAATGTTCCTTTCCTGGATTTGACATATATTTGCCAACTACTCCCACTGCATGTGCAATATCAGGTCTAGTACAGACCATTGCATACATCACACTGCCCACAACACTAGCATAAGGAACATGATGTATTTCTTCAATTCCCTCATCTAATTTTGGGACATTGTTCAGCAGATAAAATTTGGCCAACTGGATATGGAGTACATACTGGTTTACAATCATGCATTCTAAACTTCTATAGTATCAAATCAACATATTTCCTTTGATTTAACCATAAATTTCTATTTGCACAATCCCTTATTATTTCCATACCCAAAATAAATTTTCGAAATATGTGTTTCGAAACTATTCACCTGGATTTTGAAACCAATTCACCAATTTTTTATAAAAATATTTTGGGGTTGACCCCTTATGCATAACCTTGAATTACCAAGTCCTCCTTACATTTTACCTTAAAGCATTCTAGTTGTGACATATATATATCTTCATCAAGTTCACCATGTAGAAAAGTTATCTTTACATCCATCTATTCTATTTCAAAATCAAAAGCAATAGAAATAGCCAAAAATTTTTTTATTGAAGTTAGTTTAACCATAGGAGAAAAAATCTCACCAAATCCAATTCCTCAACCTGAGATAATCCTTTTGCTACCAAGCAAGCCTTGTACTTCTCTAACTTTCCTTCTACATTGTACTTCTTCTTGAATAACCACTTACAACCAACATGTTTTTTTCCAGGAGGTAATTTCACCAAGTCCCATGTCTTATTTTTATCCAAGGACTCCATTTCTTCTTCCATAGCCCTTTTCCAAGACTTATTATCACTTGACTAAAGTGCCTCCTTTACTGTCTTGGGTTCTTCATCAGTAACTAATAAATTAAATGCAGAATAAAAATTTTAAGGACTATACCTATCTAGAAGTCTTATCTCTTGATATGATCTCCTCAAAATTGGAGTTCTAGTTTTTGCATATTTAGCTTCCTCCTCACCTTCTTCCTATGAATATTCCTCTTCAGACTCTCTCTGTAATTCAGGTTCTACCAGTGGTTCTTCCTCCTGTTCCAATTTTACCTGCACTATTTGTAGTTATTTTCTTGGTTGTATGATCACATTATGTCTATAAACAACCTTCTATGTTTCTGGGTTCCACAACTTATATCCTTGAACACTAGTACTATAACCCAAAAATATGCATTTTTCATATTTATAGTCTAGCTTAGTACTTTTCTCTTTTGGGACATAAATATAAGCATCACAACCAAAAACCCTTAGATATCTGAGAGAGGGTTTCTTACCAGTCCATACTTCCTATGGAGTCTTGTCTATCCAATCTGAGGTAGGAGATATATTGATGAGATAACAAGTTGTTAACACAACTTCTGCCCAAAAATTATTTTTTAACCCTACATCACTTAGCATGCTTCTAGCCTTATCCATCAATTTCCTGTTCATCCATTTTGTAAGCCCATTCTTTTGTGGAGTATACAGAGTAGTTCTATGCCTTTCTATTCCACAGTCCTTGCAAAACTGCTCAAATTAATTAGAGCAATACTCACCACCATTATCACTTCCCAAAACATTTATCTTTTTCTCTATCTGATTTTCTACAAGAGCCTTAAACACTTTAAATTTATTAAAAACATCAAACTTGTTCCATATAAAATATACCCATGTCTTTCTTGAGAAGTCATTTATAAATGTTTAAAAATAGATAGATTTACCTAATGATGGGACTTTTACAGGTCCAAACACATCATTGTGAACTGTATGTAGAATTCCTTCAGACCTTGTAGCACTACTTGGAAACTTGACTCTAGTTTGTTTCCCAAAAACATAGTGCTCACAAAAATCAAAATTTAATGGGCAATCAAAAATTCCTTCAGCCATACCTTTTATTTTCAATGTTCGAAGTCCTTTCTCACCAATGTGCCCCATGCGTTTATGCCACAACATTATCTTCTCTGTAGGAATACTCATCCATTTCAACCGTATTATTTTCTTGTACCACTGAAGTGTTATTGCAATTAATACTTACAGTGCTAGCCTCAAGTCTAAACAAAGTTCCTGTGTGAACTCCCCTTGCCAACACCATGGATCCACAAACCATATTGCAGTTATCCTTATTGAATAATGCATTCACACCTGCATCATTCATATTACTCACAAATATCATATTCCTTGTCAAACTTGGAATATGCAACACACCAGTAAGGGTTCTAATTCTTCTTTATTTTAGCCTCAACTTGACTCTTCCTCAACCTATTATTTTATATGTCGAATTATCTCCCAAGAAGACTTTACCTCCATCTATCTTTTCATATTCACTAAACCCCTCCCTATGAGGAGTCATATGAAAAGAAGCACCTGATTCAATCAACCATGAGTCAAGGCATTCACTTGAGCATGTTGCAACTAAGAATAGGTCCCTTGAATCTTCATTTGTGGTCTTCATTTCTGTAGAAGTTCCTTCATAATATGATCGATTATTATCAATATTTTTAAATATGCAATCTCTTTTATAATACCCTGCTTTACCATAATTCTAGAATTTCCTCTTTTTCGAGGTAAGATTTACCCCTAGATTTTGATTTCTTTTCTCCTGATTTCTTTTTGCTTCTTTCTTGAGAATGACCTCTCACAAACAAGGCTTCATTTTGATGATAATCCTTAGAAGATTTTTGTCTCATCTCCTTAGATAGCAAAGTTCCTACTATATCCTCTACTTTCAATGTAGATGTAGTATTGGTGATAGCCATAATAAGGTTATCCCATGAATCAAGTAATGAACAAAGTAAAGTAATACATTTTTCTTCTTCATCCATTTTTACTTATATAGAGGTTAATTGACTTACCATAGTGTTAAAAGCATTCAAATTTTCAGCCATAGAGTCACCATAATTCATTCGAAGTGACTACAATTTATTTCTGAGAAAGAGTTTATTTACCAATGAATTTGTTTGATACAATCTTCTTAGATTCTCCCATAACAATTTTTTTGTGGCCTCTGTAGAGACATTCAACAATACTGAATCAGATAAGCACAATTTGATAGAGCTTCTTGCCTTGCTATCAATTTTCAACCAATCATCATCTATCATCGATGTTGGTTTTGTTCTCGAGATCGCAATCCACTGATCTCTATCAACCAATAGATCCTCCATCTTGAGTTTTCAAAACTCAAAATTCTGTCCATTAAATTTCTCAATCTCTATCTTTGTGCTTCCCATATATCTCATTTTCCTCGATCCTTTCGTGTATGGTTTTCACTCAAGAATTAATTTATCATAGGGTTGAAACCCTTACTCCTAAAACAAAGCTAAAACCTAGATTTGATACCAAATGAAGAGAAATTAAGAGCCCCAATAAACTAAAACTAGAAAAGTAGTAATTGCAGAATCAAAGGAAGAAGATAGCAAATTCACACATTACACAATATTTATTTTGGAAACCCTCAACCAAGAAAACTAGCACAATATTATCTTATTATTGCATTAACTTGATCATCTCCAATACAATAATATTCTCCTTCTATCTCAAAATCCAAACCCTAATGCAAGTGTGATATATAACAAAAGCACATGCAAGGAGTTTACAATATCATGGGTGAAAAATTAAGGGTTCAAATATAGTAACCCTAAAATTCCATATGGGTCTAAATATAACTTAAAAAATATTAAAAATTTAGCTAGGGGTTGCCATCCTCGGACCCCTAATTTTTGGAGGGCTACCACATTCGAACCCTTGTTCGAGACCCGACCCGACCTCAAACCCCGATGAGTATATCGTACACAGCATCCAGTACCTTTTAGTGTTAACCCCACCAGAATAACATGGAAAATATTCAACATATTTCCAACAAGAAGATAATGATTCCTCGTACATTTTCCTACAATTATAATAATGGTTGTGTAAACCCATGGGATGAAACTCTATTTCATCCTTCTTGTAACATTCAAGTTCTTCAAGAAATTCTTCCTTGTCATCCTCTCGAGGATGTTGAAGGCTTTGATCATCAACTTTAATCATATCATCCAAGTTTATGGAAGGTCCTGATTCATCACATGTTTCAAAACCAGTCCACTCTAGGATCCCCCCATTGTCTAAAATAATATCACTTTTAGTATCTTTGACCTTTGTATCATGAGGATGATTTGGAGCCTCATCAAGATGCACATCTTGAGGCCTTTGTTATTGTAATTGAGCGATGTTTCCTTTAAGCTGTAGAACTAGCTTTTGCAACTTATCCTACATATTAGGTGAAGCAAGTGCTTCATTAGAAATATTGGTAAAGTTATCCCATTTATTCCACAAATAATGATCATCTTCTAAAATTGGGGTGTAATATTCAACCATTCCTTCAGCTTCTTGAAATCTAATAATGGGTTGCTTTTCAAAATCACCTTCATCTTCCTTAGATGATTCAATTATTTCCAAAAGTGGGATATTATTTGTATTCAAGCTTGCAATATCACAATCCACATTTGTAATCCAAAATTTAATTTTATCATAATTTTTAAGGTGTGGGTTTTCTTGGCCATCAGTTTCAACAATCTCATCCAAAGTGTATTTCGATAACAAGTGGTGAAATTATGTTATGTCTTCGAATTAATTTATTGATTCTCTTTCAATATTATTTTCAACCACTTTTGATGGCTTAGGGGTTTCTATAATGGGATCAATTTTTATATTTTTCTTTCTATGATCATCTCAATTCTCACTTATAAACCAAAACTTTGAGTCATTTATCTCAAGATCATCACAACTAGACTTATGTTGTATTTCTTTATCTCCACAATGATCATCTTCTAAAAATAAGTGATGATATTCCATCATGTCTTCAGATTCATCTCTTGATTCCTCAAATTCACTCTCAACCATCTTTGGTGAGTCAAGGGTTTCTTCAATAAGATCAACTCTTGTATTTTTCTCCCAATGGTTATCCCAATCTTTCTTTGTGAGTAAACATGAACCAACATCCATATATTGATGGGTTTGTTCATATCCATCCTCATTAATGGACCTTGGCTTTGAAACTTGAACATTCTCTTGGATCAAATCTAAGGTGGTTGTAATATTTGGAAATTCAACTTTATACCATTGATTACTCATATTATACCTCATTGAATTCAAGGGTGCCATATTGAATGGTTGGTGTTGGTTGGAATCCATAGATCCTAAAAAATTATTCATCATTGAAGAAGGTTGCGCCTCACCTTGACTCATGGGTGGTATCTAATTCCGAGTCTTAGAATTTAGTGATGATAATATACCCATATCAAAATCTTTCAAAGCCCACCATCGTTCTACCATAATTACCTCATTGTAAGCCTTAGGCAAAGATGAATCTTCAAGAAGCTTCCTTAGAGATTCAGATATTAAGGGGTCTAAGGCTCCAATGTAAATTTCAAGGGCTCTCTCTTTTGAAATGATGAAATGGGGCACCACTTTGGTATACAACTTATGAAACCTATCATTGAATTCACTCATAGACTCATTAGGTTCCTTATAGATAGAGATAAATTGATTTAACATGAAAACTGGATCAACTTGTTTTCCAAAATGGCTAGTAAATGTTGCTTCTAGTTGAGCCCAAGAAGTTATGGAACCTACAGGTAGGTATAGGTACCACTCAAAAGCAACCTCACCCAATGTGTATGAAAATAATCTACAAGGAACATCTCCATTCCACATTTGTAAATGCCTTAAAATATCCTTGTATCTCTAAATATGTTCCTCAAAAGAGGTCACATCATGCTTAAACATGGGTAAAACATTTTCTAGAACTTCAAGAATTTGATGAGTAGGTATGTCTAACTGACTATAATAGTTAGCTATCCACAATGCAATTCCTATCGTGGCTGGAAAAACTGATGCCATTAGTGAACCTTAAAGAATATAACTTTAATACCAATTTTTTTAGTCAAATAAATATCTTGCAAAGAAGCACTAAATGTCTAACAAATCTTAAATGTTTAACACCTAAATCATCATATATATCAACCAAAATATATGCATCAATTAAACCGTGAAATTAGAAAATATTTTCAAATTTACAAAAGGTTAGCATTAATGCATCATCAGTTAGAAAATGTTTGAATCAATGAAAGTGATAGTAAGACAACAAAACTTTGTTAGTCAAGACCAATACTTTCAAATAATGCTTTCAAGTAACATGAATAAGTTAGCACCTAAATAGCAATAAAGTAAACCAATTCAGACCCTCCTTCTAGTGCCAAAATATTGAGTTCTAAAGGAGGCCTAAATATAATAGTCAATAGGACATGAAACATTTAGCAATTCAAAGCTCTCAAGGTTAACCAAATTCACATTATTCATTGTATGAACAATTCAAAAGCATTTAGAAAAACAATGAACAATTTAGAATAAATAAAATAACACCAATTAATACCCTCCTTCTAGTGCCAAAATATTGAGTGGTAATTTTTCCCAATTGCAAAACCACACTCACCCTTAGGATCTTGATCACAAAACCCTCTCTTGCAAAGAAGTTAAAACAAAAGCAACTTCTCCAAGGTTTCGCTATGTAAGAATTGCACATGTGTATTTATAATCTTGTGAAGATGTATCAAATAAATGCTAGGAATACCTTAGTGATTGTAAGTAACTATTAACAAAGGGCATGTGTTGGTTTATTTTATCATGTTATACTAATGATTGTTCATAAAACTTAAAGAAAAGAAAATGAGAATTGATCCTCCTATGACCATGATGTAGAGCCTTAGTTCATTTTATCTTGAAGGATTTTAGATAGATTTTATCTTCTTTAGATTAAGTAGATTTTAAACAAGTTTTTTTTATCTTGCATTAAACCCTACTTTAAGCATGAAATAGAATATTAAAATCTATCTCTAAATTGGAAATTTAAATGATGAAAGGATTCACTTGATGTTGCTTTGAACATAAAGAAATGCCAATAGCATTTGATATAATAAAATAAATTACCCCTCTTTGATGAAATTAATTTTCATAAAGAGATGATAATTCATTGTTTTAAAATAATGCTCTTAAAATGTCATTGTAAATTACGCATCTTTTATGAAATTGGATTTTTCATAAAAAGAAATAATTTATTGCTTCAATAAAAATAGCCTTTGATATAATGTATAAATTATCTTTCTTTAATGAAATTAGAATTTTCATAAATAGAGGTGAATTTATTGCTCCGAAAATGGTGGCCTACGAAATGCCCTATAAATTACTCCCCTTTAATGAAATTGGAATTTTCATAAAGGTAAGATAATTTATTGCTTGCAAATAAAAATGCAAAACTTAAAAATTGATTTGCCTTCAAAATATGCAATAATGTAAAATTCTAAAATTAAAAAAAATTGCATAAAATAGTAATTTTAAATAATTTTTATAAATTCATATTGTCTTCAAAATAAAAATGTAAATTTACAAGATGAAACATTGAAGATCATTCTACACAAACATGCAATTATTGTTGGAGTTTTAATTTTCTATTTTAATCACCGAAGTATTAAAAAAATCTGCAAAAAGAAGGGTTAGAAAAATAAAAATAAAAATTTGAAAATAAAACAAATACTGCAACTTAGAAATTCTCCACAGACCCTGAAAGCATAAGTATTCTGCATAAAAACTAGCATTAGTGTTACCTGAATTCACGCAGTCAAACAACTAATGTGGTGCAATCTTCTAAGGAAATGGTGCAATATGCAGAAAATAAGACCAAGTTAATCATAAACATGCATTAAAACTTGAAATATCTCCATTATATTGTAGAAAATAGGTCTTCAATGTCACACATACAAATGCAAAAAAATATACCCCAAATTAGCCTAATGTGGTGAAAAATAGTCTAGTGGTATGGCAAAAAATATCTAGCATCTGGCCTCCAAAAAGGTCCAGCCCCTCTCCTATTCATGCCATGGGTTTTTAAAATTTTTTCCTTTGTCCTTTCATTTTCCCTCTTCTCTAAGTCGTAATGACCAATGCCTTTTGTTTCATTAATTAAAATTATCTTCCTTTTCCTTTGTCCTTTCGTTTTCCTTTAGGAATGTGGATGGTGTATTGGTGAGACCAAAAGGCATGACCAAAAACTTGTAATGACCTTCATGAGTACAAAAAGCAGTTTTGGGAATATATTCTTCTCTAACACGGATTTGGTAAAATCCTGAGCGAAGGTCTAATTTTGTAAAAATTTTTGCACCATGCAACTCATCAAGTAGTTCATCTATGGCAGGGATAGGAAATTTGTCCTTGATAGTGAGTTTATTGAGAGAACAAAAATCAGGACACATACACCAAGACTTATCTTTTCGTCAAGCCAGAACTACAGGTGAGGAATAAGGGCTAGTGCTATGATGAATGACTCCATGATCTAGCAGATCCTGAACGATCTGTTCAATTTCTATCTTTTGTGGTTGAGGATAGCGGTAAGGACGATTGTTAGGTGGGACACTCCCTGGAATCAAATGGATGGCATGGTCATGAGATCGTTTAGGTGGTAATCCTTTAGGTTCTTGGAAAACCTCTTCGTAATTTTTTACGATGTCTCGTAAATCTGGAGCAGTAATATCCGAAGTTACTCAAGATTGTTTTTCCAAACAATTAATTTGAGCTATAAATCCATATCCACCATTTTTTAACATCTTCTCCATACTATGAGAGCTCACCATTTGTGATGGAGGAGTAGTAATGCCTTGTAAGCGAATGACTCGTTTGTTTTACTTCCATTCCACAAATAAAATTTTGAAATTGAAGCTAACCGTGTCTAATGTTTCCAACCATTCAACTCCCAAAATGACATCAGAGTTCCCTAAATTCATGACAAAAAGGGATCCAAACCAGGTATAAGTTCCCATTTTTATGGAAACTTGAGATGTTCGACCAACACATTGTGCATTCACCCCGTTGGCTACTAGAACCTGGAATTTTTCTTTGTTGGAAGAGTTAATGAATAAATTCAAAACTTTTGCTGTTTTGATGTCGATAAAATTGTGGGTACTGCCAGAATCAATTAGCACATTCACATTTTTCTGGCGGAGAAATCCTGGTACCTTGATGGTATGGTGGGTAGTTAACCCCATGAGGGCATGCACGAAGATCGCCATTGTATCCTCTTCCTTATCTTCTAGAGTACTTGGTAGTTCTTGCATAGGTTCTTCTTGGTGGTAAGTTTCTTCCTCTTCTCCTTCATATTGATCGCATTCAATATGAAATTTTTGTTTTTGGAAACATGCTTGTTCCCTATGATGATGAGTGTGACATTTATAGCAAAAGTATCTTGATGGTTGATCATTTCTATGAAAGGAATTGTTGCGATACGAAGGATGACTATAAGTTTCACGCCGTGCATACAACTAAATTCTCTTCTCAGCCAGCTTGGCTATTCTTATACAATCATTCAGCGAGGTTGGATTTTGAATGTCCACCTCCACCCTAATATTTTCTTTCAATCCATTGTGAAAAGCTCCTACCACTGTGTCGGGACTGAGGTCTAATGTATATGGTAGTAAACTGGTGAATTTCGAGACGAACTCGCTAACCGATCCTTCTTATTTAAGAGATAAAAGTCTTACTGTGTATGACAATGTAGCTCCTTCATCAAATCTTTCTAAAAAATAGGTAGTGAATTTTTTCCAGTTAATAGTAGCTCCTTTCTCTTGCTTAAGCCATACAAACCATTGGTAGGCCTCAGTGCCTAATTTTGATGTAGCAAAAGGAACTTTATCAAAATCCTTAATTTGATATAAGTCAAGAATGCCTTCCATTTTGGCTATCCAACCACGAGGATCATGACCCTCAAAAGTGGGCATATCAATGCATGGAAAATTATTAGGGCCTCTCGGTTGGTGATAACCCATATCCCTTTCCTGATCTTGGTTATACCGCTGTCTATGATAGCGATCCCTGTAATTATCCGGATTACCTCTTTGTTGCTCCCAATCGTCATCCTGGTCATCATTTTCTTCATTCCTTTGTGCATGGGAGTGATTTTGGGGATTAGTATTGGGATTAAGTCGGTTTTGTGCGTGCAATAGGTTACTAATTTCATGCATACCATCTAGTAAGAGTCAAAGAGTTTCATCCGTGGTAATGGCCGAGTTACTTGAGTCTCCTTGTGTGATGTTTTTGTGAGTTGGGGGAGGGTTAGTAGCCATAGGGTCTACCAGTGGATGATGTGGATTATAACTATCAATTTTGAAAGGAGAAGGAGAATTTTTTGTACCTGGGCTTCGATGAGGTCTTCTTGCATTGTTATTGGTCATCTCCGAGCTTGATAGTCGACCGTCAGGTCCTTTGGTCCACTGTTTGGTCATGCACTTTTAAAATATTGCTTTTAAAAAATTTTGGCTTCAAATTCTTCAATAATAATCTGATGAATTATGCCAAAATTTGTGTGTTCTGCTTCAACTTTCGCGCCAACTGTGACGCAGATTTGAATTTGGGTGGCCTCTGGATAGCAACTTTCAACAATTTTTTAATTTGGACAATGCCAGCAACTTTGACAACAACTTTTTAGCAACTTTTCAATTTTGACTGGGACTGACTGGACGATTTCAGCAACTTTGACAACAACTTTTTAGCAACTTTTCAATTGTGACTGGGACTGACCGCAAGACAGCACATACTGCTACGACCGAACAACGAGGAACTCGAAACAGATGCAAACGATGAAAGGAACAACTGGGCAGCGACGATGACACGTAGGATGACCAAAGGATCGAGACGCGACAAAGCATCGAATGACGCAATGAAGGATAGCTCGAGGACATGATGACATGGAAGATGCAAGACCACTCGACATGCGGACAACACGGACACGACACGGAGGCAAGATCATGGACACTAATGAGCGAAGTGCGACTGAGAATGATGACTCGAAGACCTAAGACCAACCAAACACGAGGGATGAATGATGCAGGAAGGACTAAATGATGACACCTAACACTCCCAAGGAACATGTTCGAGGCTTACGCACAAAGAGGCTCAATATGCATGTGATCGAAGTCACATTTCAATTGATGTGATGAATTCTTTTTAAACACCTTTGCTTCCTCCACCCGCTCAATGTGGGATACAATTTCCCACTAAATAATAAATACGATTTGCATACCTTAGACAGTGTTTAATAATTGTATTTTCTCGCCACCTGATTGGTCCGCAACCTTCACAATTGGGCAGGAATGCACTGTGTATTTTCCTTGGCAATTTCGCGTGGAATCCGATCGTGTTGGTGCTCAAAATTTTTGGGACAGTTTCAGATGAATTCTTTGATACACGTGATTATTCTGGAGCTTTGGCTATCGTTTTAACCCAATCCATACTACGTGAAATGCAGATTCCTGCGACAATGATGGTCTGCTTCTGAACTCCTAAAAAGCATGGGATCGCTGTCGAAAAGGGATTAATTTATTTTTTGTCACGCCTACAGATGCACCCTTATTGTTTGTTTTAGGAGATGGATGTATTATCTGCCAACAGAGTAGACGCGCACCAATGTAAATAGTTCATTTTTTGGCAAACCTTGGTTTTAACTTGGCTGTAGTTGCGAATTGGAATGAACCCAACCGCAAGCCCTGGCTAGAACAAGACCTGTCTTCCTGATACCACTTGGAGAAACACTTCAGTGAGTCTCTTAATCCTTAAGATGTAAATTATAATTAAATTGCGAAAACCTTCTAACAGTCCAAAACAAATGCAAAGATAATTGGTAAATCAAAAATGGAATTTAATGTAACAGTCACCACTCTAGGAGGGCACGTCCCCGTCGTGAAGGCCAAAGTGCGATTACGCAGTGAATTAAAATAAAAGATGAGATAACTTGAATTAATGAAACAACTACGCTAATAAATATGAAATTTTATGCACTTGGAGAACCTAGCCGACGGCTAGGTTTGGTATGTAGCACGATGCCCAAGGTCCATTCCATGTCATGCCTCTACGCACAAACAAATTCATGTCAACAACAATCACAAGGATATAAGAATACACATTACACATTATATGAAGCATATTATATCAAATGAAAGGCTTTGCTTTATTTTTTCTTATATATATATAATATTTATTTTTTATTTTATATATTTTTATTTTTATTAAAATACTTTTTTTGGTCAATTAAATTAAATAAAAAATGGGTTTTTATCAAGGATCCCAAAACCTGATTACAAAAATTCATCAAACTAAAATCAAGGCCCTAAGTCCACAGAAAAGGACACCAAAATCCAGAGGAAAGACATAAAGAATACCTTTTAGGACAGGCTAAGGATAGCTTTATAGGAAAGGCTAGAAGATAGCCTTAAAGGACAAAAATAATATATTTTTTTGAATCTTTACATTGAAGTTTGTGATGACACTATCTCGTCCAGAACAACCCAAAAGCACACATGCAAAAGGACCATCCAAGAAGCACATGGTGATGGAAATTAAAAAAGGTAATCTTGCCCAAGAAAATTGAAACAAGGCTATCCCGCCCATTACAATGATTTGAAAAATCCAAATTTGAACTAAAAGTAGGAAACACAAAAAATTCTTGCCTGAGGATGCACATGGATGCAACAGGAGGATGTCACAGTAGGGACCAACATCCCAAACAAGCCTGTAAGAGGATCAGCAACCATAGGACTCTAGAGGCCATGAAATCCCGTTGCAACAATAAAACTACTTAGAGGCCAAGGGAGATAGAGGAAATGGTAATGTAGAAATGGGAGCCAAGAAAAATGGTAGGAGGTCCTAAGAGACCACAACAGAGGAACTATGAAGCACAAGCTACCACCTGAATGTGTAGGCCCCCCCTGAAGGTCAGAAAAAAAGTAGTAAGAGCTCCACAACAACCTCCAATGCCATCATCGAGTAGCTTCAAGGGAACATAAGAGGATGACTCGTAAGAACACAGTAGAAATTAACACAAAGGTCCCCCTCAAGGCCATGAAAAGCTAAGACCCATCATCAAACCTACAACTGGAAACCCAAAGAGCAACACCACAGGAATAAACATAAGTCCCCTTCCAAGCCAAAATATACTGTGAAGAGTTGCTCATGAAGCCAAAAAATCCCAACCACACCACACTGCACTAGAAGAACCTCTAATCCTTAGCACCAAATAGTACCTTGCAAGAAAAAAAGAAAAGGGTTTCTAAAGGAACTTAGAAAACCCAAAGGACGACCCAAGAAAAACCTAGGGACATCCTAGAAAATCACAGGGACGTTCCAATTTGCATACACCAAAAGGAAAACCCTACTAGAAGGCATGGAATGGGGTAGCCAAGAGAATAATGGACCTCTTAACCCAAGGAGATTTTTTGCAACACCATCCATCCAAGGAGGAGGGCAAAGGGGTGCTAGGGAACCGAAACAGGACCCAGGATCATTTCAGAAAAACCCAGGGACGTTCTAGATCATAGGCACCAGTATTTTATTAAAATACTTATATATAAAAAATATACATATAAATATTTTAAATTTTTATTTTGTTTTCTTTTTTGATGCTTTATTTCAATTATTTTTATATTTTATTATTATATACATACATATATAAAATATATGTATATATATTTTATTATTATATATATTATCTTTTAAAATTTTTATTTCTTTTTATTCTAAAATGGGAATGAAGCTAATTTTCAAAACACTAAACTACTAAACCATAATAAAATTCTAACTAAAACCAAAAGTAAAAAAGCAACTAAAAATTATAAACCTAAACCAAAATCTAAGACTCTTTTAACACAAAAGAAATGAGACATTAACACATAACCAAACCACCAAAGAACCTTGAGCATATGAAGACAATCCTAAAAAAACAAGCGAAATACTTGAAGCATAAAATTCAAAGGTGGATCCCCTAGTTTTGGGATACATTTTGGAAACACCACAATAGGCCATAGAAGCCTCGCACCTAAAGAAAAAGCCACATAAGACTTAATACAAAAGAAAATTCCACAAAAGCCTTGATCCAGAAGAAAATGCCACATAAGCCTTGATCTAGAAGAAAAGGCCACAAAATCCTTGATCTAGAAGAAAAGGCTATAGAAGCCTTAATTTTGAAGAAGACTTCAGAGAAGAATTCTTGATTGCGAAGAAGAGTTCCTGATTCAGAAGAAGACTCCAGAGAAGAGTCTGTAAAATAGGAGATTGGTGATCTCCTTTATTGATCAAAGACTTCTTTTAGAAGAAGTTGAAGAGATCCATAGAATATCTCAATAGAAAACTTATAGGACTAGAAAAATCTTGTTCATGATCAAATAAGTGGTAAAATTTAAATATCCAAGAAGTTCTCATTACCAACACTTCCAAAAGCAGAAGGTTTAAGGAAATATCTCATTTGGAAGACCATAGAAGTTGTAATATTGAAGACCTTGGAGAGGTCTCAAGGAGAAAAAAATAAGAAGGCTTTGATATCCTTGTTGTAGATCTTGTAGAAGCATCATAAAAAGAGTTCCTAGAAGGACTCATTGGAGAAATCCGCTACCAAGGAGAATCTCTTGATAGTGAAGGACATGGAACAATTATCGCCATCCAACAACAAGCCCAAGAGAGAAGAATTTGGAAACTAAATCCCAAAGAAGAATCTAGTGAAGACCTCAAGATATTCAAAATTTTTAGAAGAATATCTTGTTTTAATCCAATATTCAACAATAAGATTGAAGGAGGATTCATACAGAAGAAGCCTACCAAATCAAAGATATTTAGAGATTACCTCTCATAGCAAGAAGACACATTTCAGAGATAAAGAGTTTTTTGAATCTACAGTAGAAAATAGAATATCACTTGGAGGATCAAGTCACCAAACCCTAGTCTCAAGATAGAGGGTTTGAGACCATAGTTTGGTGAAACAAGTTGTTCTAGACAGCCAAAAAGAACCTACATAATTCATTCATCATAGGGTAGCAACTTGGTGAATCTAAATACCAAGATCTACATCATCTGTAGAAGCCATTAAAGATAAGAAACTTGGGTGCAATTAGTTGAATTTTAAATTAGGGTTCATGATCAAGTATCATTAAGCACCATATTTGGATTAAAGTTGCAAAAAGAAGGGATCATATTATAGTCTTAAAAAGGTGCAGAAGATAAAAGGATATATTTGCACATTAAATAGGAGTTGGTTATTTTTTTTTAAATAAATAAAATTATCACCTACCTATTATCTATCTAGAAAGAAAGAAGACTATATCCTACAATATTTATTGTAGTGAAAATTTCAAATTATTCATTAAGGGTTATTTACAAATTACTTTTAAAAGTTGTAAATATTATTAAGTGCATTTGGAATTATTTTGAGATTTTATTTATAGGAGCAATAAGGTGAGATTATTGTTACAATTAAAGTGCATTAAGTTGGAGGTATTATTAATCCATTTGCACTATACTATTTGATATTTAACTAGTTACTCTCAAAAGGGTTAGTTTGTATTTTTATTGTTAATATCAAGGGCACAAAACCAACAAATTATCAAAGTGTCTAGAGATACTTTTTGGTGCACAAAACTTGCATTATTTTGTATCCCAAAGAAGCCACCAAAAATAGATCAAATTCCTCCAAGGAGTGGAGAAGAAAGCCACCACCAAAATTAGTAAAAGAATCTACAAATAGAGACTTGGTGAATCTAAGATTTGAGGTGCACTAAGGATTTTTTATAGGTGAAAATTAGTGCAAAATTACTTCTTCAAAATATTCTATCTATGTGGTTATTATCTTGGATTTATTACCATATTATAGACACAAACAATTGACCCACTTCAGTGGGTAATCTTCCCTAAGCCCTCTAGGGGAACCCTTTGACTTGCCTAGGGCAAGGGCAAGGCTTTTCCTCGTTTTACCTATTTTCCCGCTCTATGCAAAATCGCACTCAGTCCCTTATGAGGTGTGAATTCGCATTGTGATATCACAGTCAGTCCAGATGGGGCACATTTTGCCTTTTTAGGGTTTGACACATTAAAACCCTAATTTTTCAAGGTTGGTATGTTTTACATCGATCCTCCTTGGTTTTCTTGCTCTTTTTACCTTTAAATCCACTATATAAGGAGGGTTTGAATGCTCTTTCACAAGCATACAAGTGATCACGATTTTATATGCATGCTTACTAACGATTCAATTTATCACAAAGTTTTTTATTCGGTCTGCATCCTTATTCTTCTTCTCTCGTAAGCAACCTTAAATTTTGGAATTTGATTATCTATTGCATTAGATTTTTCTTCCTCGCTCTTGATGGATTGTTGTTGAAGCTCTAAGGAGAGATTGACTACTCGGGAGATCTCAAACCTTTCTGCCTACTTCCTTGCTCTTTGCCAGGTGAAGACATTCTTTTACATGTTTTATTTTATTTGTTGCATCCTGATTTAATTATTTCACTTCTATTAGAGATATTTTGTCTCACTTCTATGAAATCATGCCTAGTCTGCTATGGGGTGCAACTTCGCTTGGCGTTATAGTGGTCACTCATAACGGGGTGCGATATCACCTAAGACAAATTTGGAGGTAACTAGTTTTCCCTATTTTCACCATTTCATTCTAAATTACATCTAGAGCATAGTGGCATAGTTTATTCAGTGATTTATGCATTCTATTTTGTTGTATTGCATTTATGCTTTGTTTTTCTCCAAAGGTCAATTTTTACTTTTAATTATAAAAGGTCAGCTAAAAGGGCCTAGGGGGCTTGACTGCTACACCTCTGAGCACTTTTGTACAATTGCATAAGTAGGCCCCCTAAATCTAATTCCATTTTCAAGTGTTTGTTGAGTTATCTTTCAAGAACATGAATTGTTGATATAATTGGACAAGGGATAAAATCAAGGATCAACCACTAGAAAAGATAAGTATTCCAGTTAATATTTAGGTTGTTTTTTGAGTGCCTTCTATTTCTATTGTAAAACCATAGACATGATGTAATAGAAGTATATTTAATTTATTTCTAGGCATTTGAGAGATAAATAACACATAGTGTGCACTTAGGGTTAATTCTATTTGTGCATCTCTTCTTGAGCCCTTGCTTAAAGGTTGTTTATTTAAAACCCTAGGATTAGAAAGCATTCAAAGGAAGAATCATACATTGGTTAGATCTTGTATTCTTGCATTCTATATTTTTTGCATTGTCCTTTATATTTTATAGCATAGATCTAGAAAGACCAAATTTTTGTTTGTCTTGAATCTCATACATCAAACATTCTTGAAAACTAGAGGACTTGGAGTGAGTCCTTAAATCATTCCTAGTTAAACCTTCCCCTCTTTTAGCACTGAGTTTAGAGAACAACATACCCACGTGGTTCACCCCAAAGGCTTATCTCTTGCAGATCCCACTTTTGGGAATTGTACATGGTAGGGTAGTTTTCCCCTCTACATCTTTGGTAAAATCGATGTGAACACCTCTTTTTCTTTAAAAACTTTAATTAAGATCATTAAATTTGTTTGTGTTATTGGAGAATCTTAATTTTATATTTAAAAATATTTTTTGTTTCTATTGTTAGCATTCTTCTATCCTTTCACTTTTCTAATGGCTCCTATCCTTAGAATTCAGCGAAAGTATCTTGAAAATGATTGTATTCCCCTGGAAGATGATCAGATTGATAGAGAGGATCCTAACATAGATCCATAAGAATAAGACAACATGGATACTGAGATGATTTTTGATCCTTATGAGGAACCTAATGGTAGCTTTATCTTTTCATCATTTAAGCATATTTGGAATTTTATGAAAGCTAACAGGGATAGGATATTGGGAGGCATGGAGTGAGAAGCTCACCTTGAATAATCTCCCCTATGCTTAACTAGGAAAAATCCTTACCTAAATCAATGTATCTTGATAAGTTGAAATCAGTTGTTGAAAATACTACAACCACCAACATTGGAAGGAATTTGCAAGCTCCTCCAATCAGTAGTGTCACTCAAAAGTGTTCTCAATTTCTTCCTCAATCTTCTAATATCAAAACTTATGCTTTTGTTCTTCCCAATGTTAGTTGTCCCCTTTCACAAGGTGCCACATACAATAATAATATCTATGATTCCAACCTGAATCAAGCATTGGTTCCTCAACACACATATGAGAGTCTAGGAAAAATGCATAATAGTAATCAAAAAGTGCAAATTTTGGTAAATATGGTGAAACAATTGTATTCAAAAGTTGAGATGATTCAGCTCTCAAGTTTTACTTATAGTTACAAGGAAATGCGTAATTATCCATTGGATCCTATCGTTGCTGCTAGGCATTATCCTAAACATTTTCCTATGCCAATTTTACCTATCTATAAGGGTACAAAAAATCCAATAGAGCATTTAAGAAGTTTTAGAACATATTGCCATGATATCATTTATGATGATATGTTGTTACTTAAAAAATTTACTAAGAGTCTTTTTAGCATGGCATTAGAATGGTACTATCGGATGCCTAATTATTCCTTAAAGAGTTTTGAAGAGACAACAGAATTATTTGTTCAATAATTTGGTGCTTACATTAAGAAAAAAGTGACAATGAAAGATGTGTATAATTTAAAACAAAGTAAAGAAGAAAGATTTTCAAAAAAATTGGCTTGTTGGAGAAGTTTAGTTGGACGTTTGAGATATACTTTATCTCCTAAAGATATGCTTGATATATATATTGGTAATTTTTAAGAACAATTATCTTATGCATTAGAGACTACTACTATTACATATTTTGATCAAGCAATTGAGTTGGCAAGAAAAGTAGAACAGACTCTCATCAGGAGATGTCAACTCAAGGTTAAATAAGAAAAGCTTACTAAGTCTCAACATAAGAATAAGCACATAGAAGGTGATAGTGGAATGGACAATAGTCCTATTAACAATATTTCTAATAACCCACATAGAATAGTACTTCAAAAACCTCCACAAAGGAATTTTACAAGGCTTAATATGTCTATGGAAGCATTTTGAAACACCTCTTTGAAGCTAATGCAATTGAGTTACCTCCTATTAGACAACCAAATACTACAACTCATTGGTATAAGGTAGGTTAGCATTGTGCATATCATATAGTGGAAGGACATTAGACGAATTCTTGTAAGAAGTTAAAACATGTACTTCAGGATTTGATTAACATAGGATGCTTGATTTAGGCAATTCTCAGATAGTAAATAATCAAGCACCTATCCAACAAAATATGACTACCAATCAGACATAGTTATGCATAAGGGGTATTACCAAAAAAGTAATTATAAAATCAAGGAGAATCTAGGCAAATGGTGTATAAAATTCAGGGTAATTTTTTCAAAATTTTATCAAAATATTGTGAATGTTTTAAATGTTTTGCACAAAAATCATCAAAATTTTTAAAATGGTGAGTGGAATAAGGTGAGTGGTAGAAGGTGAGTGGTATATGGCAATTGGTAGAAGGCAAGTGGTACAAGGTGAGTGGCACAAGGTGACTAGTATAAGGCAAGTGGCATAATGCAAGTGGCACAATGGAAGTGGAACAAGGCAAGTGGTAGAATACAAGTGGTAGAAGGTGACTGACACAAGGTGAATGGCATAAGGCAACTGGTAGAAGGTGACTAGTACAAGGCAACTAGCACAAGACAACTAACACAAGGTGATTGGCAAAAGGTGAGTGGCAAAAGGTAACTGGTAGAAGGTGATTGACACAAGGCAATTGGCATAAGCTAACTGGTAGAAGGTGACTGGCACAAGATGACTAGCACAAGGTAACAAGCACAAGGTGACTCATAGAAGGTGAATGGTAAAAGGTGACTAGAAAAAGGTGACTAGTAGATGGTGACTAGCACAAGGTAAATGGTAGAAGGTGAGTGTTATAATGTGACTGGTAGATGATGACTATCACAAGGTGGTTGGATCAATGTAACTAGCATAAGGCGATTGAAATAAGGCAAGTGTAGATAGTGATTGGTACATGGTGATTGAAAAATGGTGACTAAAAAATGGTAAGTGGTAAAAGGTGACTGGTAGATGGCAATTGGAATATGGTAACTGGTATATGGTGAGTGATAGATGGCAAGTGGTATATGGCAACTGGAAGAAGACGAGTGGAAGAAGGTGACCACCAAAGGTCGCTATTAATATGCTGGAACATGCCCTCTCCTCTACCATGTGTCCTGAATCCATAGACTTTAGGTATGCAAACTTTTATAAATAGAAATGCAAGGTCATTTTTTGCCTTTTCCAGAGCATTTTTAAAGATTTTTCTAGAGCTTTTTTAGAGCATTTTCTAGCATTTTCACTGCATTTTCCAACATTTTCAAAGCATTTTCCATAGTGTTTTCCAGCATTTTTAGAGCATTTTCATAAATTTTTTAGAGCATTTTCAAATGATTTGAGAGCATTTTCCAAGGCATTTCCAGAGCGATTTTAGATTATTTTTAGAGAGTTTTTTAGATCATTTTTAGTGTAGATTCATAGAAATGGCTACTGATCCCACTCCTCTGTCATTGAAAGTGTTATTCAAGAAATACTTTTTCCAAAATATTAAGAATATTTTTGGCACTCCTGGTAGAGATTCTGAATGGGTTTACACCTCTGGAGTTGCAACAGTAATGAAGATGCCAAAATTTAATGCTAAAGTGTCATTAATGCAAAGGATAGTTAATTGCTACAACCATGATGAGTCCACTATTCATATTAGAGTGGATAAAAAAGGATATTATTTTTTGTATGAAACCATCAGATGTGCAGTGACTAATAGGGCTACCACTTATGGATGGTCAGTTTATAGGTAGCAAATCCTCCAAGAAGAAAAGAAAATTATCAAGAGATTTTCTCATTTTTGACAGTTTTGAAAGTTTGCCCAAGTTTTGTAAACCATACAGGTAGGGACAAGTTGTACAACTAGGCAAGAAAACCATACAATGTGAGGGAAAACCATACAAGGTGCACTGAAATGCAATGAAATGCACAAGAAATGTAATTTCAGATAAAATGGCACATGAGTTTGCTAATTAAAGTTTTACACTTAGTAAAAGTCTAATTTATGCATTTTATTATGAATGGGTAGTTTTAAATAACTAATTTCCTTAGGAACTGCTTTGGAATCGCCCGGGTAATTTCATATAAGGCTCCATTTTCAAATTTGTAGGTCTGGTTGCTGATAGATATGTATGGAGTACTTACTAGTTGTAATCCAAAGAGATAATTTGTTTACTTCTGAGTTATTATAGTAGATTGATAGAAAAACCTTGTTGTAATAAAATTGATTAAATAATGGAATATAAATACGTTATTACAGGTTGTGTACAATATTAGCAATTATAGATGATGATTTATGATGGAATATTGATGCATGTTTTTTCTGGTGAATGTTTAGGTTAGTTTTATGCAATGTTGCAACATATTTTAAGAAATATAGCATTGGTGGATCTTGAGGATTTATCTATGATAATGGAAGCATGAGGACATCTTGAACCCTATTGTACAATTTCTAAACGTAGCCAGTAGAATTGAATCTCTCACAAACCCCATTCAGATGTTTTGCATGTTGTTGAGGAAGGATTAATTGACACATTAAACCCTTACAAAACATGCTTGAGAGAGATTGAAATAGTAGAGTATTTTATTTTGCACCTGGATGTACCTTAATTTTGTACAAATTGTACACAAAAGTTCATACAAATCGTACAAGGAAAACTTACCCGATTTGGTAAACTAGGTGATGGAGATAGACTTACCCGATTTGGAAGTTTGAGGGATTCGACTTGAAAAATTACAAACTGTGTATGGAAGCCTCTAAAACTGAATATGTCAGTTTGGATGAGTGAAAAATCATACAAACCTTATCACTGTATGATTTGGAATCGTACAGTGTCAAATTTGACCTCCATACAAGTTGTTCAACAGTCGTACAAGGGTAGTTTGGAGGACTGTACGGTTGTAAAATTTGGAAATTGAGTTGGAATTTATACATTGATAATTTATATCCCTATAAAATCACATCCCAACTGGGAACATTGCACCCCTATGCTATGTTTGGCATCGATGCTTTATCGAATCTGGCATTTTTGTTAAAATGGGTCAAATTGATGAAGTGTGAATACTATAAAAACTGGAGGTGAATGAAGAACACCGGTGCATGAATCCATGGGAGATGAGAAGTACGAGTGAGAATTCTAGTGAGAAGGAGCACGAGGATTTATTATAGAGAAAATACAAGTAACTCAGACCATAGTACTCAAGAACCAAAAATAGAGCAAGTTTGGACATCCTAAGAAGGAGACTTTGAGGCATTGTTGATAGAGATGGAAGACGAGGAAGTAGAACCACCTAGCATAAAGGCAAGGGTTGACATAGAAAATATGCAAGAGGATGGAGAGTGGATGGTGAAACCTGAGAAAGTGATGGAAGAGTTGTAAGGGAGTGCAGAGGATGGGAGTCAGGCACCAGAGCAATAGGGCATGAGGTCTCAGGAGGAAAGACCAAGATCATATCCCTCATATCAACGAAGGAGGTCATGAAGTGAAGATGCACAATATTTTGGTCACTAAGTGGCGAGACTGAATAAGATACCTTGAATTGACACTTTTTATGACAATAGGAGTAAGACACCCCTAAGAAGGAATCAATCAGAGATTCCACGAGATACCTCAAGTGATAGTGATGACTCTCCTAAGATGGCTAACAAGGCAACCAAACAGAGATGTCCACCATTTCAGGTGAGGTTAAGGAAGACCCCACACAAAACATAGGGACTTGCATAACCATTTGGAGAGAAAATTGTGTGGATAGACAAAATGATTGGGTAACCTTATTTCCTACTACCTTGAGAGGATTAGCAATTTATTGGTACCTGAAGAGAGAAATACCGTAGATTTTTAGACTTGGAACTAGGTAAAGGATAAGTTCATTGAAGAATTTTGACCTTTGAAGGATTATGGAGACATTGTTACAAAAATTTGCATGACAAAACAAAAATTTGATGAAGATGTGAAATCCTATAACTACAGACTAAAGCAATTAGTCGATAAGATGTAGATGCCTCTGGTAGATGTTCTAGTAAAGTGGTGATTTGTAGATGAATTACTCCCAAAGTATAAGAAAAATATGAAGGCATTACCATCAGAAACATATGAAGAAGCACTAAAGCATGCAAATATTTTTGAGAGTGAATCAAAACAAACGTATAGGAATTCTATCTCATCCCAAGTCAAATGATTTGGACAGTGGAGAAGATGATACTATACAAAGGACATTAGCATCATTTCACTAGGAGTTTGATAATATGATAAAATAACAAAATATCAAACCTAACAAAAATGACATGTGGTGCACATAATTCAAGACGAAAGGTCATACAAATATGAAGTGTCCGAGGAATGAATATTGTCACATTTATAATGTGATGGGACATGAGGTAATGCTATGTCCGATAATGCAAGAATACATCCACAGGTATTTTCAATATAGGAGTAATAAGAGAAAATGAAGGCCCAAGAAAGTAGGCAACAAGCAACAAGTAGAGGTTATAGAAACAACAAACGAGGTGGAATACCGAACCAAGGCAATCGACAGGGATGGTAAAGTCATTTACAATATGACTTGGAAGGAAGACCGATCATACAGTATTGCAATTGCTAGGAATGGGGGCATTTTGTAAAAAAAATATCCTTCACCTTAGAGGTAGGAAACACTGTAAGAAAGCACTACACATATGTGTAGATGGTGTGGTTCGGGGAACCACAAAGAAGCAGTTTACCCAAAATAGATGAGTTCAAGTAACCCATAGAATGTCAGTTATCTACACATTGATGTTCCTCAATATAAGGAGGAAACCCAAGAAGTTTTATCCATGATGAGGAATCAGGCTAAGAAGGATAAGTATCCAAATCCAGCATAAGAAAAGCAACACTGGAAAGTAGCAAAGAAAATATTGCAAGCGAAAGTTGAGAAGACTAAGCAAGTAGAGTCGATAACTGATAAGAAATTGAGAAAACCATCATACCAGGAGACAGTTGTGAAAAATATAGCAACACAAGTTTTGGATACCATAGTAGAAATTAAAGTATCAAACCTGTTGGATTCTATTCCAGAATTGCAGAAAGCAATGGTGGAAGAAATACAATTGCATAAGGTGATGAAATTACAAAGCCAACCAATTCAGGAGAAGGAGCGAAAGGATCAATTTATGGATCCAACTATATTAATGATTGATGTGGGAAAGAAACATACATTTTTCATATGGAGATCCTATGGCACAAATTGACACAAGTAATTATGGACAGAGGATCTAGTGTCAATGTGCTACCTGAAAGAACATGGCTAGAACTAGGTGCTCCATCTATTTGGGCATCGAGCTTTTGGTTATATGGCACTGACTAGAATGGCATCGATATAAATGGAGTCTTGATAGAACAAGTGGTGATAGATGACCAAGATTTTGTATTGGATTTCATTGTGAATACAATGCAAAAACCTGTATACGATGCTCTCTTAGGGAGAGGCTGGCTACGAGTAGCCAAAGTAAATCACAACTGGAGGAAGAATCAGATCACTTTTAAGAAGGGACAACACAAATATATGATTAATCTAGCTAATAAAAAAGTTAGTGAGGATGTAGCCATGATAGATGAATAAAAAAATTCCTTAGGGGATGAAGGGCATGAACTTGATGGAGAAGGAATGATGTACCTATATGAATGTAGTGAAGATGAAGCCAGATCTGATAGTGGACTTCTTCATTGGAAAATGGAGGAGTATGAAATTTTTCAGCCCAAATACCACTGTATTGAATTAGAGGATATCAAGGAAAAACAAGACAAACCGAAATTTAGCCAAGAACCTACGAAAGAATTAGAAGAGAAATGGACATTTTTGAAAAGTTTTACAGAGTATACAGTAGGAGATGTAGAGATTGATACAAGGTCGGCACACCCAAATATTGTAGATAAAGCTACAAGTGGACTAGAAAATATCAAATATGAAGGACCTTAGATAGTGGACATCAATCTAGGAATAGAGGAGGAACCTAGGATGATTCAATATGGTGATGATTGGAATCATGTACTAAAAGCGATGGCTTTTACGATATTCTTGGAATATAAGGATGTATTTCCATGGACATATAAGGACTTGAAAGGAGTACCACCAAAATTGTGTTTCCATAAGATTATGCTAATGGCTAAATCTCAATCTGTAATAAGGAGACCATATAGAATGAACCCAAAGTATGCTGCATTAGTGAATGTGGAGATATAAAAGATGTTGGAAGCAGGAATCATCTTTAGGGTGACAACCAGTGAATGGGTATCACCTATAGTGACAACCTTGAATAAGGAAGTAGACAATATCAGAATATACATGGACTTTAGGAGTATAAATACCATAAATATTAAGGATCCCTTCCCTATTCCCTTCACAGATTCTATCTTGGAAGAATTTGCAGACACGAGATCTATTCATTCTTGGATGGGTTCTTGGGATACAATCAAATCAGTATGGCCAAGGAGAATAAGTTGAAGACCACATTCATTGTAGAGAATGAAATCTATGCATACAATCAAATGCTATTCACCCTAACTACATTTCAACGTATCATATTGTATATATTTGATCAATTAGCAACAAGAAACTTTAAAGTATTTTTGGATGATTGGTCCAAAAACGGGAAGATAAAGGAGTATCTTCTTGCCCTTATTGAATGTATGAGTAGGTGCATAAATACATAGATATCATTCATGTTGGACAATTTGAGCTCATTTAGTTGTCATTAATGTCAAGGTGAAAAGTCATCATTAATACCATGGAGCACACCATCAACAACACCAGGAAAAATGCAAAGAGTTGAAGAAAACGTTGGAAAAATAATGTTTTATGAGGGTTTATGGTAAACCCATGGTGGAAGATTAAAATATTTTATTAAAATAATTATGAGGATATAAAAGTCTCCTCACACATTGAGATGGCAGTTAATATTTTAAAAGACCCATGGTGGAATAATAATTTACAAGTTAAAGGTTTAAGTTTAAACTCAAGGAAGGCTTTAATCTCTTTAAAGCTAAAGTTTATAAATATAATTTATAAAATTTAAAATCCTTAGAATTTAAATAATTTATAAATTATAAATGTGGGGGTGCCGACGTCATAAAATAAGTGGAAGCGTCGACATCTAAGAAACAAAGGGAATTCATGTATATATTAATGCCAAGGAGACATTCAAAAGTTACCCCTCGACATTGTTATTACATGCGACAAACTGAAACATTTTTATGCAAGTGTTCTTCATTGATGAAGAAGACAAGAATTTTTCTTGTCTTTAACACCAGGTGAAAAGAGATAAGGGAAAGAGCATATTTTTTGAAACGTAAAGGACATGGTGGTCCATTGGTAGTGCATGTTTTGTGAAGGCATTGGGAGTTGAGAAGCCTGCGATCGATTCACGTGGAGTGGTGTGTGTCTTGAGAACCAAGGGAAATATTTTGCATGTACCTTGTTTTTGCACACCAGTCGAGGACAAAGAGGATGAAGAGCACCTAAGCTCTTAACCGTGCGTCTAGCACACACGATGATCAAATCCATGACTAGAGCACTTGCAAAGGCAGATATTGTTTTATTGATGAGTTATTTATATCATTGGAATTATCAACATTTCTCTTTCCATTAAATTAAATCAAAGAGGTTTGAGTTATTTTTGGTGGATGTTGAATTTATTTATTAGTTGGGAGTTTATAAGGTGTTATTGGATAAATATTTTATGTATGTTGATGGTTGTTTTTGAAAGGTGGAGTGATAAGGTGTAATTGAGTATTTTATATTATATTGTGAGAAATATTTATCTTCTAACCTCTTTGAGCTTGGCATAGAAGTGTTTGTGGTTGTGGCAGATTTATGAGATCCCTTCATCTTCAATAAAAAAGGTATGAGCACATTCTTCCATAGTTGAGTTGATTGATTGGTTTTCTGGAAAATAAGTTTGGAGTGAAAAGGACTTGATTAGGGTTTCCTTTTCGAGAGTGTTTGAGTTAATGCTTCAAGGTTTTCTGGAATAAAGAGTTTTTAAAACCTTGTTTTATAAGCATTGTTGTTGAAGCCATTGGTTGTGTGAAGAACTTGAACTAGGGTTTGAAAAGAACATGAGTATCATTGTTATGTGAGATTTGTTGTTGAGCATTGTTGGAAATATTTTGAGTTGGTGTTTATATGCTTGGACTAGGGTTTGTGAGAAAGGGTTGTTTCATTGAGTGATTGGTTGAGTAGAGTTGGTTGAGCCTAGTCAAGTGGATGTGTGAAGTGATTGTTCAAGTTCCATAAAACAAACTATTCTATATTCTGATTTGAGTTGAGAAAGTGATTGAGCATTGAGTGTGAAACATATTGGGTCTCTAACAATTCTCTTTATGTTTCTATGAGATTGGACAAGTTCTGTGTGGACTTATTGAGAAGATTTGGACAAGTTCTGTGTGGACTTGTTGAGCAGATTTGAGCAAGTTTTGTGTGGACTTGTTGAGAATATTTGGACAAGTTTTGAGTGGACTTGTTGAGAAGATTTGAGCAAGTTCTGAGTGGACTTATTGAGAATATTTGAGCAAGTTTTGAGTGGACTTGTTGAGCAGATTTGAGCAAGTTTTGAGTGGACTTGTTGAGAAGATTTGAGTAAGTTCTAAGTGGACTTGTTGAGCAGATTTGAGATAGAGCTTTGGAGGTGACAGAGTAGAGAGGATAGTAGTCTCCAGTGGATAGAGATCCATCAGCCAGGGTAGTGAGGATAGGTCTTCTGAGTGGGGACAAGAGTCTTCAGTGGAGAGAGATCCACAAGCCAGTGCAGTGGAGGTAGTAGTCTTCTAGAGGATCACCAGCCAGAGTAGAGGAGAAGGAGTTCTCCTATGGATAGAGATCCATAAACTTGATTTAGGGGATCAACATCTCCTTTGGACAGAGGTCCATAAACATTGTAGGGAAAGGATTCCCAAGAGAATTTATTTGAGAAAAATTATAAGAAATATTTTCTCCGTGGAGGTAGCCATATTTGGGTGAACCATGTAAAAATCATGTCTCTCATGTGTGTGATGCTTTATGTGATGTTTACTACTTTAATAATGTTGATGCTATTATTTGGATTAAAAAGCAAAAAGTTTTATTGTATACTGTTCACCCCCCTCTCAATATAAGCACATGTTCTTCAATTGGTATCAGAGCGGGTCTCTCCATGAAAAGACTAACAACTTGGAAGAGGATCCATCAGTAGCACACATGACTTCAAAAAATGAAGAAGAGACTATGTTTGACATAAAAGAAGAATTATTTGCTGCTCTCAAAAAATTGGAAAGACTTAGAGAGAAGAATTCAAGCTTGAAGGAACAAGTTCAAGAAGATGAAGAAGCAAGGATGGAACTTATACAAAATCTCACAGATCTCAAGATTAGGGTGGAAGAAGGAAAGAATATTGAGCAAGACATGACAGATCTATTAAGATCCAGGGAAATAGAATGTGAAATATTGGAAGCAGAAATTGTTCACCTAAGGAATAAAGTTGAAAGGACCAAGGTACTACAAGATACAGAATATGAGAAATAGAAAGAGGAATCAAGTCTTCAGAAAGTAGAAACCTCAAACAAGGATAAGCAAGAAAAGGATATCAGAAAGGAAGAAAGCAAAGGAGAACCCTGGATAAGAGTTAATCACAAGAGGAAGATGACTTCTCCACAAATTCCAAGACATCCAAACAAGTTACATAATTTCTTCCATGGTCATTGCTTTTCTTGCAATAAATATGGTCATAGAGTTGTACATTGTATTCATCATGCAAGATACAATAGAAATTTCAATTCCTTTGCACCTCTCATGGATGATGATGTTATATGTTACAAATGCAATAATTTTGGGCACAAGGCTAGATGGTGTAAAATGATACTTCCTGAGTCTAGAAAAATAATTTCAACAACTAGGAAAGATGAAAGGAAAAATGTTAAGGCTAGATCAATGTTAGTGCAAAAAACCCTTCATGCTCAGGATAAAGAAGAACAATGGTATCTTGATAGTGGTTGCTCTAGTCACATGATAGGAGACAAAGATAAATTCATTGTACTAAAAGAAACAAATAGAGGATCAGTAAGTTTTGGTGATAATGGATCAACAAGGATTGGTGGAAGAGGAACTCTAAGTTTAGACAATGGGAAAACAAAAATAGAGAATGTTTTGTATGTTAAAGGGTTAAAACACAATATAATGAGTATAAGTCAACTTTGTGATCAAGGATACATGGTTACTTTCCATCCAGATAGATGTGAGATAAGGAAATCAGAAACTAGAAAAATCATTGCCAATGCAAGAAGAACCCCAAACAACTTATACATGCTCAATGAGATCAAAGGGGAAAAGTGCTTTCTATCACAAGAAGATGAGAGTTGGTTATGGCATAGAATATTGGGTCACTTGAATTTTGACAACATAGTCAATATAAGCAATAAATAGGCAATTAGAGATTTACCCAAAATAAGAAGACCTCAAAACACAATTTGTGCACCCTGTCAACATGGAAAGCAAACTAGGACAACCTTTAAGTCAAAAGGTTATATGTCATCTGAGCCATTGAGCCTAATACATACTGATTTGTGTGGTCCTACTAGAACACAAAGCATTCAGGGTGAGAGCTACTTTATATTGTTTATAGATGATTATTCTAGAATGGTTTGGGTAGCCTTCCTAAAAGAGAAGTCAGAGGCCTTTGAAAAATTCAAAGCATTCAAGGAATTGGTTGAAAATGAAACTGGCAAAAGGATTAAGTGTCTGAGATCTGATAGAGGAGGAGAATTTACTTCAAATGAATTTGTAGAGTTTTGTGAACAACATGGAATCAAGAGAGAGTACTCAGCAGCAAGAACTCCTCAACAAAATGGGGTAGTTGAAAGGAAAAATAGGACTGTTGAAAACATGGCTAGAGCTATGTTAAATGAATCTAAGTTATCAGATGGTTTTTGGAGAGAAGTTATAAACACAATAGTATACATAATCACTAGGGCTCAAATGAGGGTAAATCATCACAAGACTCCATATGAGCTTTGGAAAGGAAGACCTGCCACTGTAAAACACTTCAAAATTTTTGGAAGCAAATGTTACATAAGATGGGAAGACCAAAACTTAGGCAAGTTTGATCCAAGATGTGATGAGGGAATTTTTCTTGGTTATTCCACAAGGAGTAAAGCCTACAGATGCTTCAACAAAAGAACATACACTATGGTGGAAAGTATAAATGTAACAATTGATGAGAAGATAGATTCAAGAGAACCAGTTCAACAAATTGTGTATCAAGAAGATGGATGTTGTCAAGAAGAATTTTGTGAGGAATCAGATAAAGAAGAAGAAGAAACACGAAGACTTCTTCCCAAAACTCCATCCAGGTATGTACAGAAACATCATCCAAAAGAGCAGATCATCAGGAATCCAGATGAAATACAGACAAGGAGAAGAATAATAAAACCATCTCAACAAGTAAATTTTTCTTTGCTATCTAAGATTGAGCCAAAAGACTTCACTCAAGCAAGTGAGGATGAATTTTGGATTAAGGCAATGAATGAGGAATTGGATCAGATAGAGAAGAGCAAAACTTGGGAACTTGTTCCATGACCAAAGGACAAAAATGTGATTGGCACAAAATGGGTATTCAAAAATAAATTAAATGAAGATGGACAAGTGGTCAGAAATAAAGCAAGGTTAGTATGCAAAGGTTATGCACAGGTAGAAGGAATTGAATTTGATGAGACTTTTGCTCCAGTTGCATGGCTTGAAGCTATAAGGATATTTTTAGCCTTCTCAAGTTTCAAGAACTTCAAGGTATATCAGATGGATGTCAAGTCAACATTTCTAAATGGGGTTCTAGAAGAAGAGGTTTATATTGAACAACCTAGAGGGATTCATACTAGCAGATAAACCAGATCAGGTATGCAGATTGAAAAAGGCATTGTATGGTTTAAAGCAGGCTCCTAGAGCATGGTACTCAAGATTGGATAAGTATCTTCAGGAATAGGGATTCAGAAAAGGAATAGCAGATAGTAATTTATATATCAAAAATGAAGGGAGTGATCTTCTAATAGTGGTTGTTTATGTTGATGACATAATTTTTGGGGAAACAATGATAAGATGTGTAAAGAATTTTCTAAGAACATGCAAAATGAATTTGAGATGTCTATGCTTGGTGAATTGTCCTTCTTTCTTGGACTTCAGATTTCACAATCAGAAAGGGGAGTGTTTCTCTCACAAGCCAAGTATATAAAGGAAATGTTAAAGAAATTTAGGTTAGAAGATTGTAAACCGGTAAGTACTCCCATGGTCACAGGATGCAAGTTGAGTAAGGATGATGAATCTCCAGAGGTAGATCAGAGATTATACAGATCTATGATTGGCAGCTTATTATATGTTACAACTACAAGACCAGACATAGTACAGTCAATGGGATTAGTGGTAAGGTTTCAGGAAGCACCTAAGGAAACACATGTGGCAGTAGTAAAAAGAATTTTTAGGTATCTAAAAGGGACTATGGATTTTGGGCTTTGGTATCCCAAAAGTGACAGTTTCACACTAACAACATATACAGATGCAGATTGGGCCGACAACATTGATGACAGAAAAAGCACAAGTGGAGGAGCATTCTTTCTTGGAGAATGTTTAGTCTCTTGGTTAAGTAAGAAGTAGGTTTCAATATCTTTATCTACAATAGAAGTAGAATACATTGCAGTAGTAGCCAGTTGTACACAGGTGTTATGGATGAAGAGAACTCTAGAAGACTTCAAGATAAAGCATGATCATCCCATTCCTATACTATGTGATAATACAAGTGCCATAAGTATCTCAAAAAATCTAGTAATGCACTCCAGGACAAAGCACATTCCGATTAAGTACCATTTTATGAGAGAACAGGTGACAGATAAATAGGTCAGATTGGAATATGTCACTACAAAGGAACAGATAGTAGATATTTTCACTAAGCCACTTTCAAAGGAAACTTTTGAGTATCTTCGAGGAAAATTGGGAGTGAGACTCCCACCCCAGAATTAACCACCTCAAAAGAAGGTGGGGGAGGGGCTAAGCTAAGAGGCTCATTCTTAGCCCCGAGCCCCAAAGGTGACCCTTTGCCATTGATGTCAAAGGGGGAGAGATTTGAGTAAAGGGGAGAGATTTGATATTTGAGAGAGCATTGAGCAAGGGGAGCAATGTCCCAGGGGGAGCAGAACAAAGGAAAGGTCAAGTTTTCAGTAAAAGGAATTTGGGTTGCCATCAATGACAAAGGGGGAGATTGTTGGACATTTTGAGCTCATTTAGTTGTCATTGATGTCAAGGTGAAAAGTCATCATTAATACCATGGAGCACACCATCAATAACACCAGGAACAATGCGAAGAGTTGAAGAAAAAGTTGGCAAAATAATATTTTATGAGGGTTTATGGTAAACCCATGGTGGAAGATTAAATTTTTATTATTACCAATGGAGAATAATTTTACAAGTTAAAGGTTTAAGTTTAAACCCAAGGAAGGCTTTAATATTTTTAAAGTTAAAGTTTATAAATATAATTTATAAAATTTAAATTCCTTAGAATTTAAATAATTTATAAATTATAAAGGTGGGAGCATCGACGTCATCAAAAGTGGGAGCACCGACGTCTAAGAAACAAAGGGATTTTGTATAAATTAATGCCAAAGAGGCATTCAAAACTTACCCCTCGACATTTTTTATTACATATGACAAGTGGAAATGTTTTCATGCAATTGTTATTCGTTGAGGAAGAAGACAAGAATTCGCTTGTCTTTAGTGCCAGGTGAAAAGAGATAAGGGAAAGAGCATATTGGTTGAAATACAAAGGACACGGTGGTCCATTGGCAATGCACATTTTGTGAAGGCATTGGGAGTTGAGAAGCCCATGATCGATTCACATGGAGTGGTGTGTGTCTTGAGCGCCAAGGAAAATATTTTGTGCATGCCTTGTTTTGCACCAGCCGAGGACAAAGAGGAGGAAGAGCATCTAAGCTCTTAACCATGCATCTAGCACACATGTGGTCAAAGCCATAGCTAGAGCACTCATGAAGGCAGAGATTGTGGGTTCGAAACCCACTAGTGGCAAAGGTAATTTTTGATAATTAAATCTTTATTTGCCTAAGGTTTTATAAAGGGTAATGTGGAGTTATAAGGGTTTGTGAAAAGTTGTTTATTTTATTTATATTATTTTGGAGTTATAAGGGTTTGTGAAAGGTTGTTTATTTGATAATTGATTTATATTATTATGGAGTAATAAGGATTAATGAGAGATTGTTTTATTGATGAGTGATTTATATCATTGGAATTATAAAGAAAGTTGATTTGATTTTTATCAAAGTTTCTCTTGCCATTAAATTAAATTAAAGAGGTTTGAGTTAATTTTTGGTGGATGTTAAATTTATTTTAGTTGGGAGTTTATAAGGTGTTATTGGATAAATATTTTATGTATGTTGATGGTTTTTTTTGAAAGGTGGAGTGATAAGGTGTAATTGAGTATTTACATTATATTGTGAGAAATATTTATCTTCTAACCTCTTTGAGATTGGCATAGAAGTGTTTGTGGTTGTGACAGATTTATGAGATCCCTTCATCTTCAATAAAAAAGGTATGAGCACATTCTTCCATAAGTTGAGTTGATTGATTGGTTTTCTGGAAAATAAGTTTGGAGTGAAAAGGACTTGATTAGGGTTTCCTTTTGAGAGTGTTTGAGTTAATGCTTCAAGGTTTTCTGGAATAAAGAGTTGTTGTTAAAACCTTGTTTTATAAGCATTGTTGTTGAAGCCATTGGTTGTGTGAAGAACTTGAACTAGGGTTTGAAAAGAACATGAGTATCATTGTTATGTGAGATTTGTTGTTGAGCATTGTTGGAAATATTTTGAGTTGGTGTTTATATGCTTGGACTAGGGTTTGTGAGAAAGAAGTGTTTCATTGAGTGATTGGTTGAGTAGAGTTGATTGAGCCTAGTCAAGTGGATGTGTGAAGTGATTGTTCAAGTTCCATAAAACAAACTATTCTATATTCTGATTTGAGTTGAGAAAGTGATTGAGCATTGAGTTGAAACATATTGAGTCTCTAACAATTCTCTTTATGTTTCTATGAGATTTGGACAAGTTCTGTGTGGACTTGTTGAGCATATTTGACAAGTTCTGTGTGGACTTGTTGAGCAGATTTGAGCAAGTTCTATGTGGACTTGTTGAGCATATTTGAGCAAGTTTTGAGTGGACTTGTTGAGCAGATTTGAGCAAGTTCTAAGTGGACTTGTTGAGCAGATTTGAGCAAGTTATGAGTGGACTTGTTGAGCAGATTTGAGCAAGTTCTAGTGGACTTGTGGAGCAAATTTGAGATAGAGCTTTGGAGGTGATAGAGCAGAGAGGATAGTAGTCTCCAGTGGATAGAGATCCATCAACCAGGGTAGTGAGGATAGGTCTTCTGAGTGGGGACAAGAGTCTTCAGTGGAGAGAGATCCACAAGCCAGTGTAGTGGAGGTAGTAGTCTTCTAGAGGATCACCAGCAGAGCAGAGGAGAAGGAGTTCTCCTATGGATAGAGATCCATAAACTTGAGTTAAGGGATCAACATCTCCTTTGGATAGAGGTCCATAAACATTGTAGGGAAAGGATTCCCAAGAGAATTTATTTGAGAAAAATTTATAAGAAATATTTTCTCCGTGGAGGTAGCCATATTTGGGTGAACCACGTAAAAATCATGTCTCTCATGTGTGTGATGCTTTTTGTGATGTTTACTACTTTAGTAATGTTGATGCTATTATTTGGATTAAAAAGCAAAAAATTTTATTGTATACTGTTCACCCCCCTCTCAGTATAAGCACATGTTCTTCAATTGGTATCAGAGCGGGTCTCTCCTGAAAAGACTAACAACTTGGAAGAGGATCCATAAGTAGCACACATGACTTCAAAAAATGAAGAAGAGACTATGTTTGACATAAAAGAAGAATTATTTGTTGCTCTCAAAAAATTGGAAAGACTTAGAGAGAAAAATTCAAGCTTGAAGGAACAAGTTCAAGAAGATGAAGAAGCAAGGATGGAACTTATACAAAATCTCATAGATCTCAAGATTAGGGTGGAAGAAGGAAAGAAGATTGAGCAAGACATGACAGATCTATTAAGATCCAGGGAAACAGAATGTGAAATATTGGAAGCAAAAATTGTTCACCTAAGGAATAAAGTTGAAAGGACCAAGGTACTACAAGATACAGAATATGAGAAACAGAAAGAGGAATCAAGTCTTCAGAAAGCAGAAACCTCAAACAAGGATAAGCAAGCAAAGGATATAAGAAAGGAAGAAAGCAAAGGAGAACCCTAGATAAGAGTTAATCACAAAAGGAAGATGACTTCTCCACAAATTCCAAGACATCCAAATAGGTTACATAATTTCTTCCATGGTCATTGCTTTTCTTGCAATAAATATGGTCATAGAGTTGTACATTGTATTCATCATGCAAGATACAATAGAAATTTCAATTCCTTTGCACCTCTCATGGATGATGATGTTATATGTTACAAATGCAATAATTTTGGGCACAAGGCTAGATGGTGTAAAATGATACTTCCTGAGTCTAGAAAAACAATTTCAACAACTAGGAAAGATGAAAGGGAAAATGTTAAGGCTAGATCAATGTTAGTGCAAACAACCCTTCATGCTCAGGATAAAGAAGAACAATGGTATCTTGATAGTGGTTGCTCTAGTCACATGATAGGAGACAAAGACAAATTCATTGTACTAAAAGAAACAAATAGAGGATCAGTAAGTTTTGGTGATAATGGATCAACAAGGATTGGTGGAAGAGGAACTCTAAGTTTAGACAATGGGAAAACAAAAATAGAGAATGTTTTGTATGTTAAAGGGTTAAAACACAATCTGCTGAGTATAAGTCAACTTTGTGATCAAGGATACATGGTTACTTTCCATCCAGATAGATGTGAGATAAGAAAATCAGAAACTGGAAAAATCATTGCCAATGCAAGAAGAACCCCAAACAACTTATACATGCTCAATGAGATCAAAGGGGAAAAGTGCTTTCTATCACAAGAAGATGAGAGTTGGTTATGGCATAGAATATTGGGTCACTTGAATTTTGACAACATAGTCAATATAAGCAATAAATAGGTAGTTAGAGATTTACCCAAAATAAGAAGACCTCAAAACACAATTTGTGCACCTTGTCAACATGGAAAGCAAACTAGGACAACCTTTAAGTCAAAAGGATATATGTCATCTGAGCCATTGAGCCTAATACATACTGATTTGTGTGGTCCTACCATAACACAAAGCATTCAGGGTGAGAGCTACTTTATATTGTTTATAGATGATTATTCCAGAATGGTTTGGGTAGCCTTCCTAAAAGAGAAGTCAGAGGCCTTTGAAAAATTCAAAGCATTCAAGGAATTGGTTGAAAATGAAACTGGCAAAAGGATTAAGTGTCTGAGATCTGATAGAGGAGGAGAATTTACTTCAAATGAATTTGTAGAGTTTTGTGAACAACATGGAATCAAGAGAGAGTACTCAGCAACAAGAACTCCTCAACAAAATGGGGTAGTTGAAAGGAAAAATAGGATTGTTGAAAACATGGCTAGAGCTATGTTGAATGAATCTAAGTTATCAGATGGTTTTTGGAGAGAAGTTATAAACACAATAGTATACATAATCACTAGGGCTCAAATGAGGGTAAATCATCACAAGACTCCATATGAGCTTTGGAAAGGAAGACCTACCACTGTAAAACACTTCAAAATTTTTGGAAGCAAATGTTACATAAGACGGGAAGACCAAAACTTAGGCAAGTTTGATCCAAGATGTGATGAGGGAATTTTTCTTGGTTATTCCACAAGGAGTAAAGCCTACAGATGCTTCAACAAAAGAACACACACTATGGTGGAAAGTATAAATGTAACAATTGATGAGAAGATAGATTCAAGAGAACCAGTTCAACAAATTGTGTATCAAGAAGATGGATGTTGTCAAGAAGAATTTTGTGAGGAATCAGATAAAGAAGAAGAAGAAACACGAAGACTTCTTCCCAAAACTCCATCCAGGTATGTACAGAAACATCATCCAAAAGAGCAGATCATCGGGAATCCAGATGAAATACAGACAAGGAGAAGAATAATAAAACCATCTCAACAAGCAAATTTTTCTTTGCTATCTAAGATTGAGCCAAAAGACTTCACTCAAGCAAGTGAGGATGAATTTTGGATTAAGGCAATGAATGAGGAATTGGATCAGATAGAGAAGAGAAAAACTTGGGAACTTGTTCCATGACCAAAGGACAAAAATGTGATTGGCACAAAATGGGTATTCAGAAATAAATTAAATGAAGATGGACAAGTGGTCAGAAATAAAGTAAGGTTAGTATGCAAAGGTTATGCATAGGTAGAAGGAATTGAATTTGATGAGACTTTTGCTCCAGTTGCATGACTTGAAGCTATAAGGATGTTTTTAGCATTCTCAAGTTTCAAGAACTTCAAGGTATATCAGATGGATGTCAAGTCAACATTTCTAAATGGGGTTCTAGAAGAAGAGGTTTATATTGAATAACTAGAGGGATTCATACTAGCAGATAAACCAGATCAGGTATGCAGATTGAAAAAGGTATTGTATGGTTTAAAGTAGGCTCCTAGAGCATGGTACTCAAGATTGGATAAGTATCTTCAGGAATAGGGGTTCAGAAAAGGAATGACATACAATAATTTATATATCAAAAATGAAGGGAGTGATCTTCTAATAGTGGTTGTTTATGTTGATGACATAATTTTTGGGGGAAACAATGATAAGATGTGTAAAGAATTTGCTAAGAACATGCAAAATGAATTTGAGATGTCTATGCTTGGTGAATTGTCCTTCTTTCTTGGACTTCAGATTTCACAATCAGAAAGGGGAGTGTTTCTCTCACAAGCCAAGTATATAAAGGAAATGTTAAAGAAATTTAGGTTAGAAGATTGTAAACCGGTAAGTACTCCCATGGTCATAGGATGCAAGTTGAGTAAGGATGATGAATCTCTAGAGGTAGATCAGAGATTATACAGATCTATGATTGGTAGCTTATTATATGTTACAGCTACAAGACCAGACATAGTACAGTCAGTGGGATTAGTGGCAAGGTTTTAGGCAGCACCTAAGGAAACACATGTGGCAGCAGTAAAAAGAATTTTTAGGTATCTAAAAGGGACTATGGATTTTGGGCTTTGGTATCCCAAAAGTGACAGTTTCACACTAACAACATATACAGATGCAGATTGGGCCGACAACATTGATGACAAAAAAGCACAAGTGGAGGAGCATTCTTTCTTGGAGAATGTCTAGTCTCTTGGTTAAGTAAGAAGTAGGTTTCAATATCTTTATCTACAATAGAAGCAGAATACATTGCAGTAGTAGCCAATTGTACACAGGTGTTATGGATGAAGAGAACTCTAGAAGACTTCAAGATAAAGCATGATCATCCCATTCCTATACTATGTGATAATACTAGTGCCATAAGTATCTCAAAAAATCTAGTAATGCACTCCAGGACAAAGCACATTCCGATTAAGTACCATTTTTTGAGAGAACAGGTGACAAATAAATAGGTCAGATTGGAATATGTCACTACAAAGGAACAGATAGCAGATATTTTCACTAAGCCACTTTCAAAGGAAACTTTTGAGTATCTTCGAGGAAAATTGGGAGTGAGACTCCCACCCAGAATTAACCACCTCAAAAGAAGGTGGGGGAGGGGCTAAGCTAAGAGGCTCATTCTTAGCCCCGAGCCCCAAAGGTGACCCTTTGCCATTGATGTCAAAGGGGGAGAGATTTGAGTAAAGGGGAGAGATTTGATATTTGAGAGAGCATTGAGCCAGGGGGAGCAATGTCCCAGGGGAGTAGAACAAAGGAAAGGTCAAGTTTTCAGTAAAAGGAAATTGGGTTGCCATCAATGACAAAGGGGGAGATTGTTGGACATTTTGAGCTCATTTAGTTGTCATTGATGTCAAGGTGAAAAGTCATCATTAATACCATGGAGCACACCATCAATAGCACCAGGAACAATGCGAAGAGTTGAAGAAAAAGTTGGCAAAATAATATTTTATGAGGGTTTATGGTAAACCCATGGTGGAAGATTAAATGATTTTATTAAAATCATTATGAGGATATAAAATCTCCTCACACATTATAGTTAAATTTTAAAAGACCCACGATGGAAGAATAATTTACAAGTTAAAGGTTTAAGTTTAAACCCAAGGAAGGCTTTAATCTCTTTAAAGCTAAAGTTTATAAATATAATTTATAAAATTTATAAATGTGGGAGCACCGACATCATAAAATAAGTGGGAGCACCGACGTCTAAGAAGCAAAGGGATTTCATGTATAAATTAATGCCAAAGAGGCATTCAAAACTTACCCCTCGACATTTTATTTCATGCGATAAAGTGAAACATTTTCATGCAATTGTTATTCATTGAGGAAGAAGACAAGAATTTCACTTGTCTTTAGTGCCAAGTGAAAAGAGATAAGGGAAAGAGCATATTGGTTGAAACACAAAGGACACGATGGTCCATTGGTAGTGCACATTTTGCGAAGGCGTTGGGAGTTGAGAAGCCCATGATCGATTCACATGGAGTGGTGTGTGTCTTGAGCGCCAAGGGAAATATTTTGCATGCCTTGTTTTGCATGCCAACCGAGGACAAAGAGGAGGAAGAGTGTCTAAGCTCTTAAACGTGCATCTAGCACACATGATGGTCAAAGCCATGGCTAGAGCGCTCATGAAGGTAGATATTATGGGTTCGAAACCCACTAAGAGGCAAAGGTAATTTTTGATAATTAAATATTTATTTGCCTAAGGTTTTTTGGAGTTATAAGGGTTTGTGAAAAGTTGTTTATTTTGATTTATATTATTTTGGAGTTATAAGGGTTTGTGAAAGGTTTTTTATTTGACAATTGATTTTTATTATTGTGGAGTAATAAGGATTAATGAGAGGTTGTTTTATTGATGAGTGATTTATATCATTGGAATTATAAAGAAAGTAGATTTGATTTTTATCAAAGTTTCTCTTGCCATTAAATTAAATTAAAGAGGTTTGAGTTATTTTTGGTGGATGTTAAGTTTATTTTAGTTGGGAGTTTATAAGGTGTTATTGGATAAATATTTTATGTATATTGATGGTTGTTTTTGAAAGGTGGAGTGATAAGGTGTAATTGAGTATTTACATTATATTGTGAGAAATATTTATCTTCTAACCTCTTTGAGATTGGCATAGAAGTGTTTGTGGTTGTGACAGATTTATGAGATCCCTTCATCTTCAATAAAAAAGGTATGAGCACATTCTTCCATAAGTTGAGTTGATTGATTGGTTTTCTGGAAAATAAGTTTGGAGTGAAAAGGACTTGATTAGGGTTTCCTTTTGAGAGTGTTTGAGTTAATGCTTCAAGGTTTTCTAGAATAAAGAGTTGTTGTTAAAACCTTGTTTGATAAGCATTGTTGTTGAAGCCATTGGTTGTGTGAAGAACTTGAACTAGGGTTTGAAAAGAACATGAGTATCATTGTTATGTGAGATTTGTTGTTGAGCATTGTTGGAAATATTTTGAGTTGGTGGTTATATGCTTGGACTAGGGTTTGTGAGAAAGGAGTGTTTCATTGAGTGATTGGTTGAGTAGAGTTGATTGAGCCTAGTCAAGTGGATGTGTGAAGTGATTGTTCAAGTTCCATAAAACAAACTATTCTATATTATGATTTGAGTTGAGAAAGTGATTGAGCATTGAGTTGAAACATATTGGGTCTCTAACAATTCTCTTTATGTTTCTATGAGTTATTGGACAAGTTCTGTGTGGACTTGTTGAGAATATTTGGACAAGTTCTGTGTGGACTTGTTGAGCATATTTGAGCAAGTTCAAAGTGGACTTGTTGAGAAGATTGAACAAGTTTTGAGTGGACTTGTTGAGCAGATTTGAGCAAGTTCTAAGTGGACTTGTTGAGCATATTTGAGCAAGTTTTGAGTGGACTTGTTGAGCAAATTTGAGCAAGTTCTATGTGGACTTGTTGAGTAGATTTGAGATAGAGATTTGGAGGTGATAGAGTAGAGAGGATAGTAGTCTCCAGTGGATAGAGATCCATCAGCCAGGGTAGTGAGGATAGGTCTTCTGAGTGGGGACAAGAGTCTTCAGTGGAGAGAGATCCACAAGCCAGTGTAGTGGAGGCAGTAGTCTTCTAGAGGATCACCAGCCAGAGTAGAGGAGAAGGAGTTCTCCTATGGATAGAGATCCACGAACTTGATTTAGGGGATCAACATCTCCTTTGGACAGAGGTCCATAAACATTGTAGGGAAAGGATTCCCAAGAGAATTTATTTGAGAAAAATTTATAAGAAATATTTTCTCCGTGGAGGTAGCCATATTTGGGTGAACCACGTAAAAATCATGTCTCTCATGTGTGTGATGCTTTGTGTGATGTTTACTTGCTTTAGTAATGTTGATGCTATTATTTGGATTAAAAAGCAAAAATTTTATTGTATACTGTTCACCCCCTCTCAGTATAAGCACATGTTCTTCAATTAAATCCCGGGAAATGCTTTCTGATGGTACCGTATGGGAAATTATTGGAACACATTGTGTGTAGTAAAGGATTTAAGACAGACGCTGATACGATCCATGTGACAGACACTGATAAGATCCGTGTGATCTCTTGAAGCCATTGGTTGTATGAATAACTTGAACTAGGGTTTTAAAATAACATAAGTATCATTGTTATGTGATATTTGTTGTTGAGCATTGTTGGAAATATTTTGAGTTGGTGGTTATATGTTTGGACTAGGGTTTGTGAGAAAGGGATGTTTCATTGAGTGATTGGTTGAGTAGAGTTGATTGAGCCTAGTCAAGTGGAAATTTGAAGTGATTGTTCAAGTTATATAAAAAAACTATTCTATATTCTTATTTGAGTTGAGAAAGTGATTGAGCATTGAGTTGAAACACATTGGGTCTCTAAAAATTATCTTTATGTTTCTATGAGTTTTTGGAAAATTTATGTGTGGACTTGTTGAGCATATTTGGATAAGTTATGTGTGTACTTGATGGAAAAATTTGAGCGGGTTCTATGTGGACTTGTTGAGCAGATTTGGACAAGTTCTGTGTGGGCTTGTTGGGCAGATTTGAGCAGGTTCTGAGTGGACTTGTTGGGAAAATTTGAGCAGGTTTCCAATGGACTTGTTGAGCAAATTTGAGCAAGTTATATGTGGACTTGTGTTAGTCTTACAATGACACTGAGAGGGGGGGTGAATCAGTGTAGCTCTATAAACTTAAATTTACAGCTCTTAATACCATAGCAATTAAAACTTATTACTAGATACAACAAGTATAACAAAAGAGCATCACACAACACAAGATTTAACGAGGTTCACCAATGTGGCTACTCCTCAAAAATTGACTGCTTGGACTACCATCCAAATCCAGCCTTTGCAAAGCACCAACTTTACAATCAATTTACCAGCACCCATTGTAAGGAGCACCAACCCCTTATTTATCTGCACCAATAGAAAGGAGCACCAACCCCTTATTTATCTAAATTAGCACCAACCCCTTATTTATCTGCACCAAGAAAGGAGCACCAACCCCTGATGCCAAGCTACAACCTGGACTTCAATTTGAATCTATAAGTTTGATAGTAAGATACCTTTGCTTTTGCAAGACCCTGACTAGTCTTCTTCACCTTTGCATTCTCTATGCACTCTGCTCTCTCTACGCAATCACTTCACACACTCTACTTCATTACAGTCAAACTTCATGATCGTCTTCTCCCTTTTGTGCACTCTGCTCTCTTTGCAAATTTTGCACTTAGCACGATTCGACACGACTTGCTCTCTATGCACAATGACCGTATTTCACACACATTCAACCATCTTCTCAATTCTCCAAACAACCCTCCTTTTATAACAATATTTTTTATGATGAAAACCCTAATCTTAGTCGGCTATAAATCCTAATCTTAGTCGGCTTTCATAACAACTATAAACCCTAATTTTAGTCGGTTGTCATCGGTCTTCATCGGCTTCAACTCAAGAAGATGTTCGGTTTATCCATCGCTTGATGATTTCATTATGGACAGACCCTGTAACCGCCATACTAACTTTTGATCACTCTTCATATTTTAGATATGAAATCACTCTATAACCCTTGTAAATGTCGTAGTGATGTCGGTCCATTGTCATACTTCTCATTTCAATCGGGTTCTCCTTCTTGACTTGCGCATTTACGACCTATCGTGAAATCATGACATTTATACCTCTATAGCTTCTTTTGTTGTTGTTGCCATGAAAATAACATGTCGCGATATCATGACACTTTCACCTCCGTACGCTTTCTCTATTCTTTTGTCATGATATCATGACATTTCTACCTCCGTAGACTTCATCTTTTCTTTTGTCATGATATCATGACATTTTTACCTTCGTATACTTCGTCTTTGCTTTTGTCACGATATCGCGACACTTCTGCTTCCATAGACTTTGACTTTGCTTTTGTCATGATATCACGACACTTCTACCTCCGTAGTCTTCAACTTAGCTTTTGTCATGAAATCATGACACTTCTGCTTCCATACTTAGCTTCTTTGCTTTTGTCATGAAATCATGACACTTCTACCTTCAAAGTCTTCTTCTCTACTTTTGTCATGAAATCATGACACTTTACCTTTCATACTTTACTTCTTTGCTTTTGTCATGAAATCATGACACTCCTTCTTCCGAAGTCTTGCTTTCTGCTTTTGTCATGAAATCATGACAGTTCTACTTTCATACGCTTCCTCTCTTTCTTTTGTCATGAAAATGCGACATGTCACGATATCGTGACACTTTTCAAACTTACTTTCTCTCTCCTATTTTAGTCACGAAAATGCGACATGTCATGAAATCGTGACACTTTTCTTACTTGTTCTCTTTCTTTGAACTTGTCACGAAATCGTGACACTTTTTCCTACTTTCTCTTTCTCTTCCAACATGTCATGAAATCATGACAATTTTTCCACTTGCCTTTTTCTCTTCCAACATGTCACGAAATCATGATAGTTTTTCCTACTTTTTCTCTCTCTTCCAACATGTCACGAAATCGCGACAGTTTTTCCTACTTTTCTCTCTCTTCCAACATGTCACGAAATCATGACAGTTTTTCCTCTTTTCTCTCTCTTCCAACATGTCGCGAAATCATGACAATTTTTCTTCTCTTGTATATGTCGCGATATCGCGACACTTTTCTTACTTGTCTTTTTTCTTTGATCTTTTGCATATGGGCCACTTCGGTCTTCTTGGAAAATCACTGTACATACTATGAATAACCTTTGAACTCCTATCTTCTACATCTGAATAGCTTTTGAACTTCCTATCCACTGCATCAACAGATCTATCTGACTATGTTGACAACAATGACAATACTATTGTTGCACCTTGCTCAACAATCTCCCCCTTTGGAATTTTTGGCAACACATGTGCAATTTCCTATAACTCTTCTCCCCCTTTGACAATAATACCAAAGGGCTACTGCAGACTCCCCCTGAGTCCATGCACAACATTCTCAGGCAAAATTTATTACACTTAGCAAAAATCATGAACATGAGCAAAAAGATAATCAAATACTTAAATGCTCCCCCTGAGAATGTGATCCCTATAGCTAGTCAATTCTTGGGAAGTGTGACCACTCCCAATTTATTGTGAAGGTACTCAAAAACTTCCTTGGGCAATGGTTTTGTGAAGATATCTGCTACTTGCTCTGTAGTTGGAACAAAATCCAACTTAACCTCACCTTCCGCAACTTTCTCCTTCAAAAAGTGATACTGATAGCAATGTGTTTTGTGCGTGAATGCATAACCGGATTCTTGGAGATGTTAATGGCACTGGTGTTATCACACTTAAGTGATATTGGCTCACTGAAGCTAATACCAAGATCTTTCAAGGTTTGTTTCATCCATAATACCTACGTACAACATGTTGTCGCTGCAATATATTCTGCCTCTATTGTCGATAAAGAAACTGACTCTTGTTTCTTATTGTGCCACGTGACCAATCTGTCTCCAAGATAGAATGCACCTCCATTGGTACTCTTTCTATCATCGACACCTCCTGCCCAATCTGCATCTGAATACAAAATAAGGGTGAAGTCTTTACCTTTCGGATACCATAACCCATACTCCATAGTACCCTTGAGGTACCGAAGAATCCTCTTCACTGTTGTCACATGAGTCTCCTTGGGATTAGCCTGAAATCGTGCTACCATGCATACTGCCTACAAAATATCTAGTCTAGTAGCTGTCAAGTACAATAAGCTCCCAATCATAGATCTGTACATGGTTTGATCAACAGGTGGAGATTTGTCATCCTTGCTCAACTTGCAACCTGTCGTCATGGGAGTGCTAAGCTGGCTTACAATCCTCCATTGTGAAATTTTTTAACATCTCTTTCACATATTTAACTTGAGAAATAAATATGCCCTTCTTATTTTGATTAACTTGCAACCCGAGGAAATACGAAAGTTCACCAATCATTGACATTTCAAATTCTTTTTGCATCTTATTTGCTAAATCTTTACATGACTCATCTTTGTTATTGCCAAATATGATATCATCTACGTATACAACAAGAACAATAAGATGCCCATTTTCTATTTTGACATACAAATTACTATCCACCATACCTTTCTTAAACCCTTGTTGAGTGAGATAGTTGTCTAGCCTTGCATACCATGCTCGGGGTGCCTGTTTTAAGCCATATAATGCTTTCTTCAACTTGCAAACCAAGTTGGGATCATCACCAAGTTGGAAACCATCTGGTTGCTCAATATAAACCTCTTCTTCAAGTTTCCCATTCAAAAACGCTGATTTCACATCCATTTGATAAACTTTGAAATTCTTGTAGACTGCTAAAGCCAGAAACATTCTAATTGCCTCTAGTCTAGCTACTGGTGCAAAAGTTTCCTCAAAGTCAATGCCTTCAACTTGTGCATAACCCTTACATACCAATCTTGCTTTATTTCTGACTACCTGTCCGTCTTCATTCAATTTGTTTCAAAAAATCCATTTAGTCCCGATTATATTTTTATTTGCAGGTCTAGGTACTAACTCCCAAGTTTCATTTTTCTCGATCTGATCTAATTCTTCATTTATTGCCTTCATCCAACTTTCATCTTTGCTTGCGTCAGCAACATTTTTGGGCTCAATGTTTGGATAATAGAGAGTAGTTACTTACTACTCTTCTTCTTGTCTGAACACCAACTTTGGGGTCTCCAATTATTTGCTCTCTAGGATGATTTTTCTGCCAGCTGCCTGTTTTGAATTTCTTATTTTCTTCCACTTCTGAATCACAACTTAAATCATCTGAGTCAATTTTTTGTATCTTTTCCATTTCGTTTTCCTCATCTCCTTCAATAACCTCTTCATAAATTGGGTAGTTCTTTTCATAGCTAATTACTCGTTCTCTACCTTCATCAAATTTAACATCGGCACTTGTCCACAATTTTCTTTAGCCTCTTGTTGTAGCATTTGTAAGCTTTGCTTTTTGATGAATAACCAACAAAAATACCTTCATCCGCTCTATCTTCAAACTTACCAAGATTATCTTCAGTTCTTTTGATGTAGCACTTGCTTCCCAAAAACTTTGAGGTATTTTGTTGTTGCCCTTTTACCGAACCACAACTCATAAGGAGTTTTGCTTTCATGTGTTCTCAGCATGTACCTATTTTGGATATACACCATGAGTATGGACTGCTTCTTTCCAAAATCTATCTGCTACTCTGCTTTCAGCCAACATAGTCCGTGCCATTTCCTGCACTGTCCTGTTCTTTCTTTCTACCACTCCATTCTGCTGAGGTGTCCTGGTTGCTAAAAACTGTCTCCTAATACCGTATTTTTCACAGTACTCTATAAACTCCTCTGAAATGAATTCTCCTCCTCTATCTGATCTTAAACATTTGATCCTCTTTCCTGTTTCATTCTCAACTTGGTTTTTGAAAGTCTTGAACATTTCAAAAGCTTCTGATTTATGCTTCAAGAAAAATATCCATGTCATTCGGGAATAGTCATCAATGCACAACATAAAATATTTGTCACCATTTATGCTTTGTGTTCTCATGGGTCCACATAAATCGGTGTGTATTAGTTCCAAAGGTTTGCTTGTGTAGTACTCTTTTGTTTTGAATGTGACTCTAGTTTGCTTCCCCTTTTGGCATGAAGCACAAATGTTGTTTGGAGGTTTCTTGATGGTGGGAATATCTCTCACTGCCCTTTTTGAGTTGATTTTTACTAGATTATCAAAACTGATATGACCGAGTCTCTTGTGCCACAACCAATTTTCTTCTTCCTATCCAATAAAACAAGCTCCTTCTGAAGTCTCTGAGAGCGTGTACAGGTTTCCAGATGTCCTTGATCCAGTTGCTATCAATTTTCCATTGTTTGTTTTTTTGACTTCACAACCCTGCTTCTTAAAAACTACTTCATGACCTTTATCACAAATCTGACTTACGCTCAACAAGTTATGTTTCAAACCATCCACAAACAAGACTTCTTCTGACTTAATTTTTCCGTCACTAATTTTAACTGAACCTTTGCCAACTATCTTAGCTCCATCATTATTTCCAAACTTTATTGAACCACCTTCATATTTCTGTAACTTCTCAAATTTTTGTTTGTCACCTGTCATATGACTGGAGCATCCACTATCAAGTATCCATGGTACATATTTATTCTGTGCTTTAAATGTTGTTTGTACGATTAAGGATTCCTTTTCTTCCTTAAGTCGCTCTTTTTCTTTCCACTCCATTTTGATAGTAGTTTTGGGCTCTTGTTTTGCCTTTCCCTTATCAATAGCTTGTGCATGTTTTTCGAGAAGTTTTCTATTTTGTCTCATCCTATTTGGTTGAAATTTTCTTCCCTGAAACTGATTTGATGCAAATGTACTTCTACAGTTTCTTGCAATGTGCCCAAAATTATGACAGTTATAACATTCTACTTGTATAATTCATCAGAGGAGAAAAAGCATTTCTACTGGTGAAATTCCTTGGTCTTACATTATATTTGTAGTCTGAGATTTTATGTCCATAGCCATTGCATTTAAAATAGAAACCAGAAAAGGGATAATTGAACCTGGGTGATGGTCTTTGCCATGTTGTCGTAGGAGCCATAGGTCTTCTTCTTCTTTGATGTGTGACATTGGTGAATCCATCATTGTCAATTCTCCTTTCGTGCCTGGCATTATTGCTTTCTTTTGCATGAGACATTTTTCCTTGATCAACCTGTTTCTTATCTTCATTCTTTATGGATTCTACATTTTTGGCCTTTGATCCATTTGATGATTCTCCTTCGACGAAACCCAGACCAAATTTGATGCCTACGAGGCCTTTGGTCATTTATAATCTTATCCAGCTTCATAGAACTTTCTTCGCGTTTGTGATAGCAACTAATTTTGTGATTCATCTCTTCTATCTACATCCGTAAACCAACATTCTCTTCTTCTAGTTTGCAGCAATAATCTATTTTCATGGTAATTTGTACTTCGAGATCTTTAGATATTTTCTTGTATTCTTCTATCTATACTTTCAGACTGGTTATGATTTCATTTGCATCCTCAAGACTTTTTGAAATTTTCTTATTCTTTTTCCTCTCTATTTTCCACTCTTCAAGTGCGAAGATCAACTCACCTTCTAGATCTACTTCAGCCTCAGGGTTTTCACCACATACTTTAGAGTTCACTCCTTCTTCCTTTTCTGATTTTACTTCTTCAAATGCCATGAAAAGAGCTTCACCTGTTTCCTCTTCAGAATCCTCACCGGAGCTGTCTTCTGATGAACTGGCATTCCTGGAGATGAAACTTTTCTTCTTGAAGTTGCCTTTTCTGAAATTCGTTTTCTTCTTCCAGTCACTTCTTTCTTGGTGCGATCCTTCATCATTTTTGTTCTTCTCATTAAGTGGACATTTAGTCACAAAATGCCCAATGCCTCCACAGTTGAAACATTTAAACGGTAGCTTTCCTCTGTATTTTCCTTTTCCCCTTTTTAGTTTTCTAACAAAGTTTGCTTCCATTTCATCCGATGTCTCTTCTTCCTCGGACTCTTGTTTTGCATTTTTATTTTTAAGGGCTTTAAAAGCCGCTTCTCTGTCTGTGGGTTTAGATCTTCCTATCCTCATCTCATATGCAGTCAAAGAACCATACATCTCATCTATACTAAAATAATTTAGATTTTTAGCTTCTTCTATCGTTGAGACTTTAGAATCAAACCTTTGAGGAAGAGATCTTAATACCTTTTTCATGACGGTAGAGTCTTCGATATCCTCGTCGAGTCCTCTGATCGCATTAATGATTCCATTAACTCTCAGCATATATGCCTCAATGTTTTCATCGTCATTCATATTTAATGCTTCGAACTGAGCTCGATGTGTCTGTAACTTGGCCTCCTTGATCTTATCATCTCCTTCATGAATACTCCTTAGTTTGTCCCATATTTCTTTTGCCATTTTACAGCTCATGATCTTTACTAGTTCACTGTCTGCTAATCCGCACATGATAGCATTCTTTGCTTTTGAGTTATTTTCAAACAGTTTCTTTTCGTCGGCCTCTTTTGGAGGAGTGATGGGTATTGTGTATCCACTAACTACTGAATCCCAGGATGTCGTATCCCAAAGCAGAGAGATATGTCTGCATCCTGATTCTCTAGAATGCGTAATTAGATCCATCAAACAATGGTGCTTTGTTTGATGAGAAGCCTTCACCACCTGCCATTGTGTTACTTCCAAGATCACCCTAGCCGGTTAAGCTTGTACAAGAACTTAGCTCTGATACCAATTGTTAGTCTTACAATGACACTGAGAGGGGGGGTGAATCAGTGTAGCTCTATAAACTTAAATTTATAGCTCTTAATACCATAACAATTAAAACTTATTACTAGATACAACAAGTATAACAAAAGAGCATCACACAACACAAGATTTAACGAGGTTCACCAATGTGGCTACTCCTCAAAAATTGATTGCTTGGACTACCATCCAAATCTAGCCTTTGCAAAGCACCAACTTTACAATCAATTTACCCAACCCACTGTAAGGAGCACCAACCCCTTATTTATCTGCACCAATAGAAAGGAGCACCAACCCCTTATTTATCTAACACCAACCCCTTATTTTACAAAAAGGAGCACCAACCCCTGATGCCAAGCTACAACCTAGACTTCAATTTGAATCTATAAGTTTGATAGTAAGATACCTTTGCTTTTGCAAGACCCTAACTGGTCTTCTTCACCTTTGCATTCTCTATGCACTCTGCTCTCTCTACGCAATCACTTCGCACACTCTGCTTCGTTACAGTCAAACTTCATGATCATCTTCTCCCTTTTGTGCACTCTGCTCTCTTTGCAAATTTTGCACTTAGCATGATTCGACATGACTTGCTCTCTACGCACAATGACCATATTTCACACACATTCGACCATCTTCTCAATTCTCCAAACAACCCTCCTTTTATAACAATATTTTTTATGATGAAAACCCTAATCTTAGTCGGTTGTAAATCCTAATCTTAGTCGGCTTTCATAACAACTATAAACCCTAATTTTAGTCGGTTGTCATCGGTCTTCATCGGCTTCAACTCAAGAAGATGTTCGATTTATCCATCGCTTGATGATTTCATTCTGGACAGACCCTGTAACCGCCATACTAACTTTTGATCACTCTTCGTATTTTAGAAGTATGAAATCACTCTATAACTACCCCTATAAATGTCGTAGTGATGTCGGTCCATTATCATACTTCTCATTTCAGTCGGGTTCTCCTTCTTGACTTGCGCATTTATGACCTATCATGAAATCATGACATTTTTGCCTCTATAGCTTCTTTTGTTGTTGTTGCCATAAAAATACATGTCATGATATCGTGACACTTTCACCTTCGTACGCTTTCTCTATTCTTTTGTCATGATATCATGACATTTCTACCTTCGTAGACTTCATATTTTCTTTTGTCATGATATCATGACATTTTTACCTCCATATACTTCATCTTTGCTTTTGTCATGATATCGTGACACTTCTGCTTCCATAGACTTTGACTTTGCTTTTGTCATGATATCGTGACACTTCTGCCTTCGTAGTCTTCAACTTAGCTTTTGTCATGAAATCATGACACTTCTACTTCCATACTTAGCTTCTTTGCTTTTGTCATGAAATCATGACACTTCTACCTTCAAAGTCTTCTTCTCTACTTTTGTCATGAAATCATGACACTTCTACTTTCATACTTTACTTCTTTGCTTTTGTCATGAAATCATGACACTTCTACTTTCGAAGTCTTGCTTTTTACTTTTGTCATGAAATCATGACAGTTCTACTTTCATACGCTTCCTCTCTTTCTTTTGTCATGAAAATGCGACATGTCGCAATATCGTGACACTTTTCAAACTTACTTTCTCTCTCCTATTTTAGTCACAAAAATGCGACATGTCACGAAATCGTGACACTTTTCTTACTTGTTCTCTTTCTTCGAACTTGTCACGAAATCGTGACACTTTTTCCTACTTTCTCTTTCTCTTCCAACATGTCACGAAATCATGACAGTTTTTCCACTTGCCTTTTTCTCTTCCAACATGTCACGAAATCATGACAGTTTTCCTACTTTTTCTCTCTTCCAACATGTCACGAAATCATGATAGTTTTTCCTACTTCTTCTCTCTCTTCCAACATGTCGCGAAATCGCGATAGTTTTTCCTTTTTCTCTCTCTTCCAACATGTCGTGAAATCGTGACAGTTTTTCTTGCCTGTTGTATATGTCGCGATATCGTGACACTTTTCTTACTTGTCTTTTTTCTTTGATCTTTTGCATATGGGCCACTTCGGTCTTCTTGGAAAATCATTGTACATACTCTGAATAACCTTTGAACTCCTGTCTTCTGCATCTGAATAGCTTTTGAACTTCCTGTCCACTGCATCAACAGATCTATTTGACTGTATTGACAATAATGACAATACTGTTGCTGCACCTTGCTCAACAACTTGTGGAGCAAATTTTAGTGTAGATCTTTGGAGGTGACAGAGCAGAGAGGATAGTAGTATCTAGTGGATAGAGATTCATTACCCAGGGTAGTGAGGACAGGTTTTTTTGAGTGAGGACAAGATTTTTTAGTGGAGAGATATCCACAAGCCAATGCAGTGGAGGCAATAGTTTTCTAGAGGATCACCAACCAGAGTATAGGAGAAAGAGTTCTCCTATGGATATAGATCCATTAACTTGAATTAGGGGATCAACATATCCTTTGGACATAGGTCCATAAATATTGTAGGGAAAGGATTACCAAGTGAATTTATTTGATAAAAATTTATAAGAAATATCTTATTTGTGGAGGTAGCCATCTTTGGGTGAACCACATAAAAATCATTTCTCTCACGTGTATGATTTTTTTTGTGATGTTTACTACTTTAGTAATGTTGATGATATTGTTTGGATTAAAAAGAAATTTTTTTTATTGTATATTGTTCACCCCCCCTCTTAGTATAAGCACGTGTTCTTCAATTAAATCCTAGGAAATGCTTTTTGATGGTACCGTATGGGAAATTATTGGGAAACATTATGTGTAGTAAAGGATTGAAGACAAACGTTGATAATATCCGTGTGATATTGCACATGGAAGATCCATTTTATGTGAGTTAACTTAAAACCTTCCTTGGATCGACGAGGTGCTATCGAAGGTTTATCAAGAATTATGCACATGTATCCTACCCATTATATTCCTTGATGAAAAAGAATGTTCCTTTTAGACGGATGGAGGAGCACTAAGGAGCCTTCGAGGAGTTGAAGGCTAAGCTCGCGAGTAGTCTGATTTTGGTGTTTCCAAATTGGGATAAATAATTCCATGTACATATTCATGCTTTAGCACAAGAAGGGCAGTTTAGGCTAGACCAATCTATTTTCTTTGCTATTCACCTTTTGTCAAGGCCAAAGAGAAATTATAGTACAACAAAAAAAGAAGCTTTGGGAATGGTATATATAGTGTAGAAGTTTAGGCATTACCTATTGGTGAATCCCTTTGCCTTCTATGTCGATCACCAAACCCTGTTGTACTTGATAAATAATATGGTGATACAAGGATGAGGTAGCAGGTGGCTCGTCACCCTTTAGGATTTCATATTTTGATTAGTGGTAAGGCCTGGTAGGAAGGATGTGATTGTAGACCAGTTGTATCGAATACGATCAGGGAAACTTGCAGGAACAGGAGTTCTTGATGAATTTCTAGATGCACAATTATTTTCCATCAACATTGTTTCGTCATGGTCCAAGTTGGTTGGCCAATATCTATCCACAAGAGAGTTTCCTAAATAAATAATGACGATTGAGAAAAATAAAGTAATAATGAAGTCAACACCTTTACAGATAATAGTCGTATTGTTGTATAAAATTGGAGTGATGGTATCTTAAAAAGATGTGTGATGGATGAAGAAGTCAAAGTGGTATTGAAAGAGTCTCACACAAGCTTAGCAAGAATGCATATGGGACCATACGCGACTGCTAGAAAGATATTGCTAGCAAGACTATGGTGTCCCACATTGTATAATGATGCAAATGAGTATGTGAAAGCATGTGACACTTGCCAAAGAGTAGGGAAGCCAGTAAAAAGGGATTTTATGTCATTGCATCCATCACAACCACAAGAGTTATTTGAATGGTGGGGATTGGACTTCATAGGACCATTAAAGACATATCAACAGAGGAGGTGTAGATACATTGTAATAGTAATAGAATACCTAACAAAATGGGTGGAAGCAAGAGCATTACCTCATAACTCAATTAAAATCATAGTGAGATTCCTGTATGAGCATGTAATCACAAGGTTTGGTATTCCACTACGAATAACAAGTGATCGAGGAGGACACTTTGTTAATGATATTATCAAAATGATAATAATAGATTTTAGGATTTTACATTCATTGTCTAGTTTGTACTATCCCAGAGTGAATGGACAGGCAGAAGTAACAAATAAAGTCTTGGTATCTACCCTGTATAAAACCTATGGAATAGAGGGAGTAGATTAGAAGGAAAGGCTATCATCCATTTTATGGGTATATAGAACAAATTTTAAACCTACAACGGAACATACATATTTATAATTAATGTATGGACAAGAAGCAGTGGTGCCAATTGAATTCTTGATACCAAGTTTGAGAGTCACCGATAGAGTATCGCTTGGGTGATCAAGAAATTTTGGAAGAGCGATTGACAACACTGATCAAGTTATATGAAATAGGATTCATGGCATAATGGGTGATTGAGGTAGCTCAAAAAATATGGAATGCATGGCATGAAAAACATTTGAGGAAGTTAGAACTTAGTTCAGGTGACTTAGTTCTAAATTTTAATGGAAAGCAAGAAATCAAGCCATGTAAGTTGAAGACGTTATGACTTGGTCCTTATAAAGGATTTGAAGTAATGAATAATGGATCATTCAAGTTACATATATTGAATCGGATAGAGGTGCTTGATACTTTAAATGGCTTGAATATGAATCCTTACAAGGTACAATGCTTATTCATTTCTTTAGAAGAAATTAAATGATGAAGATGAGCGAAAGCTCAAAATGAAGCTCAGAGGGAGCCAAAACCATCATAGGAGGAGCCTAACACAAGTCTCACACATTTATTTATAGAAGGTGAGGAACCACGACCAAACATAGAATAACAATAGTTGGTACCTCATCTCAAAGAAAGAAAAAGGTTATGAGTACATGTCAGATTTGTTGATGGGAATGAACGAATTAAAGAAGAAGATGAAGAATAGATTCCTCCAAATAAAAGAAAACATCAAGAGATAGTAGTACTATTACCTATGAGTAGGGGAAAACAGGAAGAAGCAACCCTAGAAAATAGAAATAGGATGTATCCTCAAGTAGAATAGATGGAACTACCCCAACAAGTGGAAGGAAGAAGAAGGATACGACTAATAGTACTATACAAAGATAGAGTGGACACGTTTGAAATGGAAGTTCCAAAAGAATACGAGAGTGAGGCCATTGATCAAGAATTGACTGGACTTACTCCATTGGCTTAGATAGGGCTATTACAATAAATAATATGATTACACACTCAAAAACTATAAGAATAATATCAAACATTACGAGGTCATAATGCAATGTTGAGAGAGCAGATCATCCAGGAATTGGATGACACAATAATAAGGTTGGAGGAAAAAAGGGTAGCTAGGGTACAAGATATTAAAATATAACTAGAGGAGGTTGAGGGATTAAATACAAGAAGTGGTGGAGGAAATTATGGTGCAAGCACAAGCTCACAGGTACCATCAAGTGATCCACCAATGAAAAATGAAGATGCAAAGATGTTGTGGTGAGACATTGAAGAGGCAAATACATCACCCAAACCACAAGGTAATGCATTATTGGATGTGATAGACTCTAGTAGTGAAGGCATGCCTTGGTTCATAATGGAACCTAGTACAGGAAGTAGTGATGAAGATGATCATCCAAAAAACCCTCAGAACCCTCGAGGTAATCGTGATCCTCCAACATGTCCAACAACATAGTGACAAATAGGGGGACTACAGGGACATCATACCAACCTTGAATCATAAGCATATATAATATCCTATCGACAGTTGTGAAGGCAAAGGAGATAAGTACAAAGATTGGAGAGAATGATGAATTTTCCAACAATTGGGTAGAATAGAGAGAAGAGAATCAAAATCATTCAAGTTCTAAGATGGATTTTTCTAATGCATATAGGGAATTTTTGGCAACATCATCACCACAAAGAAAATTTGAGGAAAGAATATGGAGACATTGTGTAGCATGTGCATATCAAAGAATCAGAGCACTGTGACAACTGTCACCAAGTACAAGAAGAAATAGAAGTCCACTAGCCAATATTGAGTTGGTAGAGATAACTCCTAATACCCGAACAATGAGAGGAAGAAATAGAGAAAGACCCCTAAAAATTTAGACCAAAAGGGGGGGAGGTATTCAACTATGATATAAAAAAATACAAGGTGATGTTATAATCAGATGAGGAATAGGGCGAGGAAGATTTCAACCCCCTACTCCTAGATGGCCTGGAGATACACCTTTAGCCTATATGAACTAGACAAGGAATTTGTGAGGATTACCAAGAATTAGGGGAACCTTACCAAATCCTGCAAGATGATGTACATGGGGACAACCATCCTTAATATGAAAAGGACCTCAATGAGTGATGGGTGGTAGAGGATTACTTCAGGGAAGGGAGGAATCACCATTAGTGCAGAGAAACCCAATTTCAAGAGGAATAGGATGGGGGAGACACTCAAGTGAAAGAGTCTTTGCTAGTATAGGAAGAGTGCACTTTGCAAACGAAAGAAACTAGGGGCAACTAAGAATCCGATCACTAAGTTTAGAGATAAAATTGGTCCGAGGGGATAGATGGAGAAGTCATTCGAATGATAGTAGAGTAGTAAGGACACTGCTACCAAGGGACCAATCACCTGTGCGACAAGAAGAAAGGACACCAGGTGAAGATACTCCAACTTGCAATTTTACAATTCCAAATTGTACACACGAAAGGGACATGCCAAGAAATTTAGTAACATCATAAGTGGATATGGATCAACCTAGGGAAAAAATACCGACAGGTGACACAACCACTCATAATGTTACAATTGAACCTCCAAGAGAAGAATTTGATGGTATCGTACAAGTGAATGTCACTATACGATTGCCAATATGGTAAGTGGAAATATACTAGGATTGAAAAAAAAGAAAAAGAAAAAAAAGTGCCTTAATTGTGAAAATCCCTCGGGACACATTTAAGAAGGAAGTAGGTTGAAAATTGAAAATGATGCCTACGCAATTAAGATCGTACAAAGGCATAATTAGGATATCGTACAAGAGAAATTAGAAAAATAACATGGGAAATTGTACACATAGGTAGGATGTATGATTTGGATCGTACACTGTATGATTTTGGGCATGTTGTATGATTTTCAACTACCCCATTTAATGTGGCATGCGTAGGAAAAAGCAAAAAAAAAAGACAAAATTTTCAAAAAAAATGCTGATTTTTCAATCATCCATACAAGGAGAATGGAAAACATGCAAAGTAGCACAATTTATGATTAAATGGATTAGGGTTTGGTTAGTATTTTGAGAAATTCTTTAAATAGAAGATACATTGGCAGTTTCCATAAAACCATACAAAGAAGATTTGAATTTTTTCAAGAGGATGAAGGTGGAAAGTGTGAAATTTAATTGAGAAGACTATATGGGTGACAAAATTCATCAATAACCTAAAATAATGATGACCCATTTTAATTAGCACCAAGGAGAACTTTTCACATTTAGAGAAATCGAACCAGAGAAGGAAAGGAAGAGAAAAATTAGGGTTTGATTCCACAGAAGGAAAAATTCAAAGTATAGCCAAGAATTATGGAGGAATAGTAGTATAAGATGGCCAAGTATGAACCAGGTGGTGAAAAATTGCACATTAGGGTTCGAAGTAGTGGTAACTTGGACCCAGAGTGGAAGAATTGCAATAAAAGTGAGATTTAAACCCTAAATTTGACCAAACTAGGAAAAATCAGGCTGGAAAATGCAAGGGAAAGGAAGGAGAAGTTTGTACAGCCATAAATTATAGCTAGGAAATTTGTTTGTGAAAATAGAATTGCGCCAAGGGTCAAAAAGTTGAAAAATGCTCTTGACAAGCACTGAAAAGGAAGATCGGGGCAATCCGAAAAATGGGTTGGTGAAAAATTCAGCAAAGGAGGATAAAATTATGATTTTTTTTACAAGAGCGGGTTTGAAAATATATACTATACAATTTTTGGGAGCAAGGTGTACAATTTTCGAGGGAATATAGTACAATTCTTGATGATTTTCAGGCCGTTTGAAGCATTTTTTAGCAAATCATACAAAATCATATAGAATTATACGGATTCCACAAAGGGATGCAACCAAAAAGTGTCATTGTATGGAGTAGCACCACTTTGTATGATTTCATTCCATGAATGTACGATTTGAGGAAGTTAAGGTAGTTTGAAGATTGAACGGTTAAAAATGGATGCTGGAAAAGAAGCAGTGTATGATCTAGTAGAGGCTATTAAAGGTGAAACCGTACAAGTGTACAAGGGAGAGCATACTGTATGATTTATAGTAAATGGTATGATTTTAGGAGTACTTTTGATTCCAAAAATGGTGATGTTTGGATAAAAATTTAACCAGGAGAATGACGAAAGAATGATCTCAATAGAAGAGTTTGGATGTCGGTTAAGGTGGATTGCAGCCAATAGCGTAGAAAGGTCACCAAGACCCTTGCACGAGGGAGAAGCATATCCATGATAGTATTAAGGATGACAATTTTAGTCTTGCAATTGTTGTGGTGCTCGTCCTTGGAGGAGAAGAGGATATAGGTCGTGGAGAAGGTAGAATTGTTGGTAGGTTGATCAAAGAAGAACATCACCAAGGTACCAAGAGGATAGAATGGCACAAGAAAGGACATCAATGAGGGAGCTAATAAGTGAAGTACACATTCTAGATCAGGATGAGGATTTGAGTAGTGGATCTAAGGAAGGTTAGGTAGAGATAACAAATATTGCATTTGTACAACATGGAGCAGATACATGCAGGCAATGGTGGAGTGATAAGCAGAACATGAAACATCCATGGAGGACATAGTTAAATAAATCTGGTGTAGTTGTTATAGCATAAGTGCAACTACACCAAAAAAATTATTCTACAATTACCTATTGCAGATGGTCCAGGCGTATAATCTTGTGACTCAAACTGCTTTCATTAATGTGGACAAGAGGTCAATGAAAATATAAGTGATAGTAGATGCATTTAGGAAGATATTTGGATTACCAGCATACAACACAAATATAGTTAAGAATTTTGTTGATCCAAGTGAATCATATCACCTCATAAATTCATTGACTAATGTGAAGTCATCGACTACTGCAAAGATCTCAGGTGCGATAACTCGAGGGATCAAACAAAGCCAACTGAAAGGAGATGATTGATCATGTGCGATGAATATAGTAATGGCTCGACTATTAGGTGACAAAATATCCAAAGAGATGCTAATGTGGATGGGTTAGTATGTAAAAGGTATCACCCAAGGAATCCAGTATGATTAGGATACCTATTTGAAAAGGAAAATGTATGAAGTAATGATGAAGAGACCGAAGAACTTCAAAATGACCTTCCATGCCATTGGGCTATTATTGAATGTCATCACAGAGTTGGGAATGCATTTTCCAAGGATGATAGAACCTCAAGAAGTTGAGGAATGACAACCAACCATTTTGAGGTGGGCAAAGTTAGTACCCATTAAGAAGGTGACTCCGGAGAAGCCTCAAACTAAGAGGGAATAGCAGGCTATGGAGGCACCAGAAGATACCCATTCGGATTATGAGGATGTTCATCATTGAAGAAAAATAAAAATGAGATTAGAACCTAAACTAGAACAACAAGCAATGCATGAATGATAGCAGGAGCAACCGTAGTTCAAGAAAGGGAGGAAAAGGTGGAGAGACAAGTAAGCCCAATTCAAATAATAACAATATGACAACAAGAAAGAATGATAAAGAACCCCATTTCATAGGAACAAAATGAACCTGCACAAAAATATCAACAAGAGTAAGAATAATCAGATTCAAAAAAGACAAAACTGGATGATTGGAGTGGGGCAGCAATAGATAAAATGGTGGTATCTCCATAGATTTTCCAATGGAATGAATTCAAAATCTTAAATACCTCAAAATTTTTGAAGAATATGGAGGTGGGGCAAATAGCACAAGAAAGCCACCACTCAGGAGGACACTGAAGCAAGAGGGGAAGCTTCAAAATAAGATGCTAAGAATAATAAGAAGCCCCATTACAAATTTGTGATGGGAGGAAGTTCAAAGCATAATAATCCATGTGATGCACAAGAAGAGGTAAAGGTATCACAATAACAAAAGGAACCTATTGTTGAAAAAATCACAGTGATAGAAATTCAACACAATCAGGATGAAGAACAAGTGATGAAATAACAACAGGAGGGTAGCGTTGAACAAGAAGCAGCCCAAATAGTAGCGAAAGAGCAATATGTGGGCTCTATTGAACCAAAAAAATCCTAGGAACAGAAAGAACAATAGTAATCTCAATAGGATGTTATGAATATAGAAGATAGTGAGGAGGATAAGAAGATCATAAAATGGACTCCACATTAGGAAAATACAGACTCATTGAGAACACTTCAAGAGCTTGGGGGAAGCTCTATCAACCATATGGAAGAAGAGGAAGAACAAAATCCTATAGAAGAGGAACGATAGAGAATGAGAACAAGTTACCTTTTGAAGGTACCATAGTTTGGAAAGATCAAATTATAAGAGGAGGCAAGAGGAGTAGAGGATGATGTGGAACATTTCTTCTCACAAATAGATGATGCCATAGCCAATGCCAAATTATAGTTTTGTATTGGACACATGGGAGAATTAAAACTGTGGGAGGAACAAGTGTCTCTCCAGTTGGAGAAAATAACATAATGGGTGAGCAATAAGGAGCATAAAAGGAGAATCATGGATATTCATGTACAACACCCATGAAATTTACCTAGGTAAGAGGTAACCACAATGGTTGGAAGAGATGACTTTCCAGAAGGAGTGATAACAAACTATAGGCAGCATACGATATTGTACTTGGATAAAATTAGTCACCTGACTTGTTTGATGAACACAGGAGAATTGGAGTACAGACTACAAATTTGGCTATCACTCTATGGAAGTTGAAATTTATCACACATTAGATAGAGTGGTTGAGCATTGGATTGGAGCATGTTTATCAACTCAAGGAAGCTCAAAGATGGGAGATGGAAGCCACTCGAACTAAATTTATTGTAATGGAGGAAGAATTGCATAAATATAAGGTTGTAGTAGAGGAGAAAATAAAGAAACTGGAAGAAGATCTGATAAGCATAAATACTGAGTTTGAAACCAAAGTTAATGTGCTTGAAAAAGAGAAGTGACAGATCTCCTAGACAACAAAAGACAAGATTAAGAAGTTGGAGGTACAACTCAAGGTAAAGGATGAACAAATGACAACATAATTGGTCGATAAGAATGAGAAAGTGGTGACACAGGCTAAGAAAATAGAGGAACTCAAAAGGATATAAAAATATACAATGAATTGATCCTAGAGAAGCAATTATAGTTGAAGGCCAAGGAAGAGACTATTCATGCCTTGGAGGTAGATATTCATCACCACTTGGAGACTATTGCTAGGAAGAATGAAGAACTTCAAGTGGCATCCCAAAAAAAAGCCCACTTGGAATAAATATTGAAGAGGAGTGCCAGTAACCAGGAAAAGTAGATGATGGAACTCCTTAAGACTATGAAAGAGAAGGTTAATTTCCATGGGGCAAAAGTAGTGGAAATGGGAAGCTACACAACCAAGTTGAAGAATGACCATGCAATTCTTCAATCCAAAGTATCTTACCTGTAGGAGATAATCTCAAAGCATAAAGGCCAGTCAGTGAGGACACCAACCAAAGTAAAGGGGGAGCAGATGTAGGCAGCAAATCCTCCTCCCAGAAGAAGAGAAAATGATTAGGATATTTGCTAAGTTTTGATAGTTTTCCCAAGTTTTTTAAACCATATAGGTAGGTGTAAACCATACAACTAGGCACGAAAACTATACAATGCGAGGGAAAACCATACAAGGCACATTGAAATGCAATGAGATGCACGAGAAATGCAATTTTGAGATAAAATAGTGCATGAGTTTGCTAATTAAGATTTTATACTTAGTAAAAGTCTAATTTTATGCATTATGTTATGGATGGGTGGTTTTAAATAACTAATTACCTCAAGAACCGCTTTGGAACAGCCTGAGAAATGTTATATAAGGCCCCATTTTCAAATTTGTAGGTCTGGTTTCTGATAGATATGTATGGAGTACTTACTGGTTGTAATCTAAGGATATAGTTTGTTTACTTCTGAGTTATTGTAGTAGATTGATAGAACAACCTGATTGTAATGACATTGATGAAATAATGGAATATAAATACGTTATTACAGGTTGTGTATGATCCTGGAAATGATAGATGATGATTTATGATGGAATATTGATGCATGTGTTTTCTAGTGAATGTTTAGGTTAGTTTTATGCATTTTTGCAATATATTGTAAGAAATATAGCACTGGTGGAGCTTGAGGATTGATCTATGAGCATGGAAGCATATGAGGACATCCTAAAACCTATTGTACGATTTATGAATGTAGCCAGTAGAATTGAATCTATCACAAACCCCATTCAGATGTTTTGCATGTTGTTGAGGAAGGATTAATTGACACATTAAACCCATACAAAACATACTTGAGAGAGATTGAAATAGTAGAGTAGCTGATTTGGCACTTGGATGTACCTTCATTTTGTACAAATCGTATACCAGAGTTTGTACAAATTGTACAAGGAAAACTTACCCAATTTGGTAAACTAAGCAATGAATATAGACTTACCCGATTTGGCATTTTGAGGGATTCAACTTGAACGATTACAAAATTGTGTACGGTAGCCTCCAAAACTGAATCTGTCAATTTTTATGAGTGCAAAAGTGTAAAAACCTTATCATTGTATGATTTTTAATCTTATAGTATGCAATTTTGACCTCCGTACAAGTTGTTCAATAGTTGTGCAAGGGTAGTTTAGAGGATTGTACAGTTGTAGGATTTGGCAATTGAGTTGGAATTTGTAGATTGATAATTCCTAGCACTAGAAAATCACCTCCCCAATAGAAATACTACATCCTTGTGCTACAACTTTGGTTTTATTTTGGACTACGCACATGTATCACACTTTAATTAAATTTTGGCACATAAGAAAGACAAACTCACGAGTTGTTATCGCCATAAAGAGAACAATTTCCATTGCTCAACCTATCATGGATAATCCAAACGTATGGATCCATAGTGCAAAAAAATAGAGAATAAAAATGACACAAGTCATACCACAAACTTAGTTTTATCATTCATCATAGATCCTAGGCCATTTGAGATATCTCCACCATGGCTATAGATGTCTGGCTAGCAATGGAACAACATCAAAGTATTATAGGGTTATCTCCATTAGGGATATATATGCTTGAATTATAGTGGAGCAAGCCCTTCATGCGGTGGTATTTCTATCACATTAGTGACCTTATTTTGTACATACCTATGTACGCTCACAAGTGAACTAGCTTATTAGCATAAGTTACAAATGATTCATCCAACCTTGCTCAAAATTGACAATGAACATTCATTGCACACACTATTGGTCCTTGAGATACTTGACTCCCTAGGGGGTCTTAGTATCTTTGAGGGTCTTTTTGATTAGTATATAAGTTTGATCAAGGTCACTAGAATTTTTGAGCTTCTTAAAAGCACATTTAGATCCTTCATCCCTAGGACACACCAATTGACAAGTGATTGTATTCCCATTTCACTCTTTCATCTGTTCCATTCATATTTCATATTTCATGTTATCATTTGTCTCACTATCAAGTTAGTACTATTGTGTTTATGCCCCTGATTAAGCAATTAAATTCATACATATTGATATGTATCTATGTGCTTTTTGAACAATGATCAAACTTGCATACATGTATTTATATTATTATATCTATCACACCTGCTTTCATCTATCACTATCCATACCTACTTTTATCATCTCACACATTCATCATGCACAATTTCCACCATATCGCATATCAAATACCTATCATTTAACATGTCATATCTATCCAACCACATTCATTTCTCAAACACCAAAATCTACATACATAACACCATCCATACATCACATCATATCACAACACCCACCACTCATCATCGTATCTCTATCATGCATCAATAAATCCACTCATCACATATCCATCCACATACCTCATCCTCACCTCTAAAAAAAAAGTGATGAATGAAATGAAAATGATTACAAAATGGAGGTCTCTCAAGCCTCAACAAAAAAGATCATCTTTGTTGTTGTCCCCAAATACAAAATCAACTGCTTGGTTCAAAAGTTATGTTCTTTTGTCAAAGGTTGTGCCCTTTACCTCACATTCACATCTCAAATCTAATCAATCACCAAGTTTAAAAGGTTACATTATTTTTTCAAATGTTGCACCCTTTGCCTTACATGCACAATCAATCAATCAATAAATCAAAATGCTCAATCAATTAATTAATTCAGTTTGGGGATGTTTAATATATCACATCTTTCCCATAGGCTTAATCACAATCACATAGTCCCAAGCACATAGACATAGTCATAGGAATATAAACACACTCACATAGTCACACTCATAGTCACATAGGCATAGGCACACATGCAAACAAACACATAGATACAAGAACATCAACACATAGATATAATCACATTCACATAGGCACATAGTCACATTAGTCACAAGTCATAGTCATAGGCACAAGAACAAGCACATAAACATAGATATATTCACATAGGCACAATCTCAATTACATAGTCATAATCTCAATCAGTCATAGTCACATAGGTATGGGTACATATTCATATACACACAATCACATGCATAGGCACAATGACGCACATAGACACAAGCACATAGACATAGTCACAATCTTAGTGATGTAAATCTAGAGATAGATCTTCAATAACCATCTAAAAGAACTATGAAATTCTTCATTAACAACAATAACAACCCTTACAATACTCTAGAAATACATGAGAGGGAAATGAGCAGCTTCCCATATTAAAATCTATGCCTGCACCCAAAGTCAAGCAATTTCCACACCTACCAAAAAAACATAAATGTTTGTGGAAAAACATAAATGCCATAAATACCCGTGGAAAAACATAAATGCTCAAAATGACACCCAGAGCTCCAGTTATGACCCTAACAAGCTCATGTGTCTTTTATGACATCATTCTCCTTTGGTTGAGAGGAACGCAACTCCTGCAAGTTTGGTTGTTAAAACTCCTACAACTACTGATCATCTAGTTTATGAATCTCCTACTCTAAAATCCATGTTCTATCCTTTGATGGCAGTCCTTCCCATTGTACTAAGTACCTCTGGTAATTTACTTTCTTAGTGTTAGTTACTTTCATGTCTAGGACTTGGGAGTGTTAGGAGAAAAACTAATGAGATATATTACAAATGAAAAAGGGTTACAATATATAGACATAAGCCTATATGAAACGCATGACACTTGTCAAGAGAAACTGACAAGTGTACAGGTGAAGACATAGTGCACTTTAATTCTAACATTCCCCCTTAAAGTGCACTATCCTAACTAAAGAAAAAAACAAATCAACATTAGGTAACATTGCCCCTTAATTTTGATTTCTCTAAAAAAAATTCTATCATCCTCCTTTATTGTTGCTAATTTGGTCTAGGCTCGTGCTCTATGCGCTTAGATCTCTAGCTGTGAAAAAATGCTAGATCAACAGTGTATACATCTTGGTATGTTTCCAAAGGGTTAGCCACTTCCTCGGGTATGTTGCCTCTGGGTCAACCATCTAAGTACCTCAGGGTCATCATGGGTGCCTTACGATCAGCCACTCCTGGGTCTATTGCCTATGCAGGTCATCCTCAGAGGATGTTGCCTCTTGTATGTCACTGACTAGATTCACCATGAATATCATATCCTCCTCATGGTGAAAACAATCTAGAAGGTGTCAGATTCTACCGAGAATGCACCTTAATACAAAGGAAAAAATGAGCCATATAAGAGTTTCGGTCTCTACCGAAAATGCATTCAATACAATAAATTGAGCCATAGATCCAAATATGGAGGCGAACAAGAAGATAAAAGAGAATCTTTTGAAGTGTCTTCATCTGTAGTCTTCAGAAGTAGATCTGGAAAAATCTCGGATAGAGTCTAGGGTGCCTATGTTTGTAGTCCCTAAAATAAGTGTCCTTATGGTAGTCTCCTCATCTTACCAGAATGCATGGGTAACCAGCCACTGCATCCACCAAGTAGAAATAGGATAATACTAGATACTAGGTTCACTTACAAGTGCCTTTGGGAGTGTCGGCTTCAAGCGAGAGTGCACTCCAAGGTGGAAAAATTTGAGGCTTAAAAACTCAAATGAAATAGCCTCAGAATTACAAATGGACACCACCAATGTGTCTGTCTCAAAAAAATGTTTCCAACGACTATAAATACCCCTATACTTAGGTTTGAATGGGGCCTTCAACTTGCTGAAAAAACAATAGCATGCCTCTCTAGGTAACAAAATAAACCTCAGGAATGGCATCGCACTCTGGCGGCATAAAAACAGTCTTAGTTTCCCTCACAAGGGAATTACATGGGCCATGTGGGCCTTCCATTCTCCATGGTCAGTCCACTATCAATGTGGAAAATTAAAAAAATGGCCAATGTCAGCCACGAGCACTCCCTAGTCCCCATACAATTTGAAAAATGGTTCCTCCACTTTATATAAAAAAATGCCCCACTAATGATATATTGCAAAATAATATTCCCCCAATTTTGATTTAAAAAAAAAATCCCATGCTAGGACCTTTTTTTTTTTTTAAATATTATCTCCATGTCAATCAAGCCTGCAAGTCCGGCACCATGGACCATAGCACAACAAGGTCAGTTTAACAAAATTTCCATAAAAATCAACAAGTTCCCAAGAAAATGGCACACAAGAAAATGGCACGTGGGTGAGGAGGCAAACACATGGCGGTCATTGTAGTCACAACGCATCAAACTATGGGAATACCGTTGCCTGATCGATTTTCTCGACAATGATTTACAGTGCATAGCAACTTCACCAACTTGACCTTCTTCTCTAGCTCGTCGATTTTCCTCTAGTCTTCTTTGTATTTTTAGGCTCTGGTTCTTCCTCAGATCCGTCGCCTTCAAATTTTTCAACGATGAATCCGACAACGACGAGAAACTAGGTTTTATCGATCCTCCATCTGATCGATTTTCTGATCGGAATCTCCATTTCCATCGCTTGCCATCACAGATTCACCAGAACTGGTTTTAGGGCTGCATATAGGAGAAAAATATTGGTCTGAACGCAGCATGAAAAAACGTCATTGGGCCCATTAAAAATCCTCAACGATTTACAGGCATCAGGCAGTAACAAAAACTTGAAAAAATTCTCTCCTATAGGTACAAAAAAATCACATTCTCCACTGAAATGTCTATGAATGCTGCTGAAAGCTAGGGAGATAACCAACACCCCATCCCTTCAAGTCAATCTGCATAAGATGCTAGAATCGCGATTGAGACTCTCTAGTCTTACGAGGCTTCAATGGATGAATGATGAATCTTCCACTCTCAATGTGAGCTCGTACCCAACTAGGCTGTGGAGGACAGTTTGCCCCAAAAAAATAGAGGAAAAATGCCTCGGATTAGCAATGGTGTGGTGGGGATTCTAAATTTCTTTGTGTTTTTTCTCTCGATCCCCCTGTTGGCCTTCGACATATGGCTGGCGACATGCCACGGGACTAAGTGCATGAAGTTACTCTAGGGTCCCGTTGTCGTGATCGGTCTATTTATAATGCTGGTTTCCTTAGCATGTTTCATCGATGCCTGCTTCAGAGTCTCATGGCTTCTCTGGATCTACCTCTTTGTCACATTTCTTCTCATCATCACGCTCTTCTGCTTCACGATCTTCGCCTTCATCATCACCAATAAGGGTGTTAGGCATCTCACCTCCGGCAAAGGCTACAAGGAATACAAACTCGGTGACTACTCGCACTGGCTGCAAAAGTGAGTCCAAAATTCTAAAAACTAGAGAAATATCGTGAGCTGCATTCGCGACGCCAAGGTCTGCGCAAGCCTCACCCGGGGTGACGTGAATCATGCCACCATGGAATTTTACCAGTAAAATCTCTTGCCAATTCAGTCCGGGTGCTGCAAGCCACCGAGCGGTTGCGGGTATACGTACGTGAATGCGACATACTGGTATGGGGTTCTGCCACTGGGTGCTCTGCCAGTAGCGCACATAGCACAGATCGCGTTGCCATACAATCATTGGAAACCAGTCCAACTATAATTTGTGATTGAGAATGGTTGTATGCCTGTCGACCTCTTCTACTAATATTTCAAAGTGAAAACTACAATCCCACTCATATCGAGTTTCATCCATCCCCATTACAAGCTCAAAAATTGCTTCACATATGGCATCCACAACCCCAACTGCCTTCATTGTTGTACTGTAACTCTGTGGCTACAACATCTCCTTCGAATAATGACCAGAGACCTGGGTCTATCCTTCTACTTTGCGCAAAGTAATACAGCTCGAACAAATCACTGAAGCAATGGGAAACTTAGCAATCAGCAACATGGCCTATTCTACATGAAATCCCAAACAGTGATATTGATTGATCTACGTCCAACGGTCTATGATATCTGTAGTTTGTGGGGCTACAACGTAGTCCAACATATTGCAGTCTTGTCAATAAGAACCAATCACAGGGTTCTGTTGCACCCGATCAAACTTCCTCACTTCCTCTCTTGCAAGCAAGGAGACCACCGAGCTTGGCTTCATGGGGTCAAATGAACTACAAGGGCTGCTACAAAATCAAACCTTTGAAATACATGTTCATGGCAACTTCTATTAGTGCCTATGGTAAATTTATCCATCGAAACTCCACAGTTAAGCATAACTGGGATGGGTGACCACCCGGGAAGTCCCGGTGGTTGCACCCAATTTTTTTTTTGAATTTTTAATGGAAACCCAGTTGCAGAAATTGGACAGCAACCTGTAAAAAATGACCCCTAAAAAATTGCAAAAAACAGTTCATGGCTCCAATCTTGAAGCTTCAGGGGCAGCCATTAATGGTATCCCATTTTTCATCTCCGTGGAGAGATTACTTCTGCGGATGGATACATATGGGGAAAAATGGATCACTAAAAAAAATTTGGGAGCCATGATTTTTCCAAAAGTCTGGTTTCTGATCCATTGTAAACAATGGAGAGCATACTCCCTGTTTTGAAAAAAAATGAGGGGAAAATGAAAAAAAGGAGGGGGGGAATGAGGGGGGGATTTCCATGAGGGAAATCCCCCCTCAAGCTAACAGGGTAGAGAAAGCTTGGAGCTTTGATACCAAATGGTAGGAGAAAAACTAATGAGATATTACAAATGAAAAAGGGTTACAATATATAGGCATAAGCCTATATGAAACACATGACACTTGTCAAGAGAAACTAACAAGTGTCAAGGTGAAGGCATAGTGCAATTTAATTCTAATAAGGAGATCTTTTGTTTTTGAATCCTTGGGATTTTTCATTACCAGTTCAATTTGCTATCCTCCTTAATATCATCTATCTCTCCTTGGAATAGGTACAGGTTTGATACATTGAACATAGGTGAAATGGCAAGGTCCTATGATAAATCCACCTCATAAGCATTATCATTGATCTTCCTTATAATTTTGCAAGGCCCAATTTTCTTGTATTTTAGCTTGTTGTATGTGCCCCTTGGGAACCTTTCTTTCCTGAGGTGCACCATCACCATATCCCCTTCTTTAAACACTTTTAGTCCGTTGGTTGCATCTGCCACCCGATTCTATTTACCCGACTTATGTTTTAGAACAAAGGTGTATTCTTGTAGCATACTCACCCATTTAGCATATCTCTTATTTAACTTCTTTTGGGTATTAATATACCTCAAATCCTCATGGTTAGTAAATAGGACAAAATCCTTTGCTATCAAATAATACCTCCAATGCCTTAAGGCTTGCACAATTGCATAAAATTCTAGATCATAAGTAGAATAATTCCTTCTTACCTCATTTAACTTATTCTTTGAAGAACACTATTGGTCACCCTTCTTGGCTCAATACTACTCCAATGCCCACATGCGAAGCATCACAATCAACTTTGAATAATTTGTTAAAATCTGGCAACACCAGGACTGGTGCCTCTGCTACTTTCTTCTTCAATAACTCAAAGCTTTCTATCACTACTTGGGTCTAGACAAAATATTTCCCTTTGGTGCACTCTATGATTGGTGCAACAATACTACTAAAATTATAAATAAAATTATGGTAAAAGGTTGCAAGGCCATGGAAAATCTTGACCTCTATCATTCTTGTGGGAATGGGTCAATCTAAGATTACCCTTACCTTTTCTTGATCCATATTCACACCATATTCAGAAATCACAAACCCTAGAAACACTAAACTCTTTTGCATAAATATGCATTTCTTCAAATTTGCATACAACCTCTCCTTTCTCAATGTTTCCAATACCAAATTTAGGTGTAACATGTGCTCAAATTCAATTCTACTGTATATCAAAACATCATAAAAATAGAAAATAATAAACTTACTAATATACTCTCGCAACACTCTATTCATCATCCACATAAATATGCTTGGTGCATTAGACAACCTGAATGGCATCACCAACCATTCATACAATCCATCTCACATCTTGAAGGTGGTTTTCCATTCATCTCCCTTTTGAATATGCACCTAATAATACCCACTCTGCAAATCAATCTTACTGAAATACTTGGCTCCGACCAACACATCCATCATATCATCAAGTCTAGGTATTGGGAACCTATACTTTATTGTAATCTTGTTTATGGCCCTACTGTCCACACACATTCACCAAGAGCCATCTTTCTTCAATGTCAATAGAGCAGGTGTTGCACAAGGACTCATACTCTCTCTTATTAACCCCTTCTTTAGCAACTCAACCACTTGTCGGTTCAACTCTTCATTCTGCATTGGATTCATCCTATAGGCTGCTTGATTTGGAAGCATTGCACCAGGGATCAAATCAATGTGATGTTGAATATCCCTTTTTGGTGGTAATCCATCTGGTAGTTCATCTGGTATGACATCTACAAAATATCCCAATAACTCTTCTACTATTGGTGGCATATTTATAACCTTATATGTTACCTTCTTCACTATCAAGACATAACAAAACCTTGTTTCCTCCATTTCTACCCTAAAATCTTTGGTGGCCAACAAACTCTCACCTTGTCCTTCCTCTTTAAGAGGTAATAAAACAACCTTAACACCATATTTTAGAAAGGTATAGGTGTTCTTTTCTCCATCATGTATTACCTTCCTATCATACTACCATGGCCTCCCTAACAATATATGGTAGGCATCCATAGGTATAACATCACACCAGATCTCATCCTTATAAGTATTACCAATAGAAAATTTAATCAAACACCTCTTGTCTACAACCACTTCATTACCCTTTTTAAACTAGGCTATACGATATGGATATGGATGCTTCTCACATTTTAGACTTAGTTTATCTACCATAACATTTGAGACCATATTCTCACAACTTCCACCATCAATAATAAGTTTGCATACCTTTCCTCTAGATGTGCATTGTATTAGAAACTGAATCATTAGTTTGCTCTTCGTATTCATGGAAAATATATAAGAATTACATAAACTCCGTTGAGGCAGTTTGAATCAAGTTGGGTGGTTCATAAACTGAATAACCAAAACTACGTACCACTCCTATAATGTTGTTTATCTTAATTAATGTAATATAAGATATGCTAATTATTCTAACATCCCCCCTTATTACATTGATGTTGACTACACATAGCATTGCGGAACAATTCAAATTTGACTCGAGCAAGCGCTTTGGTGAAGATGTCCGCTATTTGCTCATCTGTGGGAATGTAGTGGAGCTGGATATGATGCTTTGGAATCTCATCTCGAATGAAATGACACCTAGTGTCAATGTGTTTGGTGCGATCATGAAAGATAGGATTCTTGACAAGATTCATAACACCTTGATTGTCGCAAAATAAATGTAAAGGAAGTTTCTTTGGAAGGCCCATATTTGTGAGGATGCGACGTAACCATATGATCTCGCAGATTGCTCCACTAGCTGCTCGATATTCCGCCTCAGTAGAAGAAATAGCAACAACATGTTGCTTCTTGCTATGCCAAGAGACAGGACCAGATCCAAGGTGAAAAACATAACCTGCGAGTTGATTTTCGGTCATCTATGGATCCAGCATAATCAGAGTCCGTGTACCCTTGAAGATAGAACTTGTTGTTCTTTTTGTATTCCAGACCGATATATGTCGTACCACGGACATAGTGAAGAACTCTTTTTCTTGCTTTCCAGGTGGCTAACTTTAGGATCTTGCATGAATCGTGAAAGATAACCCACAGCAAAACTAAGATCGGCTTGGTGTTTTTGAGATAGATGAGACTCCCAATGACGATAGAGAGTACTATCTATTTTAGGAGATTCATCGAATCGGGATAACTTAAGTCCTGCTTCCATTGGTGTGGCTTTGGGTTTGCAGTCGGTCATCCGATACTTATCAATTAGAGTCTTGGCATATTTCTTTTGAGTAACTTGTATGCAATGCTTGTATTGAGTTACTTCTAGACCAAGACAATAGTGGAGAAGTCCAAGATCTGTCATTTCAAAAGAGGTATTGAGATCTTTCTTTACTTTTTTGATCATACTCTCTGAACTGCCTGTTATGATCAGATCATCCACATATAGTACTAGAATTACTATGTTAGAACCATTGTTCTTGATATATAGATTGGGATCTGCAGGACTTCTTCTAAACCCATGTTGCACTAGGTGACTATCAATTTTGATATACCAAGCTCGAGGAGCTTGTTTAAGTCCATATAGAGATTTGATCAGCTTACAGACTTTCTGTTCTTGCCCTTGAACTACAAAACCTTCAAGTTGAGTCATATAGACTTCTTCTTGTAGGTCACCATTTAAGAAAGCACTCTTTACATCCATCCGATGTAGGCGCCAACCAAATTGAGCTGCCATTGCACACAGAACTCGAATAGTGGTCATTTTAGCAGTAGGAGCAAATGTCTCTTCATAGTCTATGCCTTCTCTTTGTGCATAGCCCTTTGCAACAAGTCGGGCTTTATATTTATCTATTGCACCATTTGCCTTATATTTGATCTTGAATACCCATTTGCAACCAATGGGTTTCTTTCCTGAAGGCAAATTCACTAACTTCCAAGTTTGATTTTTCATTAGAGATGTATGTTCTGCATCCATAGCAGTTTTCCATTGATCTTTACTGAGTGCATCTGAGACTGATGTGGGTTCTTTTTCATCTAGTATTGTCAAATAGACTTTTTCATCTTCCATATCTATATCCTCATCTTCTTCTACATTCACAGATAAATCATCAAAATGTTGACAAAGGTCATCAACATCTCATTGCTGTTGCATCATCTGCTCTTTTGTGTTGAGTCATACTGCGAGTAGCGGGTCGATCTAGAGTTAGATCTGGAAGTGAGGTCAATTTTGAATCTTGCAATGTACTAGTATACCATTTAGGAACCTTCTTCTGAGGAGGTCGTTGCTTCTTTCTTAGGTTCATCTTCCTTAAGGTATACAAGTGTGTTATTTGATGTGAAAGTTTCATCAAATACTACATCTCTGTTGATGTGTGTTTTCTTGGTTATAGGATCAATCAACCGATATCCTTTTGAATACTCATCATAACCAAGAAATATACATTTTTGAGTTTTCTCATCTAGTTTCCTTCTTTTCTGTTTAGGAATATGCATAAAAGCTTGGCATCCAAAAACTTTTAGATGAGAAATTGAGGGTTTCTTACCACTCCAGGCTTCTTGTGGAGTTTTTCCTTGTAGAGCCCTTGTAGGTGCTCTATTTAGTAGGTAAGATGTTGTGTTTCTTGCTACACTTGATATTGTTTTTCTAAGTTTGCTCCTTTTAACATACACCGACTCATTTCTACTATGGAGCGATTTTTTCTTTCTGCAACTCCATTTCTTTGTGGAGTATACTGTTGTAGTGAGTTGTCTCTTGATCCCATGTTTTTCCAAAAATGCTGAAAATTCCTTGGAAGTGTATTCCCCCCCTCGATCTGAGCGGAGGGTTTTGATGGAACAACTTGTTTCCTTCTCAACTTGTCTCTTGAACTGACGAAAGTAGAGAAGAGCTTTTGACTTGAGTGCAAGGAAGGAGACCCATATTTTGCGGGAGTAGTCATCAACAAATAGCTGAAAATACCTCTTTCCACCATGACTGGTTGGGAAAGGACCGCACAGATCTGCGTGGATTAATTCCAAGGGTTTGTTCGAGCGAGAAGAACTTGTCTCAAATGGAACTCGATGTTGTTTCCCTGCTAGACAATCTGAGCACACTGGGAGAACGGATGAAAGCTGAGGAAGCCCTTTGACCATGTCATATTTGCTTAATTTGAGTAAATACCCGGAACTGAGGTGCCCGTATCTTTTATGCCATAAGGAAGTAGCTTCTTTTGTAGTGGCAATGAGGGCGGTATGGGATGTAGAAAGCTGTATCCAAGATGAATAATCCATGTTTGTAGGAGCCGGTGGCAATGTTGTGACCTTGGTGAGTGATGAAACATCTCTTTTTTCCTTTTTCAACTTGAAAAACAACATCCATATTTCTATCTAGCATCTGTGGAACAGATAATAGATTGTTGGCAAGGCCAGGAACATAGAGAACTTTCTCTATGGCACAGTCACCATCAGGGAGTGTGACTGTAACATCCCCTTCACCTTGTACTTGATAGACCTGATTGTCTGCAATAGTGACAGGTTTGCCTTCTCTTGCGTGAAAGGTTTGAAACCAGGACTTGTTCCCTAGTCATATGTTTGCTTGCTCCAGAATCAATATACCATACAACATCGGATTTGGAAGAGGCAGTATGGGTCATGAGCACCTTGTGTGCTCTTTCGGAGTCATTATCTGAAGATGAATTAGAATCATCTGAATGGGAATCTGCATAAGCAACATGACCCTTTTGTTGTTTGCGATGTTGGGGATATTTTTGCTTCCCCTTGCCTTTCTTATTTTGTGAGGGATCATTATGTTGTTTGTTTTTGAACCAACACCTGTTGGTATCATGATTGTTCATATCACAGATCTTGCAATATTTATCTCGTTGGAGATTGGGCTTGCCTTTGCCTTTGGAAGAAGACCCTCCCTTACTGCATTGTCCTTGCTTGTGACCCTTTTGATGGGTGGAAAGAGCAGTGGCAGGTTCCTCATCTTTCTGTACTTGATTGGCTTCTTCGATTTGAAGCAAATTAACCAATTCAACAAAAGTTAATTTTCTGCAGAAACATTGAGTGAAGTGATAAAACTTTTGTAAGATGATGGGAGTGCCCTCAAAATAATAGATGTCAAAAGATCATCATCTATGGGTTTTCCCATAGTATTGAGTTTAGCTTTCAATTCTGCCACTTTGCGGAGAAACAATTCAACAGTTTCCCTGAATGCATATTGAGATTGTGAAGCTGAGTTTGTAGGTGAAGGATAGTGGAATTATTCTTTCCTTCATACACAGTAATCAATGCTGCCCAAGCATCTTTACTGGTCGTGGCATCACAAATATGAGGTTGAACCTCATATGTTATGGCAAGTAACAAAAACATAAGGCCTTTCCTGTCTTGATCATCAAATGTATCTTGATCTGTCCCTGCTTGTGGTGGGACGAGAGGTAGTGCCACCGACGACATCCCATAATTTTTTGACTTGAAGAATGGCTTTCATTTTATGCTTCCATGGCACAAAATTGGTGCCTTTGAGCAATTGGGCATCTAAAAGATACTTGTGCCTTGTAGCCATTGTTTAGGGTTCCTTATAGCGCCAAATGGTCCCCTTTTCGATATACCGTTGCCAGGCCAGTTATACCGAAACTGAATCAAAACAATACCCGCCCTTACGTGAGGGAGACTATAGGTATTATGAAGATCAGAACGGTACGTGGAACATAGGCAATGCTTGAAAAGGATTGCTTTGTTGATGGCACCTACCTTAGAAAGACAGGAATCCGCATGCGTGGGGCGTAACTTCCCCTAAACACTTTGGAGTCCAAGACTTTCGTCAGGATTTATGCCTAAACACAATAGCAATGGGGGTAAAAAATTCACTCAAAGAGATGTTAATGACACCTACTTGAGAATCTTCGGAAGAAGAATAATCAGTTGGAGGTAATTAAGTCAAAAAAAAAAACTAGGAGAAAATTAGTGTTGGTGAGAGAACATCAAGTAGATGATCAATGAAGATCCTCGTGCAAAGAGATAAGCTGCTTTTGGAGAACCTGTGCAACATGTCTTGAGAGAAGTAGTGGATGCTTTGATGTAGATGATTTTTAAGTGCAGAAAAAGAATGCAATAATCAAACAAGCATGCTCACAAAATGCTTCTCACATAGGTGTCGGGTTCAACCGAAAATGCACCCAAATTTGACAAAAGAAGGTGTCGAGTAAAATCGAAAAATGCACCTTTGAGTTGCTATCTAAGTCTTCTTCTGAGGGTTTGAAAAAATTTGAATTCCCCCCTCTATCTTGTAAGAAGTGAAGGCAAAATAGAGTATAATGCCTTTGAACAATTGCTTTTGAAAGAAAAAAAACAATTTACATGTCTTAAAAGCAATGACAACAAAAAAATGAGTCACCAAAACTTCTTGGGGCGTCAAAAATGCCCGACGAGGCATCAACACGACCCTCGGGGCGTCAAAAAACCCTCCTTGGGTGTCACCGGGCCCTCGAGGCGTCAACCGGATCCGCATGGCGTCAAAATGCCCTCTTCGGGCGTCAACAACTAAAGCAACGCGAAGGGGTTTGAAACCCCAACCTCCCCGTGGCAAAAGACTTAGAGATTTGAGCGGCCACTGTGGTGCATGAGTTTTCAAATACAAATCTCGTAAATATTGTCCTTTTCCTATTAGAACATTCCCAACATTAGCAAGAATGCATTACGTCGCGTTACACCTTCAGTAACATCCTGTGAAGCAATATTCAATACGGGGTAAAAGCCTCCAACCACCACGGCACCGTGTGGGGCGACTTGTTATTTCGAACGTGCTTTCAATTTTTTTAAACTCCACGCACAACAATGTTAAATGAAAAAATAACACGTGCACTTAAAAAAAATTAAATGAAATTCCCGCATTACCCAATGTCCATCACATTAAGCGCCTTCGGTGTGTTTGTGCTAATTCCAGCAAGCTGAAACATGCGCTCGGGGTACGTGCTCGGGGTGGCAATGCGGTCTGATTTTTGACAATGAAGACAATTTTCACGTAGCCGTTCGCAAGCTTACACTTCCACGCTGTCATGAAGATAATTTTCACGCAGCCGTCCGCAAGCTTACACGTCCACGCAGCCGTTCGCAAGCTTACACTTCCACGCTTCTGCTGCACGTTATGTTATTTGATGTCGAGGGGGCTGTAAACAGGCAACGTCCATAACTGATGACGTAGACGGGCATGCCTACATAGAACACACCCTCAGTCTGCTCTTTGGTGGCGGCGCCAAGTGCAAAAAAAAAACGACAGCTTCCCTTCTGGTTTGTTTTACCCGGAGAATCCAACACCGTCCGTCTGGTTTGTGAATCTAGTAATGGAGTGCCTGAATAGCACATTGCCCATAACTAAAAAATTCACATTGCCCAAAAATCATTCAATGCTCTGATGCCATATTAGAAACTGAATCATTAGTTTGCTCTTCGTATTCATGGAAAATATATAAGAATTACATAAACTCCGTTGAGGTAGTTTGAATCAAGTTGGGTGGTTCATAAACTGAATAACCAAAACTACGTACCACTCCTATAATGTTGTTTATCTTAATTAATGTAATATAAGATATGCTAATTATTCTAACACATTGTGTCATAAAAATGCTTGTATGCAATCACGAGGTACTATCCTCCCTCTTTAGAATATGATATTTTCTTGGCACGATCATTGTCCTTATTATCAAAATTTTATCCACATCTACATCAACTTCTACATCTTACTGCACCTCCTTTGCTTCAAATAAATTGACCCAAGGTTGTTCAGTATGCCTCCATTCCCATCCTTGATTTTTAGGATACTCATAGGCTCTATGCTCTTTTTCCCACACTAATAACACACATATAATCTACAAGGGAAATTCCAAGTTCTCCCTATTCCTATCTAATAGGAACCTTGTCTAAAGTTCTTAGCCTTCTCTGTTGTATTTGAGGATTCTCCTTTGATAGGATTAAACCCTCCATGTCCTCTTTATGGGGATGATAGTCCTCTATTTACTCCCACATTCTTCTTAAAATTATTTCTATTATGCTTTTCCTCTACTTTTAGGGCTAGCTGATAAGCATCATCTATAGTACGAGGCCTGAGCATGCTAAGCTCATTTTGAATGCTAAATTTTAGACCATTAACATACCTAGCTATCTTCTGGAGCTCAAATTCCTCATGTACCACTCTGATGGAGAGCTTATAAAACTCACTGGTATAATCTTCCACACTATGTTCTCTTTGCCTTAGATTCTACAATTTTATGAAGAGGGTTTGCTCATAATCTATCAGGAGAAATTTTACCCTCAATTTCTTCTCCATTTTGTTCCAAACCCTGATCTTGTCTTTTCATTTTTTTTATCTCTCATTCTGGAGGTGATCCCACTAGACCAATGCATGGCCCTTCAACTTAGTACATGCAAATTTTACCTTTTTATCTTCTACCATATTCTTCCATTCAAAGAATTTCTCCATATGATTCAGCCAATCTAACAGCTCCTCTGGTTGTAACCCTCCTCCATACTCGGGAACATCAACCTTCACCCCATCATTCTTACCTTCCAAGGCCCTGATCAACCTTTCCTCAAATGGCCTTTCCTCTAGGGGTTCCTCTTCCCCTTCCATGGGTGGAATTTCACCTAGTTCACTATCCACATCATTAGGGTTTCTTGGTCTTAGATGATTCACCACAACTATGATCTGAGCTATTTTCCTTTGCAACTCTTGGATCTACCTATTCATATAGGCATATCCAACCCTTCCTCTTCTCATATTCCTCCAAAATAAGGTAATAAACACACAAACAAAAACTAGATATTCTTACCTCCATGATCTCTACAAGATCAAGCTTGCTTTGATACCACTTGATGTAAATCTAGAGATAAATATTCAATAACCATTCAAAAAAACTATGAAATTCTTCATTAACAACAATAATTTTTTTTTAAATACTTTGGAAATACATGAGAGGAAAATGAGGAGCTTCCCATATTAAAATCTATGCTTACACCTAAATTCAAGCAATTCCCACACCTACTAGTAAAAAACATAAGTACCAATGGAAAAACATAAATGCCATATATGCCTTTGGAAAAACATAAATACCAATGGAAAAACATAAATGTTTGTAGAAAAACATAAATGCTCAAATGGACATCTGGAGCTTCAGTTAAGGCCTTGACAAGCTCATGTATCTTTTATGACATCACTTAGGTACAAACACAAGAACTATTGCACATGCACAAATACATAATAACTATCACATATGCTTAATCACATAGTCATAGTCACTTGTCACAATCTCAATATTATTCATAGGCTTAGCCTTAGTCACATTCACATTGTCCCAAGCACATAGGTATAGTCTTAGTCAGGTACATGTCACATGGACACAATCACAGACATACACTCACATAGTCACATCAACATATAATCACAATCTTAGGCACATAGACATAGTCATAGTCACTAGCACAAGCACATAAGCATAGTCATAGTTACAAGCATAAGTACTTAGGTACAATCACACAACCACACAAGCACAAGACCACATATACAGTCATAGGTACAGTATCAATCAGTCACAATCATAGTCACAAGTCATAGTCTCAGTCATAGGCTCAATATTACTGTTGCATAACTTGTATTCTTCTTAACAAAACCCATTCACTAATATGCAGAAATATCAAATCATTCATCCACAAGTAATTATCCACAATAACAATCCACAAATGAGAGAGAGATAGATAATACCCTTAAGGTAGAGAAACACCAATAATAATCCTTAAGGAAGGAATAAATACACAAGATCTCCCAAGGTGAGAGGCCACTTCATGGGCATAGACGATTACACAATATTCTTCATCAATGATGATTACAATGACAAATATCTCTTCTTTACATATCTATATTATTATTCTACTTTGGGGAGCCTACTACTAATATAATATTATATTATAATATAATATAATATTATAATACAATCAACCTTGGGTTATGTGTGGCCCATGCCAAACCTTATACAATATAATAATATATCCCAAAATATCTATTCTTAGGTACCCTACCATGCCACCCTCCTTACAAATGTTTTGTCCTCGAAACATATGAAGAAACATGATAATATGATTTGCTAAGAAATATTAGCAACTGGTACCAATCTCGATCATCCATCCATCCAAGTGAAACATGTTGATGCTGGTATGTCATTTTGTTACTTGAGTATCCAAATCTACTTCATTGGATCCACACTTCTACTATTGTATTTTGATAACTTGAATGATGGGTCCACTTGTTCCTTGATGCTGATGAATCATTCTGAAAACTAGGATCACTATGCTTTCTCTGCCAAAATTTTCCATAGTTGGTGCCCTTATGATTCCATGTGGAACCATAATATTGCTTCCTTGAGCCATACCTCCAAGAATATTGTCGCTCATGGTGGTGTGGATGGTGATATGGTGCAACATTAACTTGATGTTCTACCTTCTTTGACTTCCCAACCTTTGGCTCCATAGTTTTAAATTCTTCTACACATTGTTATTTCATGTTCTCTTTATTTGGTGTGTCCTTGTGCTCTTCTATCAAAGTTTCCTTGGACTCTGTTACTGTTATTTCCATCGAATCTGTTGCTACTACTTCTTCCATGGACTCTATTCTGCTACTGCCTTCTTGGATTTTGTTTCTGGTTCTTCAATTTGTTTCTCTACAACAACTTCTTGATTTTCTTTGGATCCTTGCTCCTTAAACAGGGAAATATCCTACAATGTTCTCTTCTTTTTCCCGTACCATAACTTTATAAAATTCTTTTGCACATTGATGTTCATTGTACAAAAAGAATCTAACCAAGGATAACCAAGAACAATACCCTCATCATCCATCTCAATAGCATAGAAATATAAATGTAAAACATATTTATCCATGGTGATCTTCAAATATTCAAAAATATAAACATGCTCACCCTCTAGTTGTATGTCCTTAATTTTTGTTGCTTGAACTTGCAACTTCTTAGCCAAAGCAATATTAATAAAATTATATCTGCTACCAGGGTCAATGGAAATAATAACCTGTTCCTTTTGAATGCTTCCATGAACCTACAAAATAGAATTTTTAGATTCAAACAAATCCCTTTGTCCATTTTTTATTTTATCTTCTACCAAAGGTATGGTTTCCTTTGTTTGCATACTGACATCTTTTTTATCTTCTACCACTTCTTTAAAATTTGCTAGCTCAATTTTTATTTCCTTTTGTTCTTTTTGAAGAATATTTATTTCTTCTTCATATCCCTTGATTGTGACCTTCAAACTAACTATCTTTTTATATGGGTCCCATTTACTCAAGAATGCATGCTCCATTGTTTCCCAAGTTAGTTCATCTTCATAGACGCGTGGAATTCTAGAAAACCAAATAAGAGCTTCTCCATTAAGACAAAAATAAAGTTTAATTTTCCAAATAGGATTCCGATGATTCAAGGATTTAAAATTTTTCCACCAATCCCTAACATCAATATCATCTTCCCCTGAAAATTTTTGTAGCTCCATGGTTGATACCCTAATGCAAACTAGGATTTTTTGACAATATATATCATGCCCTAATGCAAACTAGGGTTTTATGGAAATAAACATCTTCCCACTGAGTTGAAGCTAAAATTTTATAGAGACAACTAGATCTGTAATTTTTCTTCTAAGCAAATTAAATTGCAACTGATTTGCTTACCCAAACTAAACAAATTTTGTCTTTTGAAAAAATATTGCAAATTGAAAATTCGTCACTACCCTTGTTCCAGATGGCTGACTTCAGAAGGTACTATCTCCCTCAATACTAATCAAATTCCTTCATATGACCACTCACTTTAAAGCTCTTCAAATCATTCACAAACTGATCCAAGAATTGCTTTAATCGGATAAACTATCGCAGATATATGGCTTCTGAAATATGAGATGTTTTTCCAAAAAAAATCTATGAAATTTGTCATTATCCTTGTTTCAGATGACTAACTTCAAAATATTGTATATCCTTTAATACTAATTGAAATCCTTCATATGAACACTCATTTAAAGCTCTTCAAATTTTGCACAATCTGATCCAAGAATCGCCTGAATCAAATAAACTTGTGCAGAGATATGGCTCCTGTAAGATGAGACATTTTTCCAAAAAAAATACCTTAATTCTGCAATTTCACACAAAAATCCCACTTTGCCAAAATAATTGCTCTGATACCACTTGTTGTATAACTTTTATTCTTATTAACAAAACCCATTCACCAATATGCAGAAATATCAAATCATTCATCCACAAGTAATTATCCATAATAACAATCCATAAATGAGAGAGAGATAGATAATACTCTTAAGGTAGGGAAACACCAATAATAATCCTTAAGGAAGGAATAAATACACAAGATCTCCTAAGGTGAGAGGCCACTTCATGGGCATAGACGATTACATAAGATTCTTCATCAATGATGATTACAATGACAAATATCTCTTCCTTATATATTTATATTCTTATTCTACTTTGGGGAGCCTACTACTAATATAATAATATAATATAATATAATATAATATTATAATACAATCAGCCTTGGGTTATGTGTGGACCATGCCAACCCTTATACAATATAATAATATATCCCCAAATATCTATTCCTAGGTACCCTACCAATTACGCTTAGGCTCAATCACAATTGCACAAGCACAATCACAAACATAGGTGCACAATCATAGTCATCGTCACAGTCATAGTCTTAGTCATAGGCATAGTCCCACACACAGTCATAATCACATGTACAATTCAATTCTCTCATTTCTAGTTTCTCAACATAAATTTTTATTTTCCTGGTGCAATGTTTTGGCATATGTTTTCATTCCCATGGCTCAATCTCTTAGCATAGATTTCCTATTTTTTGGGCTTATTAGTCTAGGTTTCTTTACTCGCATTTGGTGCAAAGGACTCATTTGACTCATTGGATTATTATCTTAGATGTTTTACTTGTTTGACTCATTAGACTCATTTGGCTCATTAGCATAGGTTTCCTATTTTTTCCTAGCGCAGTCTCTTAGCATAGATTTTCATTTCTTGGCTCAATTACTAGATTAGATTTCTTTTATTGTCCATTAGATTAGCTTTTCTTTTTCTATGCATTAGATTAGATTTTCCTTCTGTGCATTAGATTAGATTTGCTTTTTTGCACTAGATTAGATTTACTTTTATGCAATTCACTACTTTCATAGATTAGATTTCTTGCTTTCCTAGATTACATTTACTTGCTTGCCTAGCATAGACCCTGGAGTGACCCTTGTACCCAGTAATCTACTCTAGAAACCTGGTGATTGCAATGACTAGTTATCCATGCAATTCGGTAGGATGGGTAGATTACCATAAAGACACTCGTATCCAAAAAAATAACATACAATAACCAAACAAGTAAAATAAAAAATAAAACACCATAATTTCTTCGTTTTCTCATGCCAAACTTCACTCTTTGATCATCTCATCTCCATCCTTCCATTGCTCATCCCACTCTTTTTCATCAATTTTATCCCAAATCAGTTCAATACTTCAACATCCAATTTTGGAGTCACATGTGCCCAAGAATCGTTTCGCAAAACTATCATCAATTTTAAATGTTGGTTCGGCTTTCATACACACCCCGTGATGAATGATCATAAAATACCAATAACACTTTACGGGATAAATCCCACTCACTTTAGGATCTTGCTGGTTATCCAAGGTGTGAGTTACAAAGTTGGGTCGAATGGCTATTCACTCTTTTTCGCTTATGGAATAGTTTCAAGTAGACTATCTGTTACCTTACAATGGGTTCGACCTTGGTTCAATAATGTTTAGCGGTGGTTATCTTTGTTGACAATCGAATTTACAATTAGTTTTTTGATATAGCTCTTTATGCTTTAGCAGATTAAATAAAAGACAAATTTGAAAGAAAATAAAAATGGATCATTTGACGGTAGAACAAAGAGAGTAGGGTAGGGAAGAAAAGATAAGCTTATCTAACTTAGTTGCAAATCAAAACTACCAATTTCAGTTACACTATTTAGCTTCACAATAAAACCAATCAAAGAGGAAGGTGTCCAACTTTCTAAGATCACCTTCTACTAAGAGCATAAGACGGAGATGACACAGATCTAAAAGAAAATATTAAATAGAAGGGAAGTCGATGTCAACTGGTATCTCTCACCAGCAGCCTAGCTCGCGCAGTGAGGATAGAGCAATTAGAACAAACCCAAACCTTAAATCTTTAATTTTCCCTAGCATACAACAAACAGAATGAAGCCTAGTAGCATATTCAATCTTGATAACATAGATTTACAACTAAAATAAATAGACCTTAGCGAGACGAAAACAAAAGAAGATGCACTTATCGTAATCCGAAAGAGATTAGGCTCCTGGCCATGCTATCATAGAAAAACGATGTCACACCAACCCCAGGTACAGAACAAAGCATTCAAACAAGATTTGCAAGAAATTGCTAAAATGTCTTTTATTCTAAGTTTTCGCATCCGGACTTTACATTCAAAAGAAGTATATATAGACTCAGGATAGACCCTGATATTTTCAAAAATATCTTCTTCCAAATATCTAAATCTTATCATAAAAATCCCACCATCGAGGCTTTACAATATAAGGCATTTTTATATAGAGTTTTTGATAAACCCTAATCACTCTAAAAATCTTCGTGTGGATCTTGCCATAAATGGAGAAGATAAGACTTGGTTTCATCCTCATCAAATGGACACCACGTGTAAATGTATCTTCATCTTTTGATAAGCCGTCAGAGCATCTCATTAATTCCTCTGCAAAATTCGGATGAGTCATTGACTTCCTAGGCCTTCTATCCTCGCACAACCACCTTTGTCTGGTTTGAGTTGAAATTCTCTGCACACCATTACTTTCGCCATAAATTTTCCCATTAAATGCATCCACCGACAAATTCCTTAAAGTCTCTATTTGCGCCAGATCTGCAAAATCTAGACGGATCAGAAATTCTCGGCATCTCCTATTTCCATCTGATGGTCCTCGCTTGATTTGTGCCGAAATTTAGGTTTGTTCGTCTTTCTCGCCATTACTTCTGCCATAATGTAACTGTCGGATCACTTTCTACAAAAGAAAAGCAAAGGTTAGAACTTTAATATTATTAATTTAATTATATATATATATGTATATCATTTTAAATTTTTCCTAAGGTTTTTTTATGTTTTTCATTTTAATTAATTAATTAATTTTTTCATTTAAATATTTCTAGGGTTTGGATTGTGTTGAAAAGCTTCCACTTCCTTTGGATGGGTGATGAAAAATTTAAAGAATGGCCAAATTTTGCAAAATGAATATAAATCCAAAATGCCATATCAAGTAATTAGCCTTCGTAACAATTCAAAACTTCAATGGACTTTAAAATATTTTAGGGCAAAATTAAATTTGAGCGAAAGTCCGACATGTAATGAGCAACAATTCAAAACTTCAATGGACTTTAAAATATTTTAGGGCAAAATTAAATTTGAGCGAAAGTCCGACATGTAATGAGCATTAGGGTTTGATTTCCTTCTTCCAAGCTCATATTCTCATGAAATTAAAGCAAGTCACGATTTCGGGACATTTTCCTCAAGCTACTTTTTCCTTGCTTGTGCCCTCACGAAAATGAGACAAGTCCCGAAAATGGAACATGTCGCGATATCGCGACATTTCCCTCAAGCTATTTTTCCTTGCTTGTGCCCTCGCAAAAATGAGACAAGTCCGAAAATGGAACATGTCACGATATCGCGACATTTCCCTCAATTCATTTCTTCCAAGCTTGTGCCCTCGCGAAAATGAGACAAGTCCGAAAATGGAACATGTCGCGATATCGCGACATTTCCCTCAAGCTATTTTTCCTTGCTTGTGCCCTCGCGAAAATGAGACAAGTCCGAAAATGGAACATGTCGTGATATCGCGACATTTCCCTCAATTCATTTCTTCCAAGCTTGTGCCCTCACGAAAATGAGACAAGTCCGAAAATAGAACATGTCACGATATCGCGACATTTCCCTCAAGCTTTTCTTCCACTTTGCAAATTCTCCAAAAATTGTAGGTTGACTCCAATGACTTTGTCCATCTGTATTTTGCATTTTTACATATTGGTGAAGGATCTTCCTTACTCATAAATGATTTTAACATTTGAAAAATGAATTTTAAATTGCTCGAGAATGGTCAGCTTCACATGGTGTAGAAAAATGACAAAAATTCAAAGTGCCCAGAATTTGATGAAACTTTACAAGCATCTAAATAAGCCCAAAGGGTATCCAAATCTGCAAACGGAACTTTAAAATTCATCACGGATTAAGAGAAAATGCATTTAGAAGTTTGCTGGCCAGAAATAGAAACTGCTATTTCTGGTAAGTGAATCTTGTCTAAAAGTCCAGAAATTTGGCATGGCCACAAAGATGAGTTTAATATCTTCCACCCAAAATTCGAATCACCTCAAACGGATTTGTCTTCCAAAAGTTATGAGGATTTCAAGTTTGGAGTAAGTTTGCCGACAAGAAGAAAATAATTAAAAGAACCCTAACATTTGATTTTAATAATTAAACCTTAGAAAAACTATTGAAAATTAAAAATTAAAATCTCTGAAATGATTAATATGAATTAATACATTTAACATGCAAAATTTCAGAAATTTTAAATTGAAATCAATGCCATATGCAAGCCTACTTGGACACTTTGATGTAGGCGAAATTTGAAAAAAAGGATGCAAGCAAAATTTGAAATTAAAACCCGAAAAACTCAAGAGGTCCCTGCATAAAAAAAATGAAAATTAAATATTTTCAAAGGATGGAATTTCATTTTTTTTAGTGGGGGTGTGTTGCTTCTCAACAAATGGCGATATCTGCGGGGAAAATAGTAGCACTATTTAGAATCCAGAACTCTAGTTTTAAAACAATTTAGACTATGTACCATGCTTTGCCACAAATATTTTCTAAAATGACTTAACTACTATCTGCTAGCTGTTAAAGTTTCCCAAGGACATACTAGGTTGAACCACTTAAGGAAGATTCTGATGTGCGATTATAAGCGTATATCCTTCAAGGATGACCAGGGCTTCAAAATGCTTACTATGGATTGATCAGCTATTTAGATTGTGCAGGGGAAACCGAGTAGGGCTCTGTTTACTAGTTTAGCCTTTTACAGCCCCGACAGAGTTACTCTTTAGATTTTCAAGACCCTGATTCACAACTATGAGGTGGCACCTATAGCTTGGTGAACACGTTTGAGATGTACCCTTTGGGAGCCTTGGCTATCTCTTTCTATCACATAAATTTTCTTTTCTTTTCTTTGCAGAAAAGAGTGCCAGTTTTATGTTGGCTTGCCCAAATTTCACCTTCTCTCTTTTTTTTTTTTTTGAAAGATACCGATATCTGGAAAGCCTTGCTAGAATTTTTTTTTTTTTTATATTTCATTGATCGAGCAATTGATCGACTAACCGCTTCAGCCTGGGTACCAATAGCTTCCTTGGACACTTAAAATAATTTTATGAATCGGAGTCCCCTCTCATGACCAACATTTCTTGGATTCCCTAGGAGTTCTTCAACCAAACAGTATAGTAGTTTCTTTATAATCAAAATAATTATGGCAAGCAAGATACAAAATCCAATTATCTTTCTACTGTTGTTCTAAATAACAAGTAGTCCCACTTTTTAGTTCTAGCAGACTATCTCTTAACAAAAATAAAACAAAATGAAAACACACTACTTCAACCTTTATAGTGCCAATTTTAAATGTTGATTTGTGTTTTGTTGTTTAGGCGAAAACTTAAACAAACAGGATTTAAAAGCTAAAGAGGAGGGAAAAAGGCCACCAGTTAAAGATAAATTTGCACAGACCTCAAAAGATAAAACATAGTACTTCAACCTTTATTTACAATATATACATATGCACAAAGTCTTTGTGATTACTCAAATGATGTAGTGGATGGAACAACTGAGAAATAATGCTTTAGATATTGACCATTGACAAGAAGGTTTAGAAAATTACCTTCCAGGTCCTATAGAAGAAATGCATTATTACCTAGGATTTCGGCAATCTGGTATGGCCCTATCCATAGAGGTTGCAACTTGGTGTGTTTACCTTTCTTTTCATGGGCTTTTTCCCATAGAAGCACCAGGTCTGCAAGTCTGAAGGCCTTCACTCTGGCTCTTTTGCCAAACCAATGCTTGACTGTCTCTTGGTGTCGACTAAAATGCTCCAAGGCTTGAAGTCGTTCATCTTGCAAATTAATTAAGTCCAACACACGAGCTTCCGCATCTGCATGATCATCAAAGTAATCTAAAGCAAATTGATAAGTGGGCAATTTTAAAGAGATAGGAACGATGGGTTGAGTACCATACAACAAAACAAATGGGGAAGTCTTAAGAGCTTCTTTATGTCTTATCCTGTCAGCCCAAAGTGCATACTTCAATAGTGTGTGCCATTGTTTGGGTTTGTCTACAGTAGACTTCTTGATGGCATTCATCAAATTCTTATTTGTGGACTCAGCTAGTCCATTACCTTGGGGATAATAGTTGGATGAAAATTTGATGACTATCCCCCTCTGGTATGCCCACTCTACAAATTCTAATGACTGAAAGGTTGGTCCATTGTCGCACACCAAATTCAAAGGAACTCCAAACCTGGTTATGATATTTGATTCTAAAAATCCGATCACCTCATGGGTTGTACTCCTCATGGTGGTTGTTGCTTCAACCCATCTTGTACAATAATCAGTGGCTGTTAAAACATACTTGTGCCCTATTGATGAATTCAGGTTTATCACACCTACAAAGTCAAGTCCCCATTGCATAAAAGGTTTGTCTATTATAATAGGTTGTAATGGTAGAGCTCGATTAGCCTGCTTGGATGCAAAAATCTAACACTGGTGGCAAGTTCTCACATGCTTGATGTGCATCTTTAAACAATGTAGGCCAGTAATAGCCTGATCTCAATATCTTGTGTGCAGTAGTAGAACCTGAGGAATGCCCTACTCCTAACTTCTCATGAAAACTAGACATCACCTTATTCACTTCATTCTGAGAAATACATCTTAAGAATATGCCAACATAGTTTTCTCTGTACAAGTTGCCTCCTTTGAGTGGAAAATGAGCAAATTTTAGCTTCAGTGCTCTTCTTTAAGTTCTATTCAGGTGAGGTGGATAAATTCCAAACCTCAGCAGATGAATGACATCTCCATACCAATCATCTAATCCAGAATCCAGCTGATTAATTTCTCCCTCTATAGGTATTTCAGCAATATGTCGGGATAAACCAAGTCCTTTGATTAATTTTGTAGGCCGGATTTCTAAGTCGTACTCCTGTAGTCTCGTGGCCCAATTACCTCTTAGCTCACCCAATTCATCTTGGCTTAATAAATATTTGACAGCTGGATTAGGAACTATAGCATGGACTTTGCTCCTCAATATGTAATGTCTGAATTGCTTGACTGCTCTCACCAAGGCATAGGCTTGCTTATCCAAGCGAGAGTATTTTAGCTCAGCACCCTTTAAGTTGGTACTTTTGAAGGCAATCGAGTGCTCCCCTATTTCTCTTCGTTGGGTTAAAATTGCTGCAAGTGTGTGTTCAGAAGCAAAAGAGTACAGGTAAAAATCTGCACTAAAATCTGGGCTCACCAGCACTAGAGCTTGTTTGATGGCAGATTTGATCTCTTGGAATGTTTCTTTGGCTTCCGTTGTCCAGGAAATCTTAGCAGTTTCCTTTAGCATGTCATTTAGCGGCTTGACTATTTCCGCAAAGCCAAAGATGAATTTTCGGACAAAATTAATTTTCCCAAAAAATGATCTTAACTCTTTCTTAGAGTTGGGAAAGGGTATCCCCGATATGGCTTCAACTCTCTCAGGATCCATGGAAATGCCATCTTTGGTGATTAAGTGTCCAAGGAGTTTTCCTTCGGTTACACCAAAAACACACTTCTTTGGGTTTAAAGAAATGCCAAATTATCTGCATTTGTCGAAGACAGATTCCAAGTGCTTCACGTGGTCAAACCGAGATTTAGAAAAAACTGTCAAGTCATCCATGTAGACAATGATGCACTTACCCATGAGACCTTTGAAGGCATGATCCATTGCACGCTAAAAGGTAGCTCCGGAATTTATCAATCCAAACGACATTCTCTTGTAGGCGAAGGTTCCCCACTTGGTCGTGAAGGCAGTTTTCATCATGTCTTCCTTTTCAACTAGTATCTAGTTGTACCCCGAAAATCCATCTAAGAAAGACATCATTTTTGAACCATTCACAATTTGTAGCACATCATCCATGGAAGGCAAAGGATAATTATCCTTTTCAGAAGCCTTGTTCAAGTTCCTAAAATCCATGCATAAGCGGATTTCCCCATTCTTCTTTCTATCTGGCACTAAATTGGCTACCCAAGTAGAATGTCTAATGGGAAAAATAATGGCAACACTCAATAATCTCTCCACCTCCTTCTTGATGAGGGGTTCCAACAAAGCGTTGACATGCCTCTGTTTCTGTCAAAAGGGTTTGCAAAACTCCTTTAAGGGTATTGTATGGGTGTAAACTCTTGGATCAAAAACCTTTAGGTCTTTATAAGACCAGGCCATAACATCCTTGGACCTGTAAAGGAATTAAATCATATTTTTTTTAATTTCAGGGTCACAAGCTTTAGCTAACTTAAGGTATCTGGGATCCTCTTCAGTCCCGACATTCGGTTTCTCAGTCTCACTGCCTGCTACACCAATAGAATTTCCAAAACTCACTCTTTGTTTAATTTGGTCAACATCAAACAGTCGCTCAAGTTCTACCATTCCCTTCGGAATTCTATTATCTTTCAACCTCATTATCCCCTTTTCATCATCAAAATTTTCTAGCATAGTATCCCTTTGACCATCATCAATTATAGTATTTTCAAATGCATTGGTATTCTGTAAAAAGTTTATAATTTGCTGGTCATCAAAAAAGACTTGAAAATTATATCCCCCATGCATTTAGGTATAATACAAGAATTCTAACCAATTGCATGGTCCTTACTGATCACTATATAGACATGATCACTTCCTTATGGTTTTGGATAAACCATAAATATGGTAATTACTAAAGAATTTAGAAGAGAAATACTAAAGAGTGATTGTTCTTATTGGTTTTAATTTTTACACCTTATAGAATTTAAAATGAAAGTCCCTTTATCTATTACTACGTGAGGCTAACATTGTCTTTGTCCATAAAAATATTATATGCATTAGCTATAACATATAGGTGGGTTAGTTGGACTTCTTAATGCACCTTGCTAGGGTCATAACGTTTGCTCCAAGTGTCCATTTTGCCCCGTTATTTTTTCAGAACGTGTAGAATTGCATGGAGAACTTAAAAAAAAAAAATTATTTGCTTTTGCATGCAAGGAATTATCTCTAGGAGGCCCAAAATTAGATTTTACTAAAATTATCAGTTTTTGCAATAGAAAAGTTATCATAACTATTAGTGTAGAACTAGAGTGGGGTTGCTATCTTGGGGCAGTGAGTTTTATTGAATAACGGGTACATATTTCTATTTTGGATGCCATCCAAGATCTATTAGTAAGGGGCTAGCATAGGCTAAGATTTTTCTTTTTGGGGAGTATAAGGAGTGGCAGACTCTATTGTAAGGGGGGTGTGAATTAAGATAATGGAAAGAAGCATTTGCAGGTTTCTTTTACTAGTGTATTTTGTATGATGTCTTGTCTTGTAATTTTATCCTTGGAGTCCATTGTCGGTCTCCTGTAGTGAATTTACATCACTTATTTATTAGTTTTTCATTGATGAATATTTCATAGAAAAGGACTTTATATATATATATATATATATATATATATATATATATATATATATATAGATATATAAATAAATAGATAGATAGATATGAGCATATATTAAGTATAAAGTTTAGATATATTAAATGGAATACATTTAAGATGCTCAAAATGTGGACTTCTAATATGGAGATATGTCAAAATCCTTCTAAGCGATAAAATGTTACTATGTACTTCATTCAAATACTATGGTAACACAATCATGGTGTAATAGTAGTGTAAATCAGTTGCAATTGTTTCAAACCCATAAGGCCAATTTAAAATATACTATGGTTAAATAATTTTAAATTATAGATATAAAATTAATTAATAAAAATATTTTTGAAATCGTAATCACCTATATTGTCCACAAAAATCACCTACTAAAGAGATATCTAGAGTTGACTCCTCAAATACATCTACTCACGTTACATTCAAATATAAGTCTTCATATGAACTAAGTAAATTTATTTTCATGCAATATTGAAAGCACTACCTCTACTCTACCACAAGTAGTACTACTCCCACATCACAAAGATATAGCAACATCAAATCGTACTTTAATAACATAGATTCAAATTAAGTATTGGGGGTAGTTTGATCCACCTAAACATAATCATCAAATATAATACGATTGATTATAACCTAAGGAATGAGGAGATCAAAAATCAAAGTAACATTAATATTAGGCTTAGATGCATCAACTTTATGAGCATAAGAAAGATTCCAACTCTTACAACTAAAAAGGAATTAGGTAACTAAATTTTGTAACCTACAATAACATCACCATGGACCTTTTGAATATGCCTACATACATGCGTAACTTCATATCTTTGACCAAATACATCTTCTCCACCCATTGAATGTGGTTGACATCATTTTTGGTCCTTATCATATATTCCAAAATATTATAAATACTTGGGATCTTACCTCTACTTCCACCCCCTTTCTATTGCATCTATTATTGTACCCTCTTTAGGACTATTAAACTTCATGAGAAGATTACATGAGTTAGTTTATGTATTCAATAATAATAATTAGTGGCTTCCCTAAAAGTACACTCTCTATATATCTCTCTCTCTCTCTCACACACACACACACACATGTAAAAATAAGAAGAAGAAAAACATGGTTATTTTTATTTTCTAGAGGATCCATAAGGTTTGATTTGAGCAAATAAGCCAAAAAATGCAATATAGTTTATTAACTTGGAATCAATAATAATATCGTTCCATATACAATTCTGATTTATTTTTCTACTAATAATTATCTCCCACATAGGAAGTACATGATACTATATATGAGTAGCATAAGGATAGTAAAACATTATGCTTTATAAATTCTACTTATTTCATAAAAGAGAAAAAGGACTTTAACCTATTTTTCAAGATCTTTTCCAATAGTAAGATGATGTCAAATAAGTAACAATCTAAATCAATAACTTTAGGTTTACTAAAAGAAGATCGTTTATATTTTAATATTAAAGACCAATTATTAGAAAAGATACCTAAACCTATAATTTGTTGAGTTTAATTTCAAAATGGGAGGGGCCAATTACAAGGTCATATAGGTGCTTATTATTGATATTAGAAAAAAATGACTTCTACCCCACTTGATTTCCTTTAGAAAATTTAAATACCATACACGAGAAAAATTAGTAGTAACATGAATCCTTAATTATAGCTTATTTCCATATCAAAGGAATCAAATGAATATTTAACAAATCCCATGCACAGACAGTAGCCCAGATCCGATTCCTCTGAGTGGTGCGCCAGATTGATGACGACGGTGCAACCCCTGTGCATCCGGCGGTCCCCATCTCACGCCGGGTTACCATGTACCGAGACGGTGGAAGTCCTGGGAGCCTTCGTAGATAGTTTGACAAATTTTTAGTCTTAAATATCATGACCATTTATAAAGTATCTAATAGTCTTAATATCCTTATTGAAGGAAGAATAGGCTAAACAAATCCTAGCAATATCTTATCATGCATTTTTGAAAGCTTGACATTTATTACACAAGAAAACCAAAGAAGAAAAAAAGGCTTAATTCATTTTTGTACAACCAAAATAAATTCGAATACAATGGATCCAAAAGCCTCTATTTTGGAACTATAATTTTTTTATCAATAAAGTGTATTTCCACTGCCATATTTTTACCTTAGGATAAGAAAATCCTACATTATATTTTAATAGCACTTGTAGAGGTCCATCAGCCTTATAAGACCTTATTTTTTAGTTAGAAGTAAAATAAATATCTAACAATTTCAACTATTTTGGACCTAATCCCTCTTGCATCTAGTCATAGTATTGATAAATTTATTCATTTATCAAATATGGGGTTCTAACTCTCAAAGACAACTACACTATAAATAGGAGTTGTAAGTTGCAGTAGGTCTATAGTGACCTTGACTCTATGATATAAACTAAAATAACTTAAAACATAATGAAACAACTTTGCATTTTACAATTACCAAGGACAAGAATAGCTGACCTCCCAATTAGGGATGGGTCCTATAGTTTTCTTCATACACATAGGAATATAAATGACTAGCATGACCTTATCCCATCTATAGCAAATTATGTAGTAGAGATTAGTCCTTTGTCAAAAAAAATAGCACATTGAGAAATTTATCATGGTCTTATAAATTGTTTGTATAACAAACTAGCATGACCATACCATAATTCCAAGTACTTCTAAGATACATACTAGAAAATGAATGTAACACACAAAATATTTTAATAAACCCTTCTAAATCAAATTAAATTAAATTCTACAATAATAAACTCCTAATCTCTACTTTTCAATAAAAAAATCTTAAATAAAAAATGGAAAACTTTGTAACCAATAAAGAAGGAATTCACTATATTGACATATTCTAAAGAGTACTCCTATATATAGAAATATTAAGGGTTAATTCATTAAATAGGCTTATATGATTACACTCAACTGAAAGAATACTTGGTCTTTATTATTAAACATGTAAAAGATTACAACTCCTAAGTTTGATTCAAAACTTGATTAGATGCTTTGTAATGTTCAATAAACTTTCCAATAGTAGTTTTTTAGATAATTGTATGGACTCATTCTAAATCTATTTGATAATTTTTATTTACAAACAGGTTAAACAAATTATAAATGTTTGAGATTTTAGATTAATTTAATAGCTTGATCAAATTCCAAAATATTGATAGGTAAAAGAAAAGATAATAATGATGGTCAAAAAGATATGGTACTTATGACTAATTTTATAATGAATATGATTTGTTAAGTCCTTAAATGTTTTTGTGATTACATTATGATTTGATTACAAGATTGATGATTTTTAACAAAAATAAAAGGTTGAATTAAATATTTTTCTAGTCAGTGTTACCATGGCATTGATGAATAGAGGAAATATGAAATCCTTTCTAGCTGGTGAAAATTATTCTTTATGTCCATGATAATCCTTGGTAAAATTCCTAACTACATTAGATATGTATCGACTAGTGGATTACTAACGATTCATTGAATATCCAATAGGGTTCCCTAGCCTAAATATGAAATCCTTTCTAGCTGGTGAAAATTATTCTTTATGTCCATGATAATCCTTGGTAAAATTCCTAACTACATTAGATATGTATCGACTAGTGGATTACTAACGATTCATTGAATATCCAATAGGGTTCCCTAGCCTATTTTACTAACATGTTGACTAGATCACTCTTTGAACATAGTTGGTATTATATAGAATAAAGTTGATTGTTTTGACCACCATAGCTTGACCATTGTTGAATGGAATATTTTGTTTTGGGATTTTCTCTTGACTTTATCTTCGATTTTGTAGTTTTAGCTGTATTTAATATTCACGGCATCTTATATCTTAAAGCTTTTTTTTCTTAACATAAGGAAATCAGTTACATGCAGAGTTATTTTCTACTATTAAATAGGTAGGGTGTCTCGTTACGTTGACCCAACGTAAGATGGATTCATACCGGTAAATCTGATACATCATTCAAAGGACTTCCTTTACCAATAAGCACCACCAATATTTAAACAGCCTAACCAAAGTTTTAACCTTCTATATATATTGTTATCCTTGCCAAAACCTCGATTTCATCCTGAGGAGCCCCTCTGCTCACATTGTGCTTAGCTTAAGCCCGGAAGGCATAAGATTGTTTCATTATTATTTGCTGGTCTCGTCGATGGAGAAGATAACGCACAAGCATGTGAATGTTGGAGAGCTGAAATTACATGTTGCAGAGATTGGATCAGGTATTTCCATGGGGCAAACCCTTCTTTACTCTTGGGTTTATAAAGCCTTCATTAATTTGTGGAAATGGGTGAAATTTGCACAGGTTCGGATGTGCTACTGCTGCATGGATTTCCCGAAATCTGGTATTCGTGGCGTCATCAGATGATTGCACTGGCAGAAGCAGGGTTTCATGCAATTGCACCGGACTTCAGAGGCTATGGACTCTCCGACCAGCCTTCTGAAATTGAGAAAGCCAGCTTTGTGGATCTTGTGGAAGACATGGTCGGCCTTCTCGATGCCTTTGGTATTCAGAAAGTAAGTACCCTAAAAGTTCAATTCATGAATTTGTAGGTATTTGGCCATCTGGAGACCCCAAACCATAACTTAGATGTCTGTCTGCGGGAAATTTACAGGTATTTGTTGTGGGTAAAGATTTTGGAGCAATTGTTGCATATTTTCTTTGCCTTCTCCATCCCGATCGAGTTAGAGCCATTGTAAGTATGGGTGTACCTTACATGAGACCCGGTCCACAAATGGTTAAGTTGGACATGTTTCCTCAAGGGTTTTATATCAGACATTGGCAGGTATGCCACTCTATCCATCCTGTAAATCTTTTATTAAGCCTTGTACTCTCCTGTGAACTAATTGGCTTCTTTTCTGTCTTTTCATTGCGTGAAGGAGCCTGGAAGAGGATTGGCAGACTTTGGGCGTTTTGATGTGGAAGCAGTGGTGAGGAATATATATACTCTTTTCTCAGGAAGTGAGCAACCAGTGGCAGAGGATGGTAAAGAGATTATGGATTTATATGATCCTTCAACTCCACTGCCATATTGGTTTACTGAAGGAGACCTCCGAATGTACTCGAACCTGTATGAGAAATCAGGATTTGCTTTCCCTCTGCAAGTTCCCTACAATGCTATGTTCAGGTAAAGCTAAAACTCTGTTGTATGTGACCATTTTTATGTTTTTGCCCCCCATTACTTTTCCTTGGCGCTTTTGATCACAAAATAAAGGAGGCTCTTTTAAGCAAGTTATAAGGTATACATTCTGGATGCCCATTTACAGGAACTGGGGCAAACTGGGAGAGATAACAGAGTACACTATCAAAGCTCCCACCTTTCTAATCATGGGTACCAATGATTATGCTCTCAAATCTCCATTAATGGAGTATTACATCAACAGTGAGATGCTGAAATCTGACGTCCCAAATATGGAAGTCAAATTCTTCCCAGAAGGAAGCCATTTCGTTCAAGAGCAGTTCCCTGAAGAGGTGAACAAGCTTGTTGTTGGTTTCCTCAATCAGCAGCTGTGATCTTAACCTTTTTTTTTTCTGGCTTATTATGAGTTGACATCATAAAAAAAGTTGAAACTTCTGCAAGTTTCAGTTGTATCTTGATTGCAATTATGTGAACAGTGTTAAGATTGATATAAAACCGAGTGAAAATATCAATATATGAAACAAGGTTTTCTACGCGAAACTCGCATCGGTCATTTCTCAAGTCACATAAGCCTTCACTTTTGGATTCAATATCAGACACTGCACGAATCACCTAATGAAATGAAAGAAATTGAATTATTGAATATATATTATAGTGGAATGAAATTTTATAATTAAACTATCTTATCAGACACAACATTCAATTCCCATTCATTCTTTTCTCTGCTTAAATCCTTAAGGTAATACCTCTGACGAACAGTGCTATGGATGAGTAGTTGGAGCGTGTTGTTCCAGCCAAGTTTTGAACAGGGGTGTTTCAATGAGCATGGGTTAGTCCATTCCTGTTAGAAACCTAATTCCTAATTCCTGGTGGAATATCTTCCATGTAGTAAAAATTTACAGGATCTGAGCTCTGAAACTAGTGGTGACCACTATGAGCTCCCTGCCCTTCTTAGTAAGGAGGCTTTTATCATAAAGATAACTTGCAATCTGATTTATGCTCTGCTATGCTCATGGATTTCTTTAATATGTTATTAGCCAATATGCTGGGTTGGCGATGGAGAATTCAGGTAAGTCTGAGAGTTCTTTCAATGGGCTGATCATTGACCAGAAATCCCCAACATTTCTCTTGGCCGTGTATTGCCATTTGGGGATCACCTGTTTAAACATTGTGCAGAAATCGTATGGGTATGATACCATAGGACAATCTCTATTCTTGTTTGAGTCTAGGAGTTAAGATATTTAGAGTTCTCTGTATCCAAAAATAAGGTTTAAAAATAAGTGTTTATGTGAATCTTGTCTCTAAAGGTTAGTGGATTGGTAAAGGCTACTTGTCAAGAAGAGACCTAAATTCAAATTTTCGGGGAGCACGCTGTCAGCTTTAGCAAAGGCAGTAGTCCATGTTGAATCCTTGAATCCTTTGAGTGCGCGTTAGACGGATGTTGATGGTACAAACCCCGAGCGACCCGTGGTGGTCTCCATCTCATGCTCAGTCAACAAGGAGACGAATAAACTGTTGGAAACAATCCATACAATTTGAATCCCACACTTACCAATTACTAAAACTAATAATTATAATGGTGGTCTCCATCTCATGCTCGGTCAACAAGGAGACGAATAAACTGTCGAAAACAATCCATACAATTTGAATCCCACACTTACCAATTACTAAAAATAATAACTATAACGAATTCTTCTATCTAATAAAAAAAAATATTCTATGTTAATCCAACAATTTTTTATGATGCAATACTAAATACCGTATTGTTAAAGGGTTGAAAGTGATGTTACTCTAGAATTGTAAAGAAGAATCTCATAACATATCCAATACAATGCCATATGACATATCCAATACAATGCCATGTGGGTTCATATTAAGATAATAAAAATAAAATATATTGGAAGTGGTATACATTAATTAGATCAGGAAGTTTTATCGAAGTGGTAACATGGATCATTATGAAAAATTCAAGGAAAGCACTTGTCAATGTCCCTCAAAGTGGTAACATGGATCATTATGAAAAATTCAAATGTCCCTCAAAGTGGTAACATGGATCATTATGAAAAATTCAAGGAAAGCACTTGTCAATGTCCCTCATAGTCTTAACATGTCTAATACAATATCACATGGGTTCATATTAAGATAATGCAAATAGAATATATTGGAAATGGTATCCAACCATGTATACGGTATGATTAATTAGAAATGAGGTTTTGTTGAAATATCACACGAGTTCATATTAGGATAATAAAAATAGAATATATTGGAAGTGGTATACAACTATGTATACGGTATGATTAATTAGAGTGAGGTTTTGTTGAAGTGGTAGGCAAGGATTCAAGTGTCTCATGTACTTGTTAATGCTCCTCATGTTCTTAGGTTTGTGTGCATGGCCAATATCATTAAAAAATTTAAATTTAATTTATTTATTGATTGTGGTTTGGAGGGGAGGGTGCAGGGAAAAGAAACTTAGAAGAAGAAACAACCATGGTATCCATAACATATAGAATATCATCTTTTTTTGTGTTCATATTGGGATAGTTAAAATGAAATAATTACAAGTAGTATAACGCATATTTAAATTAAATTAAGTGATTTAGAAGGCATTAGGTTGTTGATATGAAATATAGTATTGCTTGTCTTATCACATATGTTAATTTGTATTTGGATATACTCTGTTTTGAGTTAGAAGACACCTTGGTTTTGACTACAATTTTTTTTTATGATAAAATAGATCATGAGGTTTTGATGAAGTGGTGATGAGGGGATTACTATAAGGAGGTCAAGGATTCAAGTTTCTATGGCACTTTCCAATGCCTCTCATTGTCTTAGGTCAAGTGTTAAATTTTTTTATGATAAAATAGATCTTGAGGTTTTGATGAAATGGTGATGAGGGGATTACTATAAGGAGGTCAAGGATTCAAGTTTCTATGGCACTTTCCAATGCCTCTCATTGTCTTAGGTCAAGTGTGCATGCCTACACCACTAGAAAAAAGGAAAAAGGTATGATTAAATTAAAATTAAGTTTTATGGTTTTATTTTATTTTGTTTATTTATTATTTTGGGGGGATTGGGGGAATACATTTATAATATTAAATCCTAAATTATGAAGAAAAAACAATCATAGTGTTCATAAAATACTCAATATCATATTATTTATGTTTGTATGGGGATAATTAAAATGAAATGAATTAAAAGCAATGTAAGGTATGATTAAATAAAATTCAAGTGATATATATATAGATATATATAGTATTGTTTGTCTTCTCACGTATATTAGTTTGTGTTTGGATGTACATTGCTTTGAGTTATAAGTCACATTGATCTTGATACAAATATTTATATTTTAATTATCTTGTTTAGGGGGTCTCTATTTGGGATAGAGGTATTGTCATTATGATATCTATTATAATTCTCACTACAATGGATGATTGAATTAAAAGGTTTAAAGTAGAGTTTGACTATTATGCAAGATCACATTTAAAAAAATATCACACCTATTTTATTCTAGATGGTGGATTTAAAGAAGCTATTGAAAATAAAAGTACCCTTTTCATAGAAAGGACAAAGTATAAAGGAGCATAAAAAGTATCATGCAAAAAAGATACCTAGGATATATGCTTAAATTAGGAAATATATTAATTTAAAAAATATTTAAGGAATGGATATTAATAATATGGGATAGAAAGGTAGAAATGAAATTTAGTGGTGTTCTTTAGTACCTTATGAAATCATATGCTATGCCATATAATTTTTATAATTTTTCCCATGCATAAATAACATTAGATCTCATTTTACGGACATACATTCAAACATACATTCAACTATAATAGTGAGGCAAGACAACTTTGCTCTACCTAGACATAATTATCAAGTGAAATAGAACTCATTACAACCTAAGAAATAAGGATTTAAAAAATCAAAGTAACATCAAGATCAGGATTGGATACATTCAATTTAACAACATTGGAGAGCATGCCTACAAATCCAACCAAAAATGAGTTGGCAATAGAAGTTTGGAACCTATAAGAATATTATCATGGACCTTTTTAATAGGACTAAAAACATGTGTAAGTTCCATGTCTTTGGTCAAATGCACATCTTTTACAACCACTAAATCTAACAAATGTTGTTGTTCACTCTCATCACATTTTCTCAAAATTTTATGAATTGTTATAAATGTACATGTTATTTTATCCCCTTTTTGTTGCATTACTCATTGTACCATCTTTTAAGAACTATCATGAGAAGAAAAATTTGAGTTAGTTGACCTGTGTGACAATAACACAAAGTGACTTCCCTATAAAGTATGAAAGCTCTCTCTCTCTCACACATATTTTACAATTTTTTAACTTAAATAAAGAATAATTCAATATCATTAGGTGATTCTAAATGATATTTCTACCAATAATTGTTTACTACTTAATAAGTACATAAGATTAGATATCAATATTAGAGGGAAAAATATTTGATAGATCATACTTATCACATACAAGACAAAAATGACTTAAACCTAATTCTCAAGAGCTTTACCAATTTCAAGATGATGCTAGGTAAGTAACTAGCCATTTGAAATAAGAATTTTTAGATTCACTACAAGTAGACCATATCACATTAAACAATAAAGACTAAATATTAACAAAGATATCTAAACCCCATAATTAGTTAAGTTTAATTTTAAAGGGGAAGGACCAAATAGAATGTCAAAGGTGCTTAATATTGATATTAGAAAAGAATACCCTCCACTCCACTGATTCTTTTAAAAAAATTAAATAACATGAAAGATAAACATTAAGAGGAACACGAAGCTAGGCCCATAGGTTATTTCCATGTCCAAGAGATGAAATAAATTTTTAAAAAACTTTCAATTTGAAGGATCACAACCATTTATTAAGACTCGAAGATTTTTGATGGATTTCATGGATGAAGAATATGTTGGGCAATAGCTAGCAAGAGTAAGAGGTCTCTTACCTCATAAAATATTTTATCGTACATTTTTAAAAGCTTAAGAATTTTTACCAAGAACAAGAAAACCAAAGAAGAAAGGAAATGTTTAATCCATTCTCATACAATCAAAATAAATTTAAATATAATAAATTCCAATATATTCTATTTTGGGGGACTGTATTTTCTTCCCCCTCATTTTTTGTTTGAGATTAAAATGGTCTATGTGATGACTCTCTAGCACCTATCAAGCTCCATCATCCTTACAAAACCTTATAATCCACTTCTCAATAAGAACAAAACTTAAAGGTTTTAAAATTTTAGACGTAATCCCCATGCATCTAGGTATATTACAAGTATTTCATCAATGGCATGCCTCTTAGAGATCCATAACCATATAGCCATAAGTAAACCCTTATGGTTTTGGATAAAGCATAAATTTGGTACATACCAAACAAGTAATAAGAAAAATACTAAAGAGTGATTCTTCTTATTGGTTTTCATTTTTGACCCTCCTAGGATTTTGGGATAACAAATATTTTAATCTATTATCATATATGAGGCTAATTTTGTATTTTTTAATAAAATATCTCTAAAAATATTAGACACAATAGATAAAATATATAGATGTATTAACTTTGCTTTGAAGGATCCCTTTGTCTTTGTCAATAATTTTTTTTTTTTTAATATGAATGTAATGGATATAACATATGGATGGTTTAGTTGGGCTTCTTCCATGATTTTTCATTAATGGTTTTTTCTTGGAAAGGGACTTAAGGCTGGTAACATACCATTTTTAAGGAAAAAAAGAAAAATATATATTAGCTATTAAATTTAGATACATCATATTATATGAACTAAGTGATTCAACATGTAGACTTATAATGTGGAGACTCATTCAAATCACACTAAGCAATATAATACTATTATATAATACTATTTTATAATACAATCAAGGTATAATAAGGGTACAAGCATTTCAATTCTATATGATCAATTTAAAAGGACTAAATTTAGAGATGCAATTATTAATTATAAATAATAGTTTAATTAAAAAATATGTTTTATTTATATTTTGACATGGAATATATCACATGAATAAATGAAAATTTTAAAACAATAAAACATACAAATGATATATTGAAAAGTAAGTTCTAATAGTTTAAATTTACATTCTTTTTACAAGATAACCTTGTGTCTTAAGATAGACATAATAATGCATAATGAGCAATACACAATGAAAGATACCAATGTTAGAGATATTATAATATTTTATCATGTAATAGTTTAGGGTGCGATTATTAATTTAGGAAGTGTGTTACTATTGTAAGTTGAACCAAATGAATTTGAATCCAAAGAAATCTCATTGATGAGGATGCAAAAGGCTTAGATAATGCACTAGAACACATATTGAAGTTGATAAAAAGAGACGGTCATTTGATAAAGTAATTCAACACAATGTAAACTACTCAGAATTGTTGCTTTTATTTCATAAAGGAATGCTTTATAGGTTACAAATATGAATGTCCCTATTATCTTTGCAAAATACAAAACATCCTGATGATGTCTTTAAGAGCTCCTCAGTGAAGGTGGGCTTCTGTGTGCGTGCGCCACCAGTATGTTCTACTGGTGTGGTTTTTCTTCTACACATGGTTTTTAGACCTACAAAAGATGATTAGTAAGTTTGGGGGCCTACCTCAGTCAAGCCCCATAGTGATAAAAGATAAACTCGACATAAAAATAACATGAAATAATGATAAAAACTAAAATAGAATGCTGCTAAAACATCAAAAAATTGAGACCTATTAATTTTGTTGGTGTAGACCCACTACAAGGTCAATTCACAAGGCGACCTGTGAATTGGAACCCAAATTTGCAGGGTAGGGGGTAAATTAGACTTTGACTGCTTTCTGGTGGAGATCCTTTGTCCGAATGGGCTCCCAAGATGCTCTAATATTATTTGCATGGCTTGAAATTGTTAGATGCGGCTCTGGTATGATTTTGCTAGAGTTTCTATAAGGTGACTAAAAGGGGAGAGAGATAAAATGAGAGGGGGAAACCTCTATTCATAGGAGAGGCTAAGGTTAGGAGAAGGGGTTAGATAAACCAAACCTTAGAGTCACTTCCTAATGGAGTTAGGTTAGGGTTTGAGGAGGTGTCAAGCCCACATGTACTAAAGAAATATCTCCTCCTCAGTCTTACACATGTGTGAGGAAGAGTTAAAGCTATCTAGGGTTAACTAAGTCCTGGGTTAGGTTATGGTTTAGTTAGGGTTTTTAGAAATATCCTAACTAATATCATAGAGCACACGTGTGGGAGTGTTCTTAGGGCTAATTTGGCTTAGAACCCAAATTAAACTCACTTGAGGGATAAAGTGCATGTAAGTGAAAGTCAATGATGAATTATAATGTTAATTAGGCTAATTAGGATTTTTGGTGGAAAATGGTCCCATGGGGTCCTAATTAGATGTAGGAAAGGGCTTAGGTGGCCTTAGGGGGGTTAGTAGGTGGATTCCTAGCAGGTAGGAGGCATTTTGGGTGTGTTTTACCTAGTTTTGTAGGTTTGAGAGCCTATGAATGACTAAGGTAGCTTTTTGATGACTAAAGCAGTCTATGATGGCCTATATGAACCTACAAGTGTCTATGCAGATCTGCAAGTATATAGGAATGAGGATGCATGAATTTTGGGTATCTAAATTTACCCCTTTTTGTACTATACTGTATGAAACACAATTTAGTGCAAAAATATGTGATGTAAGAAAGAGACAAGGAATTCATGAAATGAGAAAGAAAGGGAAGGAGAAGAATGAGATCAAATCAAAGGTATGTAGTCACTCAAAGCATGAGCACACAACATTGGTTGATAGCCAAGCAGAAAAGGGAGAATATAGAGAGACGAATAATGGGATCCAATCAAAGATATGTAGTCGCTCGAAGTGTGACCATACAATATTGATCGATAGCCAAGAAGAGAGGAGAACAGAAGGCGAGTAAAATGCAAAATGTGAATGATAAAATGCAAATAGATGATTGTGGATGCAATGTGATACTTTGCTGATTTTATACGATATTTTGCAATATCGTACTGATTGATTATAAGGGCAACTTATGACTGCTTTGCTTTTATGACCGATACATGATGGTTTAAACATGAATTGAACAAATGCCTATTCAAATTTTTGCTTTTGATTGATTGATGAGTATATTGTGACACATCTTAAACCATTTGAGTTGAGTGGCATGGATGAATCCAACGTAAAATTTAGGATGTGGTCAGGGTTGATATACAAAATGAAAGCAAGACATATCTGATATTGCACATGGCTCTCTTGAATTAACAAATATCTGGTTTGGGATGGGATTTATCTTGAGATAATATTCAGAATTTTTTTTTGTAGACAGATGTGATATCCTTGATTGGATGTTTGATTGTTTGGTTGCATGTAAAGCGGATTTGTATATGAATACCCCTCAAATGAGGAATCAACAATAAGATAATTGAAATGAGGTGATGATGATGATGAATTGATTGATAAAGGAAAATGGATGACAAAAGGAAGGGAGAATATTGCAGATAGGAAGAAGGAAGGGTGAAATAGGTGTTGTCATGAAATTTGTTTGACTTTGGGGTCAAGAGCTTCAATTTGTAGGGTGACCTGCAAATTAAAACTGAATTCATAGTATGACCTATGAATTAGACCTAAATTCATAGGGTGACCTGCAAATTAGGGTTTTTAGGTGTATTTATCTGTTTTGATGCACGTGGGGAGTTATTTGCATGACGAGTGAGTTAGAGAGTGAGGAGCAAGGGATGATTGGAGACATAGAGCACTTGCAAAATTGAGAAATGAACATGAATATGGAGACAGGATAGATTGGTGCTAGAAACCAATGTGAGGATCCACCAGTAGGTGCTTGTTACTTAAATTTAATGCATTTTGATTTTTAAAAATACGTGAAATAAAGGAGGGAAGGGTTTTGCATGTTTTTGTGAGTGCATGTAAACTTTTGATGAAAATTTGAATACAAAGTGTGAAACAAGCCAAATGGGTATCTAAATGTGTGATTAGATTTTTGGTTTGACCAGGTTTTATGCCAGTTTGACTGTATGGCGGGAAGTGTATGTGATTGATTTGACTTTGCTTTTTGGGGGTAAACGGGGTACTGTTTTTGAGATGTGATTGAATTTTATCTATTAAAGTGATAAATGGGTATTCAAAAATATTTTTTTTTGTGCATTTGCTTTCATTTGTCATGTGATGTGGATGCATGCTGTTGTGATATAAGTTTGTTGAATTTGATTGCGATGTTTGTGTATTGGTGTACTATTTTTGAAAATCATTAAATATTTTACTATAAAAAGGGAAATGGGTATTCAAAAATGTATTTTATTTTTGTGTGTTGTTGTGTTTGATATGTTTTTGAAATATATGCCACGATATGTATATGGTGAACATGAAATTTGGCTGTTGGGAGCTGAATGTGTATTGTTTTTCAATTTTGTTCAAATTTTTACCATGAAATGGTAAAATGGGTATCCAAATTTGTGAATGTGTTTTTGTTTTGTTATGTTTCATGAAATGTATATGGTTTAACATCTCGAAAGGCATGATGAATGAAATGGACCATTTTGTGGATGTTGAGTGTGCATGGTTGGACAAATTTTATTATGTTTGCTATGGGGGAGGTGAAAGAACACCCAAAAAATGATTGTCTAGCTGATTTCGCATGGTGATCTACGAATTGAACATAGAATCACAAGTCGACCTATGAATTGAGCCAAAATATTTGAGTTTGTTGTATGGATGCATGAGGAGTGTTGTGTGAGTGTTGTATGGAATTGTTATGTGTGGAAAGTGATGAAAATGACTATGTATGGTGACTAATCGAATTTATGTTTTTGTGGATGAAACAAGTGAAGATGATTGAGCCGCAATATTGTATGCAGATGATGAAGGTTAAGTTGGCTGTGGTCTTGAAGAATGATGCAGATCAAGAGTGGTTGAAGGTGGTGTGGATGAAGGGGGTGTGGGATTGTGTTAGCATTCATGCTAGCAAGGCTTAAATATAAGAACTATATGAGAGATGGGACCTAGATAGGAATATTGTTTGAGATGATGATCACACTTGAGGACGTGTATTGAATCTACAAGTTGTCTATTGAGGGTGTTCCAGTGAGGGCAACAGTGTATGATAGGTAGGAGGAGGTGCTAGAGCGTGTGTTTGGTGCACGATGGAGGGAGGTAGATACTAAGAAGATGGATTATGAGTATATGTGGTATCAAAGCATGTTATCTAATCACCAATATGTAGTGATGCTGATGATTTCTATATATACACTACAAGATAATTTTGGGGTATTGTTTACATGGAATATGTTGGATGTGGTGTGTGACATGGTAGAGTGCATTATTATATTTGCATGGATGCTTGCATTATTGACCTAGGTGTATAGGGAGTTACATGATGTGGTGCACATGGGGTGGAAAGGATTGAGTTGGATGCCATTTCTATAGGTGTGGGTATGGGAGCATATAACGATAGAGCGATCGTCATTGTTGCCCTATAATGCTCATGTATGGGTGAAGACCAATTGAACCTATGCATTGAGGTGGTGGACCTATGAGGATAAGGGGATGAAGGGGCTACATGAGGGTGATCATGTATTTTAGAGGATGAAGTTTGGATCGTCAGAGCTAAAGGATATCTGATGGAGGCCTTGGAGGGTGGGGTGGTATGGGAGAAGTATGAGGAGAAGTTAGGTGCTATTCATTGAGCACAATGAGTAGTGGGGCAGTATACTCTCTAGGTAGAGTTCTTCCAGTTTAGTAGGGTGATGTGGTAGTTTAGTTTGTGGTAGGATGTTATAGAGGCATATTTCATGATTTATAGATGATAGAGTGATAGAGAGAGTCATCTTGTAGTACTATCATGGACTAGCAAGAGGGATCCACCAATGACTATTCCAAATGTGGAGGATGCAGGTACGAAACTAGAGTATGATACCTGGTGGGTGACTTAGAGTTGAGAGCCAGGTACTAGCGTGGTTGATCGATAGGTGCAGCCAAGCGATGAGGTATTGGTGCTAGAGGGGTGGGCATAAAGATGCACTAGATCTAGGCCATAGTGAGGTGCGAGAGATGAGGTCGAGGTGTCTCTTATTTTATTGATGTGACGAATATGTGGCATGTCTAGTGCATCTATGGAGAGGGTGGTAGAGGTTCTGATAAGTGATAAGGTGTAGCTTGTGGAGGAGGCAGTGACCATGGAGGAGGTAGGTGAGGATATTGAGGTTGGTGTGGGTGTTGATGACATGATTGATATAGGATATCTTGGCAACATGGAAGATATGAGAGACATACCCTATGAGGAGTAGGAGAGGAGGGATGTAGATGAGGAGCTACTAATGTTGCAAGAGAGGGTACATCAGTTGGAGGGGTAGATTTGGAAGAGCGAGAGAGGTTGGACGTCTGACTTGGGGACATGGAGAGAAGAACATCATGATTTGGAGGAGATATTGATAACTATGGAGAGGGTGAGTGACATCGAATGAAGAGATTTGATAGAGAATTTGAGGGTAGTAGAGCAGGTGCTTGCCATAGAGTAGAGGGTATTGAAGCTGTAGTACATAGAGTGATTATGAGGTTATTTTGCTGATACATGGGAATTCCACTTATGGATTATGGTAGGTTGCATTCGATATTGAGATCACAATCGCGAGTGTAGATGCATTCTCAGTAGAGTCACCGAAGTATGACATCTATAGGGTGGAGGGAGGCGAGGATGGAGGCACTTGTGGTGTTGCATATAATAGGTGCTACCTCATGAGTTGATAGGGTGACTGTGCCTATGGTTACTCAGATCTCGAGGGTAGGTGCTGAGTTGTGTAGGGTGGTAGCAACATGCAGGGTAGAGGAGGTGAGGGAAACTCATGAGTGGAGTGGAGATACTCTTAGTGATCAATAGGGATGAGGTTAGTTTGTGATGGTGTATTGTTGGTTTTGTAGCCTACGAGCATGTATGAGGATGGTTGTTGGGCATAATTCCATTTTGTATTCGGATGGGATTTTGGATTATTATATATATAAATACCTTTTTTTTTGCGGCTCTTATATGTGTTGCGATTTGATTGGAATGTGTATGTGATTTCTTGTATTTGAGTAATATAAAATGTCAGTAAGTAAATGTATGATAAATGAATATATGTGCATGTGGTAACGTGTAAGAAAATGAAATTGTTATAGTGTAGATGTAATGGAAATGAATGTAGATAGATGTGATGATGCATGATCTAAGATAGATGTGATAATGTATAATGTAATGTAAATAAATACATGTAAGATAGATGTAAGGATGCATGTTTGTGAAAGTTGAAATGTGCAAAGGAAGCACTTGTATCATAGCATAACCAATAGTAATGTGATCCATTCCATAATATCCGGGATGTAGGATAGTATAGTGTGTATGCAACAATTTTGACAATCATAGTTGTAGCAATCAAACCTCATGAAAAATAAACGAGATTTGTTAACTCATTACTAACCTAGCTAGGTCAAAGTCTATCAAGGACCAATATGTGCAAATAAGTGATGTTCATTTATCCTTTTTGAGGGGGGTAGGACTAACCCATTGTAAACACAACCAAAATAGCTAGCTCATCCACAAGCGCACAATGATATGTACAAAAGAAGGTCACTAATGTGATAGATGTGTCACCACTTGTAAGACTATTCCACTGGCAAGAAAGCACTTAGGGCCTATAGTTGGCGATGGAAATTATCCCATGATGTTATGTTAAACCTAAGTACCCAAGATAATAAAGCATAACAATTGTGTTTCTTGGAGGCTTTTCATTTCGTTTTTTGCCCCTCATTTATTGCTTGTAATTTTGTGGTGCTATTTTTTTGTGGGCGTTTGATTTTATTTTTTACCTATTTTTTGATGTTTGCTTATGCTTATCCTTTTGTTTATCCCTAGGTTGTATATTAACCATGTAAATGATAGGATGAGCAGGGGAAACTATTCACTAGATGGCGATATCTATGCAAGGTGTTATCTTCTCTAGACTCAAAATTTGTTTGAAATTGATCGTGTGAGTGGTCCTTGAAAGAAGTTGACTCAACCAAAGGAAGCTAGGAGGAGTGTAATAACCTGTCAGCTAGGGGTGACATTTGATTGACTGAACTAGTGAATGATCAAGAAAATGCAAGACACCATATACCCTGTAATCCTAAGAAAGGGAGTGAAAATCCAAGTGGTAATGCTAACAAGTGTATATGTTATTCCTGCTAAAGGCGTATTTCTATAGAAGGAATATATAATTAGAAATGAAATCATATATACAAAATATGGATATGTGCAATGAATGTAGTGTGATATGTAATATGAGAGAACACTATCTACAAGAGAAAAAATGTGAGATATAACCGGATGATATTAGAAATCATATTGAAATATGAGTGCATGGGGTGATAATAATGAGAATAAGGACTCATGATAATGGTTTCCCCAGTGTGCGGGGAGATGTAGAAAACACGAGAAAAGCATATAAGCGAAAGAATATGTGTGATAATGATGAGCAAGGATAGAGAATCATGATAAGAGATGTAGAAGAACATGAAAGTGACGAAGTGCAACAAAGATGAGAGGATAAAACAACAACATAAAGAAAAGAAAATGGAAGAGGGAGAGGAAGGGGGGAATCATCATAGGAATGTAGTTGCTCCAAGAATGACCATTCAATAATGCTAATGAGGAAAGAAATGAGGAGATGTAATGGAAGGAAACCAACAAAAAAGAACCAAGAAAAAACTATGTGAAATGACATGAATCGGGTCATGAGTGACTGGGTGAAGTGAAAAGGCAAATTGAATTTTGGTAATTGGTATAGTTGGATAGTTGTTGAAAGTAACAAGGTGTATAAGTGAATGAATCCCATGATGGGATGGAGCGGGGTACTAGCCGATAAGGAGGGCTCTAGAGTCGAGTAGGCAAGGGAGCTTGTTCAGAATGTGAAAGGGGTCATAAAAAAGCATCTCTTGAAAAATGGTCTCAAATGCATGACACGCATTGATGGCATACCTTGGTTGATAATGATAGACATAAAATTGTTTTTTTTTGTAATATTGCAGCTTAGGGTGCAAGGGGTCGATAGGGCAAATATCAGGTAGTACAAGGAGGCCCTGGTGAAGTAGCTAGTGAAATGTTTGAGATAGTGGTACTGATCAGACTAGAATAGGATAGAAATATGGATCAGGTGGTGATGACCATGAAGGAGGTGGGGTAGGGATGAGTGGTTAGGTCAAAATATGAGAATCGGGTGTAGATCAGATCTAAGAGCAAAGTGTGGGCTTGGAAGAAGGTGATGTGGGTCGGGCCATGGTAGAATGACATGAGGGGGAGTGTTAGTGATAATGGATTAAGTGTAACTCAAGGTTGTCAAGGTAGGAGAGGATATGCTGTATGTCAATGGGAGGGGGTGATGGAATCAAGGAAGGTGGGGATTGGTATTCAAGTGGGTAAATGGAATGGATAATTGGGCGTGGAGTAGGAAGTGAATGGGAGAAAGAAGAGGGAGAGTGGATCTACTATTCTAATGATGTGGCAAGCTGAAGTGAGAGGCTATGAAATGGGGATGGTGGTGTTTAAAGGATAGGTGGTGTGAGCGATGACTACAAATAATGATGCATATGGGATGGGGGAATGCGAGCAAAGGTGGCATGGGCATCATGCTGGGGTAGGCATAAGTCATAGGGTGACATACCAGTCGGTAGGGGTGGAGGTAGTCCTACTAAATATGCATGAATATATGTAGCTCCCCTATTAGGGGGACAATATGCTAGTAAAGTCTAGTGAACTAAGGAGGGTAGAAGATATTGATCTCTTGGGTCATCTATGGGAGGTGGGGATGATCTATGTGCATGAGGATATTTCAAATGGGAATGTTCCTCCTTATCTATTAAGGAGGATAAGGATACATGAATATCTCCTAAGTGGGGTTAGCATGAGTTCCTATGATGAGGTGATCAAAGGTGGGATGAATTATGGTGGTCTAAATGTGATGATGCAGAGTGCTGATGTACATGGACTATGTCAAGTGATCTGGCAAGATCAACTAGTGTGACTAGTACTAGGGGTAGTATCTAGAGGTCCTACATGATGAAGGTGAATGATATGTTGAATGTGTGTACCTAGAATAAAGTATTTTTGCTGAAGATGTCACTGTTGATGATGAAAGACCTATAAAAACTGAAATACCCACAACATATAAATGACAAAAAGTATAAATATTTCTATTGTGCAATAGAAAGCGAAAACCATGTGTGTAGTACAATTTGGATTGTGTGGGTGATGTGAAAGAGGACCGTGTTATTATTAGACTATGTACAATCCATGGTGATGCATACTTAGGCAATCTAGGCATTGAATGTGCAAAGGTGAATGATGTTGATAGACTTAGGTTCGGTGAATCCTTTGAGAGTTTCCAAACAATAGGTACCATAACCAAATTTTTGTGTGATGATGTATGGTCCTAACCAGTTAGGAGTGAACTTGTCACGCTACTAATGGGGTTGGCTTGTGATCTATTGGTTTTCCTTGAGAATCGGATCACCAATTTGGAACTCATGATGATGTACCTTACTATAGTAGGAATGATAAAGGTGATCTTGATAGACACACGTGTGCTTGATGGTGTGAATGCGACGCTCATCCAAGAGCATAAATTGATCACTATGGGCTTGATGGGCAGTGTCGTCATCGATGAAGTCTTTCATGGAGATTCATAATGAAGGTATCTCAAGATCGAGAGGCATAATGAATTCAATGCCATATACCAATGAGAAGGGAGTTGCCCTAGTGGGAGTGCATATGCTCATATTATAGGCCCACGAGACAAGAGTCGTCTGATTGTACCAACCACGGTGGGATTCTACAACTATTTTATGAATGATAGAGTAAATGGTTTTTTTTATGGGTTTGACCTAGCCGTTACCCTATAGGTAGTACAATATTGAGAAGTTATGGTGAATATTGAATTTGGCACAAAGGATATGAGTGGTTTTATTTTTGAAGGGTGTATCATTGTCAGAGATGATTTGGGAAGGAATACGAAAGCAACATATGATGTGATCGATGATAAACACCACAGTTTTGTCTCCCATGGTTTGGACAAGAGGGATGGCTTAGACCCACTTTGTGAAGTACTCTATGGTAGTGATGACAAATTTATGATTCATTGATGAAGCAGGTGTTATCTGTTCAATGAGATATAGGCCCCAATGTGAGAAAGGCCACATGGATTGAATTGGTTGGAGAGCTTACGAAGGAAGGTATGTGAGGTTAGCATGTTGCTAGAATTTGATACATTGCTTGACATATTCACAATAATTATGCTCCATTTTGCACCAGTAGTAGCCCATGCGTAGGATATATTTTGTGATAGCCATACCATTGAAGTGGCCATCATAGGTACCGTTATGGGTTTCTTGTACTATCCATTGAGATTAATCAAGTTTGAGGTAATATAGAAGGATACCATTGTAACTATGATTATACAAGATGTCCTTAAGTAGTGTGTAATGAATGACATGTTGTTTGAATACATTAAGCATGTAGTAGGTCACAAGGTAGGAAACATAATTTGATATAATCCTTGATTTGTGAAAACCAAGGATCATGTGGTTCAGTGTTGACAACATGAATGTCATCATCATCTGTAGGGGGTAAAGATGAGATAGCTAATTGTGTAAGTGTATGAATGGATACATGTATCATGTATGAGAGGGGATTTTATGGTATTAATAATCCTAAGGAGGCAATTATATCAATGAAATTATTGGAGGAGCGCAGGGCAACTTCGATAGTATACCATTTGAATTGGACAAGGAGTTGTTAAGATATTTATTCATATTGTTGGAGTATGGAACAATGATATTACCATATCTCATGGAATTGATTCATGATAAGGAGGGAATCACCAATGATGTGAAGGCATCGAATGGGCATAGAATGTACCTACTTTAGACCAAGAATAAGGGCTTTATATTTTGCATTATTGTTTATGCAGGGATACCTAAATTTGAATGAAAATGGTAGAGGCTTCCCATATGGTGTGAAAAATATAATACCTGCACCCCCAGCATGTGTGCATCAGAAACCATCAAAGAAGAGTTTTAGATCAGCTGGTGTTTCTAGGTCGATATATTCTTTAGCTTCTGCGATATTGAAGATGAAATCATTAGGGAGTTGGTTGAGGAGAGGCTGATCATTGGGTAATGGAGCCTCAATGAGTTGGTCTGCGATGGCCTATACTTTGATGAAATTTTATGAGATAAATTCTAGATCAAATTCAATGAGAAGAATTATCCATTTGGCAGTATGAGATTTATGATAACTCTTATTCATCATGTACCGAAGTGGGTTATCGCAAGTGATGACGAACATAGTGTGATTAAGCATGTAATGACGTACTTTTTGGGTAGCAAAAACTACAGTTAGGAATAGCTTTTCCATGTACATGTAACAAGTTTTGTAACTGACTAGCATACGAATGATGTAGTATATAGCTTGATCATGATTGAGTACGTTATTTTGGGCTAAGAGTGTATCAAGTGCAAAATTTGTAGCATAAATGTATAGGATAAATGACAACTATGGGTGCAAGGGAGATAACACTGGTGAATAAGTGAGATATGCTTTGATTGAATCAAAGGATTTTTGGTAGTTGTCATCTCAGTTTAAGGTGACCCATTTTTGCAAGAGGTGATTAAATCGCTTGCATTTATCTAAAATTTAGGTGATAAAATAAGGTATGGACTAAATATTACCTTGCAAGCTACGTAGTTGTTTGAGGTTTATGGGTGGAGGCATCTCGATGATGGCTTTGACTTTGTTAGGATCAACTTCAATGCCTTATTGGGAGACAATGAACCCTAGGATTTTGCTTGAAGTGACACCAAAGATGTATTTCTTTGGGTTAAGGTAAATGTTGTGTTTCAAAAGGTGATCAAATATTTTACATAGATCAGTGATGTGCTACAAACACTCTTTTAATTTATGATGAGATTGTCGATGTAGTATTCCATGATTTTATGCATGTAATTGTAGAAAATGTAAGTTATTGCACATCGATAGGTTGCCGCAACATTTTTGAGATCAAAAGGCATGACCTTATAGCAGAAGATCCCTCAATGGGTTGTGAAAGAAGTCTTGTGTTGGTCGGTGGGATTGATTTTGATCTGATTGTAGCCAAAAAATCCATCCATCAGGGATATCATTTCATGGCCGATGATGGAATCAATGAGTAAGTCAGTGTTTGGTAGGGGAAGTTGTCCTTGGGACAATATTTGTTCAAGTCATGAAAGTTGGTGTATACGCAAAACTCGCCTAAGGACTTAGGTACTGGTACCATGTTAGAAACCCATTCGAGATAATCAATGGGTTGGATGAAATCTACATCGAGGAGCTTTTGGATTTCAAACTATATAAGCAATGCAGTGGTGGGATGCATGCATCATATTTTTTGTCGAACGATTTTGGAGTCTTCATCTAATGTGAGATTATGGACTACAAGGGTAGGATCAAGGTCTAGAATATCCTTGTAGGACCAAGAGAAGACTCTAATATACTCCTTGAGGAAGGTGGTGAAAAAGATGTGCTCTTTTAGTGAGAAGCTAACAGTTATTTTGACAATATGCAGATTTGTGGGGTCATCACCAATGTCAATATCAATTATTTCTTCCACAAGCATGTGGGAACCATCGTGAAGCTGATTCATGATGGGAATAATATGGAGGTCATCGATAGCCTTAGGTAACTCAAATTTATCATCTAAGTAAAATTTGGTGTGATGAATCCACGGGATGTGAGGTGGGATAGACGAAGCAAGAGTATTTGTGGTACGTAAGACGAGAGGCAATAATAAAAAATCTTACGATGAAGGCATTGGTGAAATGTGTGTAAAATAAATGAAATGAGGGTTTGGTGTGTTATTACAATTTATAGGAGATGAATATAAAAAAGGTGAAAATAAATCTACATCAACCATGTTGACAAAATCCATAGAGGTAGTGGAAGATAATGAACTTGATGATGAAAATTGAGAAGCATTGGATCATCATGGGAGGTTTAATGGTGGGCGTAAGACCATGTATGGAGAATGATATCACCTTATAGAGTGATGAAGTTGCCGATGGATGGGTAGTGGTGTGGCTAAATGTAGAGGAAGTTAAGAAGGAGGTGAAATATTAAGCCATGGAGTAGGGGATGTGAGGGATAGGGCAGCAAATTGGTGAACTAGCATGTTGATACAATAAGCTGAAGTTGTGTCATTAAGAGATATGTCTTGGAAGAAGGTGCATGGAATAGTGATAGTGGAGTGAGGAGATGTTCTCTCATCTAGGATATCCATGTCAATGTAATCTTCCAGTATATGTATGGGGGCTGGCATGGGTCGAAGAGAGAGATATTGGAGCTCATCCTTGAGTGTATGTATAATAGTAGGGTGATAGCCTAAGCCAAATTTTTTGGTAAATTATTGGACATGTGGGTTGATAGGCATGCATAGTCATTTTTCATAGCATCCAAGTCCAAATACATGTTAATGGAAACATCAAAGGTAACATAAGGTGAATTGAGGATTTGACATGTGGTATAGAGTAACATAAAATCTATATTAGGATGGTGGGGGTACAATGAATAGAAGAGATGAATCTATGCCCACATAGATAAAATTGGTATGATTGTCAAGATAACCAAGTCACACTATGGTACTAATAGTTAATACTAAGGCTAAGGTATTACTAAAATCATACATGGATTGGATCGTCAAGTGTCGAACATGAGCATCTTGGATGTTGTAGTCACTCGGACCAAAATTGGTCATGAAAATTGACACTTAGGGTGTCACGTGTAGTGGGGATCGAGGTGGTGAATCAGAATCTGAGGAGGATGATGCTAACTAGGAATCATGAATTATGGGAGGTAGAGAATGGATTAATTTAACATCTAAGTGGGAAGCTCATTGCTCCCAATAATGGAATTCGATTGTAGTAGAAAAAATGAGAATACGACATAGGCATTAAGCTATGGGAAGATGTGAAATATCATGGTTGCAAATAAAAAGGAAGTGGAGGTGTTTGAGGAGTGGGAAGGAGAGGAGGTTCGATGGAGGAATATAGGTGATATAGGATAGGAGATGACGATGCTGGTAGTAAAAAATGTGGAATCATAGGAAAAGGATTTGTGGAAGAGGATGACTGTGAAGGAGGGGGAGGCCACGAGGAAGGTGGAAAGAAAGGAATGGTAGTATAACAAAGTATCATGCTAGGTGATGATTTTTGCGGGGACAATATTGGTATGCAATGAAACCAACAACAAGGAACCAAGAAAAAAATATGTGAAATAACATGAATCGGGTCGCGAGTGCTAGAATGAAGCTAAAAAAAGAGACAGTCATTTGGCAAAGTAATTCAACATGATGTAAACTACTCAAAAATACTAATTTTATTTCATAAAGGAATGCTTTATAGGTTACAAATATGAATGCCCATATTTTCTTTACAAAATACACAACATCCTTATGATGTCTTTAAGAGCTCCTCAGTGAAGGTAGACTTCTATGTGCATGGGCCACCGGTATGTTCTACTGGTGTGGTTTTTCTTTTGCACTTGGTTTTTAAACCTGCAAAATATGATTAGTAAGTTTAGGGGCCTACCTCAGTCAAGCACCATAGTGATAAAAGATAAACTCGACATAAAAATAACATGAAATAATGATAAAAATTGAAAGGGAATGTTGCTAAAACATCAAAGAACTATACCTATTGATTTTGCTGGTGTAGACCCACTGTAAGGTCAATTCATAGGGTGGTCTGTGAATTGGAACCCAGATTCATCGGATAGGGTGTGAATTGGACTGTGACTACTTTTTTGTGGATATCATTTGTTTGGATGGGCTTTCAAGATGCTTTGATGTTGTTTGCATGGTTTAGAATTGTCAGATACGGCTTTGGTATGATTTTGGCAGAGTTTTTTTAAGGTGAATGAAAGACAAGAGAGATAAAATGAGAGGGAAACCCTTTATTTATAGGAGAGTCTAAGGTCAAGAGAAGGGATTAGATAAACCAAACCTTATAGTCATTTACAAATGGATTTAGGTTAGGGTTTTAGGAGGTTTCAAGCCCATATGTCCTAAAGAAATATCTCCTCCTCACACGTGTGAGGAAGAGTTAAGGTTAGCTAGGAGTAGCTAAGTCTTGGGTCAGGTTAGGGTTTAGTTAGGGTTTTAAAAAATATCCTGACTAATATTATGATGCATACATGTGTGGGAGTCTGCTTAGGGCTAATTTGGCTTAGAACCCTAATTAAAATCACTTAAGGATAAAGTGCATGTAAGTGAAAGTCAATGATGAATTAGAATGTTAATTAGGCTAATTAGGATTTTTAGTAGGGAATGGTCCCATGGGGTCCTAATTAGATGTAGGAAAGGGCTTAGGTGGCCTTAAGGAGGCTAGTAGGTGGATTACTAGCGGGTATAAGGCATTTTGGGTGCGTTTTACCTAGTTTTGTAGGTTTGAGAGCCTACAAAGAACTAAGGTAGCCTACAAATGACTAAAGAAGTATATGATGGTCTATATGAACCTACAAGTGTCTATGTAGGTCTGCAAGTATATATGAATGAGCATGTGTGAATTTTGGGTGTATACACATATATTGTGAGAAATTAATTTTTTTTTTAAAATATAAAGATATAAATATTTTTCTCTATTACATGAAACAATTATAAATCAAAAGGAAGATATCATGAAATTATAAAAAGAAAATAAAAATAATTGGTAAACTAAGAGAAAGAGATAACCAAATATAATAGTTGAAGAAAGAGCTGGTAAATGAGCACCAAGTGCTTGATGAGTCCATCATAATGAAACAACTTATCATTTAGACTCAAGTAAAAAATTTGATGAGGAGAATGGATAAACTAAATATTAGGGTTAAAAAGTATGATAGGGTACTATTAAACCAAGGAATGGCCTTGACTTCTAATTAATATTTGTGCCCCAATTCTAGTTTCAATAAAGTTGAAAGGAATTTCCAATTGCTTCTCTCAACCTATGGATATATGTTGAACACCGATTGTTCCTTTCTAAATACTTCTATGCTAACCTACACTTACTTACATTAAAAGTAAAATGTGAAAAGTAAAGTGCATAAATAAAAATGCATGTGTCATGTAGTAAAGTGTACAAGTGTGTAATGTGTGAGAGTGTGCATATGTGTCATGTCAGTCAAGGATCATAGTGTTAGGTGTCAAGTGGGCAAGTGAAGAAGGGTCATAGTGTTAGGTGTCAAGTAGGTAAGTGAATAGTTATGGAAGAGAGAAGTTCAAGAGTGCAACATGTGAGGAGTCACATGTGATTATATATATGTGACAAAGCATTGTAATAAGAAATTGAACATGCATAGCTTTATGCATGTATTAGTAGACCTTTGATCAATAATATTTTATGTATTTTATGCAATATTATATGTGAAAATTATATTCGATTGTTATTTTATCATTGAGTTTACTATATTATGATTAATATTTGATCCTTGATATAAGGACATGTGAAATAATCTAGTTGGAAAACTAATAGTGGTATAAAATCCACAATGGTCGGGGCCACCTTGGTTCATAGCTAGCATCTGAGCTACACTCTGGTGTGAACTTATAAAATTTGAGAAAGCACAATACTGAGAAGATTGTGTATTTTGAAGGATCCAAGCCTCGTAGAAGGAAGACCATATTTGAAAAATATAGGCAATGATAAAAACATACTTGTAAGTAGCCAAGCCTATTTTAAATTGAAAAAAAAGACTTATGATAAGAAAATTATAAGTGTCACGATTGAACACTAGAACTATATATAAAAATTCAAAAATACAATATTAAAATATTAAAGAGCAATAGCTATCTATGAAAATTTAAAAATATTGTATTAAAATATTGAAGAGTGAGAGAATCTTTTTTTTTGGTAGATAAGATACTATAGCATTAATACTAGGTTTTACAGGTTGACCCAAAACCTTTCAAAAAAATCAGCCTAGGGCTGTTTATGAACATGTCCTTACTAAGGATCCTATATATGTAAATTCTACATGCCTCCAAAGACATTACATCCGGTAAGGCACATAGCCTGTTATCAAAAAGAAACTTCCTATACAACATTTTGGGTATACATCGAGAAAATACACCTACATCATAATTACAAAAAAAGAAATAGACACATCCCTTCCTTGAAACAGTGGAGAAACAAAAAGCTACAGACACACATAGAAGAGTACTGAAAAACTCCCACAAACTCTGTATTGACAGTTACTCTTAATAATTCTTTGGTAATTGCTTTCTTCCATATATGAAATGCTTTGGGACCACATCCCATCTTGGCCAATCAGCCTTGGAGAAGTGAACCTGCTGGCTAGATTTATGGCGGTGGCTATCTGGTGGTCCACGTGTCTTTGGTTCAAAGTCATATATTGTTGTTTCTTTCCTACCCTATGATTATCAACCAACCTCAAATTACTAAGATGACTAGGAGCCATGTTAACTAACATGTGACTATCCCCATTAGTCTTTGTGGCATCCATCAATACTGACAGCTCGGATAGTTTTTATTGTGATTCCATTTTAAAAAGATACGGGAATACTCATACCCTTTGAACTTACTGTGCCTTCCTTGTTGGTAAATTTGACTATCATTCTTGGAATTCTTATTGAATAAGCTCCTCTACTTCACTCGGGAACCATGTTACCATTTGAAAATTTTGTCACCATTGACACCCAAATTGGCCATATTATTAGCAACTTTGTTAGCTTTTCGAAAGACATGTTGGGCTTTTCTATCCTGTCTTCCTTGGAAAAGGATCCTAGACTCTTCAACAATTTTTTTAATCCTCTGAGGAGGTGTTTTCCAATTATTGAGGAGATTTATAACATGCATAGAGTCTCCTTCTATGATCAAATTGCCTTCTAAGTCTCGAGTCGTTTGAAGGCCTCTCCACATAGCTCTAGCTTCAACTTTTTTGTTCATCCTTTTTCCCAAATATTCAAAAAATGCAAGCATCATATTTCCATTATGATCTCGCACAATACCGCCAGCGCCTGCTCTTCCAGGATTGTCCTTAGCCGATCCATAAAAATTAAGCTTAAACCAACTCATAGGAGGTGGGGACCACTTAACATTGGCTCTGGGGTTGACTACCCTAGGCACAGACTCATCTAACAAGGTTAAGCTTAAATATTGAGCAATCGTGGTCTCCTACAGATGATGTTTATGACTATAAAAAGGGATATGGTTCACATTCTCATTGGCAAAGGATATGATCCTAGCAATGATAGTTTGATGATCATGGATAGACTCATTACAGACTCTATGGTTCCTTTCTAACCACACCTACCAAAGATAGTTATTGAGACAAATTTTCCACATGTATCTAATTATTTGAATTAAAAAGTGGCAAGGCCACTCGATGAATAAATCAAGTACAATGGCTGGTTTAACCCAAGAAATATTGAAGGCCTGAAAAACCCCACTTAGGACAGTCAAGGAAAAAGGGCACTCAAGGAAAATGTGATAAATGGTCTCCCAATTATCCTTGCACAGATAACAACGATTAGTGATACAAATACCTTTACGCATCATATTATCAATGGTTAGAATTCTTCCTTGGATAACTAGCCATGAAAAGACTGCAATTTTTGGAATTAATTTTTTTATCCAAACTAAGTCCTTTTGGAGGACAAAATCCTCGTCATCAAGCAGAAGCTTGTAAGCTGATTTAACAATGAACTGCCCATTTTTCGTAGGAGCCCAGGTCACTTGATCTTCCTTGGATCTCATGGGGATAAAATGTTGCTCAATAATGTTACAAAGATCATTTGATTCTGCTTGAAATCCCTAAATCCTTATTTGTTTCCACTTCATTCTGCCTCTGTCCTCAACCATATAATCGGAGACTTTTTTGCCAATGAGTTCTTTCGTGATATCTTTGATTCGGGCTAAGTTAGGATATTGCGTCAGTGGTTCATCCTTAGCCCACATGTCATTCCAGCAATTTATCCTCTCACCATTGCCTAAAACCCATCTTAAACCTTTTTTGATGATTTCCTTACAATTGAGAATTTCTTTCCAAAAAGAAAAACCTCTGATTGGAACTGAGTCACTTAGAAATTCCATATTTTGAAGATACTTTCATTTGATGATAGTTGTCCATTAATTTTCTTCACCAGAAATGAGGCACCACACTTGTTTATCTAGTAAAGCTAAATTCATATGAGCAATTCTCCTCAGACCTAAGCTTCCCTTTTCCTTAGGTCTGCACACTTTTGTCCAACCTACAAGGTGTATCCTTTTTTTATCCTTTGATCCAGTTCATAAAAATTCTTCTTGGAGTTTCTCAATTTTCTGGAAAACCTTCACAGGGGCTTTGAAAACGAAGAGGAAATAGACTGGAATGCTCTGAAGAGAGGCCTTAGTGAGGGTTAACTTTCTTGCTTGAGATAGAAGATGACCTTTCCATCCAACAAGTTTTTTTTGAATTCTTTCAATAACCCTGTCCCACATTGACTCTCTCGGAGAACCAATTAAAAGAGAGAGACCAAGATACGAAGTGGGGAGGTTTACTAGATCACACCCTAAAATTTTTGCAATCCTTCCTTGCCTTTGAATGAGGGTGTTCAAGAAATATAACTTGCTTTTACTGAAATTAACTTTATGACTAGAAACATCCTCGTAGAGTTGTAGTATGTATTTAATTCTTTTGGCCTCAACTACCAATGCCTTAGTCAATAGAAGGGTATCATCGATGAATTGTTGGTGAGAAACATCCCTAGTGAGAGACGTTGCCTTGATTCCTGATATTAGCCTTGAACTGCAAGCATTTTTGATGGTTCTACCTAAAGCTTCTGCCACAATGATGAATAACATGGGTCTAATAGGGTCTCCCTACCAAATTCCTCTACGACTTTGAAAGTAACCAGAAGTTGTTCCATTAAATAGAATCGAGAACCATGCTTTTGAAATGAATTCTTTGATCAAATTAACCCATTGGTGGTGAAAACCAAACTTAAGGAGGACAACAATCAAAAAGTCCCAATTTAGCCTGTCAAATGCTTTGTTTATATCAAGCTTGAGGACAAAAATAGACCCGTTAGTCTTATGAGTAGAGTGCAGAGCTTCATGAACTATGATAAATCCATACAAGATTGACCTGCCCTGGACAGAGCTTCCCTAGCATGGATCTATGATGCGGGGTAGAACATCTCTCATTCTATTTGCAATGGCTTTAGTTAGGATCTTGTAAGAAATATTGCACAAAATGATTGTCCTGAAGTCATAGATTCAGGGGTTTGCTTCTTAGGAATTAGAGAAATAAAAGTAGAGTTGAGACCTTTTGGGATATGATTACTTGCTTGAAATTCTTTGATAGAAGAAATTACATCCTCACTTACGATGTCCCAAAAATATTGATATAAACAAGGGGGAAAGCCATCGGGTCCCGGGGCTTTGTTTGGCTCCATGTTAAACAAGGCTTCCTTAATTTCCTCATCAGAAAAGGGATCTAGAAGCTTAAGGTTTATATCATTATTTATTATGCTAGGAATGGATTGCAAGAGAATATATTTGGCCTCCTCATTGCACTGCGATTCTTGACCAAGGATTGAATTGAAATAAGTTACTGCCTCCTTTCTAATTTTTGTTAAGACTCTGAGTAATAGAACCATCTACTTTTTTTAAAATTTTTTATCTTGTTATTGTTTCTGTTTCTAAGCGTTGTGACGTGAAAAAACTTGGAATTTGAATTTCCATATTTCAACCAAAGAGCCCTTGATTTTTGCCTCCAATATATTTCCTCACAGGCCAAAATGTTATGAAACTTTGCTAGTTTTGTTCGTTCCTCCTGCCTAGTAGTTTCATCAACATCACCATGTTGAATCCTTTCATCAATAATATTCAAAATTTAAACATCCTATTTTTTATTTTCAAAGAGGTTCCCAAAGACCTCTTTGTTCCAAGTTTGAAGTTTTTCCTTAACAAACTTTAATTTTCCAACTATTTTAAAAGCTACACTACCCCTGACAGGCTGCTGCCACCACTAAATTAAGTTATCTCTGAAACTAGAATGTTTGATCCACATAGATTGAAATATGAAAGGTTTATTGAAGGACAGAGAGTTAGGGATCTCCAAAAAAGTGGGATTATGATCAGAGATAATTTTAGGAAGGGCTTGCAGGGTAGAGTCATCGAACAAAGTTGTAGCCTCATTTGATAGAAAAACCTGTCAAGCCTTTCTTGAATGAGATGACACCCTATCTGTCGATTGCTCCAGGTATAATTCACTCCTCTAAGTTTTACATCCATCAACATGTTGGAGTTCACAAATTCATTGAACTCATCCATGCTCCTGATAGGTGGTCCATTTCCACATATTTTGTCTGAAGGATAAATAGGAGTGTTAAAATACCTAGCCAGAATCCAGGGGACATTATGAAAGATTTCACTCAGATTGCCTAAGTACTCCCATAGTAGAGATATCCCTTGAATTGAAGTTGCATTATAAATATTTGTAAGGATCCATGACGTATTGTTGTTTTTTTCCTTAAATAAAACACTAAGAACCCTGTCATATTTCTGAATAATGGTGCCTTCTACTATTCGAGGATCCCAAAAAGTCATAAGGCCTCCATACGCTCCTCTAGCTGATTTGTAAACCATCTAACCTTGATTCCATATTTTTTTTGCTACTTTTTTTGACTGAATATCATCAGTTTTTGTTCCTTGTAACATGATAATAGTTGGATTCACTTGATTTCTTATTGCATTGAATTACCTATGTTTGGGCAGGCCATTGAGGCCTCTCACGTTCCATGAGAAGAACTTCATTTATATTGTTTGGGATTTCTTCCTCTCCCCATCCCTTGAGGGGGTTTTCCTAATTTGTTGTCTTCAAAACCTGGAATAACCTGTTGAAACAAGGTTCTCTGTTTTCCATTGGCAATGTCATTATCAGTTTTAATTTTTTTATGCTCATCATTTGATATTATCCCTCTTATTTTTTCACTACCAAAATCTATAGGAGACTTCACAGTGCTCCTGGTTTGTTTAGGACTAAACTGGGGGGAGGAAATTTGTTGCAGAATCGGACTTCCATATTCCTTAGTCTGAAGAGTTTCACATATCTCCACCCCTACATCAAAATATTCTCCTTTTTTCCTGTATTCCCCTGGTCTGTAGGATGGCCCCTCAGTAGGATTCACCTAGATCCTCGTGATGATGTTAGGGAGATGAGATTTTTTATTTTCCAATGCCTCAACTTTCTTCCTAAGTTCTTCAACATTAGGGTTTGGCTTTGGGATGCCCACTGGGGTTGAAGTATTTTTAGCATTAGTGTTTAAGGATCCCGACTTGGATGAGGATTATAGAGATAGGGCATTAGGGTTTGGCTTTGTGATGCCCATGAGGCTTATAGTAATTTTAGCATTAGGGTTTGAGGATCCTGACTTGGATGGGGATTCTAGAGAGTTAGAAAGGTTAGCCTGAAGGTTCTGGGCTTCCATATATTCTCATAATCCTCCTACTCCCATATTGGATAGAATTAGAAATTTATTTGAAACTAGAGGATTGGAACTTACCTGAGTATTTTGGTTGCCAAAAGATTGTTGTTTTCATTTGTCTTGTTGGGACCCTGCACCCTCTCTTTTATTATTTTGGTAGACATAGTTTTCCTGATTGAAATCGCCTCTACCAGGGAAACTCCTCAAATTTCCTCTATCTAGCATTCCCTTCTAATTTTCTCTATTCATTTCCATGTTAGAGCATTGATTGCATAGATGTCCTTGATTTTTACATTCCGCACATAATGTCGACCTGTTATCATATTCTATCGACTATTTTTGATAGTATTCTCCATACTCTAGCTCCACAAACCTTGGCAATTCATTATCCAAATTAGCATTTACGTAGATTCATGCATGAGTCATCCTTATCCTGGCCAAGGTCGCATGGTCAATGGATATCGTGTGCCCTATAGTTCTGGCTATGCCCTGCAGCCAATATTCATTGAAAAACTAGGCAGGTGGACTTGGGAGACGAACCCAAATAGGGGTAATGTTAATATTTTGCTTTTTAGGGTCAAAATCTTTACCCGATCGTCTAAGGAAAAGGCTCCTTTTATCCAAAAACCAAGGACCTCCTATTAAAATGAGGTTAGTATCATCCATATTGTTAAAATGGATAATGAAGAACCCTTAAGTTAGAGCTACCAACTCCAAGTTTCCTACCGGTTGCCATTTACCCGTCGCCCAAGCCCTGATAGTCTCCATGTCCGACCTACCTCCCAAAAACTTGCCTACCAGGGAGAATTCTTCCATTGAAAGAAAAGGGCTCATGGAACTTGCCGAGGCTAAAATTTTATTATTTACTAGAACTAGGGGTGGAAGAGAGAGAACCTCATTTATTTTTCCTCTAAGATTCTCAGCAAAATACAACCACTTCTTGGGCCCACATTGTCCTTTATATCTTTTTTGTTGGGGTCTTTCTGAGGAGGGTCAAGCCCCTGCGTGATGCCCGCATCCAAAGCTATTGCATCTTGATCGCATTCCTCTGGATCCTCGCTTGATCCATGCTCGAGGTTCCCACCCGCACCTTCTGTACCTGCTCTACCTTTGCCGTCTTGGTTGAGATTACTACCCAAAAAATTCAAACCCTCACTTCCACCCCACCTGCTAAACCTCAACTCACTCATTCTTGATGATGCAATATAACAAAACTTAACCTTAATCACCTAAATATTGAAGATTGAGAGAATATAGTTTAATAAGTGCACCTAAATATTGAAGAGAAGTCAGGTTGAGTTCATCCAAATATTAAAAATGAAGGGATGAGATTACCCAAAGTTGAAGATAACGAGCTAAATGATTTTTTGATATTTGCAGAGAATTTAAAAAAAACTAGCACCAAATTTTGATGTGAGTTTTGGACTAATGGTCCACATAGATCGAAAAAACATATAAGGGACAAACAAACCATTGAAGAATTAAAAATAATCATGTGGAGTTTTTTTTTTTGGGTGGAGTTGTTTGTTATGGTTGTGAATTCATTCAAATTGGGAGATACAAGGGACAAGAAGAACATTGAAGTATTAAAAAAAAGTGGAAAATGCAAATATAAAGGAATTTTAAATTAAATTACCAAAAAAAATGATATACTAGTAATAATGATTTTTACATGAAACACGATTAATTTATTAAGAGTAAGTTTTTTTTTTTCAATTGATTTCCTACCATGACATGCATAGGGAATATTATCAAGATCTAAAATCAGAGGTTGAAGGAGTGCCAGAGCCAAAGAATGAAGACTGAAATAAAAAATTGAAGACTAAAAATCTTCACACCAAATAATGTAATATAGGGAGGTGTTGGAGATATTACATTATTTGGTCATGTAATAGTTTAGGGTGTGATTATTAGTTTAGAAAGTGTGTTAAATATTTAGCTAATATATGTGTCAATATGTGAGGTGTGTACAAGTGTCATGTAATAAAGTGTGCAAGTGTGTAATGTGTGAGAGTGTGCACATGTGTCATGTAAGTAAGTCAAGGGTCATAGTGTTAGGTGTCAAGTAGGCAAGTGAAGAGTTATGAAAGAGAGAAGCTCAAGAGTGTAGCATGTGAGTGGTTACATGTGATTATATATCTATGACAAAGCATTGTAATAAGTAATTAAACATGCATATATTTATGCATGCATTAGTAGACCTTTGATAAATAATATTTTATGTATTTTGTGTAGTATTATATGTGAGAATTATATGTGATTATTATTTTATCATTGAATTTATTATATTATGATTAGTATTTGATCCTTGATATAAGGACCTATGAAATAATCTAGGTGTAAAGTTAACAACCAAACCAATAATTCTACTATTTTTTACATCAACAAGACAAATATGAGTCTTTGGAAAGCCCCCATAGTTGTATACAACACAATCATGATTGGATTTGTACACAAGACATAAGTACTTATTAGGAAGTTATTTGTTTGAATCTCTTAGAGTGTGGCCTTGGACTCACCGAGTCCATTGTATTCTTTTCACAAGGAGTTCATTGGTATTTTTCTCTTTAAAGACAATGAATGGGACCTAAGGACCAAAGCCTTGACACACCTCATGTGAGATAGATGACGAGGATATCTTTAGAAATTAGGATATAATTTAGGTGTTTATTATTATTTTATTTATCCTGAGCTATCTATGTTTCCTAGTATCCAACATGAAGTTTTCATAAAGTTTATGTTGTATTAGCTTGTTGGGATTGCTAGTTTGTTAGCTAGGTTATTCAGTGATTACCTCAAGATAAAATAGTTTTTACAAAGTAGTTGCAACTCTCTACTTGCTATTTTTTTTGCAATTCATTATGTTGGATATGCTAAGGCATATGTTATTCTTTTTTAGCACTGGTTAAGCTCCATCATGCTTATAGAACCTTATAATCCATTTAGCATCAAAATTCGTACCTTGCAATTCTAAATTTTTTAGACCTACTCCACCATGCATTTAGGCATATTATAAATATTTTGACCAATTGCATGCCTCTTATAGATCCCATCACTATCTAAACATGAATGATTCCTTATGTTTTTGGATAAAGCATAAATTTAGTAATCACTAAAGAATAAATAAGAGAATAATATGTTAGAGAATATTACATTATTTGATACATCCTAATGTATCCCCATGGTACCTCATGGTACAATTGTAAATATATAACTATTAGAATAGGGTGTGATTTAAATTTCCCCTTATGTATGTGTCTATGTGTAGGATGTGCATAAGTGTCATGTAACAATGTATGTGTGTAGAGTGAGACATTGTGCAGGTGTCATATAGTAGAGTGTGGAAGTGTCATATAGTAAAGTGTGCAAGTAAATACAATATCAAGAGTCATATATACAAGTGGAAAGATGTAAAGTTAAGGGATATGAGAGATTTATCTTATGTAAAAAATAGGAAAAGATGCATCTCCCAGATATGTGAAGAGTACAATAGTCAAATATTGAAGAGTCAAATTATAAGGTTATATTATGGAGATAAAGCTCCATGAAATATAATTAATTCAATCATTGAAGATATTGAACCTTGTATAAATTTTGAGCAATATTATTGTAATTTTTCTTCATGTTATTTCATTAATGATAATGTCCATTTATTTCATGTTATTGTTGTTATTTTCATGAATGTTATGATCATTGATAGTGACCACTATTAATTGAATGCTCAAGTACTAATTTTATATTTGATCCTAAATATTGGGACCTATGATAATTTGGTTGAAAATCCAATAGTGGCATTAGAGCCACCATGAGTCGAGAGAGCTACAATCAAGCCATGTAGCTTGGAGAAGTGTCTAAAAAATTGACATTTAGGCTAATAAAGAAGCTTGGTAGAGTTGTTTAACATATTGACATCTAATTTAAGAGAAACATTGGAGAATTGTGATATTAGAGCTAAATTTATTCTCACTTTGAGTGAGAAGATTTGAAGATAAATACATGTTTAAGCTAGCATCAATTTTTTTGGTGTGAATATTTGAAGAAGTGGAGTGATAAGCTTCAAAATAAAAGACTAGCATCAAAGAAGAACTCTAGTGTGAATTGGATTGACAAAGTTTAATATTGAATGCATTTTTCTACTTAAGATATATTGAAGAAACATAGGGTTGATAAATTGCACCCTAGAAGCAAGAGAAGTGACAATTGAAGTCATATTTGGATAATATTTTGTTGATTAATATTTTTTATATTTACTGCTTGTTTTGTTGAAAGAATAAGGTAGAAAGAGGAATGTATTAATATGTTTTGAAGGTAGAGAGATAGATAATATTGAATTAACTAGGGTAGAAACTTGATAAAAATAGATAGCCAACATTGAAGGAATTCATGGAAGAACCTAAAGAAGAGAGGCTAAGAGTCTGTTGAGGCATAGAAGTTGAATAAATATGGAACCAACCAAAAGATATGTCAAAGAGAAATAATGAAATGTCCTAAGAAAAATATCCTATGAAGAGTAGAAGAAAACAAAAAAAAGTCCTAAGTATTTGAGCCTATGAAAAGAAAAGAATACCAACACAGATATATTGTTCAAGCACCAACAAGATTAGGGAAGAAGAAAAATTATTCAAACATCTAAAGCACAAGAATTTTCCTAAAAGCACATGATGTAGTTTAAGAAAACATTGTTGACTACATTGATAAACACCTAAGAAAAGAGTATCGATTGAAAAGAACCTATTTAAGAGCACCTAAGTTAAAATTGCTTACTAAAATTTGGAGAGCACTTATTGAAAGAGAAAAGTGCCATTGATTGAGTCCATTTGAATCCATCTAGCACACATAAAAGTTATTCAATATGATATAGTTTGAGTATCCTAAAAAGTGATAATATAGAGCTTAGTTTTTAGACAACACCAAGAGCAAAATATTCTCTTGTGACATCTCTATGAAGTAGGAAGGAAGAATAATCTATACAACAAGACTAAGAAGATAAAGTAATGCCTCAATGAGTATTGAAAGGTGAAACACTAGAGCAAAATAATGCCTTGGGTAACACCTTGGTTAAGAATCAATGCAAAAGATAAAAAAACATGGACACAATACAAATTTTACTAGTTACAACACATGAGGTAGGCTAGATAATATTAAGGTAAGAAAATTTACCTTGAAATTTTAATATTTCATACTGGGCACTATACCAAATACCTAAGTCAAAATTAGTTGAATATTTGAATTTGGAGTTAGTGAAGTGATAATACTTAGGAAAATTTGAAATCTGAAAATTGATTAGTGATTAGGGAGCCATAAGGTTTTCTACTCCAAAATAATTTGAAGAGATTGAATTATTGATTTTTTTTTTACAATTTGAGAAATTGAAAGATTTGATTATTGAATTAAAATTTGGAGAAATAAGTAATTCTACTCCAAAAGAATTGATTAGATAATTTGCGAATTAAAATTGCTTTATTTAAATTTGGTGTCTTCTACTCCAAATGAATTAAGAAATTTGATTATTACTTACTTTTGTAGATTTGTAGATTGAAGAATTTTATTATTTGAGGGATTTAATTGAAATTAAATAAGGATTTATACATCAAAGGATATCAATATGGAAGAAATAATCAAAAATGTATTTTTTGAAGATAGTTAAGAAATACCAAACAAACTCAAATTATATACATAAAAGTTGATGGATGATTTTTGATGGAAATAAGGAAATTCCAAATTATTCGAAGCTGAAATTATCATTAATTCTTAAAAATGTAAAATATGAAAAGTTTACAAATTTCATCAACTATATTCATGAGATTTATTTTGGAGCATAGTGGAATTCCAAAAAAATTATTATGTTGCCTATTGAAGTAGGTATTGTGATGTTTATGGCTCTACTTATTTTTGATATCTATCAAGAAATTAAACAAGAAGAAAAATTGATAACGGCTATGACACATGATTTGAATGCAACATATGTTAACTTCAATATGAATTCCCTAAATTCCAATATTTATAAATTTTATTATGATTACTTGCTAAATATTTATCCAAAGGTCACACCGGTTTCCATACCAAAGTGAAAGAACAAAAGTAGAGCAAAGAACAAAATAAAGAAGAACAAAAGACTTGAAGCAAAAAATAAATACAAAGAAGATCAAGGTGAAGGACAAAAATAACTAGATTAAATACTAATATCTTCAATAACCAAATAATGTAATACAGGGAGTGTTAGAGAATATTAGATTATTTAGTACATGTTAATGTACCCCTATGGTACAATTGCAAATATGTAAATATTAGAACATGGTGTGAGTCTAGAGTTTAGGTGTGTGATTAGTTGATTAAATAAATGGATGGTTTTATAATTATTTAATTGATTAAGGGTATGGAACCTTAGTTGATTAAAGAAATGGATGGTCTTGTAAGTTTTTAATTGATTAAGGGTATGGAAACTTAGTTGATTAAATAAATTGATGGTTTTGTAAGTATTTAATTGATTAAGGGTATGACACCTTAGTTGATTAAAGAAATGGATGGTTTTGTAAGTATTTAATTGATTAAGGGAATGGAACCTTAGTTGATTAAATAAATGGATTGTTTTTAAATATTTAATTGATTAAGGGTATGGTACCTTAATTGATTAAAGAAATTGATTGTTTTGTACGTATTTAATTTATTGAGGGTATGATACCTTAGTTGATTAAAGAAATGGATTGTTTTGTAAGTATTTGATTGATTACGTGTATGGAACCTTAGTTGATTAAAGAAATGAATTGTTTGTAAGTTTTCAATTGATGAAGGGTATGTGACCTTAATGGATTAATAAAATAACTTTGTGTGATGAAAAGAATGAGCCCTTGATTGATTAAAGAAAGAGTTGTGAATTACTTTGTATTTGATAAAATGACTCTCCTTTTTATTGATAAGAGTAAGAGTGGATGTGTGGTATTCATTATGATGTTAACTAAATGATTCATGAATGGATGCATTGAGTAGTTTTGTATAGTCGCAATTTGGTAACTAAATTATAAATGCACTTGTTTTGTACGTTATATAGTAGATGCATTTAAATGCATTCTTCATAACATCCATGATCCGTGTTTATCCCTTACCACTTTTAATTGAGCAATAGAAATACAAGAAGGACCAATGAGGACACTTAGATCTAAAACATTTACCTGATGTATGTGGTAGTAAATACTTTCTATGGAAGCATATTATGGAGTAAACTGTAGATGAGCAATCTCTTAGTTGGATAATGTTGTAATTCTTATTGTTTTGAGTATGGAATTTTTTCCATATGGGTTATGTAATTATTTAATATATAAATGAAGGATGTATATCTTACTAGTTGTTTTCAAAGAATATTTGACGTTATAGTTTCATAAACTATTCTATTTTGTTAAATTTTTAGCTAGATTCTGATGTCTTATTTAAGTACCTTCTTAATGTTTTTGTAGATATTATTCCATGCATGTTTATATTAAGTATATAGACTTAATCATATCCTTCCAAAGAAGAATGATTAGAAGATATTATGTTTTAATATAGATTAGATAATTAGAATTGATATCTAATTATGGTTATGCTTATGTGTTAAGTAGAAAAGGAATATTAAGGGATTATGGTATCCCTTAGTAAGGAACTTGGAGTAACCTTGATTATAATATCTCTCTAAAGAAACTAAACTAGTGTTAGACAAACTTAGTTATCACTAAGAGAAATAAAAAAATAAGCTAGCTCATCATGAAGATACTATTGATGACTTATTTACAATATGTGTGGTACACCTACATAGACAAATTTGTGTATGGTGTGGTGATGGGCATACCAATTTTAATGCACCAAATGGGATAAGTTAGCTCATCCCAAATATGAGTCAAATATCTTATTTGCAACAAGCCTAGTATACCTACACAATCATACTTGTGTATGGTATAGATATGGACATATCCTTTGATAGATTAATGGAAGATAATGTTGATTCATTTTAGAGAGGAATAAAAATTAAAAACATTATATTAATTTAGATATCTTCATAGTAACGCATATGCTAGTTAGGGATATGTAAATCCCTCTCAGGTATATGTTTGTTAAAAAAAAAAATTGCCTTAGTTAGATTAGTTAGTTTTTTGGGTCATTACATCTGGTATTAGAATTCTAGGTATGAGGGACTAGAAGCTTCGTAGAATGTGGTAAGGATTTGAGTATATTCTAATTTAGGCCCTTGGTTAGTTCTTAAGCTAAATCTAGGAGGACCTGGAATTTCTAATTGCTAGAACTCTAGAAAGTTGACCCTAAGGAGGGTAGCTTATTTATGATGCCTTACATATAGTAAGTGTGGCTATTAGTAATGGAATTAGATGGAAGTTTTTTAGAGCAAAACCCTACATAAGGTGAGGGTAGTATTAGAAATAAAACTTTGTGTTTCACTTATGCAGATGACATGTTTATCTAGAGTTAATAGTATAGTTTAGGGAAGAAACTGTAACCTAACATGATATTATCTCTTTTGTGTGACCAAGATATAATGGTACAAAATAAAAGAGGAGGGAAGTCTATTACCTAAAATAGATAAAAATATGGGGGCAATATTGAGGGTAAAGAATGAGATAAAAAGTTAAGAAACTTAAGCAAAGAGGAGGCGAACCTCACTACTATTGTCACTTTATTACAAGAAAAAATAAAACAATACGGGGATCTAATTAATTAACAGAGAGAACAAATTAATAAGCACAAGTGATTGAATAATACTTACTTTAATTTTGTAAACCTACCAAGGGAAGATCAACAGTCCCTAAAAAGGAGAGAAAGTGTTGGCCTTATAAATAGGGAACATAAGCTAAACAAGACAAGTAGAGGTAACCCTAAGTATAAAGGGAAGAACAAAGAAAATTAGAGGGATTCCAAGGAAAGGTTCTAATCAAGAAATAATAATAATACCAATAACCCTTAACCTTAGAGGCAACTAGAACCATCACAAGAAAAATGAATTGGGGAGTAGAAACAATGAGTACACCTAGGACCCAAGGATGGATGTTATAATTATGTAGGTTTGCACTATGCTACTCAGTTCCTGCATCTGACAAGACCAAGTACATCTAGTATGAAAGGGAAATAAACCTACCATAGGATTTATGCTGCAATAGGAAAGCAGAAGTTGGAAGAGCAAGCCATCCCATTGCTTTTAAGGGGTAAGATTTTTAATAATAAAAAAGTAAAAATTTTATTTGTTTGTGAAATTACAGATAACATTTTATTTCTAGTAGTCAAGGATATGTCGAAAAGACTAGAATATTTGACACAAGGGTGAAATATTGATTATGTTTTTAGATAAACCTACTCAGTGGATTAATGTTTCCCTATGGTGGAAATTACCTTAGTCAATGGTTCCTTACTCATAATAAAAATAACCATCGACATCATCAAGGAATGATAATAATGTTGATAAATCATGGGGATGAAGAAACTAACCCCATTTGGAAGTACAATCCTAGAGGAAATTATAACCTAATTCAACTCCCTTATGATTAGGGAGAATGGGACCTTGCAGTAAGGCAAGAGTAACCAAGATCATTACTAGAAATATCGAGGGTCATAGCTAGAGTAGCACCCTATGGGGATACAAGTGCATTGATGATTGTTAATTATTTAAGTTAGTTCATGAGAGGATGTAACTAACCATTGGAAGTATAATTGGAAATGTATATTACCCTTCTTATGCTTAATATAGTTTGAAATGGTGAAATGAATTCAAAGTTGGCAAGAAGACTCAAGCAATGAAACTTTAGTGGGATGGTTTTGATCAAAGTCTTAAGCAATAATTGAGATAGACTTCTCTATTGTTATATGAATTTCCATGTTAAAAAGGTAGAATTCATTCTTGATGGATAAATTGATAAGATATTTTTTTAAATGTTCCAAAGGAATAATGGTTGCAAAACATGGGTAGGATTTGAAAGATGTTTTAAACAACATAGCTTGAACTGTGATAAATACACTGGATGGTGTTTTGAACATTAACCATGAATCCTTGTGAACCTGGACTATGAATATGACATATAGAAAGTTGGACATACCTGATGGAAATAAAATAAGTGTCTAGAAAGGAATAGGTAAGGAATATGTTCTTGAGAGGATTATGGGATCCTCTCTTGAAGTTGATAAAGAATGTACCATATTTAATATTTGTAAGCATTAACGGGTACATAAGTCAATCTTTAGAATAAATCCTTATATTAAGAATAGGATAGACATGCTCAAGCTAAATATATTGAAGGTATATAGTTATTTTGATCCATAACTATGTTGAATTAATGAAATAATTCAAGAAAATGCAATCCCAATATGAGTATTGCAATGGACTTCAGACCAAGTTAGAAGGAAATATTGAAAAGGATAAGGTTTTCGATGCCAAATATAACCTTTTGTACTTCAAGGATAGAGTAGTGATACCAAAAATAGATGAATTTGGGAGGATGATCATGCAAGGGGTGTATATATATCCTTACTTTGCTCCTCTTGGAAGAGCAAAGAGGAGAGAAAACATGATAAAGACCTGTTGAGTGGTATTTTCACCCAGTCATGAAAGTACACTCTCCTTTAGGATTTGGGTTCCAAATCCCCTCTTGCAAAGAAGTCAAACAAACAACTTCTCCAAGGTCTCCGCTGTATTAGCATTTGCAACTGTGTATTAGTAATCTCAAATAAAGATAATCAATTTAAATGCTTGGAACACCTTAGTGATTTGCAAGTAAATGTAAACAAGGGGCAATGTTGGTTTATTTCATCATGAAAATTTAATGACTGTTCATTGTTTTTTTGGATTTTGGAATTTTTTTAAACATTTATTTTTAATGCCTGAAAAATAAATTAAAATTTCTGAAAAAAATAAAATGCAGAAAATGAAAATGAAATGCAGAAAGACTCAAAAATAAAATGCACTCAGTATGATGCTATCCTGTTTCGAAAAAACCGAATATGTGAGGTCTCCATGCATGCGACCTAACCTATTGGGCTTGCAAAACATGCACAATCCCCATAGACTAAGTGCTGGTTCCTAGGGTACGAAATAACATTTCAGATTTCAAATATTCGCCTAATGTAACCCAAAAAGATGGCATTTAACATTATCTATAAATTCGAAATCTAAAAAATGAAAGAATAAACATTAAATCCATAGCATGCAAAGAAAATCTCCTTTATTTCCCACAAGATGCAAATTTCTGAACACTTCTGCATTAAAAATATGTCATTTTACAATAGCAGAATCTCTGGTTTTTCCAAACTAGTCTATGGAAGAAAAACTACTCAAACAGGTCCAGAATGGCCTTCTCGCCTTCAGCTCTGCAACTCTGCTTGCAACAGTTTTCGACCCCCTCTGGCCTCTTTGAATGGCGTATTTAAATTTTTGAAAAATTGCTTCTCCTTCCATGACGGTTCGTTTTGTTTACCGACGACTGTTCATTTCACCTTCCCTGACTGTTCGTTTCACCTTCCCCGACTGTTCGCAAAAATGCAACATGTCGTGATATCGTGACACTTTTTCTCTTTTGGCCACGACGGTGCAACATGTCGCGATATCGTGACATTTTTTCTATTTTGGCCACGGTGGTGCAACATGTCGCGATATCACAACATTTTTTTATTTTGGCCGCGATGGTGCAACATGTCGTGATATCGTGACACCTTTTCTCCTTTGGCCGTGAAACTGCAACATGTCACGATATCATGACACTTTTTCTATTTTGGCCACGACAGTGCAACATGTCTCGATATCATGACACCTTTTCTCCTTTGGCCGCGAAACTGCAACATGTCGCGATATCATGACACTTTTTCTCTTTTTGCCGTGATGGTGCAACATGTCATGATATCGTGACACATTTTCTCCTTTGGTCGCGATGGTGCAACATGTCATGATATCGCGACACTTTTTCTCCTTTGGCCGCGAAACTGCAACATGTCGCAATATCACGACATTTTTTCTATTTTGGCCGTGACGGTGCAACATGTCGCGATATTGTGACACTTTTTCTATTTTGGCCGTGACAGTGCAACTTGTCGCGATATCACGACACTTTTTCTATTTTGGCCGTGATGGTGCAACATGTCGCGATATCGCGACACCTTTTCTCCTTTGGCCACAAAACTGCAACATGTCGCGATATCACGACACTTTTTCTCCTTGTGGCATTTTGCTTTTTTTCCTTGATCTTTAGCCTATGGGCCACTTCAGTCTTCTTGGAACACATGCAAAAATGATGGGTCCCCAATTTTGGGGTACGTTGTGGAGCAGACACAAAAAATGGTGACTTTGCTAGGAAATGCTCCTGAGCATTTTGGTGAGAACTCAACCTGAAAACACAGACTCAAATACAAGCGTAAGAAAATATCCCAAGAATGAAATTAGATGAGAAATACATGAAGCATTAGAATTATTAAGCATCAGCTCGGTGTGTGCAATGTTCTTCATTCCCTATCATTTGAAATTGATCAACATTCCATTGTCAGTTTCACTTATGATTCGTATGCAAGGCTATGAATGATTTGTGCAGGATTTGACGTATGACAACTATGTTAGAGATATAACAACCTGCTTTGCAAAGGCTCAAACCTTCTAGTATCATGAACAAACATATTAAAACTGTCAAAACCCTCTTAGGACCAAATAAATATATGTATACTGAATTAATTTACTAGATCCCAAAGTTGGTTATGTGTCACTATCATCTTGAACCCATGTGCAAGTGTAAGTGAAATCAGAGCTTTGGGGAATAGGATTCCCAACCTATGCAAGATGGGAATTTAACCCTATCCTTACTACTCTGATCTGGAGTTTATTACCTCATCTTGAACAAAATGATTTAACCTGTTATGGATGAACTATCAGGCTAGCCTGTCCGTTTGAGCAGTTAGTGGTCTTGTTTTTAGACAAGACATGTTGCCATGCATGAGCATACTCCACTGCCGACCGAGCGTCTATAGCCCCGATGGAGATTAACCCCATAATCCAATATTTGGCTCTACTTTTGATTTCTTGGACCTTGGGGATGACTACCCATCCTTGCAAGGGACACGTAGTATGATCCTTCCAATCCAATATTAATAAAGAAATGAAAAAATATTTGCTTTGGAATTTCAAGTTCTTGAGTAGGTAAAATAGAAGCTTTGGGGAATCATATTCTCAACCTAAGCGAGATGAGAATTAGACCCTATCCTTACTACTCCATGAAGGTCAAATCAGAGCTTTGGGGAATCGGATTCTCAACCTAAGTGAGATGAGAATTAGACCCTATCCTTACTACTCCATGAAGGTCAAATCAGAGCTTTGGGGAATTGGATCCTCAACATAAATTCAATGAGGATTTAACCCTATCCTTACTACTATGATTTTAGGCTTTAAGCATTATGGGAGTGGTAAAAACCACTATTTTAAGGATTATGTTGCATGATAGGACAGACACGAAATATTCCTTTCGCCTCACCTTTTATTCCAAGTATGGTTTTGACCATTTTGCTTAAGATTCTCTTTAATATGCGTAGAACGTGCTTGGTTCAAGATAGTTCGGGCATCAGTTCCCAACCTTAGGATCCTTTTAATATATGTTATGTAATAACCCTAAGAGGATTCGACACCTTTTCAATGATTGTACATGAGACGAAGATGCAACTGAGATGAAATGTATATGCAATGGGGAATGTAATATGATATATGAATGCATTACTCCTTTTGAAATACAGATGGAGTATATATATCACCTACTTTACCATAATGTGAAAAAATTGACAACTTCGTGCATCACAGGTTCCAAACGATATTCTTTAATGTGTTTGCGATACTCGTGGAGCTTTCTGCAATACAATTCCGATGTTTCATATTCTCCTAGTCTTAGTCAAAATTCATAAGGACCTAAGTTGACAAACCAAAAATGTCCAAAGGACCAACACACAAAAATTAAAACCAAAATGAAATCCAATCCAAGACCAAAACACGAAAACCAAAAGTATATACAAATGTACAAAAAGTTTGGATTATCATTTTCCCGGATCCCAAACCTGATTAGAATTCTTTAAAAGATATATGACGTGATACGCATACCAAGTTTTGTAGGAATCCAACAAAAACAAGATCAAACCAAACAAAGAAACAAACCTCCACTTGCCCCTCTCACCATACCAATTTGATTTAGTTTCATTAATAATCCTATGGTGGAGCTTCAAGTTTTCAAATTGATTAGACAATGATTGATGTTCAATTCTTTTATGTCTATTCTTTAAGATGTCCATTCCACACTTTGTTCATGGTGTAGAAATAAGCTCAATAAAGCCATAACATTAATAATATTTGAATCAAACCATTCATTAGGCAAACCTTCATTCAAATTTTGCATGGTGAAACCAAAACGGTGAGATTTTACCTTTTGCCCGCTTTCATTTGACCTTACTTGAAGAGGATTTGAAAATTCCTCTTTTCTCTCATGAAATTCATCATCCTGTAGCACTTGTTCTTTCTCCACGACTTGTTTATCAAAGGCACCAAACTTAGGTACCCAATCAAAAATACATCCATCCATTTCAAACCATAAGTCTTGTCTATCTAGGGGTGGGTTAACTAACACATTTCCATGATCAATCACTTGGGTTGTTTTGGGTAATGTGAGATTTTAAATTGGATCATCAATGATATCAAACCCAAATGATTTAGGTTTTGTAATTTTCTCATTTTGAAATGGCGTAATCATTGTAGCACAAGTAATTGGATCAATATTTTCAATTTCTTTTCCTCCCAAGGAATCTAAAGCAAATGACTCTCCTTCTTGATTCATGGTTGTAGAATCCTTATCATGTTCCAAAATTTGATGAGATTCGAATTCCTCTTCCGAAACTTTCTCAAATTGTACAAGATTTATAGTATCCTCATGTGAGGAAGCAATTGAGTTATCCTGCATATTAATTGACGCAACAAGTTTATTAGAAGATTTAGATTGATCATATTCTTCCCATTTCTTCCATGAATCATAGTAATCATCCTCCAAGTTCAAATTGTGATGCTCAAGTACCTCTTCTTCATCTTCTGATTCATCCACATGTTTCTCATCCCATTCATCTTCACCTTCCTCATTCTCACTCTCTTGATGATATAGAGTTTCCACCACCAAAATTTTGTCCACTCCTTGTTGATGTTGGGGTGGACCATTATTTGGCACAAGTTCCAGATCATCCACTTGAGCTTGGAGACAATGGGTATACCTAGCCATTTTGGGATAATTCCTTTCATTATGCGCCTTTGTATTATGCAATCTACACCCGTTTTCCCATGCAAAATCAAAAATATTAATAATGGAACTAGAGTGACTTGGTCCTACAGAAGTATCTATCTGATTAGCAATAGGGGAAGGCACAACCCCATTGTTTGGCTTCATATTCCACTTGTCTCCCTCTATTGTTGAAATTTTGATTTGGGTGAGGGGCATGGGATTCATACTTCTATTTTTGAACCAAATCATTACTCAATTTGTGAATCATCTTTTTGAGTTCTTCAACCTCTGAATAAATCTCTTTTGGTTGAGCTATGTTATTGCTAGTTCCAATAGGATTTGCGTAATTGGTGAGATCTTGACTTAACATTTGAGTTTAATTTTGAGCCACTTGATTTGCGTAGGGATTCACACTTTGAATCAGAATTGGATTGGGGAAAGGAACTATAGCCTGAGAATTAACCGGACTGGCTCCTTGCATAGTCTGCTGACTATTTTGCAAAAATGAAGAGATGGAGGGAATGGATGTGATATGTTGAATTGGAATGGGTGCGTAAGCGGGTGTTGATGAATATGGTTGTTGATAAGGCAAAGCATTTATGCCTAATATTTGTGGTGCCATGATCTGATTCATCATAGGAGCTTGACCATATGGACCATATTGTCCTACCATAGGCATCTAGGAAAACCCATAACCCTGTGGTGTCATTTGTTGTTCAATGGTCATAGCTTCATTGTAGGCTAGAGAAAGCATGGTAACTTGAGGATTTCACCTTGCAAACATTGTCGTCATAGGATCCAATGCCCCAAAATATATTTGCAAAGCTACTGTGGGATCAATGGCAAAATGCCGAATTGCTCTATTATAGCACTTCTAAAATCTCTGATTAAAAGTTCGGATTGGCTCACCCTAGCCTCTTTTGCACATAATGAACTGATTATAGATGATTGTGGGATCTAATGGTGACCTGAATTGGTTGACAAAAGCATCCTCCATTTGTGTCCATGATGTAATGGAACCAGTAGGTAAGCAAATATACCATTCGTAAGCCACTTGGTCTAGGCTCATGGGGAAGAGTCTACAAGCCACATCTTCATGTTGAACGTGCAGTCTTATCAAAACATCCCTATAGGCCTGAATATGTTCTTCTGCGGTCCTTGGGCCATCCGATTTGTATTTGGGCAAAAATATCTCTATATTCCTAGGGATCTCGTGAATATCCCCTACAATATTCAAAGGAATGTTATGGGATCCGTACCAAGGAGGTGGTGGAGGTTGGGCCATTTGATTCAAAATCGATGATGATAACCCTACAAGAACCTGAAAAAACTCTCAATACCACAAAGAAAACCTGCGACACACAGAAAATCCTACAATTAATGAAATTCAAAGAATAACTTCAAAATCAATTTGTTAGTCATGAAAGAAGGAACCTTGACAAAGCAGTATTCTAAAACAATGCACAATCAAAACACCTTATTCAAAACATGTTATTCTTGTATGAACAATAAAAAAGTGTTAGGACAATGAAATAAACCGATTCGGCCCTCCTTCTAGCGCCAATCTATTGAGTGGTATTTTCACCCAGTCATGAAAGTACACTCTCCTTTAGGATTTGGGTTCCAAATCCCCTCTTGCAAAGAAGTCAAACAAACAACTTCTCCAAGGTCTTCACTGTATTAGCATTTGCAACTGTGTATTAGTAATCTCAAATAAAGATAATCAATTTAAATGCTTGGAACACCTTAGTGATTTGCAAGTAACTGTAAACAAGGGGCAATGTTGGTTTATTTCATCATGAAACTTTAATGACTGTTCATTGTTTTTTTAGATTTTGGAATTTTTTTAAATGTTTATTTTTAATGCTTGAAAATAAATTAAAATTTTTGAAAAAAATAAAATGCAGAAAATGAAAATGAAATGCAGAAAGACTAAAAAATAAAATGCACTCAGTATGATGCTATCCTGTTTCGAAAAAACCAAAGATGTGAGGTCTCCATGCATGCAACCTAACCTATTGGACTTGCAAAACATGCACAATCCCCATAGACTAAGTGCTAGTTCCTAGGGTATGAAATAACATTTCAGATTTCAAATATTCGCCTAATGTAACCCAAAAAGATGGCATTTAACATTATCTATAAATTCAAAATCTAAAAAATGAAAGAATAAAAATTAAATCCATAGCATGCAAAGAAAATCTCCTTCTTTATTGCCCACAAGATGCAAATATCTGAACACTTCTACATTAAAAATATGTCATTTTACAATAGCAGAATCTCTTTTTTTTCCAAACCAGTCTGTGGAAGAAAAACTACTCAAACAGGTCCAAAATGGCCTTCTCGCCTTCAGCTCTACAACTTTGCTTGCAACGGTTTTTGACCCCCTCTGGCCTCTTTGAATGGCGTATTTAAACTTCTAAAAAATTGCTTCTCCTTCCATGACGGTTCATTTCGTTTACCGACGGTTGTTCGTTTCACCTTCCCTGACTGTTCGTTTCACCTTCCCTTGTATGCATGTGCTTTGGTTTCCATTTTTTGGCCCTTCGTCGCGAAAATATAACATGTCACGATATCGCGACACTTTTTCTCTTTGGACCATGACCATGCAACATGTCACAATATCACGACACTTTTTCTTTCTTCCCTCTCTCTTTTCTTTGAATCGCGAAAACACAACATGTCGCGATATCGCGACACTTTTTCCTGTACGGCCACGAAAACGCAACATGTCATGATATCGCGACACTTTTCTTTTCTTGTTCTTTCTTGTCTTGTTTGGTCATGAAAATGCAACATGTCACGATATCATGACACTTTTATTTCTTGTTATTTCTTTTCTCGTTTGGTCGCGAAAATGCAACATGTCACGATATCGCGACACTTTTTCTTTTTTCCCTCTCTCTTTTTGTTTGTCACGAAAATGCAACATGTCGCGATATCGCGACACTTTTTCTTTCTAGATCTTTCTCTTTGCTTTGAATCGCGAAAACACAACATGTCGCGATATCATGACACTTCTTCCTGTATGGTCGCAAAAATGCAACATGTCGCGATATCGCGACACTTTTTCTCTTTTGGCCGTGACGGTGCAACATGTCGCGATATCACGATATTTTTTCTATTTTGGCCGCGACGGTGCAACATGTTGTGATATCGTGAAATTTTTTCTATTTTTTCCGCGACGGTGCAACAAGTCACGATATCGTGACACATTTTCTCCTTTGGCCGTGAAACTGCAACATGTCGCGATATCGCGACACTTTTTCTATTTTGGCCATGATGGTGCAACATGTCGTGATATCGTGACACCTTTTCTCCTTTGGCCACGAAACTGCAACATGTCGCGATATCGCGACACTTTTTCTATTTTTGCCATGATGGTGCAACATGTCGCGATATCGCGACACCTTTTATTCTTTGGCCGCGATGGTGCAACATGTCGTGATATCGCAACACTTTTTCTATTTTGGTCGTGACGGTACAACATGTTGTGATATCGTGACACTTTTTCTATTTTGGCTGCAACGGTGCAACATGTCACGATATCGCGACACTTTTTCTATTTTGGCCGTGACGGTGCAACATGTCGCGATATCACGACACTTTTTCTATTTTGGCCGTGACGGTGCAACATGTCATGATATCGTGACACCTTTTCTCCTTTGGCCGAGAAATTGCAACATGTTGCGATATCGCGACACTTTTTCTCCTTGTGGTATTTTGCTTTTTTCCCTTGATCTTTAGCCTATGGGCGACTTCAGTCTTCTTGGACCACATGCAAAAATGGTGGGTCCCCAATTTTTGGGTACATTGTGGCCCAGCCACAACAAGACCTTTTATTGATCAAAATAGAGAGAATAAAGAAAAAAATTATCTTAAAATAAAGGATGGACCCAAACCTGAAGATGTGATGTAGCAACATTTGAGGGGTTTGCAGTGGGCAATTTGATGAATAAATTTTTAATTGGACCCAAATATAACAATTTATTTGGAGAGAGGTTCAAGTGATGTAACTTGAATCTTCTTTCCCAACCTTGAAGGTTGGATCCCATTATCAAGAGAAAGAGATTGGTGATGGAACCATAAAGGATTACCAAGATTCCATGTGAGGGATATCACATAGAGTGATAGTCACCTCAATAAAACCATAATGAAGATGGAATGATTGAGCACCATAGTTGGCTCATGGTGTAGTGAGTAAACTAAGAGGTTTTACGCCTGAATACTATCTTAAACTTAGCCTAGTAATAGAACTGGCATCACTTTTCTCAAATTAAGGAGATGGTTAATCCTTACGCTATGGTTGGATTATCCTATATTCATATAGAATATTAGAAAATTTTGGGACCACGTGAAGGCATCCTTTAAACTGTATGGGCAATGTACAAGGTTAACACCAAACTATGGGAGAGTGATCACTCTTGTCCACTCGAGATATTTCTACAACATCTAAAACTTGAAATATGGTGAAATATCTATGATCTTATCTGGTATATACTTTGTGAACCTTAAAACTAAATATAAGCTCTACATATCACCCTAAGACTGATGGTCAAATAGAGAGGGTAAACCAAGTATTAGAAGCCATGCATTGCATGTACTACTTAGATCAAAAGTCTTGTAGAGTTTACCTACAACAATAGGCATCATTCTTCTTTGGATATGATCATATTTGATGCCTTGTATGACAAGAAATATAAAAAACCTTTGTTAGGAGACAATTTAGAAGACCAAATTGTGATTAGACCAAACATGGTCAAGGAAATGGAAGGATAACTAAAGATGATTAGACAAAGGCTCAAGGAAGCCACTGACTATCAAAAAATCTACATTGATCTAAAGATATTGCCAAGGGAATAATCTGGGAAGATATAATGTTATTAAGGGATAATCCAATAAAAGTGTCATAAAATCCATAAAGTTGGATCCTCAATTTATTGGACCCTTTGATATCACTAAGAAGATTAACCCAGTTGTGTACAGACTTGCCTTGTCATCTAATCTATCAAAGATCCATGACACCTTTCACATATCCTTACTTAGGAAGTATAATGTTGACCCTGATCATGTATGGGATGTTTATTTATTATAGATGGCAAAACTTGAGGTTATTAAAGTGATGCCAATGAAGATTCTAGAGTTTTTTTCCAAATCCATAAGGACATAGACTCTAGAATAATGTAAGGTCCTGTGGGACTGATATTTTGAAAGGAATACCACTTGGGAGAAAGTGGATGATATGACGAGATATTTTCAATTCTTATTTAAAAATGTATTGTAATAACATTTTATTTATAACTAGAAATACACAGGACTATGTGTAGCCCAAGGGGGTAGTATATCATTGTTAGCTTTTGATGAGTATATGATATAGGAAATGCAACCACAAGATGCAAGATAAGCAAGCTATGATATCTATATGATAATGGCACTATAATATGCAAGAAAACAAAGAGATAAACTTCTGCAATAACTCAGAAATATGCCATTAATGAAATCTCACAAAAATAGTACAATGCAATATAATGGAGGACATGAACACTCCATAAATTATTTTTAAAGGAACTACATTGTACTCCTCTACCAATCTATACTATGCACTCTCTATATTCTCTACTCCTTAATTTCACTCACTATAAGGCCTTTATATAGGAAGATAAGTTCCTTGGCCCTCACTCTACCTTTGACTCTATCCTATGACTCATGTACATGTGGACTACATGCACATTTACATCATTGCACATTCTAACACTTGTGCATTTATTACATGCTTGAAGTAACTACTTAACTTTACTCTAAAGTAAACTCCTACTCTAGTAATGTACCCAAGGTGGTACATTAGCATGTACCCAATAATGTAATATACTCTAACACCCCTTGTATTACATTATTTGGGTATTGAAGACTTTAGTCTTCAATATGGATCTTCATCTTGGTTTTGGAGTTTGATTCCCCTTCTATACTTTTTGTATCCTATTCAAGCTTGTAAGTTAGCGTCTTCATAAAAGGCTATCTTTTCTGAGAGAGATTTAACTTCATGTTCATATATTTCTTCTTCTTCTTTACTTTAGTATTAGATTCATTCTTTGTGCTTTCTTCATTATACTCTTTGTTTGTATCCTGTTGAGTATTTTTATCTTGTTCTCTTCTACTATGTTTTCTCTTTCTCCTCCTTCTTCATTTTTGCATTTTTACTAGAGGAATATCTGCTTCATGATGAGTTAGTCTATCATCATAATAAAATTGACTTGGATTCAAAGATTCATTACTAGCATTTACTTTCTTTTGTTTCATTCCTTGAAAGAACTCAAAAGTGATTAATGACAAATAGAACATTAAGCACTCTTTTGAAGAAAGAATAATCATATTTTGAGTATTCCACCAAGTCCTGAATAGAGTTTCATGAAGATATCCAATTAATGTTGTAAATTTCTCTTCCTTTGCTTCCTTCAAAAACAAAGAGAATCTTTCTTTCAACTCTGTAGACAAGAGTTTGAATCCATCAAAGTTTTCTATCAAATTTTGTGAATAGAACCTAAGTTCATGAAATAGCATTTCACTATTTTCATTGAATCCATTCTTAATTATTTCCTCCATATTGCTTTAAATAATAAACCCTTTGATTTTTATATATATTTTTATTACCTTTGAAGTTGGCTTCCTTATGTCTCCCTAGTATAGAGTATGTGAACTACTTTGATAAAACCTTTCTAAGACTTAGGTTTTGTAGGATCCTTATGTCTCCCTAGTGATTAGAATATGTTCTAATCTTGATAAAGTGCTTAGCAACTATTAGTTCACCTTTTGAGTTGATTTTGTAATGTTTTGGGAATGATAATAATCAACTCCTATTTCACCTTATTCCCCCCATTAAAGAAATCCCTTTTCAAATTAAGGGTTCTCTATGGTTGGATTTCTTTTGTCCCTATAATGTGACTATGAGATAAGTATAAGCAATAAATTCCAACTCTTTTAAAGCAAGCAATAATTTTGCTTTTCTATCCTTAAATTTTCAATGGTTCAATTTTCTAAATTCCAATTAATTAAGGTTTGATGTAGCACTCCTTATATCTCCCTAATTTGGAATTTTAGAAATTGATAATATTTGCAATAATAATAATTTTTCCAAGTAGAATGCCTTATACCTCCTATGATATTAATTGCAAATATTAATATACTTGTATTTCAACTAATGTGATTTGAAATACTATTAAGGATATAAACTCTTATTTGCTTTCTGGTTTACTAAGGTTAATTTTGCATGTATCTTCAATGCAAATGATAATAACTTTAACCTTATATACTATCCCTTATCACTCCTTATGAAAGCAAATAATTAAACTATATGATATAATACCTTTTATAAGGTTGAGAGCGTGAGGTCGATGGGTGTTGCTTTGACTTCAATCTCCTTAATGTTGTATCTTCTTGTTGGTTAATGACAATGATCTTGTTGGGCATCCTTTATGATGGTCTTACTTCCCTCTATTGCTGCTTGACTTCTCAAAGCATTCAATGCTAGCTTAGGATGCGCTTCCCTCTCTATTGTTGCTTGACTTCTCAACGCGCTCTCTTACTACATGCTTCTAATTTGACGCCTCTAATGTACCTTGATATCTCTCTGCAATCATGCCTTGATTTCTCTCACTCTATTCGTGCGCTCCTCTTCAGTCTTGGGTGCTTTAATAGGCCCTTTGACCCTTCTTGATGTTGTGGACAAGTGGCACAGATATTATTCAGGTGGCCAGTGGTAGTTATGATCTTGGTGAGCATTATATTAGGTGCCTCCAATGCTCAAGTGCTCCTTGAATAGTGAGCAATGATGATTATTCCTTTCAATGCTTCAAGATAAGCATTATTCCAATTTTGAACATCTCCTTCCTATGCAGGTGTTAGAATGTATGTATGGGCACCTTGTTTGAATGTGCCAAGTGGCACAAGATGCCTTGGCTATAAGTTGCAAGTGGTGCTTTACTCTTATGCATGTAATGCTCCTCCAATGTCTCTTATGCCTTGTATATTTCTTGCCAGTGAATGCCCTTTGTATCTTGTTCTTCAATGCTTTCTTTCCAAGCAACCGATGATGCTATGAGGTTGGCTCTAGCTATGGTGATTTATAGGGCGTTGCAATGAAGGTTCTATGGTGCTCCAATGGTGGATTTAGGTGCTTCAAATATCTTTGTGCTCAGTTGGTGGTTCATCCAAGACAAAGCTTGGGTAAAGCACCTTCGATTTCACCTTGCTCCTTAGTTTTCTATTCTTTGCAATGTATTGTACTTAAGTGATCTTATTTTTACGTTGTGTGTAATGGATGATAACTTAATTATATAGATACTTGTGCTATATTTCAGTAGATAGGATTTGTGCGTTGATGTTATAGGTTGCTTGCTACCGTAGGCATTGAGTTGGTGTCTTGTTACACCTTGGTGAAGTGGGTATCAAGCCCTTTGGACCGGTTCTACTCTTAAGCACCTTGAGTTTGTGCTTTCACCTTGCTAAGTCAGGCCTTCTTTTAGAGTTGCTTTCCTTTCACTAATGGTGGCTACTTGTAGATAAGATAATGGGCTACGTAATGTATCCTTGAGACACTTAAACCATTGTCTTCTTTTGGTGTAATAATAGAAGACAAGTTTGGTGCTTCTGTAATAACCTATAATAGACTCCTTAGTTGCACCTAAAATCTGAGACTCTCCTAGTCTCCTTTTGTAGCTTCTTTTTTTGATTTGTGATGGTGGCTTTCTTCTCCACTCACCCTATTTGGTGGCTTCTCTATGCCACAAAATGTTGCAAGTTTTGAGTGCTCAATAGTGTCTCTAGACACTTTGATAGTATGTTTATTTGTGCACTTTGGTCTTTCACCTTAACTTACAAACCAATGCACTTAATGATATTCTAAGAGTAACTAGTATAGTGCACTAATAATCTCACCTTATTGCTCCTTCAAAGTAACTTGTAAGATGCACTAATAATAACTCTTTATGAACTCTGCAACTTTCACTTAGTAGTAATGTCTTCTTCACTCTAGTAGATAATAGGAAGATGATATTTTTCTTTCTTTTGAAATATATCTAATCTCCTATTTTAATGTGTAGGTATTAACCTTAAAAGAAACTATCTTCTGCACTCCCTTTGAAGACTTTAATATGCAACCTTCTCCTTGCAACTTTAACTCTAATATGGTGCTTAATGAAACTTAATAACGAACTAAGTAACTTAATGTTCAATGATGAACCTATTGCACCAAAGTTTCTTACCTTAATAAACTCTGTAGATGAAGGATTGCAAGGTGATTAGATTCACCTTATTGCTACCTTTTAATGGATGAACTTGCAACTCTTCTTGGTTGTCCAAAATAGTTCTCTAGCTCACCTATTTGTAGCTTTGAAACTCCTCTAACTTGTTGCTTGAATCTATAGTTTGGTGGCTTCAATTCTCCTTTAGGATGTACCTAGAAATCTGAAATTTAGCAGCTAGTAATGTTGTCCAAGTTGCTACTTTCTTGCTGTCCTCAAATATGAAATTTTTAGATTGCAAAGCAGTCAATCTCTCCACTAAAATGTTGTCCTTGAATCTCAAAAATTTGGTAGGGAACTCCTCCAAATTGTAGCTAAGATTTTCCTTCAAGAACCCTTTAGTTTTCTATTGTAGAAACCAACAGATCTCCTTTCTCCGAATGAGCCTTCTAGCCTTCAAAGGTAATATTCAAACCTCTTAGGTTTGGTAGTAATGTCTGGCTCCTTTCTCCTTCAACATCCTTATCAAATTTTGACTTCAATCTAGGCCTTCTTCTCAATAATCTAAAAGTCTTGAGGTCTTCACCAATATCCTCCAAAATTTGGTAAGCTTCTTGCCAAATCCTTCTCCCTTGGGCTTGTTTTCGGATGGTGACAATTGTCCCAAATTCTTCCTTTATCAGGAACTTCTCCTTGGTGGTAAATTTCTCCAATGAGTTCTCCTAGGAACTCCTTCAATGGCCTTCTCTGAATCTCCTTCAATGAGGCTCTCCAAGCCTTCTCCTTATTTCTCCTTGAGACCTCTTCTCTAGGGTCTTCACTCTCACAACTTCTTTAGTCTTCCCAATGAGACATTTTCTTCAACCTTCTACTGTGGAAGTTTGGAAATGAGATCTCCCTCTTGGATCTCTAAAATCTACTACTTCAGGAATAGGAATTTTTCTAGTCCTTCTCTATCTCTTCCAAAACTAGAAGTTCTTCAATGGGACCTCTTGTAGGTCTCTTCAGCTTCTTAGGATGATTTCTTCTACTCCTTCAAGGTGAAGTCTTCAATATTCAATGGAGATCACCAATCTCCTATCTTCACTAGGACTCTTCTTTGGAGTCTCTTCAATCTGCTATTTGTAGTCTTCAATGGAGATCACCAACCTCCAATATTCTCCTGGACTCTTCTCTAGAGTCTCTTCCTCGAATCTACAACAAGGCTCCTATGGCATTTTCTTCTTTTACACTCTACAGGTCTACAATCTCTAGCAATGGGACCTTTTCTTCAAGCCTCCAAATATTTGTTCTTTTATTTGTTGCTTCTGGTGTTGGATTGATTCTAAAGAAGATATTCTTCCTAGCTCTTTTGTAGGAAGCTTCCCAACTTTCTTTGAATCTCCTTTTTCCTGCAACAAAGTATTAGGATTGTAATGGAAGAAATTCTAAATCTAGAGATAATCAATCTTCACTAGTTGATTTGTCAATCTAGTGGAATCAATGTTGAGTCCTAGTCTTCACGAGTTTTTTTCAACCCTATGGAAAGACTCTAGCCAAATGCAATCTCAAAAATTCTAAAAATGATATTTCTGGATTCCTCTCAATCTCACTTGTGGCTCTCCCTATTTCCTATCGATCTACCATGTGCTCTGATACCACTATTAACTTTTGATGAGTATATGATATAGGAAATGCAACCACAAGATGCAAGATAAGCAAGCTATGATATCTATATGATAATGGTACTATAATATGCAGGAAAACAAAGAGATAAAATTTTGCAATAACTCAAAAATATGCCATTAATGAAAGCTCATGAAAATAGTACAATGTAGTATAATGGAGGACATGAACACTCCACAAACTGTTTTTAAAGGAACTACATTGTACTCCTCTACCAATCTATACTATGCACTCTCTATATTCTCTACTCTCCCATTTCACTCACTATAAGGCCTTTATATAGGAAGATAAGTTCCTTGGCCCTCACTCTACCTTTGACTCTATCCTATGACTCATGTACATGTGGACTACATGCACATTTACATCATTGCACATTCTAACACTTGTGCATTTATTACATGCTTGAAGTAACTACTTAAATTTACTCTAAAGTAAACTCCTACTCTAGTAATGTACCCAAGGTGGTACATTAGCATGTACCCAATAATGTAATATACTCTAATAGTTATGACCCTCTTTGGTAGAACTATTTGCATGAAAGACCATGTGCTGATAAATTTTAACTTGATGCTTAGTTTTGATGATTTTGTAGGTTATGCTATTGATCTATTTTGGAAGAATATGGTATTTCTAATGTATTATTGATGTGTAGGACAAGGTACATCCATGGATGGAAGATATAGAATCAACCATTGAGAATGGGGTACTTTAAAAGAGAAATGATGATCATGACAACTTAGGGTAACATAAATGACTACCCTTATATAGATGCATGCTTCTTTTTTTGGTGGTCATAAGTAATCCAACTATCTAGATCCTAAAGTTGGTAACATAGAAGTTACCATAAGTCTTCAGTTGGGACATGTAATTGGACTTGCAAAGAATAACCCACTTTGTTTGATGCATTTGATTACTCATTTGTATTTACATGCATTTTTATGTATAAGTGGATTGGGTGTATAATCCCATTCAGAAGGGATTAATAGATATAGAGGCCCTATTAAACCTAGGCCACTTGAATGCCATACTAATATTTAATATTAGTATTGGTTTTTTATTTAAATTAATCCAAATAAGAAATGAATAATGATTTATTTGCTTTAAATTAGTATTAATACTATAAGTATTAATACTTGGAAAATTTTATTTAATTCTCTTTTTACTCTTTTTGATTATACAAAAGAAAGAATGGCTTTATCTTTTATAGATTAAAGAAAAAGAAATGAAAAAAAGCTCCATCTTGTATAAATTAAATAAAAAGAATAAATTTTTATATTTCAAATCAAATAAAGAATTGAATCTTTATAAATTAAATAAAGGTAAGTGGTTTGCATTTTGGGGTGTGGGATTTTGAAAGAAGGAAATAATTATTTTAAATTTGAAATATCTCTCCCTCTTGCCTCCATGGATAGGCATGTCTTTACTTTTAGTAGATAGCATTAATGTCCAAAAGAGGACTTTAGGCATGGGGTAGATGGGTGGCCTTGTTAAGAGGGCCAAGGTGGAAAAATTTTGGGGATTCGAAGGAGGAGGGATCGAAGGAATTACAGGTGAGAAGGAGGATGAAGGCAACCAAATTTATTTTTAAGTACATTTTAATTTAGGCTAGGATTTAAATTGCAATTTGGTCCTTTATCTTATAGTCGATTAAAATGGTGATTATTATTTTTTTACCTCCAAAGATCCCCCTATTCAACCCCCTTTCTCCTTACCTAGCTTTTGTATGGAATAATGCCACCAATCGGTTCTCTTGCACCTCCACATACCTAGGTGCGAGGATTCCTCAATCACCAACTGATGGTCAATTAACATATGGACATCCCTTTATGTTTAAGTTACAAAATGTTAACCACATGATGCTTGTGGAATTTTTATGTTAAGGTTTTAAAAAAATTTAGGTTAAAAAATTAATCGACCTCCTCTAGATCCCTATCGACGTCTAAAGTATTTTCATCATTGACTAAAGTCGCTCAGCCAAGGGCAAAACCCCCCTTTCACCATTTCTTGACCATCGAGTGGTGGTCAGATATCCTTGGGTGCTCCATAGGTTTTAAGGACTTGTGAATCCCCCCACACAATGCATGTGGAATAAAGCTTCACAAGACCCAAAGAGCTTGCACTTTATCCCACATGCATGGTGGGAGGGACAAAAGCCCTTTTTGAAAGGGCCATTGTACCTTATGTAGGTAGCCAATACCAAAGGCTTGGTAGAGGCTAGTGAAACCCCCTCTATTGTGTATGTGTTGTGGTCAATTTTCTACCATGTCATCTCTTACGACGTGTCAGATAGGTTGTTTATGGATTGTTGTGTTTTGGATAATTTTAGCACCTGTTGTTTAGTTCTAGAGATTAAATAATCCCACATAAGAAGTGTGAAAGGCACAATGTACCTTATAGGGGAAAACCCTCCCTTTAGTGGTGTGATCACTGGTGGTGGTCATGCTAGCCTTAAGTCCAATCATTATGGCACTAGTTGTTAGGTTCTAGTGGTTGTGCCTATGGTGGGCTATCTATCCATGGGTTTGTGTTTCGGCCCTAGTTCTCTCTATTTTTTAGCCTATATTTCGACCCTAGTTCTCTCTATCCGTGGGTTTGTATTTTATCCTTGGTTCTTAAATCAAATGTTGATTGGATTGTTTGACCCATTGTGATTGCTTGTTGACTATGGTTTAACCCCATTTTTATTGTTAGAGGGATTTTTAATTAATTAAGAATATTGATTAAAAGATATAATTTTGTTATAATACAGAAAGGGTATGGGACCTTAGTTGATTAAAGAAATGGATTATTTGTAAGTAGTTAATTTATTAAGGGTATGAGACCATAGTTGATTAAAGAAATGAATTGTTTATAAGTATTTAATTGATTAAGGGTATGGGACCTTAGTTGATTAAAGAAATGAATTGTTTTGTAATTATTTAATTGATTAAGGGTATGAGACCTTAGTTGATTAAAGAAATGGATGGTTTTGTAAGTATTTAATTGATTAAGGGTATGGAACCTTTGTTGATTTAATAAATGGATGATTTTGTAAGTATTTAATTGATTAAGGGTATGTAACCTTAGTTGATTAAAGAATTGGATGATTTTGTAAGTATTTAATTGATTAAGAGTATGGAACCTTAGTTGATTAAAGAAATGGATGGTTTTGTAAACATTTAATTGTTAAGGGTATGTGATCTTAGTTGATTTAAAAAATGGATTGTTTGTAAGTATTTAATTGATTAAGGGCATGAAACCTTAGTTGATTAAAGAAATGGATTATTTTGTAAGTGTTTAATTGATTAAGGGTATGGGACATTAGTTTATTAAAGAAAGGGTTATGTAAGTATTTAATTGATTAAGGGTATGGAACCTTAGTTGATTATAGAAAAGTATTGTTTGTAATTAAATAATTAATTAGGTTCCGATGTGTAGACCAATTGGTTCATCCAAACCCCATAAGGGGGGCGGAGATCCAAGGTTTAAATCTCAGGCCTCACTGGACTGAACGTTTGTCCCTTTCCTGGTGCTTTCAGCAGTGTAAAAGGTTTAAAATGATTGTGGCATGGTGGTTATAGGGGCGGACTACGCGAAGATCTATGTGGCGGATTCCGGGGTGGACAACGCAGAATACTGTGGCGGCCATAAAAGTTGGACAGATTGCCTGGATTCGTGGCGACTACCGATTCCACCATGTAAATACAAAAAAAAAAAAAAAAAATTAACTAATTAATTAATTAAGGATTTGGGACCTTAGTTGATTAAATAAATGGATTGTTTGTATGTTTTTAATTGATTAAGGTTATGGAACCTTAATGGATTAAGAAAATAAGTTTGTGTGATGAAAAGCATGAGCCTTTTATTGATTAAAGGAATATTTTTGAATTACTTTGTATTCGATAAAATGACTCTTCTTCTAATTGATAAGAATAAGAGTGGATGTGTGGGATTCCTTCTGATATTGAATAAATGATTCATGAATGGATGCATTGAGTAGTTTTGTATAGTTGCATTTTGGTAACCAAATTATAAATGCACTCATTTCATAAGTTATCTAGTAGATGCATTTAGATGCATGCTTCATAAGATCCATGAGCTGTCCTAATCCATTACCACCATTAATTGAGTGATGGAATGACAAGAAGGGCCAAGGAGGATACTTAGATCCAAAATAGATACCTGATGTATGTGGTAGTAAAGACTTGTTATGGAAGCATATTATGGAGTAAACTCTAGATGAGCAATCTCCTAGTTGGATAATGTTGTAATGCTTATTATTTTAAGTATGAAAGTTTTTCTGTACTTGGGTTATGTAATGATTTAATATATGAATGAAGTATGTATCTCTTGCTGGTTTTTTTTAAAGAATATTTGATGTTATAGTTTCATAAACTATTATATTTTGTTAATATTTTAGCTAGATCTTGATGTCTTATTTAAGTACCTTCTTGATATTTTTGTAGATATTATTCCATGTTTAAATTAAGTATATATACTTAATCATATCCTTCCAAAGAAGAATAATTATAAGATATTATGTTTTAATTTATTTTAGATAATTAGAATTGATATCTAATTACTGTTATGCTTATGTGTTATGTAGAAAAGGAATCCTAACGGATTATGGGATCCCTTAGGAAGGAAATTGGATTAACCTTGATTCTAAATATCTCTAAAGAAACTAAACTAGATAGATTTGTAGAACATCTAGTAGTTTTAAATGAACTTAGTTATCACCAAGAGAAATCAAAGGAAATAAGTTAGCTCATCATGAAGATGAGATTGATGGTTTATTTACAATATGTGTAATAAACCTACATAGATATATTTGTGTATGATGTGGTGATGGGTGTACCCCTTTTAATGAACCAAAGGGATAAACTAGCTCATCGCATATATGAGCCAAATAGATTATTTACAACAAGCCTAGTATACCTACACATATATACTTGTGTATGGTATAGGGATGGGCATATCCTTTGATAGATTAAGTGGTGGAGAACAGATCTTGCACAAGACAGAAAACCAGAGAAACAAGAGACAACAATTTCTTATTCAATACTTCGGAAGAATTTTACAAGAATATACAGCCAAACTGCCGTTTGCCAACCCCCTCTCATTACAATCCATGGGTTTTTATCGAGGTCCCGATCCTCTGTGCTTTCACACTTCCCACGATCTACAATTGCCACTTGGAACAATTTTGGAAAGTTGCATTGATGAGACTCTAGGTGAGGTGCGCGACTGGCTGCCATACCCAACGAAATCTTCTTCTCGATCTGCTGCTTGTTGTTAGTTGCTATAAACGCGTCTCCAGATATCTTGCACGAGTGGCCAACATGCCCGTTGAAATCCTCCTTTGAAATTGCTGCTTCACTGCTGTTAACTTGTCGCGCACGAAGGGACGTCTTTATGAAGGCTGGGAGTGCGTGTCTTTCTGTTTGGTCGTGATATCGTGACATGTCGCGATATCGCGACCATTTTCTTTCTGCACCTTCTCTCTTCGTTTTGGCCGTGATATCGTGACATGTCGCGATATCGCGCCATTTTTTCTATCGGCCTCTGTTCTCCCGTTTCGGTCGTGAAATCGTGACATGTCACGATTTCGTGACCTTTGGTCTCCGTGCCTTCGTTTCCCCTACGGTGGTCACGATTTCGTGACATGTCACGAAATCGTGACATGTCACGATTTCGTGACCTTTGGTCTCCGTGCCTTCGTTTCCCCTACGGTGGTCACGATTTCGTGACCTTTGGTCTCCGTGCCTTTGTTTCCCCTATGGTGGTCACGATTTCGTGACCTTTGGTCTCCGTGCCTTTGTTTCCCTACTTTGGTCACGATTTCGTGACATGTCACGAATTCGTGACATGTCACGAAATCGTGACATTTTGTCCGTTGCTCCCCTATCTTCTATTTTGGTCATGATATCGCGACACTTTTTGTGTCGCGATATCGCGACACATATTTTACTTGCAACACTTAGAAAAAAATAACATTGCAACACTTAGAAAAAAAATAACAACAAAAAGTTTGGTTGATGCTCGATTGCTTTGCTGCCCTCGGATGCTCCTGCATCAGACACCCGGGGTGGATCGAGAAGTGATCCTCACTTCTGATCTTTGGGAGGAAGACCCAGGCGGTCAACCTCTATTTTCGATAACCAAGTTGCATCTTCTACAGGTCTGCCCTTCCACTTGATCAAATATTCAGAATACTGTTTGTTCCTTGTGCTTCTGCCTTCACGCGTATCTAATATTTCTTCGATCTCTTCTGTGGTCGGGTTAGACTTTGGAATGCTCCACAATTCTGTACTTGGTGCCTCTGTATTGTTTCCCTCATGGTATTCCACTAAATCTGATATGTTAAAAATAGGTGAAATGTCAAGCCCACTTGGCAATTCCACTTCATATGCATTGCCTGAATCCCGTTTTTCCAAGTATTCTCGCATGGCCCAAACTTCTTCATCTTCAACTTGTTATAAGTTTTGGCTGGAAATATTTCTTTTCCGAGATGGACCATGACTTCATCCCCCACTTCGAACTCTTTGAACCGTCGCTTTTGGTCCGCTCTTGCTTTATACCGAGTATTCATTTTTGTAATTTGTTTCTTCACTTCTTCATGCAGGCTTTTCATCCTGCTTCACGAATTCCTCACCTCTCGCACTGCACTTTTCTCCTTTATCTAATTTTCTCAGCTCAGAAACGTTTCTCGGACTGTTTCCATATATGATTTGGAATGGAGATTTGTTTGTACTCTTATTGACAGAATTGTTGTATGCAAATTCCGCCTGCGGCAAAACTAAATCCCATCCCTTGGGTTTATCTGCTATCAAGCATCTTAATAAATTACCCAGACTTCTATTTACCACCTCTGTTTGTCCATCAGTTTGTGGGTGGTATGCAAAACTGAACTTTAGATCTGTCTTCACCTTCTTCCACAATGTTCTCCAAAAATACCCAACAAACTTTGTATCTCTATCATAAACTATGCTTCTTGGTAGACCGTGAAGTCGTACCACTTCCTTGAAAAATAACCCTGCAATGTGAACTGCATCACTTGTTTTCTGGCAGGGAATAAAATGTGCCATCTTGGAGAACCTGTCAACCACCACAAATACAGAGTCATTTCCCCTCTGTGTTCTGGGCAATCCAAGAATAAAATCCATGCTTATGTCCTCCCATGGCCTCTCAGGTACAGGTAACGGCTGGTATAATCCTGTGTTTTGCCTTACGCCTTTTGCCATCTGGCATATTCTGCAACTTTGCACAAACTTTTTCACATCTTGCTGAAGTTGCGGCCAGTAGTAATTTTCATTCACCAGGGCAATGGTCTTATCCCGACCAAAATGCCCAACCAGTCCTCCGCTGTGCTTTTCCTTGATTAAGTTCTCCCGCATGGAACTCCTTGGAATGCATAATTTACTTCCCTTGAACAACATTCCATCTTGGATTAGGAAATCTAACCATTTTGTCCTGTCCATAGTAACAAGTGCCAAGCAAGCCGTCCAGGCTTCTGCAAAATCAGGATCTTCAGGATAAAGACCCTTCAGTTCTTCGAATCCTACCACTTCCACTGTCATTTCAATCAGCAGATTCTGCCTTCTACTTAAGGCATCTGCAACTCTATTTGATTTCCCGCTTCGTGCTTTAACACAAAGGTATAGCTTTGGAGAAACTCAACCCACTTCATGTGCCTTCGATTCAATTTTGTTTGGTCGTTGATGTACTACAATGCCTGATGATCCGTAAATAGAACAAACTCTTTTGGCAACAAATAATGCCTCCACTTCTTCGGAACCTGAACTATAGCATAAAATTCTTGGTCATAAACTGAATACTTTTTTCGAGCATCATTGAGCTTTTCACTAAAATAAGCAATAGGTCTGCCTTCTTGACTCAGTACAACCCCTATTGCACTGCCACCGGCATCACAGTCTACCCGAAATACTTTGTTAAAGTCTGGGAGTGCCAAAATAGGCTGTTCTGTGACCCTTTTCTTTAATGCATCAAAGCTCCTTTCAGCCCCTAAGGTCCACTTGAATTCTTTCTTATCCCCTCTCATTGTTTCTGTGAGGGGTGCACAAATGCTGCTGAAGTTTCTTATGAACTTTCTGTAAAAGCTGGCTAGACCATGAAATGATCTTACCTCTGTTGTGCTTCTTGGGGTAGGCCATTCGATGATAGCTCTCACCTTCTCTGGGTCCATTTTTAGACCTTCTGCCGAGATTACAAATCCCGGGTATACTAACTCTTTCTTGATAAAATTACACTTTTTTAGATTTATTAATAACTGCTCCTCCCGTAGCTTTTCAAAAACCCTCTTGATGTGCATCGTGTGTTCCTCCAGGGTTCTGCTGAATATTAATATATCATCTAAATAAACAATGACAAATTTTCCTAAAAACTCTTTCAGTACCTCATTCATCAACCGCATGAAGGTACTTGGTGCATTGGACAGCCCAAATGGCATGACCAACCACTCATACAAGCCCTCTCTTGTCTTGAAGGCTGTCTTCCACTCATCTCCTTCCCTGACACGGATCCGGTGGTAACCACTCTTGAGGTCAATTTTGGTGAAGTACTTGGCTCCACTCAAACAAGTCCATTATGTCATCCATCCTTGGCAATGGAAATCTCGTATTTTATTGTGATCTTGTTGATGGCTCGAGAGTCTCAGTGCACATTCTCCACTCTCCATCCTTCTTGGGTGCTAGTACTGTAGGTACCGCACACGGGCTAAGACTCTCCCTAATCAATCCCTTCTCCAAGCAACTCCTGGACCTACCTGTTTAGTTCTTCGCTTCTACAGGTGTCATTCTATGTGCAGGTTTATTGGGCAAGCTTGACCCTGGCACCAAATCAATATGGTGACTGATTTTTCTTATCGGGGGTAAACCCTCGTGCACATTATCAGATATGATATCTGGAAATTCCTTCAACAACTCTTGGACTTCTGCTGGGGCATATTTACATTCTGTATCCCTGACTCTAGGAATTAATGCATAACACATATGTTCATGCTTTAAATCATCTAAAAATTTTCTTTCGTCAACCAAGCAAATTCTTGCACCGCCACATACCTTTTCTTCCACCTCCTTCAGTGGGTTTCAACTTATGACGCATTCCATTCTTGGTCACGGAATAGGTGTTGGCTCGGCCATCATGAACCGCACACTCGTCAAACTGCCATGGCCTTCCCAGCAACAAATGGCACGCATCCATGGGCAGAATGTCGCACAAAACCTCATCACGGTAATTTCCAATACTAAATTTTACCAGGCACTGTTCATTGACCAAAACCTTATGGTCTTTCTGCAACCACGTGATCCGATATGGATGCGGGTGTTTCTTTCTCTCCAGTTGTAGCTTTGTAACCATTCCCTCTGAAACTAGGTTATCTGTGCTACCGTTGTCAATGATAATGTTGCAAATCTTACCCGCGCATTTACACCTTGTGCGGAATAAGCTTTTCCTCTGATCTGTAGCTCCCTCTTCATTCAGCAGGACTCTCCTTGCAATCATTACTTCTCCTCTCTCAGCTTCTTCAGAATGCTCAGATCCAGCATCTTCATCAACGACTGCTACTCTGGCATTTCCTTTCGGCCTCCGATTATTTCTTTCTCGTTGCTGTGGGCACTCATATTGGTGATGTCCCTCTTCACCACACTGGAAGCAAGTCCCTCGGAATCTTCCTCTTCCTTGACCACGTCCAGCTCTACCTCTTCCCCCTCGGTAACCATTATTCTGATTACGGGGCGGTCTGTATTTTCTCTCCTTTGTTCTTGATTGCTGCTACCTTCTCCATTTTTTTGAGAATCTTCATTTCTTCTTCCACTGTTCCTTTCATCGGTTCTTCCGCCATGACCTCTTCCTCTTTGCTTGTTTTCAAACCTCCTATTGAGCTTCTCTTCAACCTTTAAAGCAAATTGGTAAGCGTCCTCTATGGTGGTCATCCGGACTAGACTTAGTTCTTCCTGAATGCTTGCTCGTAACCCATTAATGTAACGGGCTACCTTCTCCTTGTTGGCCTCTGAGTGGCCTGTTCTAATCATTATTTTATGAAATTCTTCTGTGTATTCTTTCACAGACTTGCTTGATTGCCTCAATCCTTGCATTTTCTTTAGCAGGTCTAACTCATAATCACCAGGGATGAACTGCCTCTTTAGCTTTTCTGCCATCCGTTCCCACTTAGTTATTCTCTCTTTCCCTCTTTTATTTTGCTCCAGCTGCACTCCCTTCCACCAAATGCTAGCATGACCTTTCAGTTTGGTCTTTGCGAATCTGACCCTATCAGGATCCTCAACCTCTTCGTACTCAAAGTACTCTTCCATATCGTTGATCCAATCGATCAATTCCTCTGGATCAAGGTTCCCGAAATATGTGGAAACCTCCATCTTTGGCCTCTTCCCAATCTGGGATATGGCTTTGTATAGTCTGGCCTGAGCAGGATCTACCGCTTCTTCTTCTTCCTCAAGGTTGGTCTTCTTCTTCATCATCTTCCTCTTCACTACCTTCGTCTCTTCTTGGCTCCAATCTTCTATGCATTTCTTCTTGCAGGGCTTGCATTTGCCGCTGCAAAGCTCGAACATCTTCCGCTGCTGCCATGCCTCTCCCACCAACAGGATTTCTCCTTGGAGGCATTCTGCTCACCCAATTCCAAGCCCTTCCATAGATCCTGGTGTAACTACCTCTCCTCCGACGATCTGCTACACACTCAAGAACTATTGGCTCTGATACCACTTGGTGGAGAATAGATCTTGCACAAGATAAAAAACCAGAGAAACAAGAGACAAAAATTTCTTATTCAATACTTCGAAAGAATTTTACAAGAATATACAGCCAAAATTATGTTTGCCAACCCCCTCTCATTACAATCCATGGGTTTTTATCGAGGTCCCGATCCTCTGTGCTTTCACACTTCCCACGATCTACAATTGCCACTTGGAACAATTCTGGAAAGTTGCATTGATGAGACTCTAGGTGAGGTGCGCGACTGGCTGCCATACCCAACGAAATCTTCTTCTCGATCTGTTGCTTGCTGTTAGTTGCTATAAACGCGTCTCCAGATATCTTGCGCGAGTGGCCAACATGCCCATTGAAATCCTCCTTTGAAACTGCTGCTTCACTGCTGCTAACTTGCCGCGCACGAAGGGACGTCTTTATGAAGGCTGGGAGTGCGTGTCTTTCTGTTTGGTCGCGATATCGCGACATGTCGCGATATCGCGACCATTTTCTTTCTGCACCTTCTCTCTCCATTTTGGCCGTGATATCGTGACATGTCGCGATATCGCGCCATTTTTTCTATCGGCCTCTGTTCTCCCGTTTCGGTCACGAAATCGTGACATGTCATGATTTCGCGACCTTTGGTCTCCGCGCCTTCGTTTCCCCTGCGGTGGTCGCGATTTCGTGACCTTTGGTCTCCGTGCCTTCGTTTCCCCTACGGTGGTCACGATTTCGTGACCTTTGGTCTCCGCGCCTTCGTTTCCCCTGCGGTGGTCGCGATTTCGTGACCTTTGGTCTCTGTGCCTCTGTTTCCCTGCCTTGGGTCACGATTTCGTGACATGTCGCGAAATCGTGACATGTCGCGAAATCGTGACATTTTGTCCGCTGCTCCCCTATCTTCAGTTTTGGTCGCGATATCGCGACACTTTTTGTGTCGCGATATCGCGACACATATTTTACTTGCAACACTTAGAAAAAAATAACATTGCAACACTTAGAAAAAAATAACAACAAAAATTTTGGTTGATGCTCGATTGCTTTGCTGCCCTCGGATGCTCCTGCATCATTAAGGGAAGATAATGTTGATTCATTGTAGAGAGGACTACCAACTTAAGATATTATATTAATTTAAATATATTTCTAGTAATGCATATTCTAGTTAGGGATATGTAAATCCCTCCCAGGTATATATTTGTTAGGGATATGTAAATACCTCTCAGGTATATGTTTGTTAAGTGTTTTTTACCTTAGTTATATTAGTTAGATATGTTGGTCATTACAACAACAAATTAGAAGTTCTTTATTTTTCATTTGTTGGCACTCTAGTAATTAATTTCCCATGGTAGTATGGTAAAGTCAACATTTTGTGACCACTTTAAGTTTTACTTTATTAGTGAGAACAGGTCCGTTGAAAATACAAAAATAGGATTGGATAGGAATATATAATAGGTTAAAAAATTAAATTATTTTATAAAACTAGTCATCAAAAAATAAAATGTAAATACAAGCATTGAATGGATTGGGAAGAAATTGACATATGACATGCAAATAATTTAAATTTTTTGACAAAAGGAATCACCAAAAAATAAATATAGATATATGTGATGAATGGTTTGAGATAGCATCTCAATTTCATAGTTCCACATTTAGGCTTGATATAACATCTCATTTTCATGCACAATGTCTTCTTTCTACGTGCCTTTGTATAACCATTGTACTACAAATTTGATTCCAAAACTACTACACCACTTTGATTCATCTAAGAGAAAATCTAATAGTTCTAGTGTCAACCCAAAAGAAGTAAACTCAATATTTATAGTGACCTACATCATCAAATGTCTATACAAAATTGTTTTCCATGATGTATTTCACAAGCATATTTAGAGTCTACATTCTCTACCCAAACATTTAATTTTCTTGAGTATCTTTAGAGTCATTGTTTATTGTGAAAAAATGAACTAGAGGGAAAGTATGAGAAATAACAATAGAAAAAATATTTTATTCATTCATGCTTTCTCTCTAGGAACATAGGGTATGATATTAGATTGTGACAATTTTTCCTTCTTGAATACCTCATATGAATTCCTATCTAAAGTTTTGATTCACACATACTTTCCTTACTCTAATACTAGATGTTAGAAATGGAAAAAACAACCAAAAATGATCAAAACAATAATATTCCATATATTTTTTACCAAACAAAAGTCCCATACATAAAAAATTATACATTACAATGTCTCTTAGTTTTCGAGAGACCCTTGGAATTTTAACTTTTGATGTTTCATCTTCTTCTTAGAATATTTATCTTCTCATTATTATGGGAGATATGACTATTAAGTTTCTTATTTGTCTTATATGAAATAAAATAATAATCATTCCCAAAGTGATATTATTGCATAACTTCAAATAATGTAATAATGTCTACCATCATTCTACTTACACTAAGTGTAAGGATCATGAATGAAACCCAATAAATTAATAATTCAACTTCACCATCTATTTGTGGGAGAAATAAAATTTAAAATTAAATTGACAACTAGAATTTCACCATAGAAATTGTAAAATTGACTTATTTTAGTACATGTGGTTCAATGTATGACATATATAAAAAAAATAACTATTCTATTAGCAATTAGGAAACAAGCAAGGAATGAGATTTAGCTTTAAATTTATAATTTTATATATTCAAATAATTTCAAAATATAAATTATTATGATAAGGGATACCTAAGTAGGAAGGAAGAAAATTTATTTATGAAAACCTTCAAGGCAAATATTTAAAGGCATTTGATTATCTTCTCAAATTAATTCTCCATAAAGTATTTGATACTCTTAAATTTTTCAAAAGCCTCATCCTTGGTACGGATAATGTAGATCCACATATACTTGGAGAAAAATAATAAGTGTGATGATGAGAACCAATTGGTTCACAAATGTCATTATGAATATATTCCCATGATTTAGTAGCATGTATGGTTTTCCATTTAAGGAAAGGAACTGAATAATACTTCCACAAAAAAAACCCTTTACAAACACCACTAGGGGGATTAATGGAAGGGAGATCCTATTTCATCTAAAGTTGAATCTTGTGCCTTAGGGATCCATGGTTGATGTTGCTAATACTATGATGTGAATGCCTAATGATGTCCTTTGTTGTAGCCCCCGTAGAGGTAAATTATTTCTTATTAGAGGGGGAGGAGGAGGAAGAAGAATGATCACTAAGATTATATATATTTTTATAATTATCACAATACCTTGAATATATTGTATTAAAATAATTATCAATATCCTTAATAACCCATCTATCAGGACAAAATTACATGTTTTTGTTAGTATTATGATGCAATAAACAGAAAGGAGAGTAGTGCCTTATCTTAGAACATGAAGTACTTTACCAAATGATAATGATCCAAAATTTATTTCACCACAAAAAATCATATTTAAATATGAATCATAATCAATGATCACACTTCCACCAATAAAGAAGGTATATCATCAATGTAAAAAATTGGACATAACTTTGTTAAAGAACTGTATTACCCTAGTTCAAAAAATAACAATAGGGTAGTGATCCGAACTCGTATATAACATACAGCATAGATTAAACCAAAGTATCATTAATAATATTTCCATATATCATCCATGGAGGAGATATCCTTCTATAACAGTTATTAAAAAACTTTGGTCTTGTGATCACGTATTTTTTATTTACATGATTATGAAAGAAAAAACAGATTCACTCCTCCCACTTGAACTATTAACCATGCAAATGTGAGAGCACTATTTTTCATTTCTCTAAACATGCATAGTTGTGAGCAAGCCAAAAGTAAAAATACCTTAATATTAACTCAAAATATATGCATTGAAACACTTTTCCCCAAGATAATGATCCACCTAATACATTTTGAGTTATCCAAAACTTATCAAAGAGAGGTAAACATGAGATTCAAATCATTGAATCCTCTACTACTAATGCACAAGGTGTTACCAGAATACCTTGTACTTTCTCTTGATGCCAAAATACATATGTAAAAAATGGTTTATTATTATTCATTCAACAAATCATTATATTTCTTATCTTAATAAAACATTATCTAAAATAAAAACCACTAGGCATAAATTACCATCATTCCAACTACCAAATCATAATGTACAAAAAATATGCCATGCACCCATCATTGGCATAAAAGGTTCTAAGATGATTTTTTGGATATTTTATGATACCTAGAAATTAATTATCATTGATTTAGTACAAGATCTGATAGTAAGAGCACGAGTGAGTGTGAGAACAAGCTAGGAGTAAGTGTAGTAGAAAGTGTGAGAGTGAATTGGGATTAAGTGTAGCAGTAAGTGTAAGCATGATCTGGGAGTAAGTGTAGTCAAAAGTGACTGCGAGTGAGTGCAACCAAAAGTGAGATCAAGAAAAAGCTGGGAGTAAGTGTAGCAGGAGTGTGAGCATGAGTTGGAAGTGAGTGTGCAAGCCCAAATTCAATGATATTAGACAGGGAGCGTGAACCAAGATAGAGTTTGAGGAAATATTTAGTCTGGTAGAAGAGCGAAAAGTTCATCCAGAGTGTATCAATGCTTCAAACCCTTACCATAAATGTGTAGAATATTATTTCCAAAAAAATGATGAAGCCAAGGAACACCAAAAAATAAAAGAGACAAGGGCAATTGTGAGCCAAGAGGGAGGGCAAGTTGCAAGTGAATGCAAGGTAGGAGAAAATGTGAGGCAAGAGAGAGTGCAAACCAAAAGGAAATTTTAAACTAAGAGGGAGTGTAAGCCAAAACTCAATCATGGTGAAAGAGCAACAAGTTCATCTAGAGTGCATCAATGCTTTAAACCCTTACCACGAATATGTAGAACATTATTTATAAAAATATATTGAAGCAAAGGAATGCCAAGAAAAATAAGATACATGGGTATTTGTGAACCAATAGGGAGTGTAAAATAGGAGTAAGTGTGAGGCAAGAGAGAATGCAAGCTAGGAGTAAGAGCGAGTGCAAGTAGAGAGGGAATGCGAACCAAGAGGGAGTGCAAGCGAAGAGTAAGCTCCATTAGATATTGTGGAAGGAAATTCATTTTTGAAATCCCTAATGATAATCAAGATGACCTAGCTAGAAATAAAGATACCCTTGTTGGAAGTATGAAGGCCCAAGTTGGAGAAAAGTGAAAGAGTGAATGCATGATAAGTTTAATCTAGGTAGAAGTTAGTATCAAGGATGAGATGATTGAGCATGATATAATGGTTCTTAAAAGTAGAGGGTTAATTTATAAGTTCCATAGATCATGGCCAGGGTTTTTGGAGATTCAAAATTGGATCAAGTGGAAGTGGGGATTGGATTCAAATTATTTTGTGACTTTTCTCCCTAAATGTTTTTTCCTCATCATCTTTTCCAGTTCAGAAATTAGAGAAAAAATAATGGTTGGTGGCCCATGGTTTATGATAAGAGATGCACTTTATTTGAGACCATGGAATTAAATTTTTTTAGTTGATACTGAAACTATTAAGAAGCTTCCAGTGTGGGTTAGGCTTTTGGACTTCCATATCAGCTTATAAATAAGGATATTTTGAAAATATTGGAAATACCCTAGGGAAATTCATCAAGGAAGGACCAGCAAATAAGGAGTGAAAGCATGCTATATATACTAAAATATGTGTTGCTATGGATATTTCAAAACCTTTACCACAATCCATTAATATTAAATCTAAATCAAGAGAATGGAATCAACAAGTAGATTATGAAAATATTGCATTTCATTGCCACAATTATTTTGATATTGGACACATGGCAAGAGTTTACAAAGTAAAAACTATGAAGAAAGAGATAAAAATTCTAGCCATGAGATAAACTTCAAGACGAAGCAAGGAAATCATTCAATAATATAAGCAAGATCAGACCAAGGATATTCCACTCCAAAATAAGAGGTAAAGAAATCCTATCAAAAATATCAATTCGTGAGTTTAGAAGGAATTAAAGGTACAAAAGAAGATGTGGAGATAAAGCCCAAAACAAAGAAAACAAAAAGTGTCAAGTTTATTCTAGGTAAATCATTTTCATTTTCCTCAAGTAGTATAGAATCCTCTTCAGGTAATAAAAGTGAAAGTGGTGAAGATGTTATCCTTTGTACTTTAAGGTTTCAAGAGCAGAATAATATAAAAGTGAGGTTGGAGGAAACCCATAACAATTTGTGTTTTTTAGGATAGAATAAGAAGATAATTGCTACAAAAGAGCATCCTTGCACTTTAAGGTCTCCAAGAATATATAAATAAGAGTGTGCTTTTGAGGTTATTCCTTACACTTTATATCCTTTAGAACAAGGTAAACCTAAAGATGATAAGTCTTACTATGAGCAGTGTGAGAATATTGAAGATATTGATGAAGATGAAAGTATTGCTAAGAATGAAAATAAAAGAGGAAGACCTAAGAAGCAAAAACAAAGAGAAAAAGAAACACAAAGGGATATTGATATGGGAAAACAAAAACAAATATCACAAGTTTTAACAAGAAGTGGGGCTAAACCCACAAATAAAATAAAAAAATAACAATGAAAATAATATCTTGGAATATTAGGGGATAAGAACCCTAAAAAATGATATTAAGAAATTGTGAGGTTGTTATATATAAGATATTTCTAGATATAGAAGTTGGGCAACAAATATTTTAGCCATTCGCAGTGTTGAATTTCATCTTGATAGAATTTAAAATTTTGAATGCATTTGATATAATAGGATTTGATTGTGGAAAGTTGGTAGTTTGAGAAGATGAAAAATATTTTTGATATAAGGGTAAATTAAGAACATCTATGATAGAAATATAAAGTTGGATATGCTTTAATTACCTTGTAGTTGGATATGATAGAAATGTAATGAGAGCAATGTAAGATTTTGTTTTTGTAATGAGAGTGGCCCTAATAGAAGCCACACATAGCTTATTAAAAAATATATCATTGATTTAGTAGGGGAAAATTAATCTAATCCATCCCATGTAATTCTTCATTATACAACATGCCCAAATGTGTTGAAATATAGGGAGCATTATCCGTCAAAATTATAACCTACCACATGCAACTTATTTACAATTTTCATACTTATTAATATTTCATGACACACTATGGGAATGGATCTCACACTCCTTAAGAATAACTAGAGACTCTTATGCACCCCTTCCAAAATTGACATCTCATTAATTTTTTAATCACCAAACTAGGAAACATTCCATGGAATATTACACATAAAAAACTTTAAAAATTGAAATATAAAGGCAAGAATAAATAATTTTAGGTACAAAAATGAGGTATCTAGTGATGAATTCTCAAAAAATGCTAAACTAGAAACCCCTAAATGTTCATAAAAGAATTAAAAAAGGCTTATGATTTATCCATATCTCTCATGGTTTTCCCTATAACACGTTTTTATTGAATGCAATACATCAAGTCAGATAACACACATAGAATTAATGAATTTTTTTAAAACAATCTTTAGATGGTTATGGTTATTTATATGTAAATACGTCTAGACGATGTGCAAAGATGTGGAGCAATGTGGATTGTTGGAACCTATAATTACTCAAGGTATTTTTATCAAGTTTATTTACAAAGTTAGTAATTAGGAATTTATCTCTAGTTGATATTAAAAAATATTATTTAATGTTTCATATAAAACTATAGTCAAGACCTTTATAAAAACATTATCCTTATAGTCCATTAAATTGTTCACTAAAATATATAATATATATGGAAGGATGATTTATCTTGGATAATAAGTCTATCTTATAAATTTTTAAAATGGATTATTGTTGGTCAATAATATGCCTAAGGATAAAATGTATGTGCACCCTAGACTCGGCCAACATTGAAAGGTTGAAGGAAAGAAATGTCCTTTAGATAAATCTCCAAAGAGGGCTGGTTCCCTTGCTATTCTAAGACTGCTATGAAGTTTAGGAAAAGAAATTAATATAAAGAGATGAGAAATAATATAAAGGAATGGGAAATATGGTTGTAATCCAAAAAAAAAAGTTGGGATGAACTAACAGCTAAATAACCAAATCAAGTTCTAACCAACATTTAATAGAAATAACAACATAGGAACCAATCACAAATCACAAATATGACTTCCAATTAACATTTCAATATTCATTTCTTCATAGGAAATTAAATTCAAATGCAAAGTTCAATCTATCTAACAAAGTTATGTATATAACAAAAATGATAGGAAGAAAGCAATCAGATACACACCTGATCCAAGAATCAGAGTCCAAAGTTTTTCAATTGAGGCAGAAGTTAAAACTCAATGAATTTTTAGCAAAATGTTCCTTTCTCTTAACTTATAAAGTTTTACTATATTTATAGAGGATTTCACTCCTAATATTTAATAAGCATTAAAGAAAATGGTGGCAATGGTGGCAAGTCGATGACATGGTCGATAGTATTTTCTTCCTTGATAGTAGCAACAAACCAATCAATTGACACCTCGAAAATCAATGAGCATTTACGACTGGTAGCATATTGGAACTCAACAAGAATCATTGGTAGAATTTTCACCTTCATGGGCGGTGCCTCGAAAATCAACAACATCGTATAAGAGCATATCATTTTGGGAAATGATAGCATTTAATTTTGGCTACCCCCTGGTCATTTGTCAAATCTAGTCTTTGCTAGAAATAATGCTTGAAAAATTAATTTCAGTGCCCGAAAATCAATTTCACTGGAGAAATTACCTAAAAATCAATTTCATTGGAGAAATTACCTGAAATCAATTTTGCTGGAGAAATTACCTTAAAATAAATTTTACTAGAGAAATTGCCTGAAATTGATTTCACTGGAGAAATTGCATGAAAATTAATTTCGTTGGAGAAATTGCCTAAAATTGATTTCATCGGAAAAATTGCTTGAAATGGACTTTGCTGGAGAAATTGCTTGAAAATCAATTTCATTGGATAAATTGCCTAAAATTAATTTTCGCCAGAAAAGTGCCCAAAAATGATTTTCACCAGAAAAGTGCCCAAAAATGATTTTCACTAGAAAGTGCCTGAAAATGGATTTTCACCAGAAAAGTACCCAAAAATGATTTTCACCTCGAAATTGAATATTGGTTGCACACCTTTCCGGAGCCATAACTTTTGACTCGTTGACCCGATTGACTATTGTAATATATCATTGGAAATCTTAGGAAGAGATCTATAGTGGAAAAATTAATGGAACATCCATTTCATCCATTTTAATCCCTCTATAGGGCCTCTAAAGTCTTCATATTGTATTTTTTAGCCATGCTAGAAAAATTTCTTGGGATGAAAACTTTAATATCTCTCAAATCATTCAAGATATTGGGGTGATTCTTTCACCACTGGATGCATTTCATACTTGGATGAATTTAAAAATTTATTTTTAGTGTGGTGAAAATACCAACATTTATTCAATTATTCCAACATATAGATCTATCAAACTTAACATTGATAAATTCCATGATAAATTAGATGATCATTAAATCTACACATTGAATTAGATAGGGTCTAGTACTAAGATCAAACATATAATTAATTTATTATTTATTAGTGTGTCTACAAAAGTAGCTATTAATGATGCTTTAATAACCTATTCAATTAAAGTGATTAGTACCATTGCATTGCTACTTTATTTTTTCATCTATGTTTAACACCATATGATATTGATTATATCATTGAAATTGCAACTCAATGTGATTTTCACCATGGGATTTTTATTCCTAATGGTAACTATGTAATAAATTACTTTGTACATATATCTATGTAATTTTTATAAAATAATTAGGATAAAGATAATGATTTATATATTATTGAAATAAACTATGCTACTTTAGGGGGATAAATATCCTTATTCAAAATAAAATTCATCATGATATATGGTATTGCTTGTCCTCCTTGGATTCCCTAGGAATAAAATCAACTTAGACATAATAAAATTATTTACCCACTTATAATTCCATTTCTTTATAATGTGGTCTCCAAAGACCTTTGGAAATTGGGATGAATTTTAAATAAAGTAATTTAAGCAAATAGATTACAAAATATTTAGTAAGAAACCTATAGGTTATGAGAATTTTTTTTTAAGCTATGCATATTTACTACTATCATGTTGGCTTATTTCCAAGGATAATTTTTCTTAAGTTTTTAAAATTGTAAGAATATTTATTTGGTCCAAGTGGGATAGAATATTGAAATTTGAAATATTTTTTGTAGATAAAACAAAAGGAACACATAAAATCAAGCCATGAAAGAAATATTAGATAGTGAAACAAGAGAAAATTTGAGAAATAAAATGAAGGATTTCCTTAGGCAACCATATAAATGATATGACATATATACAATGAATCATGTGGTTGAGGTGTATTTATACCAAAATATCAATAATTAATTATAAGTTACTCAACCCTTGATGACATGAAATTAATCATAAAGGGATAGTTAAGGTTAATCATGACAAGGTTAAACCATATGATCATTAAATAATTGAATAAATTAATAATAAATACATTGTACCTTAAATACCCATAAAATTACACACAATTATATCATACAATCATGACCTTGGTCAATAAAGTTAAATTACACAACTTTCAACACCCCCCATAATCTGAACTAAAGCAAGATGATGACGGTGCAAACCCTGTGCGTCCGGCGGTCCCCATCTCACGTCGGGTTACCATGTACCGAGATGGTGGAAGTCCTGGAAGCCTTCGTAGATAGTTTAAACCCTACCAACTGTGCTGGTAGTTACTAAAAATCGTGATTGTAACCATTGTTTCTATATACCAAAAAAAAAAAAAAAAAAAAAATTTAAAAAAAATTTCATTTAAAAAAATTCTAATTGTCTAGTTTATTCTTATCATTTTAATTTACCCAGTCATTTAGAAGACTACTTGCTATCTTTCTAGACTATGCTTCAATCTCTATATCCCTACCAAATAATTCTTTATAGGACACCCTTCCATATTATCGTATATGCTTTGGCTTTAGAATTATTTGAATACATAGACTAGCCCTTGGGTCCTGAGTCTTAGCCTACACTAAATTAAAATACTTTGCATGAGTCTATATAACACCACAATTCCTTATATAAAATTAAATAAGAAGAGAAAATAAGACATCGAGATTTATAGAAGAATTTCCCTTCATTAAGGGTAAGGATAAACAAGAAAACATTCAAAACCCTCATTCTTTATGCCTCTAAAAATATTCTATTTATTTTTAATATCTTAAATCTAGTTGTCTCTTCTTTGAAGATGGATCAAAGATCCTCATTTTAGAATAATATACATACACTATAATATTTCCCTTTGAAATGGGTTTTATACGTCTTGAAGACCATCAAATAATGAGATATCCCCTACCTATAGAAAGTCCTTGAACAAATACCACATAACAATATTTCAAGAAATTGATCAATTTGAAAAAAAATCTTAAAATTCTTCCATATATTAAAGTTAAGGCCCCCCAAAATTTTCCCTATTAATTACTAAGATATAATGATAATGAAATTTGCAAACCTAGATGAAAAATAACCAACTAGAGTGTGACACATGTCACATAGGGATACGATAAGACCTTCTATACTAGTTGCTTGCAACTATTCATAACCAATGAGTCATTGTCTACAACTTAGATTAGTTTGATTATTCCAATCCTTACCTAACACCTTGTAGATCCATAAAGACACTAAGGCAGTAGTCAAACTTATGGTATTTTATAGACCTATAGTCAAATGGTATTCAATGTAAGATGAAGGGTAACCTTATTATGGATCCAAACAAACTCTCATATTATTTTTGGAGCTCTACCCTAATGTTAACCTTGATATTTTTAATTGTTAAAAAGTATTAGTTTTGAGTCTTATTTAATCTATGAATTTTAACATATTCATTAATTTTATATATCAAAGGGATACCTTGCATAGACATAAGAACACATGGAAGTAAGAGTTGAAAACATATTCACTCTTAATTTTTTTTCCTTACCTCAGTCAATTAAATGGTTAGACCTACTAAATTTATTCTCACGCTATAGATATTTTAGGGTTTGCTTTCTAGCTGAACTTGAAAGGACGGTGGACGGTGGGTTCAACGGACTACTTACGACGATTTTAATCAGTTCAGAATGGTCAAGTGATGTTTGGAGAGTCTATAGACTCTGTGTGGTTGTGGTGGGTGCTAGCTTTAGACCTTCACTGGTTTATAGGGTT